>OU911040.1:11336888-12536888 GCA_918358695.1 Melinaea menophilus ssp. n. AW-2005 | reverse complement strand
TCTTCACTAAGCTCCCATTTAATACTTTTTAGAGGTTCAGAAATTACCATATCCAGCGCCTCAAGACTTTTTACTGCACCTACAATTTTCTGATGGTCTTCTTTGAATTCGCTGGCTAATTTTAACGTATCAACTTTTTCATTTTCATCTAAATATCTTAAAATTCTTTCATTTAGTTCCATTTTAATTCTTTTTTATTTATTATAGGTTAGTAGAAAGATAAGAATTTAAAATAGTACGAGAAGTGAGAACTAAATGACATTGACACGTTCAACGTTAGTTGGTTGTGCCAAAATTAATTATTATTTTATCTCTGGTATCTATGGATTTTCTAGTTGCTTAAAGTCTGGATCTACATTAAGGAAATATACAATATCAATACCTACTACATAAATATATATACCATTTGGATTAAAGTAAACTTAATTAAATATTGTTTTATTTTCAGTATTAAGCTTCAAATTTTCTTTCATTTGTGACTTCCGATATGTAACTTGTTTAAAACGATAATTAGAGTATATGTTGATTTTCATGATTATATTATATAAATATTACAATTTAATTTTTGGTCCAAGCATATTGACTTATTTGTTATTACTCTTATGGAAAGTGTACTAGAATCCTTATGTTGGATTGATTGCAGTCTGTACTAGTCTTATCTTTTTCATGTTGCTCTCGGAAACCGGCCGGCACGGCAACCGCGATTCGCGGGCACGTATGGCAGTTTCAATTGAAGTTGCGTGATTAATGTGTATAAGTGATATTCATAGAACATAAATACATTATTACACTGAATTCAGGATCAAAAATAAGTGTAAGTAGAAATTGTATTTGTTTGTCTGGTAGACATGGGTTAAAAGCGTCTATGCCATATTAATTTAAACAGGTCATTTTCAATTGAGTGCCCTTTCAGCGATAATTTTCATTCAGATTGCATAATAAATAAACAAAAATATCTTATCTCTTAGTAGTTACTGGAAATATAATTATTTGCAATTTAAACCATTTGTAATAAATATTTTTTTATATCTTATGATGGGAATAGGTTTTATTTTATCCCCTTTCAATATCAGTCATTGTTTTTACTATCTTAATTAAAATGTTAGGTCAATAAACCGATACATATTGAGTTAATAATAAAAAGCTTAATATTTAGTAAAACTACAAATAAACCTTTTTGCTTGTATAAAAGGATCTCTGCATCTGTAGGCGTATTTTATTTCTAAGACGCAAACATATTTTTAAGTCTATTTTTACCTTACCTGTTATGACTTCAAGTTAATGTAATATCGTTCCAGATGTCTCGACTCGATATTATTATATTTGGTGCTACGGGCTTCACGGGCAAGCATGCGGTCAAAGAACTTGTCCAGATCGCAAAGAAGTATCCCGGAATGACTTGGGGAGTTGCTGGTCGATCGAAACCAAAACTTGACAGCATGCTACAGGAAATATCCAAAAAGAGTGGTACATTAAATTTTTGTTTGTTACTAATCGTATTCATTCTATATATATAAATAAGTTCTTTAGAGATGCGTCTAACTAATTAGTATTCACAACGCGTGGGATTTCGATGCTCTATCAACAAACAAGTGAAACCAAATGACATAACTTGTTATATGGCCATGATAACTATCATTAATCAACATTTGGATATACGAGTATTAAGTTACATTTTTTTAAGTAGGTATATTGTATATTCGCGTTGTTTTGTGTTACTAGACTAGACGAGAATATAATCGTAATTACAAATATGGCTGCCATCTTTGTTCTTCTAATTAAAGTACATTTGCACGGCGTCTTTAAAGTCTATATTGAAATTAAATTTGTATGTTTCTATGTTTGGAGTTTTCACAATGAACCTGACTCTATTAATATTTGAATTTATTAACTTTAAAAAATTATAAACGTTATTCAGCAACAGTAGATATCGTTTCTTTTAAAACGAGAGAACTTTTTTTTATTCAAATTTTATCAAAATCGAATTATGCAAATAATTTTTTTTTCTTTCATTATTATTCCCATAAGGAATATTGTACAATAAGTTGAAATAAATACAATAATTATAAATTACGGGTGGCAATCCTAATTACAATCTACATAATTTTTGGCTAATTATACCCTGATTATTTATTACGTAACGTGGAAATTTAGTACTTATTTTTTATTCATATAAAATATCCGCCATGTTGCTTTTAAATTAACAAAAAGTGCATGAGAATTAATGATATATAAGACTGGGGGCGCGAACCGGACTTCGATTTACACACGCTGCGCTCTCAAAATCTCGGTAAAGTTCGGCGAATTGACCGAAGCGAGTGACCCATCTTCAATTCAGCGTTCAAAGCTGAAACGGACGGGCAAAAAATATAAAATAATCAAATATCACATAGCGAAATTCTTTTACATTGAAGTCTCTGGGACTCATTTTTTGGTGATTATTCCTCCACGACATGAGTTTTTTTATTTTTTTTTTATAAACCATCGATAAAGCCGTTTTCATGCCAACCCCGGTCATGGGATACAAAAAGTCTACATAGAGCGCTCCGCACGCACCGCTCGGTTCGCTCAACAAGACAACAATATGAATTTTTCCAAAAACCTTATTTCATATTAATTCAAAAGTATTTATTAATATAATTAATTAAGATGTGAAATGGAATAAAGATTGACTTGACGTAGTTAGACTTTGACTTTGTCCTTGACTTTGAATGAAGAGACCTTTGACTCTAAAGATAATAATAACTTTTTCTTTGATTTTAAAGAAATATCAACTTTGTGAATTAATAATTATCCGCTTGACGTCCTACAGATAAAATAAATAATAAGTAAACAAATATATATAAACTGTGTAAACAAATTAAACGATGAGCAGGTAAAGACAAAGTAAATAGCAAATCGAATATCCTTTTTTGTGTTTAGTAGTCTCCAGAATGTGACGAGATAATTAGCTAAAAATTTTCTCACGTCTGTTTGAGCTGAACGCGGATGTTATAGCGAAAACAGATTGAAAAAATGTTTAGCCATTCAAAAGCTATCAAGAAAATAAGAAAGGAGAGGGGGTCAGCTCAACACCCGCCGCGCACGGTGCGCGGATCCTAGTGTTAGAGTACTATGTATTATATGTATTAGAGTACTGTACTTTGGGAATCTCTGGCTCATCCACTTACCATATGAAACTCATACGAGAACATAATAAATATATATAATTCAATTAATAATAATATAATCTATTAATATTATTATAATAATATCCTGTTTTAAATAGTATTGTTTTGACCAGTTTAGTTTAGATACCTAGTTAGTCCGACCTTGGACGAGTCGAGGTAGGTAATATCGATTACTAAAAGAATATTGCTGAAAGGGTATATATATATATATATATGTATATATGGCGGGAGTCTTATATAAAAGTATTATTTATTTATTTTTATTACGTATGAGCAATATATGAATGTCAAGACCTATACAAGCAGCTGTTTTTTAGTAGGTAGGTAGTCCATTAGTTAAAAACTAATTTTTAGTATAAAGTTTGAACAATATTAAGTTTTTTCAAAAGTAGGTAATAATTTTTATCTATATGTAAAATATAATCCTTTAGTCGATATTATCTCTTAGTAAAAGATTACCTGCTCTGCACCGACCCGTCCAAGGTCGGACGAACTTGGTGTCAATACTAAATTACTAAAAATAAGAAAATTAAAAAAAAACACTAAATTATGAACTATGTGTATTTGTATTTGTTTTGTTATATATATATATATATATATATATATATATATATGTATATATATATGCATAAGAAAAATGTACGCGATGTAGATATGCAGGTGGCTTAAAGTATAATAAAATCTGGGGTAGACTATAATATTTTGTTATTATTAACATTATTAATTATATGTAGATACATATGTAGATGTATGTATAAAAAGTTGTCCAAAAACTCGTTTGTCGCGTTCTTTTTCTGAATCCATAAACCAATGCTAATTGGTACGGTTGTGGGTTTGATTCCCACTCGCGATTAATCTTTGTTCGTGTAACCCCCTACGGGCTAGTAATAACATACTAATACGAAATGGAGTTGAAAAAATAATAATATTGGAGCTCACTTTACTAGAATGTCGTATTTTTAATGAGTCAGTTATTAAAACTGACATATTAGTCTTTGTATGATAACAGGAAAAAAAAATAACTTGATTTGGTTTTGTGATTTTGTGATTACTAGCATTGATAGATGTATTACTATTATAGGAATTAAATTGATCAGTTTAATGTAAACTGTTTAAAAAATGTTTAATTTAGTGCTTAAATTAAACAGGTTAATTTAGTGCTTAAATTAAACTGTTAAATTTAGTGTTTAAATAAATCAGTTAATTTAGTGCTTAAATTAAACAGTTTAAGCTAGTGCTTGAATTGAACAGCTTAAGCTAATGCTTAAATTAATCTATTTAATTTAAGCACTAAATTAAATTGTTTATTTTTTTTTAAATCGTGATTCATCAATGATCATAGTTTTACAACGAACAATTACAATACTCAGTAGCTTACTTAATATAGACATATATTTACAGATTTCGAAATGTTTGACTGTGCTTTTCTGTTTGTCTGTGGTCAATAACAGGAGAAATTTTAAGAAATTTGGTACGCTTATAGTTTATTGACCCCGAGTTTAAAAGTTCACGTGAGAGTTTATAATATATAAATTTTTAAATTATTTTGGATGAAGTATAAAAAAACCTTTAAGTATAGGAATTCGCTGTGAACTGACTAACAATAACACGTTAATAAATTACAATAGACTGGTGCTCGTAAGAATTATCATAACTTAACATCTTAAACTGTTTGTCTAATAGTTTTTATTGTCTCCAATGTCAGTACAAGGTATATATATATATATATATATATATATATATATATATATATATATATATTAAATTAAATTAAATTTTACGAAATTGAAAGAGTACGTAAAGATATTATTGAGCGAAACAAGCGGAGCGTTCCAATGGAGACTTTTTTACATTCTTTGTCACGAATAGGCTCGAAAAGTACTTGACGGAAAAATTATGAAATTTTGCAATCAAAAAGACACACAAATTAGGTGACGGTTTTAAAAAAGAATTATTAAAAAAAATGTCATGTCGTTGAGGAATAATCGTCAAAAAACTGAAATCTCCTACATTACCAACATTGTCCACAACTATGAGTCATTACACTGGACTCGCTTCGCTCAATATGCAAACAGCACCCGAGGTTTCGCGAGCGAAGCGAGTCAAAATTAAGGGTCTGTTGGCGCCCTTAGTAATATTTCCTACTGAATGGTACAAAATACTTTCATCAAAGAAAAGTCGAAAAAATAACTATATATATCGAATTTAGTGAGCTTTTCGATCTAAGCTCGGGTCAAATTCAATGGACCCTTTTGGTCACTGTCATTCGTGACTGCGCGTTGACCAGTAACTTCGGTTAGAAATAAATATGTCCAAACATGTCACAAAGTTCACATCCAACATATTGTATGGAGTGACAACACTGTCAGTATGGAAGACTTACTAATATATGAAATATAATACAATATAAAGCATGAGGACCCCCCGGAGGGCATGTATGAAGAGGTTGATGTCTGTGGCCGAGGCGAAAGAGGTATGCAGGGACCGTAGCGTTTGGCGCTCCGTCGTCTCTGGCTACCACGCAAGGGATATGGCTTGAAGATAAATAAATAAATAAACAAATATAATCAGTTTTCATCATTTAATATGTTATTTGAGTAAGATTTTTTTTTTCACAAATAGTATTATAGTAAGTTAGTTACGAGTAAGTAATAAATTTATAATTAATTATTCATTGGTTATATGTTTTTTTTTACTCTGCAGTCGAAATCGTTTGTTAACATTTTTTAAGGTCAAGGCAAGGTCGGCTGCTTTTAGGCGTATTACATACATGTGTGTGTGTGTGTGTGTGTGTGTGTGTGCGTGCGTGCGTGCGTGCGTGCGTGCGTGCGTGCGTGCGTGCGTGCGTGCGTGCGTGCGTGCGTGTGTGTGTGTGTGTGTGTGTGTGTATGTATGATGTACTAGTTATCAATATTTGATGAAAGAGTTTTTATTTGACGACAAGAAATTATTAATTTTAGTTTATTTTTTTGGTCGTAAAATATTTTATTTATCCGCCATCTGGTATTGTATTTTTATTGAAACATAAAATAACTGTTTATAATAAACTAGCTGAGACCACGGCTTTGTTTGCGCAGAGTGTTTTTTTATAAATAAAAGTGTCCTAAGTTACTTATAACATAAATTATACGCAAAAGTCCTCTCAAAATCGGTTCAGCCGTTTCAGAGGTTAGATGGACCAAACAGACAGATAAAATATTAGATTATTTTTTTTATATAAGTAACGTATAAACATTCATATGCTAATTTGTTACAAACATACACTTAGATTATATATATATATATATATATATATATACTATGCGGATGTAGATAATCTGCTGACTAATTATTATGGAATAATACTGGAATCAAAGTTCATGATTACCTGAGACTAAAAATATTACTATAAAATAATTACCTTCAAAGGTAAACAAATAAAAATGTACTAAAATATTTTATCAGACGAGGATCTGTCATCGGTGAAGGTGATCACAGCGGATGTGTCCGATGAGAAGTCGTTACGCGAGATGTGCGGGCTGGCCCGAGTGCTGGTGAACTGCTGCGGGCCGTACCGCATGTACGGGGAGCCGGTCGTCAAGGCGGCCATAGACGCCAGGACCCACTATGTAGACGTCAGTGGGGAGCCGCAGGTGAGTTGATTACCTAAAATTCTGGTACATAGCGTGCGCTATTCCGGAACGAAATGTAGCAGTTCCGGAATTAAATGTAACAATTCCGCAACCATTTGTTATAGTTGCGGATCGAAATGTAACAGTTCCGGAACATAACGTGCGTTATATCCGGAAAGAAATGTAAGATATCCGTAATATTACGTATCGAAAATTTATGTATCAATTTTCTAGTATTCTTATTAGTATATAATTATAAAAAAAATAATAAAGTTTAATATCTTAATTTTAAATTATTTCTTTTTACATATATTTAAATGGAATATTTAACGCTCCATTACCAAAAACAGACAACGGTCAAGGTCACTACGACGTCAGAGGGACGTCATAAGGACGTACCTCTGAATATATTATATCTTCGGAATGTACTAAAAATTTAATCGCAAATCAACATACGCCTATTCGATACAATTACTATTTTTTATCCTTCTCTATTGCCCAATACTATATTGTTAATGTTCTCGCCATCTCTCTCTAATATTCACTTTTTAGATTTCCGTACATCCCGCATACGTCCGAATGGAACATTTACTAAATTACTATTTGATACTCTTTTAATAACCCGAGTTACTCTTTTAATAAATCTAGTAGGAGTAATCTTCCCAACCTTCCTATATCCTTCCATGTCATATGTTAAATTAGTTCCTATTCTCTTTAATAAATGCCAGTTGTTCTCTTCGCGTCGTTCTCACATTCCGATTTGATTTCTTAGATTCGTTAAAAATATACTAGGATGGAATATACAAATTATATTTCTCTTGGTTTCTTTATCTATGTGTATAAGCGATTTACCACTCACTGATTCATCACGAAATCTTTCAAACTATCTGTCCGATTAACTTAAAATATTATATAGTTACTTCTTTTGTGACGTAGACGTCCACTAAGAACGGATTTTACGGAATTCCTATCCCAACGGATTTCAACTTTTTGCATTTTGTCAAGTTTTAAACCTGTAGAAGCTATGTACTGAACGCGGGGGTAAGAGTTACTATAGCAACGGTTACGATGACGACGGATAATATGACAAAGGTTACCATAGCAACATAAGTACACATTCAAATTAATAGTGTGCCTACCGAAGGGGGAGGGTATACGCTAGTAATATTATAATGTCAATCCGAAAAAGAGAAAAAGTGTACAATTTTTACATATTTTATACCTCTATAACGGCCTCTTATCTGACTCTGAAATATTTAATCAAAAACAATGGGTTTTACTTGAAGTATTTTTCTATCAAACATCAATAATCACCCACATTATGCTTCCAACACGGAAACGCTCGTCACCGATTACAATGATTAATACCAATAAAAAACTAGTTATGTGTGTGTGTGTGTGTTTGTGTGTGTGTGTATGAAATGTGAATCGGTTGTTTTCATGTAATCTTTTATATAGTTTTTTTGCATGTATCCTATTATTAAAACTAATTGTAGTACAAAGAGTAGTTTATTGTTACTGGTGTATCATTATCCTCTCTGTCATTAATCATTCATTAATCATTACATAGTCTTTTTATATCAAACGTATAAGATCAACAAGTGTTATTATTTTGAAAGTATTATTATTCAGCGAAGCGAGCGAGCGTTCTACGGGAGACTTTTTCACATTTTTTGTCACGAATTGGCTCGAAAACTACTTGATGGAAAATTATGAAATTTTGCAAAAAAAGACACACATCAGGTGATGGTTAAAAAATTAATATTGAAAATGTCATGTTGTTGAGGATTAATCGTCAAAAAAACTGATATCCCATTGTAGTCAATGGGAAAAAAATATTCGCTCGAAAAATTTGCTTTATAATGAAAAGCGCGTGAAGAATTTTTTTTATCGAATTGTACTGTCTCCCTGTTCGATTTTTTTTCGCGCGGGCTCGCTTCGCTCAATATGCAAACGGCACCCGAGGTTTCGCGAGTCCAAATTGAGGGTCTTTCGGCGCCCATAGTATTAATATGTATTGGAAGAAAGCCTCCACTGAAGAGGTATGATAGAAGGAATTTACAATGGTTTTTGTTTGTATAATATTAATACTTGTTAAAAACATGGTGTATGTCCGGAATTAACGGAACTAACGATTGCTTTGTGTTTTATCAAAACCATGGCCTATTTATTACAGTAGAATTCGTCACATAATGAAATGTACGATGTGTGTGTGTGTGTGTGTGTGCATGTGTGCGTGTGTGTGTGTGTGTGTTTGTGTGTCCGTCTCTTTATCGTATAACCTCAAGTAAGTAATGACAAATGTAAACTGCAGCAAGTGTAATACGGTTTTAAAGAAGTAAGTTGATAAAATTGTATAACTTGTATACAAGTTAATATTCGTTTATTGTACATGTGATTTGATTACATTCGGAGTTGAAAAAAATAATAAACTTAATTCCTGACGAGATTCCCCAGAAAGCACATCTTTTTGTCTGTTCGCACATTTCTCAAAAAAACAAGTTTTTTAACAACTCTTTATTTCGGTAAATCTTTCAAATTTCACGAAAAAAAAAATACAAAAATTTATTTTCCCATTTTCACGAAAAACTATAAAAAAAATATTCAACCTACATTTACATTTAAACTACAGTGTAAAGTAAACTAACACTAACTAGCTATTGGGAAATAAATTACACTTTGCAGATCTGGAATCTATATTTATTTTACCAGAGAGCTGTTCGTATTTACCAGAGTGAAGTAAATATCACGTTAATATATTATAATGTGTTTTTTTTGAGGCGATAAATATTATGTATAATAAATGAACACATTTTATTCGATAACTTGATATAATCTTATGAATTGAGGTATTAATATTTATATTTATAATAAATGTTATCTGTTCATTTCAAAGGTTAATATGTATAATAAAAGTCTTATCTAAAGATGAGATTTTTATTATACATATTAAAACAGTCCTCACAATCTGTCTGTATCTTATTGTTTTTCTCAAAAACTACTGAACCGATTTTTGTACGATTTTTACAAAAATATAGTGCATTTCTTAAGGAAGGTTTAGGTATAGTATACTAGTGTATTATGTATATTGAAATAGATATAAAGAATACTGTTAAAGGGTCGCGTAGTAAAAAATATCGTCTCCTACCAGCTTTAGTTACGTGCGCTGAGTGAATCAGAAGAGATTCACTAATGTTATGTATTAGAGAATAGTAGATCTATAAAAATACTATAAAAAAGTCTTCAACAGCATGTCCCTATCTCTTACGGTTAACTCGCAATAACTAATTTTATGTTCAAAAGTTACTTTAATACGTTATTTTAGAGACTGTTTTCTTTTTTTCATTATTAATCCTTATATATAATGCATCTCAACAGCTTTGCAATTTAATAATAATCAAAATTGTCCTTAACACTATATGAATCAAATAAATACTTTAGAAGATATTGTAGATTTAAAATTATACCCTACAGCTCAAAGCCGGCTTATATTATTTATTAATTCCACGAAAAAACACAAAAATACTGGTTTGAGCAGTGACGTCTTGATTATACCTCGATATGGATCATCAGGCTGATGAAATCGCCTATAATACTTATTTCATAATATGCCAGTTACACTACTCATTAAGTAAATGAGTATATATACATATATACGTAATATAAATGAGTATATATATACATATAAAAAACGTAAGACAAAGTTAATTGAGAGAATATTTATAAGCATTCTGAATTAAGTTCGGCTTCTGAAACTTTTGCGTATGTACAATCGCGCAGAAATCTGTCATTGTCCGTATATATGTATAGATTATAGACGATTTCATCAGCCTTATGATCTACATCAAGGCGTAATCATGACGTCACTACTCAAACCAGTTTTTTGTGTTTTTTTATGGAATTAAAATATATATGTCAACTTTGAGTAGTGGCGTATAATTTTAAATCTACAATATCTTCTAAAGTATTCATTTGATTCATATAGTGTTAAGGACAATTTTGATAAATAATAAATGGCAAAGCTGTTGAGATGCATTATATATAAGGATTAGTAATGAAAAAAAGAAAATAGCATCTAAAATAACGTATTAAAGTAACTTTTGAACATAAAATTAGTTATTGCGAGTTAACCGTAAGAGATAGGGACATGCTGTTGAAGACTTTTTTATAGTATTTTTATAGATCTACTATTCTCTAATACATTATTTTAGTGTATCTCTTCTGATTCACAATTTTAAAAACCTTTCCAAAAAATCTGTATTATACACATTTGCTGCAGTTTTCAGTTTCAAAACTTATTTGAGGTTATACGATCAAAAGAGACGGACACAGAGAGAGAAAGAGAGAGGGATATACGTACGCACACACACACGCACACGGCTTTTCTTTACGTGACGATTTCTACAAAATTCTGGACATACACCATGTTTTAACACGTTTTAATATTATACCATGAAAGGTCATTGCTAATTCCTTCCAGTCTTCTATCATACCTTCTCAGTGTAAGCTTTCTTTGTTGACGTATAATTATAATAATATAAGTTAATTGAGATAATATTTCTAAACAATCTGAATGAAATTCAGCTTCTGGAACTTTTGCGTAAATAAATTAATAAAGATATATATATATTTATTTATTAATTTAGCTTCACGCCATATCCCTTACGGGGTAGCCAGAGACGACGGAGCTCCAAACGCTACGGTCCCTTCATACCTCTTTCGCCTCGGCCACAGACATCAACTTCTTCATACATGCCCTCCGGGGGGTCCTCATGCTTTTTACGTGACCTTCCTCCAGTATCATAGATACCGTGTTTTCGAAGGTCACTCGAGACCTCCCCCTGTCTTCCATCGCTCATTTTTCCTATATATACATATATATATATATATACATACATTTAATTCAACTTTATTATTAATTAAGGAACAAGATTTTATGTAATTTTATTTTACACAGCAATCAATTTAGTTTTTTGTAAATCAATTACCATTACCAAAAGAAATATAAACAATACAAGATTGAATTGCTTTAAAGGATTAAACATAATTCAATTAAAAATTTCTTGCTCGCGAATCTTAAATGAATACGACAATAAAAATGAAAATTACTAAGAAAAAAATTACGCATCGGAACATTGTGGTTGCTGGTATATAGAAGAGAGAAGGGTATAACAATATTGTACAAATGCCATTGTGAGACCGAGATAGATATGTCGTGCCGAGTATTGCCGAAGAATCACGAAATCAACAAACATGGTTGGTTGTGCATTTTAGTGTCGTTTAATCGATTATTATTATAATATAATAAATATATAGTAATATTATTATTATATTAATAATAAATAAATAGGATTAAATTATAATACGTAATATAAAGAATTAGTTTGTTTAAAACAACTTGCAAAACTAATTTTACGAGATTAAAATGGAGTCCAATATTACGATCGATTTGAAGAATTCTTATTTGTTACCGCCATTTTGTTTTTAAATAACAATAAATAAATTTTACAACATTCATCACTTAAAGGCGGATGTGTATATAATGTAAATTTTCTTATATACATTGTAATAATTTGTTTTGGATTTAAATAATCTTATTTATAAAAAAGTTAGAAATTTGTAATGTCACTGACAAATTACCAATCAATGTTAAGATGGCGGCTTCCTTCCATTTTGAATTTGCTGTTCTATCATTCTCACAGATCGAACTTGAACTATATTTTTAATCATTCAAATTTTTTAAAAATTTTATGTTGAATTTTATATGTTATCTTAATAACTCATTACCTGGTGTAGTCTGTTAACTACATAGCAAAATAAAATATATTTTTTTAAATATATCAATATAATAGTTAATCAGTTTAAATATGATTTGGTGGTTCAAGTTCATAGAGACGATGCAGCTGGTGTACGATGCAGCTGCGCGGGACGCGGGTGTCTTCATCATCAGCGCGTGCGGCTTCGACAGCATCCCCAACGACCTTGGGGTCATCTTCCTGCAGCAGAACTTTGGAGGTATATTATATCGTTTCAGTTTCATATATTGACGTCTGTGAAAGCGATAACAATAAAAAAAACCGGCCGAGTTAGTTGTGTTTCGTTTGGAACTGTAGACTTTTAATTTGGAGAGTGTCTTTAACACTAAACCTACCAAGTAATGGTCAAATTGACCGTTCTTAAACTTTTGTAAAACTTACACATTTTTAAACGTTATAATATCGTTATCAAACTACATGACAATTCTTAGAATATGCATATAATATTTTCTTCACTCTTTACTTTTAGTTATTTCCATCATTACCTGCGTTATATAATAAAATATCTTTTAATTACCGGTCAATTTGACCGCGTGCGGTAGGAACAGGTATACAAGAATCGTCGGTAGGTTTTGTGTTAAGGGCTTATTTTGATAAGTATGGTATCAACAGTCCTAACACTCTCATTTATACACGTGATGACTCCAGGCACTGTGAACTGGGTGGAGTCCTACCTATCCACGTCTTCCCCCCCGGAGCATTATAGCAACGGACTCGTCAACTACGGCACCTGGGAGTCACTTGTATACGGGTACTCTTATGAATGTTTTATATATATTAAATTTAATCCCTTAGCATTTTAGTATTTGTGATAAATTGCTATTCACTACTCGCAGGCGTTCGTAATATTAAATTATTTTTAATATTAAAATTTACCAACTTAAATAAAATTACATTAAATCAATTATTTGTTATTACATCTTGATAGTTTTAAGGTCCAAAATATGTTTTTTTGAATTCTAGCCTGGCTCACTACAGCGAGCTGCCGGGTCTTAGGAAGAAAATATACCCCGACCCCCTGCCGCCGCTCAAACCAAAATTACTATCGAGGTCTGTGTGGACATGTGTTTTTTTAAATTTTATAAAGAGTAAATACTTGTTACTCAAATTCATAAACTTACTTTTCTAAATCTGTATTATACACATTTGCAGCAACTTCAATTTTTCAAAACTTATTTGAGGTTATACGACAAAAAGAGACGGGAACATAGAGAGAGCGAGAGAGGAATGCACGCATGCACATAAACATACCCATAAGATGCTATGACACTTTATATAATATATATATATATCTGTATTGTGTGGGTGCAGAGGCGTCCTGCACCGCGCTGACGGCGGCTGGTGCGTGCCGTTCCCGGGCGCGGACGCGTCGGTGGTGTACCGCACGCAGCGCCACCTGCTGCCCGCCCGCCCCGCGCAGATCCGCACCTACGTGCGCTTCGCCTCCCTCCCCGCGGCGCTGCTGACGCTGCTCGCGGCGGTGGTGCTGTACGCTATGTCCAAGCTGGCCGTCACCCGTCGCCTGCTGTTAGCCTTTCCGGAGCTGTTCTCGTTCGGGGCGGTGCGGCGCGGGCCCTCCGAGGACGCCATCGCCAACACCAAGTTCCAGTTCCAGCTGTACGGGGAGGGCTGGGCCGCCGGGGACGAGGGCAAGATGGATAAGAAGATAACAGTCAAGGTACGCCGCCTTTCACGATATTATGCTAAATTATGTTCCCTTTGAATGTACAATGAGGTATTGTCCTTCAGGTGTCGGGTGTCAACCCCGGGTACGGAGCCACTGTGCACGCGCTGCTGCACTCCGCGATCAGCATACTCACACAGAGGGACCGCATGCCCGAGCAGTGAGTCAAAGCATACACGCACACGCACACACATACAAACACAATATCATTGAACGTTCATAAGTCGAGTAGGCCGGAAGGTTATCCTACGGACATGTGCCCCTGAGTTGACTCCAGTGCTAACGCGTCTATTCCATAAATCCTAAATTAAAGGGGTTGTCCCGTTCTTATGGAAGCGTACCCTTGTCCATACGATCCCTAAAAAGGTGATAGCACGGACCCAGCTAAATACAGACCTATCGCAATACCTTTCTATCTCCAAAATAATGGAGAACATCATTAACCAATAGCTCCTAACGTACCTCCAGGACCATTTAATTAATAACCGGCAATGTGTACCACCGGTTGGTGATCTTCTGTCATATCTTACGTTGGACAGTGGTTCGATCGTGTATGGCACAAGGGGCTTCTTTTCAAACTACCTTCCTATAGGCTTTCTGAAAATGATGCAAGTGGATCACCAACTTTTTCACCGGGTGCTTTATACAGGTCGGTCTCGACAGTTTTTTGCTTGGACAAGCCCGTGAGCACTGGTGTACCCCAAGACTGCGTGCTATCCCCAACTCCGTTCCTCCTGCACATCAATGATATGTTGGATATTTCCCACATACATTGTTATGCGGTATATTCCGACCGTGCAAAGTTTTCTGGGGAAAATGTCAGCGAGTACCGAAAGAAACTTGTGTCTTCTATAGAGACCTCCCTGGGGATGGTCAAAATGGGATGAATCCCTAAAAGACACGATTTTGCACGTTTAAAAACTATATATAGCTCTTTGAGAGCACTCCCTTCTCAGGCCGGCAACGCCTACGATTCCCCAAAATTTACAAAATTTCATGGGCCATGATCACGTACCATCAGTGCTCGTTTGTCCTCTTACATACAATACATATACAAACAAATGAAGCCAATATACATAATATAATGTAATTGTTCCAGAACGGGGGTCATAACCCCGGGGGTTGCGTTCCGGAACACGGACATCATACAGCGACTCAACGAACACAACCTAGTGTTTCAAGTTGTTAACAAATAATATATGACTTGTATCTTTTATTAACGGAAATAAATATTTTACACAAAAATAAATCTTTTATTTATATTTGTCCTAAACCCAACGTGAATATAATAACTTTAAAGAAATTATTAGAGATATTTTTAATTTATATTTATTATAAGTTATTAAATAAATAATTATTCCAATTTCTATACATTTAACTTAACGATCTCAAACTCGTTCTGTCAGCGTAATGGAGATTATAGTTGTATAATATTTACGAGAAAAATTACGAGTTATTTACTGAAATGCAATAATACATACCGTAAAATGGGGTGGATAGGTACAAATTTCAACTTCAACACTGATTTTCTTTCATATTTTGTAGGTATACCGTTAATAAAAATTGTGTTGTGTTGTGAGTCCCGTTGTAATTTACCAAATAACAGTGCTTGAAATATCCGAAATGTTGAGAAATATTTGTAAAATAGGAAAATATAGGTGATTTCTATTTCCCTGAAATCTGGGGTCAAGAGATACGAGAATGGGGTAATTAGAGAAATAACGCAAGGGCTGGCACAGGCAACATTTATTACAAATGTAATTACTCATAGTAGATACCTATGAGTAATTATATTTTTCAATCATAATGAAATTATGTTAACAATATAATTTATTTAAATCTAATGTTAATTCAGATTATAGAGATGTTTTAATACAATAAATGGTTTGGGTTTGACTTGGTTTAAATTGACGATATTTTCAATCGGAACATCACTAATTGAATTTCTTAATTGTTCAAAATACTCATTAAAAGTTTCTGAAGAGATCGCAGCTCTATTTTTTTTTCATTTTGTGATACCCTCTGTGATATCTTATCACTGTGCCTTTTCAAGAAACTTCGGGCAAAGTCTGGCCCAGGCATGTTATCTTTAAACCTTTTTTCGGTAATGCCTAATTTGTCCAAATAATTTTTAACTAATAACCTTAAGTCATATAGTTCCAGGGGGTATCCCCATTCAGCACATATATTAATATACTTTATAAATGCCAGTTCCGTCTCTTTTGATAGCACTGTTTGCCCTCCCTGGGTCTTCATATTTTTTATAGTATGTCTATAAAGGACAGATTTGTTGATTTCAAACTTTTTAGCAATGCTATTCAATGAATCGCTACTTTCATTATATTCACGAACAGCCTGCTCAATGATTTCTTTGGAATATTTTTTATACCTCTTACCATGAGGATCCGGCTTGTATATCCTCGGCATGGCGCATGTAGTGCAATGTGGGGTACCTGTTTAAATTGTGTAATAATACCAATTATTAACTAACCCAGAATAATTAACATTATAATTCAACTTACATGAATTAATTATAAAATTTACGTTACAGTCAATAGTGGGGAATTTAAATAACCATGTAAATAAAAAGTAAAATTTAGTATATCATACATTATATTTTTGTGAAATAGGTCTGCATAATATTTTAATTTATTAATATTGTGTCAGAATTTTTTAATTTAAATAAAAAAAATCAAATTGATAAAACCAAAAATAATAGTTATATTGACAACCCTAAAAATTATGTGTCTATAAACCCCTCTCTCATTACTATTAACCCCTCACTGGTATCTATTAACCTCTCTCTTCGTGTCTATTGACCCTAAAGGCGTTTCTAATCACCCCCTACGCGTATCCATTTACCTCAAATTCAGAAAAAAGTGTCGATGTTCTGATTTTACTAAAAAATACAAACAAAATGATTGATTATTAATGCTAACCTTTTTTTTCCTAAAAGATGAGAAAATTAACAATCCAATTATATAAAATGACGAGGAGATAACACTGAAGAACTTTGAGTTTTTTTAAAAGTTTTGCACAGTCAAAAATCACTCGTACACAGACGTCCACTTTAACCGCTTTTTTCTTTATGTCCTTAAACTTACCGAAAGTTTAGAAGTTACCAGAATGAAGAAAAAATATTGCCGTATTATTAGAAGTAAAAATAAATATACGTTAAACAGGTAATAGACAAAATAGAGAGAATAATATATAATTTTCGGTTTTGTTTCTAATAACCCCGCGATTTCTATTCACCCCATTTTACGGTACTTAATATTACATCTCTAAAATAAACAATTTTAAATAAAACTTTAATTAATCTTTAATATTTCTGTAAAAAAGAAATATTTGAATACTAAGCAATTGATATAAAAAGTTATAAAATGTCTATAGTCTGCGGTATTCCTACGAGTGTGTTATAGTGTGCGGGTCGCGTGAGTGGAGCCAGTCGTCCTAGGACACGCCGTCTATAATGGTAAATACATAACTATAGTATAAATAGTCAATTTAGATTTAAAGACATAAGTATTATTACAGGACGTTATAATAGTATTGTGGATAAATTTACCATTGCAGGACGGTTTAAGGATAGTATTGTGGATAAATTTACCATTAAAGGACAGCATAAGAATAGTATTCTGATTAAATCTACTCAATAGCGACTATAAAATATAAAATGAGGATTCCATCCTCCAGATGTCTGTGAGTGATCGAACAGACCTTGTGATCTTCGGGGTCACGGGGTTCACGGGGCGGCGCGTGCTCCACGAGATGACCAGGATAGCGCGAGAGCATCCCGGCCTCACGTGGGCGCTGGCCGCCAGGAGCCGGGAGAAGATGGAAACTCTGATACGGGATGTCGAAAAGAAGAACGGTGAGTTCAAAATTTTTTATAATAATTAGGGATTATATACGGAAAGTATATATGGTACTTATATAATTTTTTTTTTTTTCTGTCTGTGTCTTTTTGTGCGGATAATCTCTGGAACAGCTGATCTGATTTTAACAGGACTCACTGGCGGATACCCGATGTTGTAGGGAGTAACTATCTTTGTAGTAGAAAATAATATTTTGTTAAAATCATTAAAATTTTAATTTTACTTCCATTTTTTGTAACAAAGTATATTAAATCTTCGTCACGGTCAATTATTTTGATTAGCGTATTAAGAAATAACAGGAAAAACGAGATGATACGCAGTTACAATAACTACAACCTTCACTGAGTAGTACATGTGTTGCAAAATTGCCGCATTATTAATTAATTTATATGCTTTACATACAGTAATTAACTGTACTGGAAACAATTAATTGGATAATTTATCTTGTATACTCCTGATTTTTTAATTACATAATTTTCGTCGTTGGTGTGGTATGGTATGGTATGGTATGGTATGGTATGGTATGGTATGGTATGGTATGGTATGGTATGGTATGGTATGGTATGGTATGGTATGGTATGGTATGGTATGGTATGGTATGGTATGGTATGGTATGGTATGGTATGGTATGGTATGGTATGGTATGGTATGGTATGGTATGGTATGGTATGGTATGGTATGGTATGGTATGGTATGGTATGGTATGGTATGGTATGGTATGGTATGGTATGGTATGGTATGGTATGGCATGGTATGGCATGGCATGGCATGGCATGGCATGGCATGGCATGGTATGGTATGGTAAGGTGCGGTGTGGTTTGGTTTGGTATGGTATGATATAATATGGTATGGCATAGCATGGTTTGGCATGATTTGGTTTGATGTGATGTCTTGTGGTGTGGCGTGGGGTTTCGTGGCGTGACGTAGTGTGGTGTGGTAATATTAAATATAACTATTTAATTTCAGGAGTAGATCTATCATCAGTAAAATTAATAGTCGCGGATGTAAATGACGACAAGTCGTTAAAAGTGATGTGTGGCCAAGCTAAAGTGTTAGTGAACTGCTGCGGCCCCTTTGTTAAATATGGAGAACCGGTCGTCGCTGCTGCCATTGACTGCAAAACGCATTACGTCGATGTCAGCGGAGAGACACAGGTCAGAGAAGATATTAATTAATGAAATCGAATAATACTAAAAGACTGCCATAAATAAGAGACTTGTTATTCAATTTTAATTGATTTCAAATTTAATTTAATTAAATAATATTTTTTATATATACCAGTATGTAGTAAAAGAATCGAATGTGTTTAAATACCTTGTAATATAAAATAATTATAAACTAAGGTGTGTTAACATAGTGGAATATTTGTCCTTTTAAGACTTTCAAGGGTTTATTTTTATTATCACTTGCTTATTTCTCGTATCAACAACTAGATGGCGTTGTACGCTTAATTTATTTATACCGTGTATGATATGGCATTTAATACCGTCGGGTCCTTGAAGTGCTACCATTGTACTGCGACCGGAATCAATTGGCCGTAGATAGAAAAACTTAACTTAAACAAATTAAAAAACATCAAACTAAATTAATATTTATATAAATTACCCTTTAAGCATATCTTTAAATATATTAGTTGTTACAAGTAGCAATAACGTATCAAATCTTCAATGATCATAATTTCTAATTCATATAAAACATTTAAATAAATGTATCGAGTAGTTTTGATTAAATAAAAGTGTAAAATATTTTGTGAATTTTTATTATGATAATTTTATCGTTAGTTGAATGTAATGTCTCGTATAGTTCATAGAGCTACTGGAGGAGAAGTATTCTGCGTTGGCTCGGTCAGCGGGAGTGTGCGTGGTCAACGCATGCGGGCTGAGCAGCGCGCCCGCCGACCTCGGCGTGCTGTACTTACAGAACAACTTCAAGGGTCAGCTCCTACACAAATACTTAGTATTAAAGAAAGAAACTTTATATAGATATCTGTGTGCCTAGTGCGAGATTTTTATCTTTTAGTTTTGATTTGTATAATAACAGCGCCATCTAGCGTAACGAATTTTAAACTGTTCCTATTTCAAATAAATAGTAGTTTACATTAACGAACCGAGTTTGTAAAAAAAACACTAGGCATTGATGTTTGTATAATCTACTATCTGGAATGTATATTCTTTACTCACTTTTTAGTAATATTTTCTAAATATTGAATTAAAGTACTGAGTCTTAGCTCCTTGCCGCTTAGCCTGTAGTAATACGACCAGTTGGTCAAGAAAAGATTTTTATACACAGCTTAGAAAACTGAGTATCACAATTAAACGTGTAAACCTTCCACGTTATTACTTCAGGCACATTAAACTCGGTGGAATCTTACCTGATAACGCAGTTTCCTCCGAGGATGTTAATCCAGAGCATCAGGAACGGGGTCGTGCGGTACAGCAGCTGGGAATCCATCATTAATGGGTTAGATGAACGTTTTGCAACATGTGACTCAACTGAAGTATGAAATCTCTTATGTAAAACAATATTTCAGGATGGCTCACATCACATTAAAGAAAATTCAGCAAAATATCTTGCCTCCAATGGAACCTGCGTTACATCGAAGGTAAAATTTAAAATAGTATAATATAATTAAGCATTCCTTGCAGAACGAATAAGATTGTAAGTTATTGTTCGATATTTATTAAAATTAATTCCGACTCATTTATCACTTAAAGCGGACATTTTTATATTTGTTGTTTTGATGAGCTTTTACATGCCGTTATTTTATATAAGTGAAAACTACTTTTAAAAGAAATTCCTACTCCTTCCTCAAGGATTAGCACTGCTTATATAAGAGTAACACTCATTCATCTTCATACACATGTGTCCCGAATAAAATATCTCATGTTTTGATAAACTTACACGAGGTATTACATAATCCTCATTAGAAATATAGGTACACAGGAATTTGGCTTAGTTATTTAGTAAACAAATCATCAAAATCTATAATATATGTATATCTATATATATATATATATGTATATATATATATATATATATATATATATATATATATCTTTTTCAGACGTATAATACACAAAAACCTGAACAAGTGGTGCGTCCCGTTCCCGGCCGCGGACGCGGCGATGGTCGCTCGCACGCAGCGCCACCTGGCGGGGACACGCCGCCCCGCGCAGTACCAGCCGTACATAACTTTCCCCTCTATCTTCACCGCAATAGGGACTATAATCGCCGGCGCTTTATTGTTTATATTCAGCAAAATGTCCTGGACGAGAAAGTTGCTTCTTACATATCCAAGACTGTGCTCCTTCGGTATTGTCACGTATGGAGATCCTAAACAGGGAGTATTGGACGACTCGCGCTTCCAATACGAGCTGATCGGCAACGGCTGGAGCGAGGGCGTCGATTCGAAGGAATCGCCTGACAAAACTGTAGTAGCAAGGATTAGCGTGAGTTACATTGCATTTTGTTGTAAAATAGAATAAGAATATATTTTATATACATTGCATATCAGTATATAATGTTTTAGTTGTCGGGAGTGGACCCGGCGTACGTGGGAACCGCCGTTATCCTCATATACACCGCCATTACTATCTTGAAGGAGAAAGACAAAATACCTTCCGCGTAAGTACACTAGTTTTAAAACGATTAATATAAATAAAACAGGTACCATCTTTCATTCTGCAGACGTCTCACTACTGTAAAATATAATATGATATCTGTCATTAAGGAAAAAAAAATATTCTTTCGTAAGTCTTGACTAATATATATATTATTTCAGAGGAGGTGTCATGAGCCCTGGCGTGGCCTTCAAAGATACCAGCATCATCGATCATCTGAAAGCTAACAATATTACATTTGAAATTGTTAATTAAATTAATTGTTTTAGGAAAAAAGGGTTATGTTAAGAACTGTACTGCAAAGAATTTGTTTGATTTTGGTTAAAAAAAAGGGGGTTTTTAAATAAATAAATAATCTAAATATGTTGAGTAAAACTTAAAATATATTTTTATAAGTGCCCTTTATATCATCTATAGTAGCGCCCTCTTAATATTATTACATAAAGCTATGTGGAAAAATACTGATAAAAAGTATTGATTTGTCAATAAGAGATGGCGCTGGTAGCAATTACGAATGAAAGACTTAAATTATAAAGCTAACATTTCTATTAAAGAGATGGCGTTAGCACATTTAAAACACGCAATTCCATATTACTACACATGAAATCATTTCTAAGATCTTGGTAAGGGTAAGAATTTTAGATTTTTTTTGACTATTTAATCATAGTTTTAACGAATCAATTTCTGTTTCAGGTATCAATCTTCTAACAATAATTTATAATAATACGTTAGAAAAACAGTTAGAAAGTAATTTAGTGTTTTTTTTGTTTAAAATTTATCTTTGTTACAACTAAAAGTACTCGACACAGTACTACAGAAAGTGGTCTCTTGGTCTTGGCGATTAAATATTTTGAAATATATTTTACAATTTGAAATAAAAATAATACCTTCAAATATGTCTCACAGTAGTCTCGGGTGCATTCTTCAGTTGTTTTTATTATATTAAAATCTGGAGTTAAAGTACAATAATTTATAAAATCTATCAAAACATTAACAAAGCTTGAATTCTGATAAATTAAAATTGAATCAATCAAATTGAATATTAGCCTCTTTTATCACATCGAGATCAACTTGATTAAGATTCTTGAAATAATCTCTGTATCGTAGAACACATCTTTATTAAAATCAGATGAATTGCAGATTGTGATAAAAAAATATTGCGTCGTAGTAAATTACAGTAACACTTATCTCTTAACAGTCAGACGACTGAGACAAGATTTCTGAGTATTTTATCTTAAAGGAAATGATTTCTGATTTAATTCTTATATATATATAAATACTTCCAATAAAAAATCAAAATCAAAAGTCTTTAAAAGAATGTTTTATACTAAATATTTTTCATTTTCAAAGCTACCACCAGGTCGGAAAGCCGTTTGCAACAGATCCGATAATAGCTGACGATAAAAACTCAACTGGGGTTGTCTTGTTCTTTCTTTAAAGCCTTACTTGAGACATAAATTACATTTATAATAAATCTTGAAGTATCCTTGCAGCAAGCGTTACTTACATACATCATGTTCTAGTTATTCAGAAATACTGTAGTATCCGTTAGCACACAAAATTTCCTTAACAAGTTTCTTTTAATTTATAAAAGGAGGAACGTTTATTGGAAGCTTGTTGAAAAAGTGTATACATTGCCGTTAAAGAATTACTCACTATTTTGAGATGAGTTTTACAAAAATAAATTGAAAAGTGACAGTGAGTATATTACATTGCTCAAACATATCTGATAAGGAATCCCTAGGACTTAGACTATAAATTGTACGGCTAGCTTGTTTTGTAAAAAAATATCAGTGCTATTACCCCAGAACAGGATACCATACGATATTATTTTATGAAAGTAAACTACCTTGGCAGTAGTCTCGTCAAAATGGATTTAATAGCATACCCGGCAGAACTAAGTATATTAGCCAATCCAGCTATAGGAGGGCTCCTTTGTAACTTAGCTTTTACAGTGATACCAAGAAAAATTGTGGACTCAACCACTTCTATCGCTTCCTCATTTAACAATACATTAGTTGGCACGTGTTTTATATCGTCATACCTGTTGCTGTTTTAGTTTAAATATCAATGAATTATCATCAGCAAATAATGCTGTTTCATTATGTTTATCTATAAAAGCAAGTAGATCATTTATATAAATAATGAAAAGAAATGGGCTTATGATTGAGCCTTGAGAAACACCCATATTTTTTAACATGATTTTTTCAAATATTTTAACGAGTAAAGATAACACTGATAACGGCCTGTAATATGAAGGATCTGAAACATTACCAGATCTTAAAAGAGTTATTACTTTCCTATGAGACATTCTTTATATCTAAGGTCCTAACATTTAATAATGTATTTTAATTGAATTTTTTGAAACAAAACTAATTTTAATTAATTTTAACTATTGAAGTAATGTATAAGGGACAGCAGGTGAAGAAAATGAAGAAGAAGCGGTAGAAGCGGATTTTTTTTCAAGTTTTCAAAAGGCTTCATCTGTTTCTATCACTTGATTTTATATGTGAAGAATTATATTGGAGTTGCGAGCTTTGCTTTTACCAGATTCGCACATTTTAATATTCCAGGTTATCTTAATTTTATTTAATGAAATATTAATTAAATTTCTTATGCCTGTAAACTCTACTCTTTTGAATTTCTCTTAGTCCAAAAAAGGGAAAACAAGCTTAAATTCTAAATTTATTAACTTTAAAATAGCATATATTTAAAATATTATTTCTAAACTTTTTCATGCGCCTTACAGTTACGGAAACAATTTTATTTTTATTAATAAATTTCTGATTAAATGACGCTAATTGAACACAATTATCAGAAATATTTATTATTGATATCAATGCAGGTGTAGACTGTTATTACAGTTAGTTTTATAAATAATTTATAATTTTGTAATTTTTATTGTATAGGTGCTATTATAATTGTATGTTTCCCAAACATAAATAAATAAATAAATAAATTACAGGTGATATGATTTTAACAATGATCTGGATGTAATAGTGGTAGAGGAATTTTAAAATCACTATACAACTTTTGGAATAATTTGTACTTATAATGTTACGCCGTTTTCTGATTTAGCAATAGTCTAAGGTTATTTATGATATAATTAAAATTCCGTCCTTTAACATTTCCAGTTAATTCTTTATCAGATGAGTACTTCTTCCAATTTATTTTCTGCTTTTACCAGGAATGGTCTAGGTACTGATTTGAAATCAACGAATATAGTGCTTTAAAATAAAATTTCTACATATAAAAATTATTAACATCATTCGAGGACAAGACATTAATCTCTTAAAATTATATATTATTTAAAGAAAATGTATACTAATTAAATATGAAATTACTTACCGAGGAAATGATACTCCTACATTTAGTGGAAAATTATGTAACTACACAAAATGGCGAACGAAATGTGACTTTCGTTCGCCATGTCAAACTTTAGAACTTACATTAAGTCTTTTGATCAATTTAGCAAATTTTAAAACCCGTCAACGTCTAGGGATCGTAATAAAGTTACGGACACTATTATATTTAAAGGAATGTAATTATTTTCTTTTCTAAATACGCAATGAAGTTATTTGCTTCAATTTAAAACAGCTGTGTATAGTTTAAAAGTGCGTCAAGTTTTCCATGAAGCAAAAAACTGTACGCAGCTACTGACTGACGTTTGAGGTTATAGAAAGATTTAAAAATGATAATATTTTACTTAAAACGTAGCAACGTAAAAATATTTTTTATAATAGTAATCTTAAGTAACTTTAAGTCTTATAACTTTATATAGGACATCTGTTAGACTTTTTTGATCCTAGGTTTATATAAGTTGTCAGTGTCCAATGATTGTCTTGGAGACGAAAAGGAAATAAAAGGCGATACTGAAAATAGATATAATTATTTAATGGTTAATTCAAAGGGCTAATGATACAAAATGTACACGCAGTAGTACCTACAACTGTTATATATATACAATTAGATTTTAGTAAACCTGTACATGTCATTATATTCTACGAGCGGCCATTTTATATTAACGCGTACAAAACAAACGAAATAAATATTAAAATATATATTTCTATTGATAATACAAAATGAAAAAAATATTCGTCGTACTAAAAATAACCTTATCCTATGTAGAGTCAGCAGCAAACAAATTTTTTGATCACAAAGGAATCTGAAATTTTACGTTATGTGATTAAATTCTGGATCTTTTGCTGCTGTCCTTACGAAAATAAATAAGAAAATGAGCTTTGGTTTAACACATTAAAAAAAATACTCCTAAATGACGAAAGAATTTTATTGAAACCATCAACAATTAAAACAATTATAAAAAATAATTTAAAAAAAATGAGTCATCAATCAACTCAAAGAATCTCAAAACTAGAATAACTTATAATTAATTTTCGATTAGAAAATAATCTATTCCATATAATCTCAAACGAAAACCCCAAAACTTCTTATAATATTGATTTTTACATTACTTACTATTTACTCGTATTGTTATTAATATTATAACTGATTTAGGATAATTTAGACTTTATTTAAAATGGAATCTATTTGAGAAACGCATTTAGCGTTAGTGGTACAATACTGGACAGTGGTGTCACCAGTTTCGTCATATCTTAGCTAGATTCCCGACTATTCTCATTGGAACCGATGGAGTGTGAGGTTGCAGGGGTCACTTCTGGTGCCACGATCAGTCCTTCTTTGATTCTCTTCTTCTGCTTCATCCGTCGGTTCTGGAACCAGATCTTGACTTGTGTTTCGTTTAGTTGCAACGCGGACGCTATTTCTATTCTCCGCGCTCTCGTTAGGTACTTGTTGAAGTGGAATTCCTTCTCCAGTTCTGTTAGTTGTTTGTTAGTGAAGTTGGTACGGCCGGTGTTGTTCAGGTTGAGCAGTGGGTTGTTGAGCATCTGGCTGCCCGTGGGGGTGCGTTGGTCCTGAGGGCTGCCCAGCACACCCTGGTTCACGAAGTCCGCCGGTGGTATCATCAGCTTTGGAACTGAAAGAAATTTCTGTATTACTTAACAGCTCTTTAAAAACTCAGATAAACTATATCTTCGAATATTAAATTTTATTTCAGTAAAGTGTATTTATATTCATAATTCAGTTTAGTGTGTCTTTTTAATGACAATGTAATCTGACGCTATTAAGCACGGTAAAGTTTGAATGCTGTCCGGTGAGTTTTTTGCTTGATCAAATATTTGCGAGGTGGAGTTTGTTTACGGAGCCTCATTGCTTATAATCTTTTTACGACATTACAAAGAAATGTCCGTGGGAGCTCCGACGCACAATCGTGACAGGTGTCAATTTTGAGAGACCCGCAGGGACATGATAAAACCTTTATTTTTATTTTTGACAGAAAAAAGATCTACAAATTTACGTTTTCAATATTCTAGGCTTGATCGTTACTGATAGTGACGACGATTAATTGATCATTTAAATGATTGTCCTTTTATATTAACATTATATATTTTAAAAATAAATAATATAAGGAAGAACCGAATTATTTGTTTATTTTTTTTAAGGCAGGAGTGAGATGCAGCATCCAACATTGTCTCTAGCGGCGCCCCGCTGCGCAGGAGTTCCTAACTCGCTTCAAGTAAATGTGAAGTTTTGACGTTTATTATTGTAGAAAAGTAAACACGGATTGAGTTCTACGTGTCAGTGCTGTCAGCTTGTGTATCCACCGGTGTCCGCAGTGTCTGACACCGGACACAGCTTACATATCACGTTTTTATCCCGACACTTTATTAAATATAATTACGGCAAATTGTGATGCAAAAATACGTTGGCACTTCTTTAGTTTATAGAAAATACAAAATCCTTTATAGCTATATCTAAACAAACTATAGATAAAAAGATACGTATTTAGTTGATATCTTATATATAATATGATAAAAAGATTATTCTCAAGTGTTTAGAATATTATCTTGGATTCAGAATACGTATAGATTCATTCAATTATGTAAGGACATCACCGGAAATCATTCATAAATGTTTATCTATATCTATAAATACATAACACTACCAAAAACTTATTAAATTTATGATATATATTAGTAAGAAATATATAGTGAAAATGTAGTAAAATATGAGAGCAGACTTTAAACAGAGAAACGTGTGTTATTATATTAAATAAAACCTATTTTATTGTCAGTAATAATAATAATAAAATATTTGATTTTATTTAATAAATAATAAATATTATATAATAATAAATATTAAAGATCTATACCTAAAATTATGAGTTTGACTTATTTTTTTATGTGGAGGAGAACAGATATTTTTAATTTTATATTTTAGAAATATATTAATTACTAGGATCCGTTCATCTTGCGTGGCGAGAATTGAGTTGAGCGCAGGAAAATCCATTAGAAAAGAATAAAAGGAAATAAATATTTAATAGCAATAATAAACAATTACTTGAAAAAGTTTGTCGCCATGAAAGTTAGACGTCGAGCGACACAATCACAAGTCTCTTGGTTTTTTCACACAGAGAGACAGAAAAATTTAGCAAATTTTTTTTTTTATTTTACCATATATACTTTTATATGCAATTAGTGAAAAGCTGTTAATATTGAATTGAAAACACACTGAAATTTTATTTATATGTATGGAGTAGTATCTTTATCCAAAGCAAATATATATATACAAATATAAATGTAAAGAAATATATGTAAAGATCGTTCTACAATATATTATAGACAAGTGACTAACAAACAATAAATCCTTTTTCTCACAGTAAGTGTCTTGTGATTGGCAGCAGTTATTAATAGTGGTGTATTAGTTTCCTAATGAAAGCTGTCCGTCCATCCCGCGTCCAGTTAATCCCTTAGGAACGTTTAATCAAACAATCTGTTACTATTGGGATTTACCAAATAAAGTAAATTTCGTTATAACTTATATTATTTGGACCTAATTGTCTTAATGATTTACTAAATTGAAGTGCTGGATATATGATAATGTTCTTAGGAGCGATTTTCAATTTTTTTTCACATTTTAAACTTAAGATATATGAGAGAAGAGTGATAGAAATATGGGCAACAAAAATATCAATTCTTCTTAATTTACTTCTGACAGTTATGAAAGAAATCTCAATGCTCAGAGCGGTTTACTCAAACGACTGCAAGCGGCCCGCATGAGTTAGTTTAAACAAATACAATGTTTACCGAGAGACCTTACCAACCCGTTAGCAGATCAAATAAGCCGCCTGTTTGTCTGTCTGCCTGTTTGCGCAATGCCCACTCCAGTGGACTTACTATTTAAGGGAACGCGTATCCATTTACAGATATTAATAATCTACAATCCGAGATCGACGTCAATTTTAGAACGACTACAAAATTAATCCACCACGGCCACTCTGATAAGAGATTTTGTAACTTTTAAATTAATATGGGGTTATGAAAGATGAAATATTTGTCGGTTTTAGCAATAATATTTAATTTAACACTAAACCTATCGACAATTCTTGTACACCTGTTCCTACCGCACACAGTCAAATTGACCGGTAATTAAAAGTTATTTTATTATATAACGCAGGTAATAATGGAAATAACTAAAAGTAAAGAGTGTAGAAAATATATGCATATTCTAAGAATTGTTATGTAGTTTGATAACGATATTATAACGTTTAAAAATGTGTAAGTTTTACAAAAGTTTAAGAACGGTCAATTTGATCGGTACTTTTTTAGGTTTAGTGTTAAATTTTGTATAATGGACACGAGCACCGTGCGGTCGTGCCGACTATCACAATATTGACACTGACGCAAAACCGAAAACTAAGTTCGGTACTACTTATAACTTTAGTACTGAAATTTTAACTTACATATGTAATGGTTAAAGAAATATATAATAAGAATTTATATATTAAGGTTAAATCATATTTAAATTTAACTAAATTTGAAAAAAAAAACTTTTAACTATAAAATAAGTTTATTTTTAATAAAAAGGACGGATTCTATAACATCAAATATTATGTTATTAATGAATTCTCCTGTAATTAAAGTTACAATATTGTTCTTTAATATATTTGTCTGATAAACCACAAATTTATTAATGACTTGTCTGTAATTGGATGGATAACCGTACACTTATTACTGAATTCCCTTGTAATAAAGTTCTAATATTATACTTAAATTATATTCGTATGATAAACCACAAATTTATTAATGACATTTCATGTAATTGGATGGATAACCATACATTTATTAATAAATTCCCTTGTAATAAAGTTGTAATATTGTACTTAAATGATATTCCTATGATAAACCACAAATCTATTAATGACATTTCCTGTAATTGGACGGATAACCGTACACTTATTAATGAATTCCCTTGTAATACAGTTGTAATTTTGTACTTAAATGATATTCCTATGATAAACCACAAATTTATTAATGACATTTCCTGTAATTGGACGGATAACCGTACACTTATTAATGAATTCCCTTGTAATAAAGTTGTAATATTCTATTTAAATGATATTCGTATGATAAACCACAAATTTATTAATGACATTTCATGTAATTGGATGGATAATCACACATTTATTAATGAATTCCCTTGTAATAAAGTTGTAATATTCTATTTAAATGATATTCGTATGATAAACCACAAATTTATTAATGACATTTCATGTAATTGGATGGATAACCATACATTTATTAATAAATTCCCTTGTAATAAAGTTGTAATATTGTACTTAAATGATATTCCTATGATAAACCACAAATCTATTAATGACATTTCCTGTAATTGGACGGATAACCGTACACTTATTAATGAATTCCCTTGTAATAAAGTTGTAATTTTGTACTTAAATGATATTCCTATGATAAACCACAAATCTATTAATGACATTTCCTGTAATTGGACGGATAACCGTACACTTATTAATGAATTCCCTTGTAATAAAGTTGTAATTTTGTACTTAAATGATATTCCTATGATAAACCACAAATCTATTAATGACATTTCCTGTAATTGGACGGATAACCGTACACTTATTAATGAATTCCCTTGTAATACAGTTGTAATTTTGTACTTAAATGATATTCCTATGATAAACCACAAATTTATTAATGACATTTCCTGTAATTGGACGGATAACCGTACACTTATTAATGAATTCCCTTGTAATAAAGTTGTAATATTCTATTTAAATGATATTCGTATGATAAACCACAAATTTATTAATGACATTTCATGTAATTGGATGGATAATCACACATTTATTAATGAATTCCCTTGTAATAAAGTTGTAATATTCTATTTAAATGATATTCGTATGATAAACCACAAATTTATTAATGACATTTCATGTAATTGGATGGATAACCATACATTTATTAATAAATTCCCTTGTAATAAAGTTGTAATATTGTACTTAAATGATATTCCTATGATAAACCACAAATCTATTAATGACATTTCCTGTAATTGGACGGATAACCGTACACTTATTAATGAATTCCCTTGTAATAAAGTTGTAATTTTGTACTTAAATGATATTCCTATGATAAACCACAAATCTATTAATGACATTTCCTGTAATTGGACGGATAACCGTACACTTATTAATGAATTCCCTTGTAATAAAGTTGTAATTTTGTACTTAAATGATATTCCTATGATAAACCACAAATTTATTAATGACTTGTCTGTAATTGGATGGATAATCGTACACTTATTAATGTATTCCCTTGTAATAAAGTTGTAATATTATTCTTTAATATATTTGTCTGATAAACCACAAATCTATTAATGATTTGTCTGTAATTGGATGTATAACCGTACATTTATTAATGAATTCTCTTGTAATTAAAGTTGTAATATTGTATTTTAATATATTTGTCTGATAAACCATAAATTTATTAATGACTTGTCTGTAATTGGATGGATAATCATACATTTATTAATGAATTCCCTTGTAATAAAGTTGTAATATTGTACTTAAATGATATTCATATGATAAACCACAAATCTATTAATGACATATCCTGTAATTGGATGTATAACCGTACATTTATTAATGAATTCCCTTGTAATTAATGTTGTAATATTGTATTTGAATATTATTTATGTTGGGTGAGTTGCAGCTCAAAGTAAATGATATTCATATGATAAACCACAAATCTATTAATGACATATCCTGTAATTGGATGGATAATAACACATTTATTAATGAATTCCCTTGTAATTAAAGTTGTAATATTGTATTTGAATGTTATTTATGTTGGGTGAGTTGCAGCTCAAAGTAAATGATATTCATATGATAAACCACAAATCTATTAATGACATTTCCTGTAATTGGACGGATAACCGTACATTTATTAATGAATTCCCTTGTAATTATAGTTGTAATATTGTATTTGAATGTTATTTATGTTGGGTGAGTTGCAGCTCAAAGGCGGCGTCTGTTTGCGTGTAACAGTAGACGCGACTGGAAACATGTATAATCCATTACCTCTGCCAATATTTGTTCTCTTGCGAGTGTGCTATGATTTTAGATTATCCCATTATGCAATACTTGATTTAGGTCTGTTTTTACCATATTTAATGTGTACTATTTTCTTTTTCTTAATACTATTTATTTGTTAACAGTTAATTTATTTTTAATTAATCACCCTTTTAAAAATGTTAGGAAGAAAATATACTTTGCAAAGGGAATAGGTATTTAAAATGGGCTATTCTTTAAATAATGTAAGATATAAAATCTACAGTATCTAGTAGTTCTTGAAGTAATATTTAAGTTTGTAACTAAGTAATTGTCATTACAACTTTGCGCCCAAATACTGCGAGTATATTGTTGCTTCTAATTGACATGTAATATCTGCATTTTCAACCCTTAGCCCTTCATGTACCGATGCGGGCGGCCATCAATAACGTCAGAATCAAGCATAATTCAATCAATTGAATTGTTCAACAAGACTGTCCGTGTATCGCGTCAACGCCCTGAAAAAATAACGAACTAAATTCGGATGTCAGTTAAAGGCAAGGGGAGCGGGAGCTCGCGATTGGTCGAATTGTACAACGGCAGATGTGTATTTTTTTATTGTTACTCGGCCATGTTTGCTTAAATTCTTCACCCAAAAATGGTTACATAGAACACGAGCAGCTGAGAACATGTCAATTTGCTATGGAGTGAATGACAATGAATTGTAAAGGTGCTTCAGTTGAGGATTACATAGACGTCTTGGCCAGTATATAGAAGTACGCATCGGATACTGTTTTGTTTTAAAACAATACAATATATAAAAAATAAGACATTTGACAGCACTAAAACAATCAAGGATCGCCCAAACAAAGTAACCCAGCAACAAAAACAACAAAATATGTAAAGATAACACACGAAATTGAAAAACAAAACAAACAAGCCTTTCAATATACGTAATCCAATAATCCGAGCTACCGACACAATATCGCTGATACTACATACTAACACGTGTCGCTACTACTGTTTAATTACATATACTTCATTTATTTACTAAACCCTTATATACAGACTTCCATTCCCTTCCCTTCATTCATCTGCAAGTTCCTTCATGTATTAACTACGAATTTTTTATCAAGTAAGTTCCTTCATGTATTAACTATGCATTTATCAATTATCAACGTTGTTCTAATTACATTAAAAGTGTATAATGTATTAATTTGATAACTAGTTCTCTTATTTAATATATATATATATATATATATTGTTCGTTGTTATCGCTGCAGTCCCGGAGAGATATTAATAATTTCGTCCGTGCATTACGAGGCGACATTTTGACGGATCACCGTGTGGAAAAAATAATATCTTATTTACTGCTTTCGCTTCTGGAGATTATCGGAAAATGTTGGTGTATTTATCAACGAAATAACCGACATATTCAACTACACTGTTATTATATTTAAGTATTAAATTATTACAATATTGTATTCTTAGTCTAAACGTGTGTAAGAATGTCGCGATATAACCTGGTATAAATATGTGTGTATTAAAACAAAACTTATTAATATGCAGATATAAGAATCTCTTTTAAAATATTCGAATTTTCTTAACAGTTGTTAACTTAACTCAATAAACAGTTTAACATTAACAGACCATGAACTACTAAAGGAATAAAAGAAAAAAACTGCTGCTAAATACCAAATATTGCAATATTTTATACTTTTATTATAAATATAAAATAAAAGGTTCCCTTCCGTCGTAAATATTAATAATTCCTTTTCATAATTGTTTATAAATATTGGTTGAATTATTTTAATATTCATTAAAGAATCCAAAATGTCGGATAAACAGGAAGGTACACTCATGATCCCTTTAATAATATTTGCTCCTCAAATTTGCGGAAACCGTAATTTTAGACATTGCGTCGATCGCATCGCCCTTTGATATATAATATGATATTATATATATATAAAAAGGCATAAAACACATTATATTAAGCTTATGATTTTGTAAAGTAACACTTCTTAATTCATGATATATGTATAATGTTAGTACTAATATAATTAAAAAAGTATTAAAATGAAAGTAGATCAAGACACGAGGCGGTAAAAACATAATACGAGTGGTCAATCGTGGTATACAATAATGTCCCTTGTGGGATAGCGATAGGGATGGTAGTCGGGATAGTCGAGGGGATGAAACCCCCGAGGTCTATCAATCGTCCGTGACGCCGGGGATGTGGGATGGGGATGGAGTTGTTTAAGCGTATATAACACTGCGAATGTATTATTGATACGAGAAATTATTTCATTAAACATTATTAAACTTTCTATGTACCTACTATTTGAGGTAACTTATGTACGAAATTTTTTAAATATAATTAATAAAATATTTTTTATTACCATTTATCTTGAGTTATTTTATCTATGTTATAACAATAACTTTGTTATTATCATAGATTTCGAAATGAAATCCAAATAATTGGTTGGTTGTCGCCAAATACTTAAATAATCGTATTAAAACGGGTAATATTCATTACACTGCATTGTAAATATAGTTGTAGATAATGATAAAGTATTTTTATATAACACTACTATTTTAATAATTCTACGTAGTGTTGATAAATAAATGTTTATATATATTTTCCCTATCAACCTTAAGTGCAGCTGTGTACAGTGAAAATATCAAGTTATTCATACATAGTTAATAATAAGTTATTCGCATTTGGTACAACAGAGCACTCAGAGAGAATAGGAAATAATACAGAATAAAAAAAATCTAAAATGTCAAATTCTAGACACGGTTCGAAAACCATTCTCAATATCAACGTTATTGTTACAACTATAACCAAAATAACCTACAGCCATTATTTTGGAATGTGCGATTCAAAAATCTTTAACTAAAAATTAAGACTACCAAATGCGAATATCAAAGATAATTAATAATATCTATGCACTAAATATTAAATAAAAAAAAGTATCAAAACAATATTTCAGCGAAGCGAGCGGAACGCTCTATGTGAGACTTTTTGCATCTTATGTCCGGGGTTGGCAAGAAAATGGCTTTACCTATCTTCATGAAATTTTGCACATTTATTGCGATGGTTATAGAGATGGTTTATAAAAAAAAGTGAAAAAAAAACTCATGTCGCTGAGGAATAATCACCAAAATATGACAATCCCATAAACTTCAATGTAAAAACTTTCGCTATGTGATATTTGATTATTCTTTATTTTTTGCTTGTCGGTTTCAGCTTTGAACGCTGAATTGAAGATGGGTTACTCTTTACTAAATTCACTGAACTCTACCGAGATTTTGCTAGCGAAAAGAGCCAAAATCTCGGTAGAGTTCGCGCTCATAGTTAAAGAAAATATTTTAAGTATATTTACAATATATTATATTTACGAAACGATAAACAGCGTAGTCTATAAATTAACTGGGAGATATGATTATAAAAAACAAAGACAATCGAATGGTCTGCACTTTAACACTAAACCTACCAAGTACCGGTCATATTGACCGTTCTTAAACTTTTGTAAAACTTACACATTTTTAAACGTTATAATATCGTTATCAAACTACGTGACAATTCTTAGAATATGCATATAATATTTTCTACACTCTTTAATTTTAGTTATTTCCATTATTAAATGCGTTATATAATAAAATAACTTTTAATTACCGGTCAACTTGACGGCGTGCGGTAGGAACAGGTATACAAGAATTGTCGTAGGTTTAGTGTTAATGTCTCAATAGCCGATCACTTACACAGTAGAATATAATTGGATTAAAATTAACAGCGACATCTATTGACCTCGATTGGAACTATAAACATAATTGTACGATATGTGATGCAATCCGATATCTGTATCACTGATAAATCAAATATAGATACTAATCAATCACTATGGATCTTCTTGTCATCTGCTTTTCATTTGTAAATTTAAATAACTTGATTTTCTTTATAGATTTTTGTGTTATTTGGGAATTTTTAATACAATTTCATATTATAATGATATAATTTATAAATTCATGAAAATTTAAACGTGTCAGCACAAGATAGGGCTCGCTATCACGACCAAGGACGAGATAAACACTGGAAACATGTAAGCGACTTTAAAATCTACAAATCTGATTTGACTGATAAGAGTCGATAACGGACACATTGCTTTTAGCGTCACCAAAATATTACTATTTAATTGTATTATTTGTTTTATACATATTTTTCAGACAAAGTCAGGTAAAATAAATGTATGTATACCTTTACCTGTTTTAATCTTTGTGAATATGGGGTTTTCCAGCTGTAATCAACTTATAAAGTTGTGAAAATTATATCTAATTTAATATTTAATCTCCTAATCTATGATTTGAGTCAATACATTTATGACAATAACAAAAACTAAAAAACTAAATGATTCTAATATCAATATTTTCTTCATCTATTTACATTATTATATTCGGCGATGTTTTTTACAGTTAACATTTATCTTGGAAGATTGATTTTAAATAAAACTAGTGTTATATGATAGTTTAAATAAATCATAGAAATACTGGAGCGCCAACAGACCCTCAATTTCGACTAGCTGCGCTCGCGAAACCTCAGGTGCCGTTTGCATATTGAGCGAAGCGAACCCAGTGTAATGACTCATCGTTTCCCATTGACTTCAAGTGGATATCAGTTTTTTGACATAACATTTTCCAAAAACTTTTGTCATTTTTCAAAAAAATCATCTAATGTGCGTCTTTTTGATTGCAAAATTTCATAATTTTCCTCGGTCAAGTAGTTTTCGAGCCTATTCGTGACAAAGAATGTGAAAAAGTCTCCAGTAGAACGCTCCGCTCGCTATGATCGCTTCGCTCAATAATGGCGGAACTGAAATACTTATTCATTGTATAAACTATTTCCTGATTGAGATTACGAACGAATTTATTGTTGTTTATGTATCTTAAAGATACGAGCCATCAGAAAACGCTGAAGTATATAATGAAATCCCGGATGAACTTTCACATGAAATTAATATCCGATCCCGATTGAATTGATTTCGTATATTACAGAATAGTTATGGATTTTAAAGTTTGTAATTATTTAGTCCGTTGGTCATATTGGATTAAAATAGATAATTAATGCTTTAATTATTATCAATTCTTTTCTATTAATAATAATGTCTCATTCTGATTACGTCAATTTTTTTTTTTTTATAATTTGTTTTATATTTATTTATTTTTATTTATTTATATCTTTTCCACTTTGAATCAATAAAAGCGACAGTGATCACTAAGTACACACATATAAGTGATGTCAAATGGGAGTGGCGAGAGGGCCTACTTTGATATCATAGTTATCAAAATAAGCCCTTCTGTAGAGATACTCCAACTTAAAATAAGGTTACGAGGGTTCCAAACGCGCTCTGAGAAGAACAGTACAAAGTCAACCAGGTATTTCTTTATTATTGTGAAACAATATCAATAATTTGTGAACAATTTACAATTAGAACCGTCGCAATCAATTCGTCCACTCCAAGAAACACCCGTTCAAGAGCATGAAATCATTGTAGTGAATATTAATTCTACTTTGAGTTTTTGTCTCTTAGGAAGTTATATTACAGCTTTATACTTCAGCTTTTTATTCTTGAGATTAGAATTAAAATTATATAAAACAGATAGTAATGGACATTTCAATATTGAATCTCAAGATAAAGAGTTAGTTCTGATGATTTATTGGAATCTGATCGATGTGATATTTGAGTTCAGTACACGGTAGCAAGTGTGGTGCATAATTGTGTGTACAGTGCCACCATCAATCAACTTTATCAGCTGTAATTTGGTGATAACGTTATCAGTCTAGCGCTCCGTCACCGGTTATAATATATTTTTTCTTACATCAATTTTTTTTTTTTTTAAGAAAACACCAGGTGCTTGTTAACTTGTAATATTGTTACAAATTATTTCATTTCAATTGACTTTTTATGTAAATTTTTTAGGTTTATATGTTTTCTTTTCTTACATTATAATAATAATAAGAGTAAGGTTCTATAGTTAATAATATAATTTGTGCAATCTTGTGTATGAAAAAATTAATATAAAATAAACGATTTTAATTAGGTTCAACTGAGCAGTTGTTCTGAACTATCGTTTTAATCTCGAGACACCTTTGCGTCCAAACAGCGCAATCAGTAATCAACATGCACTTTGTCGAGGTGTTATCACGAGACTGCATTTAATTGATTTATTAGGTGTTGACAGACCCGGCCAGCATCCGGACTTACTCTTAATAAATTACTGACTCCGAGATAGTGACGCCTGTGATGGATGGAACGATACGGTACAGCTGCATTCAAAATGGCCGAGGCTTTCATTGTTACTGTAGTATTGTTACTTCGAGCTTTAATAATACTAATTGAAATGTATGAGTGTTGGACGGACTTATTTACAAATAGTAATATATTCATACAAATCAATAAGGAGGAGATAATAATTTAAGTCGCTGATACTCTCAAAGGATATTAGTAAATCAGTTCAAATATATATCTGAAAATGTTTAGTTTGATGTTTAGCTTATTCATAGAGTAATATGACTATGTACTGAAGTCTAAAAGAAAGTTTGAATATATTAAATTGCAGCAATTCAGATATTGTGCTTTTGAAATACCATGTTTATTTAAAGCGCCCTATTACCATCGATAAGTTGAAATCAAACTTTACAATATTGACTTATAAGTCATGATAGCTCAAAGTACCGGAGCCGAGATAGACGGTTGTAAATCTTCCAGATAAATAGCAGTCAATATTAAATCATAATAGATAGCATTCCCGAGATATCGTTTCTATCTGAACTAACCTTAATACCTGACGTGCGTCCGATCAACTGGGATTTGCGAATTCAGTTATCATTGTACAAATATATATTTATTTTAAAGATTAACATTGATAACGGGTTTACACAATCTATAGCTAAAAAAAGATGTACTATATTATATGTTGCAATTCATTTGTAGTTATCAATACTTTATCTATTGATGAAGATGTATGCAAGAATATAAAGTTTTACATTTCATTAGTATAATCTGTACTTAGAATAGTTTTCTGAAATGAAATGATTGAACATTGAAGTTATCTTTTACGGGATACAAGGACGTAAATCAATAAAACCTTAATTGTAGTGCTTTGTACAATGTCCGTCTGTGCCAATATAATATAATCTTATAATCTGACTGTACGTGTTAATTAATTATCAGAACTCAAAACAATATTTCTTCTAAATAATTAAACTATCATAAATAGTTGTTAACTGATTGTTAAAAGTGACTATTTTGTTTCTTATGTTATTATATTAAGTACATCTTGTAAATAGAAAACATTTAATCGGTCCAAACGATGATAACTTAAAACTTAACAAACTAAATTCAAAGATAAGATAACTAGATTTTTAATTCTAACTGATATTATCAAAGCAGTAGGCGATATTGATTTTGATCTTTTATGTTTTAATCCTGATGACGCACATACATACATTGAAAACAAGTATTGAAAACAAGTATATATATATATATATAAGAACTGTATTACAATATTTTATATAAACTTTATTGAGCTGAGCTTAATCGAATCTCTTAACCGTTTGGGAGACCTTTTTTTGTGTGTTGTCTCCAAAATGCGACGAGATAATTAGCTAAAAATTTTCTCATGTATGTTTGAGCCGAACGCGGATATTATAGCGAAAACAGATTGAAAAAATGTTTAGCCATTCAAAAGTTATCAAGAAAAGAAGAAAGGAGAGGGGCTTAGCTCAACACCCGCCGCGCACGGTTGGCGGATCCTAGTATATATAGGCTTCGCTACCGACACAACAGATTATCATGTCCAATCCGACTTACATTTTGCAATAATTTAATCGATTAGTACGCAGATACATTTCACAATATAATATGGCAATGTACTTATATAATGCATAAAGTTAGTTTAGCATTTAAGTCTGACATAACATTTAATTTAACAAAAAAAAACACAAAATATTAATGTAATTATTATAATTATGCAATTTATTCAAATTTAAAGTGACTTAGTTTTTGGTCAGTTGAAATAAGTGAAGCGTGAGCGGGCGGTGTCTGACGCTTATCTAAAGGGCAAATAATCCAGTAATAGTAATATTAGATAACTATTAAATTAACAGGTGTAGAAAGCGAGTTCCGCATAGTTCCAATAAACATTTAATATATATATAAATCTATCTATATCTATATCTATATTTCGGCGATTTAAATAATATCTAAGAATCTGTTTGATGTTGAGTGAAGTAAGGTAAATGTATGAAGTCAAACATGTTCCGATTGTTAGCGGTCTTATATCAAGATTTGTAAAATACACGCAGTCCGTGCCGTTTTAAAGAAAATCAATTAAAAACAATGTCCCCAATCAGAGGGACGGGACCCAAAAACTAAATGATTTATTCAACATTATTAATCCTCCTTCAACGTCCCACGTATCTGTCCGTCGTTTCGTCTCTATCTCATAAAGTCGAGACAATGGTTTATGTTGTTATCTATGGGAATGCGTTCTGAGAGCGTGTACGTTAAATATTCAAAGCATTAATGATGGAAAGCATCGCTGATAACTGTTTTATAAATGTCATATTGAAAATATTCTCCTTCATTTTATGTCTATAAATCTAGTTTTAGTTTTAGTTTATTTAATAATTGTCATTAAAACATTATCATAAGTCTCTTGTAGGTTGTGACATGGGGTCGGTGGGGTTCGCGGGGGTCGCGGGGTCATTACCAACCGAATATAGAGGGTGTTCGCGTGTTGATCTAGATATCGCGACCACTCGACTGTAATCGGTTTACTTGATACGCTTTAGAGTATGGTGTTAGTTACTGGCGATTGGTAAGAATATGAAATGTACACAGCAATGATTCGTCTCATTTCAAGTGTATATAGCATCTATACCAGAGAATAAGACAGTGGACGTCTTCAGAGATATTAATTTAATGGTAGAATAGAAAAAGATTATGACTTAGTTACAAAAGTAATGACTAAAGTTAGATTTGTTGTAAACGCGTCATTGTATCTACTGTATAAGAAGGGTCAAATATTAGGAATTGGTAATAAATAACACAAAATCACTAGTATAAGAATGTTAAATTAATTTATTGTTATATTATAATACATAATAAAATCAATAACGAATTATTTCTAGAAATTTTTGTGAACGGATGTTGTGTTTTTATAAAGAACTGTTTAATTTCTGGAGCATACAAAGGATAATGTTTTGGATATTTTTTGCTGGATCTCGATCACAACACAAGTAGCATTGCAAAGTTATCAAATCGTCAAGCAAGACAAATTAGACCACACTCCATAGCTCGTAAATGCAGGTGACTTGCAAGGGTTTATTAGCAAGCACTTTAGTAGCTATTAATGAACGAGAGCAAAGACCAAGCTCTTAGTGTCATTATGTAAATTATAGATATATGAAGCCTATTTATCACTGTTCCAATGATGGAGTCAAGATATTGTGGTATGGTCATATGATATTTTATTACCTACTAGCCGTAGGGCTCGCTTCGCTGGCCGTTTTTTTTTTTTTTAATTTGGTGACCTTATTGACCTTACAGCGTCGCCAAAACATAACCCTGGCATCGTTAGACTATAAGCTTTCATTTGATACCCTGTTTATAAAAATCGGATAAGCGGTTTAGGAGGAGTAGTGCAAGAAAGATAAAAAATAATCGATTTTATATAGTAAGATTTAATAAGGCTTTATATTGGATTTCGAACTCAATTGTTTGTAAATATAAACTTATCGATACTTCAAGGGTTTAAAAAATTTAATTAAATTTAAATAATGTATGAATCGCGTTTTGCTTGATATAAATTATTATAGATATTAGTTTTTGTCACTCCTACATATAAAGTTTGATTCTACTAAATATCAGACTCTTTCGTTCGCCTGATTTTAAGAAGGGTACAAAGATTTTTCTTCATGCATTGTTTATTTCCTAGCTATATTTCTATATCATTACATGATGGTTTATCAAGAAATAGAGTTTATTAGTACTTATTTGAAGATCAGAAATCTAGTTTCAATTTTATTTGATCTTACATATTCCTCGGATAGCTTTTTAAAAACTGTCAGAAATAGCCTAGAAATTAAGTCATTGTTTCAAATTTGATTACAGATTGTTGTATTGTGAAGAAACATTCAAGAAATCGATAGGTGAGGTAGTATCGTGATAAGTTTTATTTGGTTCTTTTATTGTGTATATAAATATTTTTGAAGTAAAAAATTTGTATGGTTAAGGATTGTGAAGGATTTGATATTAAATTATCAACTTTATGATTTTAAACGTAAGATGTATAATTTGCTAATTTAATTTTATCCATTATATTTCACCCGTCATGCGACAGACGTGTTTCAACCAGAAAACGACAATGAGATATCCCTTATTCGACAAATTTTAATTTGCACCCACAAAACCTTTAACGTAACCTTAATTCAAAGAATTAAGGTATATATTCGCTTGCAATAAGTTTTATAATTTCGTAGTTATGTTTGCAAACTGTCCCTGGAGGTTTGAAGGTACGCATTGTAGCAGAATAGATAAGATCGAGTCCTTACGTGTGGTCTTTAAGAATATGAGTCACTTAGTTTACGATTTTCAGTGCTGAGAATGAATAAAATTTATTACTATTAATTATTATTGCCCAAAAGCTTCTCTAAATTGTTAAAAAACTTACGTTTATTAAAATTGTGATTACTTGTTTACTTATTTCATATTTACCAGTGAATTTTACAAAATTATTTCATTTCCCAACACAGAGCCGCACCACAGTTAGTAATGTGAATGTAACTTAGTTATTTCAGTCCCCGTGCAGAGCCGCATCACTAATACCGTGCATGATTTGCAAATGTATTCATTGGAGGCGAGGTTACAATAAAATTACACCAATTTGTCCCGTCAGTGTAAGCCGTGGTTGATACGGTTATGTGCCTCGTCACTGTGTAAATATTTATCGTAACTTTGTATTCACGCTGGTGGTAATATTTAATATATCGAATATTTTTATGAAAATAGATTATAATAAAACAGGCTTCCATTTTAAATGAAGCGACGCGAATCATATCAGCGTTAGTGTGTTTTGGAGAGCCGTATGTATTATATTGACGATTGGAAAAAAATATTAAAAGACGATTAAAAAGAAAAAAAAAACTCATTTTAATGATTATATAAGAGTTAAAATACGTGTTTTAATAACATTATGTAGCATCCTTAATTTATGTACGTTTAATTTAAGGTCAATGGAAATTGATACTGTTTTGAGCTTTTTAAAAGTTGTTCTAACAAATAACATTAACACTAAACCTACCAAGTATCGGTCAAATTGACCGTTCTTAAACTTTTGTAAAACTTACACATTCCAAGTTATAATATCGTTATCAAACTACATCACAATTTTTAGAATATGCATATAATATTTTCTACACTCTTTACTTTAAGTTATTTCCATTATTAACTGCGTTATATAATAAAATAATTTTTAATTACCTTTCAATTCGACTGCGTGCGGTAGGAACAGGTATACAAGAATTGTCGGTAGGTTTAGTGTTAAGAATAATGACATACTCGTACATATAATACTTTATTTAGACTTGTAATAAATATAATAATTAAATTAGTTTTTGTCAGCAGATGTGTTGGATATAATTTAATGTAATTGCAAAATGAGGTTCTTTTAAACATTAATATGAATGGTAAGGAACACTTTCCCCCAATTTAGTTGCGTGTAATTATAGAAACAAATACAGATATACGAGGATTAGTACCGAGGTGGTTGCGTGTTTTACAAATGATTTTATTATTAGGCACTTATCTACGGGACTCCCGACAGCGAACTTATTGCATTTCTGACATTTCGGAACTTTGTAACGGAATAACATTTTTTAAAGTTACTAATATATATAAGAACTAGGATCCGCTTTGAGCGTTGAGTGTTGAGCTGAGCCCCTCTCCTTTTTTTTTTCTTGATAACTTATGACTGGTTTAACATTTTTTCAATCTGTTTACATTATAACATCCGTGTTTGGCTCAAACATACATGAAAAAATTTTTAGCTAATTATCTTGTCGCATTCTGGAGACAATTAAACACAAAAACAGATCTCCCAAACGGTTAAGAGCTTCGCTTACGCTCAGCTCAATAAAAAACATTTATTTAAATGAAGATTGTTCGTAAGATTTTCTGTATAATAATTATAAATTAATACAAAATTTCTATAAATTAAACACCTTTCTATTCATTTGTTAACAAAACTACGCTTAAACAGACATACATTATATATTTTCTAGACTCTTTATTATTGTAACATAAAGTTATGTTACATATACGTTATAGCTTGAAATACTTAAATATGAAATATTACGTAACACCCTCGTTACCCTGTAAGCGGTGTCGGACAGCGTCTAATAAAAAGTCACTGGACTTTGTTTTAATATTTGATTGTTTGTCGAGATCACGACTCATCTACCATACGTACCTGGAGGAAACACACGCATCGTATTTGTAATATTAAAATAAGATTTATATATTCCACTTGTCCCTCAAAGGATACTCATACCAAACACGAATCAAAAATTTAAGTCTTACTGAGTTCCTTTACAATAAACTCCATAAACTTAGTAAAAAGTTTATTTAATATTATTTATATCCTTAAATATGTTATATAATTTAATCTTGAACCGTGTACATGTAGCGGCTCCCTCAGTCATAGTGTCAGTCAGTCAGTGGGCGAGTCAGAGGTCACACCTCCATCGACTGACACATCCAGCCAAATAATTTGACTTGACTCAGTTTGACATAATGTATCGTGACTTAATACCTTCTAGATTCAATTCTGAGCAACGGTTAATGTGAGCCGACGGGTTTTTGACTACTTTTTGTTCATCTTCTTAAAATCTTAATAATTTTAATATTAAAATATATATTAATTTGATACTTAATAGTGGCTTTGCTTAAATGGTGGTATATGGGTTTGAAAATCTTAAATATATAATAGATATCTATAAAAATGCTTTAGTTAAATACAAATTGCGAATGTGCGGAACTCCTTCAACTTAAAGTTGTTCGCACGTGACCAAACTTTAAAGAGAGAGTGCTTTACTCAAAACTAATGTCATAGGTTAGGATTACATACTGACATACGAATAAAATTACATCTGAATCGTATTTGAAGTGGATGTTTTCTCATACATAAATTTGATTACATTTATTTATATCTTTTCAACTTTGTATCAACAAGTGATATGTGTATTAAATGGGAGAGGTAGGACTATTTTGATACTTATATAAATAAGGTCTTCTGTAAAGACACTTCAACTTAAAATAAGGTTACGAGGGTTTCCAACGCGCCCTGCTCTGAGTTCGTTGTGTGGTTCTTCTCTGCGTCTCTGAGATGAACAACACAACAAACTAATCGTGGTTTTTTTAATCATCACTGTTTCACAAACGTCAATATATTCAGTGAGTAACGTACGAACCAAAACCATCGCAATCAATTCGATAAGCATGCCTTCAATTTACGTTTACTAAATATAATAGATGACATTAATTAATGATCTGTCTCATATTTAATTGAAACACTTTATCTCGTATCATTAGGACAAATGATTTAGAAATACTGTGTATTTATATATTATAACAATTAAATATTTATTTATATATAATCTATTGAATCAAACAGCTGTTTCCTTACTTTACTTTTGGTAGCGACCGTTTCATCTGTGATTATCAAATAATTATTTTGTCATTTTATCTATAATGAATAGAATTTATAAAAATATTTTAATTATATTTTAATTAGGTATGTTTCCTTTAATTTCTTGTTCCTTATCTCTATTTCAGATTACTCAGAAAAATAGAGTTACTCTAGAGATGGTATAATTTGCTGACTTTTGAAAACAATACCAACAAAGTTAAGGTATTAAGTACCTTCAGTTTTTAATTTGGTGGTTAAAGTATAATTTATAATGAAAAATATAATAATATTGTACTTATATCGGGTACTATTTTATTATTTTAAACCAACATTTAAGATATTAGATCCTTAAATATTAAATGCGTGTTTTAATGAACTTTCGCCTCAAATATGTTACTTTAATACTGTGCTTATTAAGTAATTCGTTTTTAATTTTACCTAATAGTTACAACAATGAGGGAAATTTGAAATCTATCACGACTTGTGATAAAAAATGTATCCTGTACGATAATTATAAACCCTCATCAGCAGTTAAATTTGAAGATCTGGCCAAATCATGTTAAAAGTGAAAGATTTCCCCCAAAAATAAGTATAAGTAGTTGGTTTAACAAACAATTTACTAAGATTCATGCAAACGATTACGGCAGAGCTATCAATTGTAAACCATAATGGAATAGCTGTGAAATAACTGAGCCTGGTCAATCGTTATAGCCTATGGTAGACTCCATACTCCATCCATAATCCACGACTTTTGCTCCGTTTTGATCGTCAGGAAATTACAGGAATAAATATTTATATATGCGATGAGTCCGGACAAACAGCTTTTAAAGATTTTCTGGATCAATAAATTACCAATAAATTTGCAATAGATTTTAGGTATATAATTTAATTGATTAGTTATATAATTTTATTTTATTTTTTCTATAGACAACGCTAATGTCATAAGGGTCTAATATTTTTATCTAATCTGTGCGAATGTATTGCAGCAGACATTGTGCTTTTTGGTTATTGGTTTGACATCAAGAGGGTGCGCCTAATCGAAATGTTTGCATCTCCAGAGTTTACAGCAAACAAATCCAAATATAATTACCATTTCTCTTAATTATAATTATAGAATAGAATTTTGTATCTAAATTTCTTTAAATTAATACACAATCAAAGTATGGAAGTAGAATTTTTATGATAGGAATCTTATGAGAGAGTCATATTAAGATATGCAATATAATCGTTGGGTTAGCTTATTTTGACTTATAATTATAATATCTTTAACACTAAACCTACCGACAATTCTTGTATACCTGTTCCTACCGCACGTCGTCAAATTGACCGGTAATAAAAAAATATTTTATTATATAACGCAGGTAATAATGGAAATAACTAAAAGTAAAAAGTGAAGACAATGTTATACGCATATTCTAAGAATTGTCATGTAGTTTGATAACGATATTATAAGGTTTAAAAATGTGTAAGTTTTACAAAAGTTTAAGAACGGTCAATTTGACTGGTACTTGGTAGGTTTAGTGTTAATTATTTTAAATATTGTGATTTAACTATACCATATGAGTAAAATTAGTAACAAGGTAATTAAAGAATGCTGTTTTACTTAATTAAATTCATTTATAATTATCAAAATTTAATTAAAGTTTTTAAACCTTCTGTGTTAATGTTATTTTATTTATTATTATTATTTATCTTAACGTTCGTTGTCTTTACATTTGACGTGTGATATAATTAAAATTTAACTACCAATTAATTATTATTCCGCATTAATCGATATATGTAAAATTTATTCAAATACAAACATTACCTTGACTGCCATTTTGTGATTAATCCTTCATTAAACTTATCTTACTTTTATTTTTTGAAAGAATAATTAAATTTATATATTTTTTTATTTATTAAACTCTCAATTGTCAATCGACTTTTTGGTTGTTTTTATTATATTAATATAATGATAATTATGTATAACAGTTTAAAACACAAAAATATATAGTTTATAATAATTGTAAAATTATATAAATACCAGTTCTCTATCAGTCTGTCCGTGTTACTGGTTCATAACTCAATAGCTTTTTTGCATTATGTATTAATGAGATAGTAATTATAAAAAAATATATATTTACTCAATATTATTATAAAAATAAAAGTCAATATACTTTTAATTTGCTTTACGGGATCCGATAATTGTTTGGAACCCACGAAACCTTATTTTAAGTTGGAGAGTCTCTACACAAGGGTCTATTTCGATAAGTATGGTAATAAAATAGGCTCTATCGCCACTCCCATTTGATACACAAGTGATCACTTAGTGGAAAGATTTAAATAAATAAATAGATGAAGTTAAATTGAAAGTATTGAACGGAATAATCATGAACTATGAGGATAAACTTGAAATATATTGATAAAACATTGAAAATAATGTTTGTTTATGAATTTTGATAAAAATTTGAAACGTGATTTATGTTTTATTTTGATATGACGTAGGAGCAAATTGGCTTAATATTGAGATAAAACTGTCTCAATTCTGTCATTTCTGAGATAATAGAAAAAAATCCCTACAAATAGAAACAAATAAAGTATTGTCCGATTGACATTTCCTGTTATTGATAAGTTAAGTTCCGATTTAACAGATCTAAACAATCTATAGATATACATTGTTTATATTATAGATTATCTTAAGGTCAAAATTAATTAATAATTAATCTTACCGGCAGGTTTAGGGACATTCCTCTTAACTTGCATCCACTTATAAGTGGGCACAGCTGAGTGAGAGGGATGAGGCTGATGACTGACGTGATGCAGCTCACCCTCTCGGGGGAATCCCTCCCGCAAACCCTCTCGTAACCCTCCAAATTCCTCCTTAGGAGCGTAGGGGTCGAACTCTCCGCAGGGTAGCGGTGACCCCGCGTGGTTGTATTGCATGCTAGAGTCATCCACGAAGTGCATGTTATACTTGGTTTCTAAAAAATGATTGTCTAGTTTGTGTTCGTGCATATGCATTTCTTCCGGCCTCGGTAGTTCCTCTCTGTGCTTAAAGGCCTCCGGGTGCGGTGGCAAGGAATGGATTGGATAGTTCTGCTGAAGTTCGCCATAATCCAGATTGGTATAACAGAGACCTGTATCGGTGCTTATGACGGGAGCGGGTTCATGTGTCGCCTGGCCGTGCAATATTGGTTCATAGTACGGCGTCGGTTCGTAGTATCCCTCGTGGTAGCCCTCGTATGGAGGCTGGTAGGCCACCCCTTGCTGGTAGTACTCTGCGCTGTAGCCGTTCTGCTGATTGTTGTACATCCCGACGTCCATAGTCATCATGTTTGTCTGCACTGTCCGTCAATTACATCACAAACATCACTACGGCAGTGAACGCGATAGTACGGCCCGGTCGCGCGCTATCGATCGTCCGCACGTCAGGTGAGCCGACGAGCACTGATCGCGTTCACGTATAACGAAACAATTTTTCTTAAACACACCTAAAACTTTGATATTCTGTCTCTATCTCACGCTAAACACGTGTGGGTGAAAGGGACGGAACAGTGCTGCCGTGATCCAGCCCAGCGATAAGTGGATAAGAAACGTGATTTTTAATGAAATTTTCTTGTTAAAGCATTCTTTAAACGACAGCGGACCGTGGTGTAACTGAGCTTGTATCGCTCGCGAGCAGGTAGAGCAATGTTCTGAAACTCTATTTACGTGGGCGGGGCGTGGTAAAGAGGTGGAGCCGAGGGGCTACGTCGACCAATCGCAGTGTGGGATTAGACTCTACATTTAGTATTGGTCGCTGCGAGATAATAGTTGCGAATCTGGGAGGCTGGATGCAAGTTGGATGTTTTTTATTTACCGCTTCATGTACGGTCCGACGTTTACGTGAATGCTTCAATTCATCTCATGACGTGAATCGATTTCAAGGTGTGAACAGTTCGACTTTTCTCCTTTGTTGTCAGCTTGTAGGTAGCTTTATACATCCATGTCAGACCTTTCCGCTTTTTAATCGAATTATTGTAATAGTATATTGAATTATATCTTCATTCATCAGTTCATGTTTCTCGTAACAAAAAAATATAACATGCAATTATTAAGGTTTATTTTATTGAAATATTAATAATCTTAAGAAAACACTTGTAATGTAAGACAACCTTCATATAAAATAGAACTAAATTATATAATATATATATAATTAGCATATAGTTTTTATTAAGTATCCCTAAAAATAAATAAAATTATATATTCTTGAGCTGCTGTCAGAATATTTTATAGCAAAGTCAGTAATTTTAAATTTACTTGTATCGATATTTTGATATATTTAATAATTTTTAATAGGATGAAATATATTATCTTATATAATTTTCCTCACTAAGTAACAACACAATATGGTTTTAAACACAGACATACATGTTCTGTTAATATTTTTTGTTTTGTAATTTGTCCGTTTGTTAATGTGTACTAGATTGTAAAAACAATATTGAGGTCTCAAAACAAACGAAGTCACGGCCAAGTGACAGTATATAACTGATAATACATATCTGATAATCATTTATATTATGTCGTTTAGATCGTTAAGAACTTCTTTATGAATAATATTTATTCGAGGTTCCTTAAACATAGTTTGTCCGAATTTGTTATTTATTTATTTATTTACCTTCACGCCATATCCCTTGCGGGGTAGCCAGAAACGACGGAGCGCAAAACGCTACGGTCCCTGCATACCTCTTTCGCCTCGACCACAGACATTAACTTCTTCATACATGCCCTCCGGGGGATCCTCATGCTTTTTACGTGACAAAATTTGCTATAGCAAAATAATACCTCATTGGAGTTGTCTATAAATATGTTATTATGTTATGGTTATATATACTTAGGCTGCTAAAACCTATCCATACCTACTGTTAATATAGATATAGGCAATTCAAAACTATTAAATATATATATATGTATATATATTAGGGTTGTTTCATTATATATTTATAAAAAAATCATAAGAGTACATAAAAATAAATTTACGAAAAACAGGATTAAATATTATTTTAAATTTATAAAAATATAAATGTATTAATAAATTAAGAATTAAAAGAAATTGATTTGAAAACACTATCTGGTTTCAAAACTGTTTTCACGTAATATGCAAATACTTATTACTTGTTTTCTATTGTCACTTAAACATTATCAGCCTTAGGATGTAGACAGAAGGAACGTTGGTAAAACAACATTATATATATAAATAAACCTAGATGTAGATACAAATAACACACAATTATACATAATACCTATAATAATCTATATATATATAAGTGATTTACCATTCACTGAAATCATTCACCATCAAGAAATCTCCGAAACTATGTGTCCGATTAACTTAAAATTTTACATAGTTACTCCTTTTGTGACGTAGACGTCCACTAAGGACGGATTTTATGGAATTCCTATCACAGCGGATTTCAAGTTTTTGCATTTCGACAAGTTTTAAACCTGTACATATACACTTAACACGGGGATAAGAGTTATGTAATAACTCTTAACAACGCAACTATAAGCAACGGATACTATGACAACGGTTACCATAGGAACGGTTACGATGACAACGGTTACCATAGCAACCTAAGTTCACACGAAAATTAATAGTGTGCCCAGCGAAGCGGGCGGGAATCAGCTAGTTATTTAATATTACATAAAAAACTTAAGTTTAGTTTTACATATTATTTATTATTTTAATTTAAATTTATTGCAAATTGAACTCAAGCAAAATAATGTAGCATCTATTAATCTAAAATTACTGGAGGTTTGAAGTTATATTTATTTTGTTATTTGTTATACAGATTAGACGATAATGGCACTTGTGATTGCTATTAAATTAAAATGGTTCAAAAAACCATTGCCATAGTGCTGTCAAAAGACAAAGTTATAGATAAAGTGTCCAACTAATCTTCCGAGTTAAATATAATTGTCCCGAGAATATCCCGGTGACAGCAATGAGATGATTCCGATCTCAAAACCAGCTTTAGTATGGACATATTTATATAACCTTTATTCCATTACAATAGAGTTGAAATTTCTGTTATTATATCATTATAAAGTTATATATTAGTACGTATGTCCATTCATGAAAGTCGAGTTTGTGTTGGCAAAGTTTGTACTGGAGGTTGTTTTAATGAGCTTGGACGTGTTAATGCTCTAGACGAGACAGATAACGTCATGATATCTAGTGATGTACTGAACGTTATCGATAAAATGTAATGTTTGAAATTATATAACAATTGGAACCTGTCTAGTCTAGATCAAACCAATTATGAGATAAAGGACGCCTCTGAGGACATTGTTTATAGAGAATGAATTTTAAGTTACGACGATTAGCTACAATACGAAAAAGGTTAAAAATATCGCTTCAATTTCTAATATTCCTAATAGAAGCAAACCAAACATAAGAATTTATAATATAGGTATTGTGTTCTACCAAAATCTCACAAATCATGTCCTACCCGGTATTCAGAAATAGTATTGAAATGAAAAGAAACAATATCCATGATTTCTCTAATCGATAAGCATCTATCGACCTTTCACTCCCCTATTCAATTAAGTTGTAGTGTTGCAATCTATCTCTTTTCTTCTCAAACAATTTGTGTACATCAGTCTCACTCACACGGCAACGGAAGCACTCCTTTTGAGCCAATGATCACAGCGGTTCGAGCAGAAGGGTTTCAATTATTGTTTTTTATTATTAAAATTATATAAATTACACATTAAAAGCGAGAAAGGGATGAGAGATATTTTAAGGTAGTTTCATAAAACGTATCCGCCATGTTGTGTTTCTTGTTAATTTGAATTCAAGGAATAACATTAATTAATTTCAAAGACATGCGAAAAGTTATTTGTTAATTTTATTACACATTTTGTGAAAATTTGTTTGGTTAAAGATCGCCTAAGAGAAAAGTTTATTTCGTTTTGTCAAAACTTTTTAAGATAAGTTGTTTATAATTTAATAAAAGTGAGTTTCCGATTCCAATGCCATTACCGTCCTCCCACTAGCACTTATCTCAGAAAAAAGAGCTCCTTATCGACAGACAACCGGACAGACGATGTCTTCATACACAAAACAATGCCCTATCATTTTACACGCTATTAAAAATATTATTTTCAATCTAATATCAACCTTCAGTGTTTTAAATAGGGTACAAAATAAAATGGGGGTATATTTGATTTAGTTTGCTTTACCTAATTGAATTTGAACTGTAATTCAACATTATATAGTCTAAAATATCTTATAGTCTTTAAAATGTATCTCAATATTGAAATGGTTTAACTGTTAATAAAAATGATATAGAAAAATCGATTGTAAAGCAATGTGATAAGGTTGATAATGGATTGTGTTATAAATGAAAGGGTTATTAGCCATTATTGAATAAGCCTATCATATTGTTGTGACGTGCTCTCTGATTAATAATGGAGCGAGTGTGTTCAGTTTTTTGAGTAACTCTTTTAACCGATTTTGTCGTTGACTTTTTCTTTATCGCTTTTTAAAATATTTTTTTATGATTTCTGTCAACACAAGTAGGACCTGCTCCTTCGGATTAATATATTGCGGTGTAATATATTTTATCGTTAGTTATGTATTCTGTAAGGTTATGTTTTGTTAATAATTATTATTTAAGTGGAAATCGAAGTGACGAATGAAGATAGCCTGAGTTGGAGTTCACGCTGGCTCTATGTAACAGCTCTATGAAAATAAATTCTTAACAAAGGATAGATAAAGTAAAATTAAAATACTTTATGTTACTTAGATAAAATACAAAAAATTACATTTCCATAACTTAATAAAGTAACTTTGTTTTGACATTTCAGTAATCAGCTAATGAGTAAAAAGTAACGTGTAATCAATCTTATAAATTACTTTCTTACTTTGCGGATTACGCCAATAATTTTTTAAATTACTTTGAGTAAGTTTTATTTACTGTTAGTTTATCTTTTTTTTATATCAGCTTCCATTAATTTCATTTGATATTATATTCTTTAAGTTTTTATTTTTTGTTTAATTTATATTATTCTGATGGTTATACGATTATTTCAAGTAGACCCTTCTATCCAAGTTTCCCACGAGACGCAGTTACATGCTACAGTTATCTGCCTCATGACGGATGGTCTCCCAGCGGATGCTGGGGAACTGCAGATCTCTGATAAGTCTCGATGGTTCAGTATTTGAATGAATATCGAAGACAGTGGGTTCGATTTATTTTTAATTGCTATTTTAGTAAAACAAAAAATTTAACTACATCTCCGGGATCTAATTACGTTGGTCTCAAAAATAAAAATTTATTAACTTAAAATGTAATACTTTTATTAATTTACAAAGTACGTGCTACTCGATCAAAGTTGGAGACGAGAATGAATATAATAAAATAAAATTATAATTAAATTAATACAGAAAATAAGCGTTACCACCAAGGTTTCCGACATTATGGGATTTTAATATGATACAATGCAAATATCTAACCAGCGTTTCCACGGTTCGTGAGAATATAAAAAAAACGCAAATATAACAATCTTATAATAAATAATAATAAGAAATATTTATTAAATGATCTCACGGTAAAGGAATATAACAATCCTACAAATAATATATAACGAATAAACAGTCTATGTATAACCAAGTTCAGGTTCAAGCACAGTATCCAATAAATCAGCAGTCTACCTCCCACCACGACTTCCCACGGCCATACATTACCAAATTTTACGACACGATAATAACGAGACCGCCGCTTTGATAAGAGATAACACTCACAAATATTTACTATTGACTCCTTCAAAACAATAACGCCGGTTTAGATAAAGCGACCGCGATTACACTTGAATTATAATGTTTAAAATTTTATTAATTAAACTCTTAACCATGTATATATATGAGTATTATTTGCCTGGAAAAATAACTTAGACTTACCATCGTTCTAAGTTGTTGCGATGTTACTTGTTGATATTAAGAACCATATTTAAGATTCATACTAATACAATTGGACGAACATCTAATGAATCAGCGTTTACCCTTTTAGCCTTGATTGCGACAACCTTGAGTTGTCAAAAATGACGTCTGTCAAAGTGACAGCCGCTGTCACTCGTGACGGCGCTCTGAGTGATTAATTAGCTGGGATAATTGATTTGACGTAATGTTTTAACCCGTTTAATGACGCATAGACAAAACTGTCGTTGACTCAATCATTAATTACAAATAATACTAAATTGATTAATATTTAGTAGTAGTTTTGCTATTACTACATTACTACACCGAAATATGTGAACAGAAAAGAGTTTGGTGAGTACATTGCTCGGGGTTTGACCTAGTATTTTTTATAGTCTGCTTATTTCGAAAACAAATTGTTATCTATCATATACGAGTACCCAATTGTGTACTTAATCAAAAAAGTTATAAACGAAATTAGTTTCCAACTTATTTGGCGAATTGTTTAGTTATTTGCTACAATCTTGGTATAGGTGTGCTATAATAATAGGTACTCTTCCCTTATACTTTATCTCTGTTCCAAATTTTTCGTGATTATATTTAAAAGATAAATATTTTTAACTATAAAATAAAAATGTCAAGAAGGTCGTTCGAGATCGAAGATTGTGTTATAAGGATGGTCCGATAAGATAGGGTCCATGTAAAAATCAAAATGTTTGATATAATTTCGATGTAGCTGTTATCATAGCTCTTATCAGTCGAGTGGCTTCCGAGATTACCTGCCTTCATATTAATCATATTTAATTTAAAATCAATCATATATTACTTATACTCGTAATTTTTGTATGTACTTTATGTTTTTAGTTCAAAATAGATTGAGAAATATATAAATATAGATTTATTTGAAACGTAGTCACGTGAACATATTATATTATATCGATATTTTGTGTCAGTGATAATATGATAAAGCTAGGTGTCTGTTATCAGTGCTATCAGTTATCTTATCTGGATGTAGTCATAGAGTATTTAATTTTATTTTACTTATCCCCACGTATAGATATTATCAATTTTTTTAATTACTCCTTTTACGCCTAATTCACATGTATAGAGTTTTGTGGAGAAAATTATACATATTAATATATATTTTATGTATGTCGGGTAGATAGAAAAGTTATTTTTTTCTATATATATATATATTGAATTAAGTTATAGTTTTATTAGTATTAGAAGTGTCGTAACTGAATACATTAGTTCCATTACAAAGAGTATATATATTTTATAATACATATTTTTGTTGTCTTTGACGCTCACTGGTAAAACTGATCTAATTACAGAAACAGCTACTTACTAAATAGTTATTTACTTACTTTATCCATACTGTACAGTAATTGTCCAAAACACGTAGAAGGGCCTACAGACCGCTGTGGGACCTCATTATAAGGAAAAGTTGAAGAAAATTGGGATTAAAACTTAGCTACATCATTATTTTTTTTCCGAAGAGGTCCACCGTTAAACGCTTCTATAAGATGCATGGTCAGATTTATCAAAAAGTTATAAAATATGAATATAAAGCAAATTATGACACCTCTAAGATTACTCGTTTTGTCTAATGCCGGCACTCGTTTTGGGCAAAATGGCCATGGGTTGAGCTAAAGCGGACATGGCTAAAATGTGTCAATAGATTATAAGGAAAGGGATAGCGATATTCTAATTTCAGTATAAGTGGAGTAAATTCAACAAACAATTTTGATTAATTTTGGTTGCTGCCAGTTTCGACTGCGACGGTATTATCCTATTAGGTTCTTCCTCAAGTTACAAAGATGCTTCGATTTATTGTCCGATTTGGTAGGCTTTAAAGAATTTTTTAACGGAAGCTGGCAGAAAATAGCTTCGTCGAGAATAAAATAGTTTGTTGAGGGCAGATAAGTCGTTTCATTACCGTTTATAGCAATGTTTATTGTTACTACTGTTTTTTTATTATTCGTCCAGCCTTTTGGAAAACAACCATAATCTGCTCGAAGTAAATTTACGTGGCCTATAGACGCAGTATTTACGTTCCTGATCTGCCAAAAAGGAAGCGACATATCTTACAAGTTTTATTCCCCACAACCCCATTTTTTGCACTTCGCGCAATGCTTGTAGTATTTGATGAGGTAAGCGAAATCTGTGAATTTTCAGCTTGTATTTATTTAGCATTTAAAAAAGAAAATCAAAACTATCGCTTTGTTATAAACCTATAACCTTTTTTACCTGCCCGCTTTTTCGTTTTCGACACTTGAAGTATGCAAACCAAATCTGACATATTGAATTTGATTTTGATTTGAAATGTTGAAATTAAAAAAAAAGTCACGATTAGCAACATTTTGATCCGATTGATTTACGGATGACCACTTAATAGTAGATACATGAATTACAGCATTGTAAACACCAAAAAATGGGAACAAATGGGACAAAACTTGCAATATTTTAAAAAAAACCGCTTAAAACATTTTGTCCACACAACTCTTTATAATGTGCTCGCAGGTTAACTGGACGAATGACGCGAGATGGGCGGATCACTAAGTATAAGTGTTAAGAGCGAGAGCTTTTGAAATGGCAATATTAACGAGAATGCCCACTTTGGACATATCTCTCCCGCTAAATAAACTATAACAAAAGGTTTAAAACTAGTGTGCATTTTTAATGGTATCTCAATTTGAATGTGAAATTTATTACTTACTTTAATTATAAAATAATAAGAATGAAGTAACTATTTTTTCCCCGGAGAAGCTTGCATTATTATTTATAAGTTACGTTCAAATATGTTTTGTAGAATAGTGAAAATATAATATCAATACAACTAAGAAGAATTATTATTAAAATTATGTTTTAAATCTTTATTACTAAATTACTCATTATGCAAATAAATGTGTTTCTTAAAAAATCTTCTAGGGCAATTTTATAATATTCTTTACTTTCTATTTTGGAATAATATTAGCATTATTTATTTTTTTGTTTTTATTTAATTATCTTTTAAATTTCTTAAGTTGATCATAAAGTAGAGATTTCTATACAAAGGATTTATTTATTTACAGATAAAATATTACAAAAAATAAATTCACCATTAATATTTGAATGTTAAACAAGGTTACTAATTATAAAAGTTATTTTAATTTAGATACATAAACGGTATCGTGTAATGTATGACGATGTTAACAAAACATTCTCTAAAATAGTGCATTATTTATTTATTATTTTGTTATTTATTTAGCTTCACGCCATATCTCTTGCGGGGTAGCCAGAGACGACGGAGCGCCAAACGCTACGGTCCCTGCATACCTCTTTCGCCTCGACCACAGACATCAACCTCTTCATACATGCTCTCCGAGGGTCCTCATGCGATTACATATAGTGCATTAGTTCAGTGTTAACAATCAGAACTAATGTAAAACTGATACATTAGTTAATATACTGTTAAATGAGGAAGCTATTGAGTCCACAGTCTTTCTCGGCATCACTGTAGATGTTAAATTACGATGGAATCTTCATTTAGTGGGATTGGCTAATAAACTTACTTATAGCGTATGCTATTAAAAAAAATAAGATTCCTCACTTACGAGACTACTACCAAGATAGTTTATTATAGTTATTTTCATAGTATAATGACATATGGTATCCTACTCCAGGGTAGCGCCGCCGATAAAAAATTGGGTCCTAGGGATTATATTAGAGATAAGGTTAAGTATTATAATATACTCACGGTCGCTTGTCAGTATGTTCTCGAAAATCTTAAATATGTAAATAAGAATTAGAATAATTTCATTAATAACAGTGATGTATATGAAATAAATATGAGGAACAACACAAGTTCATGTTACCTGTTACTTGTATCTAAAAGTGAGTTATTCTATTATGGGCTAAAGTTTATACATTTTTAAAAAGTTCCCGGTAAACGTTCAGATTTTACCCTTTGATAAACTTTAAATACTTGTTAAGGAAACTTATGTATTAACGAATACTACAGTATTTACGAATATCTAGAATATGATGATATAAGCACCCTGGGTTTGAAACACTCACTATATATATATAAATATATATAATATTTATATTCTATACTTTCTTTAAAAATAATTAACATGATCAATAACCACTATAACGTTGGTAATTTGAAATAAGTGTCTGATATCTATTGCGAATAATATTTATACTAGGATCCGTCAACCGTGCGCGGCGGGTGTTGAGCTGAGCCCCTCTCCTTTCTTCTTTTCTTGATAACTTTTGAATGGTTAAACATTTTTTCAATCTGTTTTCGCTATAACATCCGCGTTCGGCTCAAACATACATGTGAAAATTTTTAGCTAATTAACTCGTCTCATTCTGGAGATAACGAAACACAAAAAATGGGTCTCCCAAACGGTTAAGAGCTTCGCTTACGCTCGACTCAATAATCGTATGAAAGAAAATTGTTATATTAGTGGACTATCTATATCTAAGTCAACAATAAGTATTATTTGCTTCTTCCTCATATGATCGTAATTAAAGAACTCCATTAACCCAAAACAAAAAAAATAAATCATTATCAAAGTCACCCATAAAAATGGCAGTGTCACCGAAAAATAATATTTCAAAAAAAGGTCCCGACCGACAGTCCTGTCAAAATCCAATATCTTAATTGTAATACATTTTAAATTTTGACATAACGTAATAAAGTATAAAATACACTGGCAAATAATTTGACGCCCCGTCAATTAATATGAAAAAAAAAATGATCTTGTCTCTCTAATTACGTAGTGATGGAGGCAGTTGACAAGCGCCGAGATAAACATATAAGAATATCATATTATCCGGTCCGAAAATAAAAGATGTTTTAAAAAGCGTGCAATGTCAGGGTCTTATCAAGATTTGAGAGCTTTGACTGCGCTTATACAATATGTTAAATTATTGTTATTTTAATTAATACCTAATCAATTATACCCTATTACGTAATTGTAATATTTTTATCAATATTATTTTTATCTGATTAGATCCAACTCCTAGGATTTATTAAAGAAATGCAATGAAGAATGAATGTTTCAATATAATGCGATATCAATTTCCTTAATTATATGATGTGTAACTTAAAATAAATATTGTGTATTAGCATCAAGTATGATTAGCCGGGCTAGCGATTTTGGGCATTAATTCGATCGCGAACACGTTGTGTTAGAATTGGGGTTCCTTGATTTATTTTCAATATATTATAATTTTGGATACTAAAAAAATGCGATTTGTTTGGAGTCTTAGAAACCTAGAACCTCCAATTAACATATGGTACTTTTATCCCTTAAAAGCACCATCCTCCTGTTAAACAGAGGGTTGTAGCCGCTGAGGGTGAGAGGATGCTGCCACCCTCTTACTTAAGATATTAACTTTTTAAATTGTTATTACCTTTTCTACCTTCCAAGCGGTAAAGCCTCGCGAGATTCTATTCAACAGAAACATTTTTATTTTTAATGTTGTAACAATATGCAACGTATTATAATTCTAAGTACAGGTATTATTCTTTTATTATGGACTTTCTTATTATACATATATATGTATACTAGGAGCGCCAATAAACCCTCAATTTCGACTCGCTGCGCTCGCCAAATCACGGGTGTCGTTTGCATATTGCAATTTGCAATATTGTTTGCAATTCGTGACAATGAATGCAAAAAGTCTCCAGTAAAACGCTCCGCTCACTTCGTTCGTTTCGCTCAATAAAAAAATCATCATATTTCATACACATGACAATCGCTCAACCCATCAAATCTTCAACATTTTTTTTATTTTTTCGACATTTTTTCAATAATAATATAATATACTATGTACCTTAAAAAATATTTTAAAAATCTTTAAACTACGGAACCAAAGGTATATATAGTATGTCTGTTTTTATGACGTAACCCGACCCGGGTCGCTTACAAGTTAGTGTATTGACGTTGTAGCATCGAGACAGAGACACGCGCCGTATCACATCACATCACATAAAAAAATAACCCTTTTGTAGGTAAAAAGGAAATATATTTTAAAGGATTGGTTTTTGTATCCGTCTTCTATTACTATAGGAATTATAGTATCAATTAAGTGCTGAATGTGAAATGAAAATGATTTTTTCCTTTACCCTTAGTTTCAATATGACGTTTTTAGAGCAAATTCATAAAACTCAATTGTCAAATTTACGATGAGGATCACAAAAAATAAAAGCGGAATGAAAAAAATTATAATAAATATATATTTTTTAAACGCATTACTTTTTATAATTATAATTGATGTAATCTAGATCTCTACATCAACACTTTTGAAGCTTCGTCTTTGAAGCTTTGAAGTTTTAATATAAATCAGACTTGGTACGTAATATTTTCTTTGAGCTTTTGATCTCCAAAAACATTTAAGTGAACTAGTAACATACTACAACTCATTACGTAATATACGGCATTACTAAAAGATGAATCACACATGATTGTTTATCGGACTACCGCATAGGTGACACAAAAGTAACAACATAAAATGTCAAAACCGGTCACCCATCAGAGCCGGGATTACACTACCGACGCTTAACTTCTGATATTTCTTTCATTCAGATACTTTAACCCCGATTAAGATTAACTTAAGACAGTAATATTATTAACATTAACATTGTTTGTCAAATTTTAAATTAATTTATCAGGTAGGCTGAAAACTAAATGTATATATTTTTTTTTATATTTTTGAAGTAGGTTAAAACGAAATGTCATTTTTATTTAGACAGGACATTCTTCATTGATAAATGGAGTGATAGCGAATTCTGCACCGGAATTTGTATTCCCTTAGGAGTTGAGATATTTTAAGGTATAAACACCAAAATGAATACCTTAATATATGTATATGAATCGCAAAAAGGAATATAGACAATAATTGTATTAACATAAAGTTGACTTCAAAATTTTGCAACTTTATTAAGCCTTGACAATCGTATACATTGTAGCTAAATGAAAAGTAACTTTATATCAGGTCAATAGAGTTTATAATTAATAAATAATTGCAAATATTTGTGTATAAGTAGGGTTGTCTTGAATTATCCACGCGCTGACGGTTGGTGGTCGGTTGTGGCTAAAGGGCTTAAAGCTTAATATTGTTAATATGTTATTTGTGTTGTAAATGTTATTCTTCAAGACCTCGACCCTATTATGGTAAATATTTATGTAAAGCTTTCACAGTATTGAGTATATACGTCAGTAGTGCTACTTTATAGCAACTATCTGTCTATTTCTACTTAAACTTCTTTTTCGATGAGTAAAGTAGCTAAATTAACACTAAACCTACCAAGTACCGGTCAAATTGACCGTTCTTAAACTTTTGTAAAACTTACACATTTTTAAACGTTATAATATCGTTATCAAACTACATGACAATTCTTAGAATATGCATATAATATTTTCTACACTCTTTACTTTTAGTTATTTCCATTATTACCTGCTATATATAATAAAATAACTTTTAATTACCGGTCAATTTGACGGCGTGCGGCAAGAATTGTCGGTAGGTTTAGTGTTAAGAAAAGTGACGTGTACTATGAATTATATATACTAGGATGTCATACGACTTTACGTATTCTATTGTTATCAGTAACATTATATTAATTATAAAAATTGTACATTTAATGGACATTATTATAGCCAAAATGATTTTTATTTAAATTATATAATTTAAATTAAATGATATTAATATAAATGTAATTTTTATGTTCGGTACAAATGTCTATTAACATATATGTAAGTTAGTTCGTGGTGCGTGGTCTTGTGGCAGCTGCAATTTCCTGTGTGTCAGTTCTAATGCTAATCTAGATGTCTAACTAAAATATATTTAACTATTCGTAGTTAAGTATATATTATATCAAGAAAATACAAATTAATAAGGGAATATTGTTTTTATAACAATAATAACTTGCTAAATTTAATATAAATTCGATTCAAAATATTCATATTGGTAGAGATAAACAGAATGTCTAAACTAGGTGCTAGTTTAGTGTAAACTTGGTTTAATAATCTAGGATTCCAAGTTATGGATATAGAAGTCCAGAAAATAAGACAACGGAGTTCAAGTAGGCTTTCTATAAATTGGACCTTAATACTTTAACTACGAAGATGAACTTAGGTTTAGGATAGCTCTGTCAAAAGTTTTCCCAATTTATAACATCAGTACTAAACGGGGATACAGTTTGAGTTGAATATTAATATACAATCAGTTCATAATTCATTAAAATAACATTATGATGTCTTATTTACGGTTAACTTTTTAGTCAGAGAGATGAAATAAATGTCAGAAGTATAGTTTGATGCTAAGATTTCAAAGTCAGTGCGTTTGCAGAATGGCCTCGTCCTTGATCAAAATGACGAGTCGTCCGTCCGATACACGTTAATGTTACCTGACATTCGCGATATACTCGTAAAAACAGTTTCCAAATCAATGAATGTTTTACGTTCAGACGTTCCCAAACTTTATTGTTCAAATATTTTATATTTTTAATATTAAATAGGTAGATGTTTACGACTTTGAGAAGTAAGCTCTCTCTTGACAGGTTAATGTTTTGACAGCTCGCCATGACGCCATATTCATACAAGTATGATACGATAAAGTAACAAACAACTAAACATTGTCCATTCATCTTCGAAGAAGCTAGTTCCTTTGGGATTAAGTTATTATAATAGTTCGTATTGTGTATAGAACTAATATACAAGAAAACATGTCTTGTTGTTATTATATATTGAATATCTTAAACAAAAACAACAGAATAACTTCAATCTATTTAATATGGCAAATTTGTTTAGTTACATAAAATGTATTATAAAAATATGGATAAATATCAAAAGAATAGAATAGGTAATTGGTAATAAATTATGATACAGCTGACAGCGATGTGTATCGGATTACTGTAGTGATAACTGATAACGGACAGATTTGTATATTAATTTGATAGTGATTTCGCAAGGCACGTTTTTGGGTCACATGTTGTAATATTTTTTGTCAAATCATTATTGTTTTGTTTAAATCAATGATTCATTTATTTAATCATCAAAATATTCTTATATATTTGTGAAAGTATTTAATACAGTGCTATAAGAATAGATTTATCTTCATTAGGTTCTTATTTAGGTCTGAGACGAGTTGGTACCACCTTACACAGGTGGTAAAAGCCTCTTCCTACAGGTGGTCCTACATTAACCTCCAACTAATTAATGAAATTATGTTTATTTTATTTATATATATTTTCACTTTGAATCATACCAGTGGTCACTTGAGTGCGTCAAATGGGAGAGGTCTATTCTGATACCATACTTAATAAGCTCTTCTGTAAAGATACTACAACTTAAAATAAGGCTACGAGGGTTCCAACCGCGTCCTAGTTTAAAAAAATATATAAGTCGTTTATTTTCTTGCAACTTAGGCATATATTAAAGTTATAAATGCGAAAGTAGCTAACTGTCCGTCTCTTACGCTGACTGAAGATTTTATTTGAACGTCTAGAATTGATTACTCATTAAAACAAAAAAGTAAATTTTGGATATTGGAAGTCGTTTTTACAATAAATGATGATGAAAGCTAACATTCATAATAATAAACTAGCAAACAGTTTTGTATACGTTGCTTCAGTGAAAGTTCCTAGCTGTCTTATTATTCTGAATGTTTTTCTACCTGGAACTAGATACTTTGGAACTGTGCAACTACAGTATGAAATTTCTTAAGTGCGTTATATATATATATTTAGACGAGAAGTTATTATTTATTCCCTATTATATAAGATTCCCGTTCCATTTACATAGGATTTCTTTTATACCTCTCACTTATACATACGATAAAAAGTTTTCAAATATTTTATAAACACATCCACGTCAGTGTCAGAGCGGTGTTTAACAGATAAATATCTGTTACAAAAGAAACCAAACTTTGTCCTTTTCATTGTGTTATTCCTGTAACCTTCAAACGTTTAACATTTAACAGTAGCTCACAAAAAATATTCAATTATGAATAATATTTAATCCATTTAACTAAATGGTTTATTATAAACTTATTTATAAGCGCCTGATTGTTTTGTGAACTATTTTATTTAGACAAGTTTGCCTGAAATATAAATTTATGTTGTTTTGCTGCATTGCTACGTTTATATTATAACTAGGCGCTGGAATGCATGCATGAGTAATTTTAAGTGTACATTTACATAATCATTTTATTAATTTATTTATTAGGTAATAAAATTATATTATAATAAATTATGGAACTGCATAATTTTGTACTTAAGTTTAAGATAAGTGTAATTTTATTTTTATGTGAATTCTTGAAGCTAAGTCATTTTAATTTACTCTTATATGATTCTGCAGTTATTTATGACAATTTTTTTTCCACTGTTGTTGGTGTAATAGCTATTATAATATTAAATTTATTAAAGGTATTCATGTCATATGTAATTAAGGGTCATCTTAAACTTCAATAATTAATTGTTAAATAGTTCTTTAACATATGTATATTATATTTTAATTACTTAAAGATTAGTGCTTATAAATGACTAGAAGACATATTTGCAATATTTTGTAATGTAAATTATTATCACAGGAATGCTACTTTCTAAGTAAAGAAAGCCTATGATATTTAACAAGTCAACCCACAAACAAATGACTAATTAAATGAACCTGAAAATGAATAATTCGAAAGTATGATTAGTTCATTTTAATACTTTTGTCATTTTTGCGGTGATGATTTTCAGTATGATTCACTTTGTACCTTGGATTAGTCGATCAAAAATATGGCGAAATGTCGAGATATTACAGCAACAATTATGGTTTTTCTCTTAGACTAAAGTGGAACATCTATAAGAGATCTTAGAATATAGATCTTATTAAGATCTATATTGGGATCGGACTGCAGGGCTGTGTGACAGTTATATGGTGAGAGTTAAAATCCGAAGGGTGTGACTAGAGAAGATAAAGTGAGAAATGAGTAAGTACTTTGAAAGTAGCATGCGTGATAAAACATATGAGAATTAATCGTTTGTCCTGGTACGGGATACTGCTAAGGGTTGATAAGCATATAACGAGCTGATAGACATACATGGAGTAAAAAAATGAAGAGCAGAAGAAGCAACTCCTCATTATTAAGAAGAATAATGATAGAAGAGAGTGTAAGGAATTGACATATTACAGACCCCAGATGATTGGGAGAGGAGAAGGTGGATGATGTATTTGGTTGGTTTATTTTTATTTATTTTGCAGCATTCCAGCTATAATGTTATGTTAATTCGTCAGGCGTTAAAAATATTATATGAATAATTTTTGTTATCAGACTGTCAGTTCCTAAATGACCAAAACATATATATTAAATGCTATTAAAATAATATTACTCCCATTGCATGTATTGAGATCCTAGTATACCATGCTTCTTCGACAAAATCATGACTTCTGTTGGATGATATAAGGATATCATCAAGGGATTAAACTACGAATCTCCATTTGGGATGTCCTCTGACAGTGATGGAAAACAGACGAGGTTACTTTCACATTGTATTTATTCTTCAACATACAACAAATTCAAATAACTATCTATTCCTAGGTAGTTAACCTAAAATGTCGTGCTCCCTGGTGTAAAATGATGGAACTAAATCAAACGCCATGTTAACTTTTTAATATTGCAAGAATTAAAGAAAAGTACAGATTTTAGAAATAGCTATGTCCATGCTTATGGCAATTAAATTTACAAAGATTTAAAAGCTAATGAGTTTTAAAGAAAACTAATGAGTTCTGGCACTTGTAATAGATTTTTTTTAAACTTTACTATTACTTAACGGAAAAAAGCAAGAAAAAATGACTTATAATATCTTAATAATAATAATAATGACGGTGCCTTTATACCTATTTATATAAATTAAAAAAATACCAATATTTCTTAAAATTTATTAATTCACAAGAATCGTAAAGAGAAGAGATATTATTATTTACAATTGTCTTACTTATTTTGTACAAATTAAGATACTATGTAAATATAATTATATAAAACTATACAAGATCCATAGAAGGGAAGAAACGGATATAATTATAGAGTTATTACATTATTTTACAGCGAAAACTGTTCTTGCAAAATGTATCCAAGTGTCAATTTGCATGTGTTTTAACTATAGCCAAATTTTGTACCAATACATACATTTAAATCTCGTCACTTATCAGAAATACTGAATCTAATTATATGTATTAATTTTCAGATTTTGTAAAATGGTCAAAGAATTTCAAACGGTGGTATTAAAATCATGTCATATTATATAAGATGAAATAATTGAACAATCTATATCATAAGGTGTCATTGTGTGTTTGAGATGGACCTCTGGACGGTAGCTCTGAAGCCCAGCCGGTCGTCAGCTGTGTAGTGTACTGTGCGCTGCTTCCCGTCCGCGTCCATGAAAGTATAGTAACCCTTAACAACCCCGTCCGCGCGTGTCTCGTGAGCTGATTTGCTGTCCCCTGTCTGTTTGTCCTGGAATCAATAACTTCATTAATATGCATAAGAAATACAGTCTACATTTCTGCTTCGTAAATCTAGCAAATATTTCATAGAAATTATTATATATAAAATGACGTGTGTTGACTTTTTTGTGCTATTGAAGTTAATATTTAGATTATTGCAAACATATTTAACATGATATATAGTTGAAATTATTGGTGAGAAAATCTTAACTATAACAGATTGATGACATTTCATAAATTAAATAAATTATTGTTTTATTATGGCTTCTCTTTATTCGAATGAAGTGAAAGTTGATTTCATGAATGTACATTTTCTTCAATGGATCCAAGTGTCTGTATAACCTCAATGACACCACCTTGTTTTACGAATAAGGAATTAACGAATTTCCAAAAATAAATGTAAGGCAATTAATAAATTTATTTTAAGAGTCAACAATTATGAATCAAGGCTGGTAAGGTTTAAAAATAAACCTTTACATTTTAATAACACCTGAATTAAGATTAATTCATATATGGATAGTAATAAGGTTATTTATTAAATTATAAATTAATGTGTTATTTAAGTTACATATATGTATATATGTAACTTAAAAAAGAAAGAAGGAAGGAAGGAGCTACTTGATATTTGCAATTGATTGCGATGGTTTTAATTCTTCGTAAATTGCTTACAAAATATTGACGTTTGTGAAACAGTAATCACAAATAAATACCCGGCCGAGTTTGTTGTGTGGTTTTCAGAGCTGGGCGCGGTGGAACCTTCGTAGCCTAAATTTATGTTGGAGAATGTTTACAGAAGGAATTACTTGGATAAGTATGGTATCAAAATAGGCCCTTCTGCCACTCCACTTTGACTATAGTACTGATCACTGGTATTGGTTCGAAGATAAAAATAAATACTGAAATTGTACGCTGTGGTTTAATTAATGAAGTCGTTCATCCTCGGGTGGAGTCGCGGGCAACAGTTATACTACATGAAATATACGTCCCATTGCTAGGCTAGCCGTCTCACGAAATGGATAACATTGTTTAATCGATTCGATTTTCTAATACAGGATAGCGAGATACATCAATGAAGGTCTAATGACTTTGTCAGTTCATTTCGATCTGGTCTGAGAATAACTATACAAGAAACTCAGCCGGATATTTTACCCGGCTGAGTTGAGTGAGTGAGTTGAGTGATCACTGTTTCTGAATCGTCAATGTCAATCGTCTAGTGAGCAAAGTACGAACAACACATATGACATATTGTCAATATGACATTATATCCAAAAGGATATACAATTTTTGTTTTATATATGTTTTTTTTTATTTGTGAAGGTTTAGTTCCTAGTACAATCTTCATATTCTTTTTCATTCCCCTTGCAAACTTTACAATTAGCGTTCCCGTCTTCAAACACTTTAAAATTTAATCACAATCTTACCAGTAGTTTTTTAGTGAAAGCATAACAAAGACAAGACAGAGTTACTTTCGCATTTGTAATATCATTTGTATTTTTTAACCCAACCAATAAAACGTATCAGGCTTCCTAATTAAATGTTATAGAAAAAACAACTCTATTCAAACGACTAAAAGTTCAAAATAACATTACTAATATATACGCGTGAGTTGCGTAACTCGGACACACCTTCAATACTTCCTACCTTGATCGTGAATTACAAGCATTTTTTTTTTTTACATCCATTGCTGCTTCGTCACGTCAAGTTCATCTACCTATCTAATATCAAGCAATGTATGGTTAAAGTTAAAAAATGTATTTTTAACGACCTTGTAACATAGTTATTGTTTTGAGGTACGTATAATAATTTGCCAAAGTAATTGTCCGACATTGATCTACTTGAGAAATGTTGTAATTGCATCGCGAATACCGTGATAACTTTGGGGTCATCATGATAAGAAAATACCTACTCATGGTAATTCAGTATACATCTCATTTATTATTGAAACTCAATGCTGATTAACTTAATATAATATTGTATTAATTTAGAACTGAAACTTAAGTAAAAAAATATACGAAAAAAATATACAAAGTAATAATATTTAGTGTTTGTTAAATGACTTACAATTAATTTAAAATACGACTGTAAATAGATATTTTTAAGTTATATTAATAAAAATCAAGGACCATTAAAAATTCTAGATAAGAACCCAAAGATATTATCAAAACACTCAATTAAACTTTCAGAGAATTTTGTGTTATATCACATCCTTGTTTTTCTATTATGTATTTAATCTCAAGAGACTATAACTTTCTTATAGCATAAGTAATAACTGTTTTAACTTACTTAACACTAAACCTACCGACAATTCTTGTGTACCTGTTCCTACCGCACGCGGTCAAATTGACCGGTAATTAACAGATATTTTATCATATAACACAGGTAACAATGGAAATAACTAAAAGTAAAGAGTGTAGAAAATATTATATGCATATTCTAAGAATTGTCATGTAGTTTGATAACGATATTATAACGTGGAATGTGTAAGTTTTACAAAAGTTTAAGGTCAATTTGACCGGTACTTGATAGGTTTAGTGTTAATAATACTTTTTCTAATTATATAATAATTGCTATCTTTCAAGAAAATCTATACTTTCCAATATATTATATTTTATTTAAATATTAATAATAAAACTCTTTATATATTCGTTTACATTAATCAATTAAGTAATTTGTTAAATATGTTTTTTTATAATATAATGTAATAAGAAAGTAAAGTAAGACTTCCATTGTTATGAAAGTACATTAAATTATTTACTTTAAATGTATAGTACGTAGGAATTATTTAAGTTTCACTTTGTAACTTTCACTCAAAATGGCCGTCATTCAATGGCTCCGATGAATGAATTAGTTCAAGGTGATATTTGTAACATAGAGATGACTTGTTATACAACTATTCTATATAAAAACTTACATAGTAATAGCCTACTTTTATGAAGATTACACGCATTTTATAGATTTGTTACATCATAGTGACAAAATCAGGGTCAAATACTCTGTTATAACTCAAAACGTTTGATAAATGTAATACTAAGTGATGAAAAACATTTCTTAACATGTCTCGGGTAACTAGTGTTTAATTAAAGTAATTAATTAGTAGATTATCTACATGTTAAACCTAATTAAAATTATATATAAGGAAATAACTATACATGTATTTTACACTGACAAATCTATACTTAATTTTACTTGACGTAAATTATAAAAACGCACGCAGATGTAATTATGAAGATTAACGATACGAAGCATAAGTAATTGTGATATTGTTAATTATAATTGAGGAAAAGTTATTTTTTTTTATTGTCTAATAGTGTAAGCTTTGTGCATTTACAGGATATCATGAGGAAATCAGTAGAAAGCCGTCGATCGTCACGCTCTGACGCGTTCTTTCAATGGACTATTGTAGTAAATGTAAAATGACTTGAGAACATTTAAAAGTCAATGGTTCTTTAATACGATTCAATATTCGTTCAATATTAGGCATACTATAGCTAAGATATATGTGTGGGGTGACAAGAAGAAAATGAAAAAGAAATGAGTGTATTAAGGGAAGCTAGGGAGTAGCGTCTGTGACAGAAAAAATTAGAGGTCATGGTATGGGCATGTTATGGGGAGAGATGAAAGGTATGTGACCAAAAGAGTGCTAGGTATGGTAGTGGAGGGATGGACAGGTAGAGGACGGCCGAAGAAAAGGTGGATGCGCTGCGTGAAAGACGACATGGAGAAGAAGGGAGTGTGTACAAAGATGATGAGTAACAGGAGAGTATGGAAGGAAAAAACATACTGTGCCGACCCCAAAAGTGGGATAAGAGCAGGAAGATGATGATGATTAGGAATACTACTTCTAGACATGTCTGCACTAAGCACTAAATTTTTGTAATACAAAAAACTATGCTCAAACGGCCTTATAAGGTTAAGTCACTTAGTTTCTTCATAATTTTACATTTGTTCTCCAATAACTTAAATGACTTTTACTAATCACTTTAGTGACTTTGAAAAGTATCATAAATCTCAGAGTGATTTATTATTTGCATATTATTTAAGATTATATAACATATGGGATTGGAACCCGGAACCTTTTACTTATTCGAGGTCAACTGTTTTTCAACACAAAATAATAGACTTAAATCGATCATATTAAAAAACTACATTCCTGCTTCCAACTTTATACTAGTAATTATAGTGTCATTACATAATTTCATTTATTTATATATATTTCTGTATTAAATAAATGAGAGTTTAATTTTAAGTAATTTTATTACACTTTTATTATATTTTTTATAATATATCAATAAATAACAAAGTATAATTAAAATTTAGTGTTTGTCTGTCCATTTGTTTGTGAAAATTATTGTTATGAAACAAAACAATGTTTAAACAATACGACAAGTGACTGATGATTTGTAAATATTTTCTCAATTATATTACAAAACACGTCATATTGTTTTAATATTCAAGAGTAATCTATAAACAAAAAGAAAAACATAGACATTGATCTACAAATCTAACGAATATGTTAGAAAAATTGTTGGTTTATAGAATGAAAGCTGTTGAAACTAGACCATAAATATCCCACCACCAGGTCCCAGTACCAAGTTCTTCAAAAGGAAATTTTCCTTTAAACAACTTAGAGTTATTTATCGTAATTACAAATACTCACATGAACACCATAAGAGAAGCTGTATTGAGGGTTGTGATCGAACTCATTATCTATTTCAGGATCCTTAGTGTAATGGGCTAATGTCAAAGGACTGCTTTTCACCGATTGCACTTTGTGGTATCTCGTCCCATCGTTTACTTTATTAAGATAGCTATTCTGTATGTTATTAAATTCGTAATTCTTTAAGTCCAAAACAGGGGTGCTATAAAATTGATTTGGTATATTGTATTGATTTGGTCTCTCCGTAGTTTTATATCCCGTGTATTCTTCCACTGTTTTTGGATATTTTCGTATTGGTGTGTGCAATGGTACCTGATAAGCCGCTATGGCTTTTGCTCTTTCATATTCTGGTAATTTGGTATCAGGGTCGTCCAAGTAGGTGATCAGAGCTTCTCCCAATGTTTTATATGTGTTGTACGCTGTTTCGCGTTTACTTGCACCAGGGCCGGTGTCATCATATTTGTTCTCGATCGCGAATCTGATCTGTGATTCTGAAGCTGCTGAATATGGACGAGAAAATCTCTGTGCTAAAGCGCCTGTGCTAGCAAGAAGAGATATGATGAATACCTGGTAATTAAAGAAATAGTTTATTCCTTATATTTTTGCACATTAAATAATATATTGATATAAGATTACACAAGTTAATAACATAATTAATCAAGTTATGTTTTTCCAAGTACCAAGTTATCTAATTAAACTATAAATTTCCATATTATGTAAGTGGAGAAAACCTATTTGAATATCATAAGCTCGTTAACATGTATTGATGCTCTTGACTTACATCACTTCTGGTTTATAAACGTTTAGCCTATTTAAATAAACTTAACTGCAGTATAGTTAGTTTTTTTTTATATTTATTGAACTGACTGCTATTTTACTTGTATAGTGCTCACTAAATATATTGTCATTTTGTGTAACAGTGATCACAAAAAAATATCCGGCTGAGTTTGTTATGAGGTTCATATCAGAGAGAAACCTTCGTAGACTTATTTTAAGTTGCAAAAACATATTTACAGAATGGTTTATTTTGATAAGTATGGTATCGAAACAAGACCTCTATTTTGATCAGTATGGTATGAAAATATGACTACTATTTGATACACAAGTGATCACTGGTGATAGATTTAAAGTGAAAAAGATTATTTATTAATATAAAATAAATGATAATAACTAGATATTTTAATGTTTAAAACAGTGTAGGAAGATGAGATATGGGAGTTAAGAGACTCGGAGACGGCTAAGATAATGTTTTTATTAATTCGATTCCAAGTAACTGAATGAGGCTAAACTAATTTAGAGCTTAATTTTCATATACTTCAATTAAGAAATATGTTTTTTGTTACATATTAGTGGACAGTGAACTTTTACTCAATACGTCAACAAGACTTGACTTTGTTACCTTTATACTGTATTAAGTTCCTGGTTAAGAACACACACATAGAAAGGTTATATTTCAATAAATAATTAACCTGGTTAAGATCGAAAACCGGTTGTGTCAAGTGACCCCAAGTCAGATGATACGAAGATCAATCACTTTAATAACTTTGATCAAAATATCTTATAATTATTTTATTGAGCTGACCGTAAGCGAAGCTATTAACCGTTTGTTTGTTATCATAATTAGCTAAAAAATTTTTCATGTATGTTCGAGCCGAACGCGGATGTTATAGCGAAAACAGATTGAAAAAATGTTTAAGCATTCAAAAGTTATCAAGAAAAGAAGAAAGGAGAGGGGCTCAGCTCAACACCCGCCGCGCACGTTTGGCGGATCCTAGTTTATTAATAATTACCTTAAAAACTATTATTATTTCAAATTAACATTTAAAAACATTTCTTTTTTATTTCCTAGTCAAATGTCATCCTATACGATTATAATTGTCATGTCATATTTTTAAAGGAAACAAGTTGATTATGTAAATAACCGGTAATGATAACATGAAATATACTTTCTTTTAATGTTTACATGACGATGATTATTTATGAATTCAATACTCGAGTTGAAGGTTTTGCGGTTAGTGTGATACTGAGAACAGATATGTGTTAAATATGTCAACAATAGAACCTACGGAATGTATAAGTTTGATCGTTTTTGAAACAGTGATCACAATAAAAAAAATCCGGTTGAGTTTGTTGTGTGGTTCTTTTCAACCAGAGCGCGTTTGGAACCCTCGTAGCCTTATTTTAGGTTGGGGAGTGTCTTTAAGGGCTTATTTTGATATTTACGATATCAAAATAGGCCCTCCTGTCACTTCCATTTGATACACAAGTGATCACTGGTATGGATTCAAAGTGGAAAATATATAAATAAATAAACTACGAACCTCTATTATTTTTACATATAAATATGAATGAATTTTCTAAGCGTCTTTCTATTATTCCATGTGAAGTTACGAGCATTATATAGTTAAGATTAAACTTGAGACATTATAATTGTTAATTTTCGTTCACATTACAGCTGACTAACGAAGAAAATTGCGGATGTGTGGCAAAAATTTCTGAACTGGGTTATTGTTAGCGAAATATCAAAAAAGTGGAGCAAATTGTGAATTTAATTATAATATATAAATATATAATACATGTCGGTAAAATTAAATTAATTTGAGCTTCATTTATTTATCACTTTCATATCTTATAAGAGTTTTATTATTATATCCTTCCTTGATTACTTCAGTTTTTAATATTTATTTATTATTCACATAAAAAAATCTATTAAATATATTCTTCCTTATAATGGATGTAGCCAAGATAAATAAACATAAAAATAGTTTAAAAAAATTATATTCTTTTTCCAATACACAATGTTTTTTATAAATAAATAAAAAAACTTACAAATGAAAACACCATTCTGATAAAAAACAAGCACGTATAAAAGATACACTAAATATTTTTATATTGGACACAACTAAACCGCTCCAGCGTGTACTGGAGAGTGGTCGACGCTCGTACCGCCAGTACACGCGAGTCTTATAATTGATGTTACTTTAATCAATCTTATACACTTTAGAGGACAAACATATCATTAATTAAATTATTTAATTCGTGTGTGGTTTCTTTTAATTGAGCTCAGCGAGCGGAGCGCTCTACTGGAGAGTTTTACACATTCTTTGTCACGAGTAGCCTCGAAAACTACTTGACAGAAAATTATTTTGTAATGACAAAGACACACATTAGGTGATGGTTTAAAAAAAATTGAAAAATGTCATGTCGTTGAGGAATAATCGTCAAAAAACTGATATCCCATTGAAGCCAATGGGAAACGATGAGTCATTACTGCTCGCTTCACTCAATATGCAAACGGCAAGATTTCGCGAGCGGAGAGAGTCGAAATTGAGGGTCTGTTGACCCCTATTTACTATTATCATTTTTCTTTTAGAAATTGGCAACTAATTATCCCATAATATACGACATGTTGACCATTTTCTCAACGTGAATTCCTATAACCCTAATATATGTGTATTCGTTTGATTGCGGTAATCTGCAGCAGATGTTACAGCAATTTCACCTCGATCAAATATATTTACAATATATATTTGTGTTTGAATTTATTGAGATGATTTATTAGCATTGTTTTAAATTATGGAATATTACTTAATGGGTGCTGTAAGTACTCGTAATTTAAGATTATACTTTGACTGGAACAAATTAATAATATTTGAACCACAAAAGTAATTTAGTTCAATTTAAGGAGCATTTAATAAAATAAATTATTATATATTTAATTCTCTATATATTTAATTTTTTAACGAATTGATATGTGTAAGATAATCTATATATTTTTAAAATTATTTATTGTAATATTGTTATAAGTTGTTCAAAAACGAACACAAAAAAATATAATATTTCCTAAAGAAGGTTATAATTTGGCAACCTTTTTAAAAAACTATGGGAAATGTCGTTAAAATTTGTTTTTTAATTACATTTAATATCTATGTATATATAAACGATTTACCACTCACTTACACATTACGAAATCTGCGAAACTATCTGTCCGATTAACTTATAATTTTACACAGTTACTTTTTTTGTGACGTAGAAGTCTATTAAGAACGGATTTTACGGAATTCCTATCCCATACTACATCCATACATACATCCCAACTTTTTGCATTTCGCCAAGTTTCAAACCTATAGGAGCCATACCTACACTTAACGCCCCCGGTTATCGTGGCAATGGTTACCATACTAATGTTTACCATAGCCACAGTTACACTGACAACGGTTACCTTGACAACGGATACCATGACAACGATTACCATTGCAACGGTTACCAAGGCAACCAGAGTTAAAATGAGGTTGGAGGGGGGTGCAAAAAGTTGAAATTTATAAATTGTCATAAATAAAAAATCAAGGACGTAAAAATATAATTGATTACGAAATTGAATTTCATATATTTGAAATAACAGTAAATATCATTATAAAAAAATATCAAAACTTTTCCTTAGTTATATGCTGGCAATTTTTTCGTGGTGTAGGCCTACTGGGAATCCCAGTACACACCACATAACGGGAACGCATCCCAATACAGAGTATCATAGGTGAAGTGGAAATTTCTGTATTCACTGACTGGCATTATATTTCTCTATTTAAAATATTACACCAAATATTAAATAGAAATTAAACATATTATTTCATGTCAATACAAGAAGTCTAAGTTCACATCTAAATTAATAGTGTGACCAGCGGAGGGGGCGAGAATCAGCTAGTATACCTATATATTTGAAAATTGACAAATCAATACTGCCTGATTGATTATTTTTTTGTTATTGTTATTTTAACTTCCCTTTTATGTTTTGAACACAACATTAACATTTTAAGAACTCGCTGTCAGTCAGGAATCTAATGTGACCAATATAAAAACAGTTAATAACAAAAACAAGTTAAGAAATTTTAGTAAAACTTAGTAGTGTGCTTGGTTGGAAGTTTATTGTATAATAACTGTCATTGGATTGAATTGGATTGGATTGGATTGTCATTGGATAATAATTTCAAAAAATACTGTAATGTTTATCATCATTAATTCGAAGCCGAGTGCAAATGTTAGTCCAAATACGATAATACCCACTAAACACTTACTAGTTTGAATTATATATTGTTAACAACTCATTGAAATAAGCTGAACAAAACACGGACGTATGATAAATCAATCAATCAATCAATGACTCTTAATGACTTAGTGTTGGATAAATTCTAACCTTTTATGAACGAAATACAGTCCATTTTTGATTAACCAAATTTATTCAACTTAAAATACTATAATTAAATTATATTCTGAGTTAGAACAAGGCTGTAATTATTGATATTATGATTTAGAGAGAGGTTTTGGGATAACCTTAAGTTGGAGTTGAAATATTCACTAAATTTTATATTTAATATATTTATTTATATATATATTTTCCGCTTTGTATCAATAACAAAGATCAAATGGGAGTGTCAGAAGTATTTTGATACCATACTATAGAAATAAACTATTCTGTAAAGACACTATCCAACTTAAAATAAGGCTAAGGGTTCTGAGCGCACCTTGGTTTGAGAAGAGCCACATAACAAAATATAACCAATAAATATATATATATATATATATATACATTAGAATGTGTCTTAACGTCCTCAAAATCATTTAATTTTGCATAATGTAAATGAAGGAACTTCCTCAATATGTAATTAAATATTAGAATAAGGAAGTGATCTTACCCATTGGTGTATAATTTGTATTAATAATTACGTGTCAATATCCAGATGTTAGCTGTCAACAATCAGGAAGTCAAAACCAATACCAAATAGGCATATGTGTAATTAATATCGGCAAATTTTGGTAATCACGATAAACCTTGACGAGACGTGACTCCTATTATCCATTTAGATACTGGAGGTCAACAATTTCTTAACATATTTTCATTTGTCCACATATTCAAGATAATGGTTACAAACAAATTTAATTAGAATCTAAATATCAAAAGAATTTTATCAATATAATAATCTGCAAACTAACAATACAAAAATCTGGTCACAGTTCCTATCAGTTATTAAACTATGAATTATTTATTATCAATGAAATATTACACCAAAACTATGTCAACACCTATGCCTTCATTAAAAGCAATCTCGAAAAAGACTACCCTCTCGCTCCCCCCTCGAGATATGGGGGGGCGAGGGGGGTAGTCTAGTGCGGGGTAGTCCGATCCATCAGCCGCTGTCACATGCCATTAGTGCAGGCCTAAACGGAACTCGTGGAAGTGTGGGACCATATATGTGTATACATGGCTTTACTTGCGCTTAAATAGACCAAAAATTTGGATTGAATTTGAAAAGCTTATGTATATAACACATAAACACACCCTAATATTGATAAAATATAAGTAAGTTTGTAAGAATAAAACTATATACTCGCAGATACGTTTAATAAATTATCTTGCAAAGAAAAATAGGTTACTTTTCTTCCTATCTATCTATCTATCCCTATTTTTTATCTTGCTTGAATTTTTTGACGTACAAAGTGAAAAAGATATATCCTTGGAGTAATTTCCATAACTAAGTGTTAATTATGAGTTGTTAAGATATTATTAATCTTAAATTAACATGACCTAGATCAAGCTGCATGTTTAATTAATAATTTATACCTAATAATATAACACGCCCAACATTTATAAAATTTCAATAACTAATTACATGTTAATGGAATGTAGGGCTGGGTGAAGGGAGCTGACTCCATCTTGAGAGTCAAAATGTTCAACAAACAACCTGTCCTCGCTGTTAATAAAATTTATAAACAACTTTTTAATATATTAATTGTAAAAGATATCAGTACTTAATTGAGCGAAGCGAGCGTAGCGAGCGGAGCGTATTACTGGAGACTTTTGTCACATTCTTTGTCACGAAACTCGAAAACTACTTGACGGAAAATTATGAGATTTTGCAATCAAAAAGACACATATTCGGTGATGGTTTAAAAAAGAAAATTTTTGAAAAACGCCGTTAAAAAAAAATTTGAAAAAAGTCATGTCAAAAAACTGATATTCCATTGAAGTCAATGGGAAACGATGAGTCGTTACACTGGGCTCGCGTCGCTCAATATGCAAACGGCACCCGAGATTTCGCGAGCGCAGTGAGTCGAAATTGAGGGTCTGTTGGCCCCTAGTTTAGATAGTAATGTTAAATTGTATTGATAGTTATTGATCGACCTTCGATACATTACAATTATTAACAATAGCAATTACTACGATCGTAGGATTAAATGAACTGTTCTATGCAATATGTGACATGACAAACACAAAAACTTAACTAAATTGCTCTCAAAAGTCAAATATAACATTTATTTTAGTTTTGACTCATTATTGTATATATTGTTCAAGTTATTATACGTGCAGTTTTGCACGTCTTGACTTTTAAATAACAGTTCACAGTCGAAGTATTGTTTAAAATAATAATTAGGTAATGTAGAGTTAATGCATTTTGACCTTTATCACCTAGTTTATTTATATATTACTATATATATATATATATACATATTGTTTGTTTGCCTGCCATTTGTTTCACTAAATATAATATTAATTAATTTTAAACATTAAAACTTTCAAATATCCTAATAATTGTTATTAAATCTTCAACTTCAATGAATCACCAAGTGATGTTTCATTACACGGTAATAAAGTGTGGGATGAGGGTATTAGCATCCCCAATTGAGTTTAAAGTCGGTTTAAACAAGGGGGGGGTAATTTAATGGAGTGTTACAATGTTAAATATTTCACGGCTAGCCGCTGCAAGGGATATTATGGTGACAGATTTATTTTACTAAGACAATATAATTCAGTCTAGGTTTTGTTTTAACACTAAACCTACCGACAATTCTTGTGTACCTGTTCCTACTGCACGCCGTCAAATTGACCGGTAGTTAAAAGTTATTTTGTTATATAATGCAGGTAATAATGGAAATAACTAAAAGTAAAGAGTGTAGAAAATATTATATGGATATTCTAAGAAATGTCATGTAGTTTGATAACGATATTATAACGTTTAAAAATGTGTAAGTTTTACAAAAGTTTAAGAACGGTCAATTTGACCGGTACTTGGTAGGTTTAGTGTAAGAAATTAAAATATTTAAGCATGTTAGTCTAATTTATTTATCGGCTTAAACATATTGCCTTGTATTGATCCAAGTTCCACACACACACACACACACATACACACATATAAGTATAAATATTACACAAAACATCTCAATTTCAACGCTGACGTATATTCAAAGCCTAACGAAAATGTCAATCTTGGGTATAAATAAAAATATATAATTTCTGTTCTCCGTAATTCAGTGGGTGATCCATCACGGGGAAGGACACGGACGGACAGATTTTGAGAAAAACGAAATAACGCACGTGCTTTCTACGGTTATAATCAAAATGGAAGAGGGAATTTGTTAAATAAATACGTTTTTGTGAATTTATCTGATGAGGGTATAAAGGGGATATATTGTGTACAGAGAAAGCGGATTTGCCCTTAAATTATGATAATTAAAGTTGGTATTCTCACCGAGATGGATATATTTATATTTTAGAAGCAAATATATTATTTATTAATTTATATTCTTTATTGCAGACCATATTGCAAAAATAAGTAAAGTAACAACAAAAAGAAAATTAAAATAATGAAGATACCAAAAGCGGTGTTGAAATAGATTTAAAATGAAATAGAGCAGTAGGTGACGTAAATTTACAGCAATAAATATATATATATACTTAAAAATTAATACTCAAATATATAGATATAATACAACATAAGGTATTACCAATATATATAAAGGTATATTTATTTAACAGATTTTTAAAATATTATTAAAGTTTAAGATTTTCGAATATTAAGTGGTAGGTCCTTCCAGTGATGGAATGTACTGTGAATGAAAGTTTTAAGGATTTGGTGGTATGCACTGGCATTTTGACAAAGGACTGGGATGATCGTACTTCAGTTAGTGCTCCTAAAAACTTTGTTTTCCTTCAAATACGAGGGTGTTTTTAGGGAAATAAAACTCCCATCTCGATAGTATTTCAATTGAAATATACGGCATTACAAACTCGTGGTAAACTGAAGCATCTTAGAGTAAATTTTAATTTGTTGAAAACAGTAAATGTATTATGAGATGTCCACTCAGTATTAATGCGCCAAAGCCGAGCACTCGACCAGTAATGTTTCAAGTAAATCCGTTCCCGCTTCCACACAATGGCCGCGAGGCGCGATCTATCATTCTGTCAGCGCCCGTCCCCCGGCGCGGACGTCTCCCGCACAATGTATTTACTCGAAATCCCCATTGTATTACACCATTGTTGGCTGACGATTTTTTGGTTTTTGTTACATTTATTTGTTGTTTCCCAGCGGTGGAACGGTAGGACTTTTGGGAGGTAGGTCAAAAAAATTATTTATTTTAAACTTTATTCGAATGTCAGTTGTACCTTAACATTCATGTTTTTCTTATCATTCTTAATGTCGATTACTTTAATCGATCGCTGTTATATCGCTCCTGACATCTTTATAACTTGGAAATAAGCTGTTATTTCTACGAATCTTACGGTAAACTGTACTTCTCTCCTATTCTCCTTTATTCCTCTTTAATCCTAAAGAGTCCATATATTGTTTGATTAGGAATAATATATATTGTATATATTCTCTGAGTCTAGGTACTCTAATGATGTTTTGAAATATATTTATATTTTATTATTATATAAGAATGAAAAATGTGTCAAGGATCAAGGATTTGTTTATATATTTTATAAAATAGTAAATAGAGTAATCCCTTCTATAACACGGTAGTTTGGGTTCGCGTTATAAAATTTTCGTTACTGTCGAGAGATGGCGCTGTTTATAATTTACTGATTTAATTTATTTTTATATTTAATTATATTACTATTTTGTATTATTATTAATCACACTTTTTGTATTTTTTTTGTAATTATAAATAAACATGTATTTAACATTTTCTTTTCTTCAATGAATAATAATCATTTTACTTAAAAATCAATTGTTTTTTATTAACATATATAGTTTCGTCAAAGTTCGTTCGGGAAATACCCTGGGTATTTGCATCTTCAATGGCTTCATCTTCATTTATTAATATATATTCTCTTAAGTATGATATTTGTATGAACCTATAATTAAAGGCACGTTCAGGATCTCTAATTAATTCGAAATAACCTAAGAATCTGATTGATTGAGGCCTTTGATTACGTGGACCATGGTTCACGGAGCGTTGCGCTTGATCTTATTGCCTCTCACCTAAATCAAAGAGTCCAGACGGTTGATGTAAGTAATTCTAAATCGGCTGGTTACCATCTAAAGATGGGTGTTCCACAAGGATCTATTCTTGCCGCCTTCTTATTTTTACTTTATATTAAAGACTTGCACCTTTTCGTAAAAGGTCTATGTGACCTCGCTTATTTTTAAAGTTTAGCGTGAAAGAACTAATGATGACGAAATAAACAGTATTCTGTCAGTTACTCTTTATTGGTTCGAAATAAATACATAGAGTTTACATTTCCTAAGGTAAAAAATAAAAATTTTAGCTTGCTCCTTAACAATGAAGTTTTAGAACTGATTGACTTGAGTATACGAATATATAATAAATACCCACAAGATATCTTAGACCTTACTTGTCTTAGTATTATCGAAAATCCAAAGATTATTATTAAATAAATTTTAAATTAAAAAGTTTTTAGTGGATCGAAATGTGTGAAACTTAAGTTGTTGACTCATTTACAGTGTTGATATTATCATGTACATCATCTAAGATTGTTGAATTTCTTTTAAAAAGAACAACTATAGATTTTCTAGCCAGCTCTTTTAAGCAGAGCAGTTCCGAGCTGGTGGAAGCTTCTCACAAACTGACTAAACTGATCTTATTTCTTGTAATAATCTACGCATCAACAGTGCGTGTAAATGGATACTTCAGTAAAGTTTTTCACAAACGAACTTTGTTCGTTCTGTATTGTTTTCACTTTTCTCGGAAGGATGGATGTATGGATGTCTGTTGACAGGAAAAATTTTTATTACTGTCGAGAGATGGCGCTGTTTATAATTTACTGATTTAGTTTATTTTCATATTTAATTATATTACTATTTTATATTATAATTAATTACACTTTTTTGTAATTTTTTAACATTTTCTTTTCTTCATTAAATAATAATCATTTTACTTAAAAATCAATTGTTTTTTTTATTAACATTTATAATTTCGTCACAGTTCATTCGGGAAATACCCTGGGTATTTGCATCTTCATGTAAATTAGAATTTGAATCATCTGTTACATCCTGACGACAGAGTAGGTTAGTAAGTAGAGAGTTAACGGAGTTGACACTGGTATTAGCGGTGAGATCAACCTGCATAAGATTTCATTATATATTTATATAAGTACTTAGTACTATGGAAGTACTCAGGACTTTAGTTCAGAACTAGTGATTGAACCTTGATAAGACCAACATTATCAGAGTTCATTCAGCAGTCCTGAACATTTGATATAAAGTAAATTACTTTTATTTTATAACTCGAATAGACGAAATATCTATCACAGAAATATTAAGTTTCTAGACAAATTAGACAAAGTATTCAATATTTAATTCCGGTTACTGTTTAATTTATATATTTAATATATTTTGGTGACAATATCTTTGTTTAAATATTACAATAAAAGACAGAATTTAAATAGCTGCCTCTTTTCGCGATCTCCACCGCATTTATCAAGAAGTGTTCCCCGAAACTATAATATTTAATTTCTGTTATTGTTCATTGTCCATTGTCGCACTGCACTCCACCGCCTACAGTACCTATAGTAACTACAGTACCTATAGTAACTACAGTACCAATAATAACTACAGTATCTATAGTATCTACAGTATCTATAGTATCTACAGTATCTATAGTATCTACAGTATCTATAGTATCTACAGTATCTATAGTATCTACAGTATCTATAGTATCTACAGTATCTATAGTATATACAGTACCTATAGTATCTACAATATCTATAGCATTTACAGTAACTCTAGTACCTATAGTATCTACAGTACCTACATTAACTACAGTACCAACAGTACCTACTTAAACTACAGTACTTACATTAACTAGTCACTACAGTACCTGCAGTACCTACATTAAGTACAGTAACTACAGCACCTAAATTACCTACAGTAGTTCCAGTGCCAACTTTTTTCCTTTTGTTAATTGTATTTACAATAATAAATTCATTCTAATTAATAGGTTTTTAATATGTGCTAAAATACTCAATCAAAAATGGTCACTGATTTATTTAGACAATGTTTTCTAAATTATTGAAGTATTAGATTATTTTTATTGAGAAGTTGGATTTTGTATTGACTTGTTTGTATTAATTAGAAAAAAAAAACAAAAAAAATAATTACTAAGAATTTATTTATAACTTTTATCATAATTATAAAATTCAACATTGGTTATGAGAATCGATCCAATACAATTATTTTTATAAATATATATAATAATAAATATTTACAATCTCTTCTGATGGCCGCTAACTCACTTCACTCGTCACTGACTCACTGATTCACCGATTCTGCGGAAAGAAAGAAAAAAGATTAAGTTACGAAAAATCTAAACTACAGAATATGATTTGTTTGAATGGTATATTAATTATTACTTAACTATAATTTTAAAATCACTAACAATGCCATCTAGAGTTAATAATAACTTGTCATGGTGTACAAACTTGTCTATTTCTAATATTTAGCCTGTATATTATATATATATATATATATATCGAGGCCCAATATTCTGATACTTGGCGAGGCATTGAGGGTTTCTTTTGTTATAAACTCAAAATTTGTGTCTTTGGGTATAAAACTAAACAAGGTTCATTCAGTTCACCCCATTCTGATAAAATTCCTAAAAAGGTCTTTATAGAAGATACAAGTTTGTCTAGCACGTTTACCCGAGAGCGCTTTGTACGGCCCGAATATACCGCATCCCCAGTGATGTTATCCGCATAACAATGTTTGATGGAAATATCCCACATATCATTGATGAGCAGGAGGAATAGAATAGGGGATAGCACGCAATCTTGGGGTACACAGGCTTTCACGGGGTTAAGGTACGAGCAAATACCGTCGAGAACGGTCGGTATGCTCTACCTAGTGAGAAAGCTGGTGATCCATTTGCATAAACTCTCGGGAAGCCCATTGGAAGGAAGCTTCGCAAGAAGCTACTTGTGAGATACACGATCGAAGGCTTTCGCCATATCCAGACTAACTGCCAGATCCCCTTTCTTTGTTTTCAATAACCGCTGCCCGCCAGCTGATAGATCATGGCGGAAGCCATATGCCGGTCATTGATCAACTGAGGTAGGAGCTGTTGGTTGATGATGCTATCCATTATTTTGGAGAGAAGCGAGGTGATGGATAGAGGTCTAAACTTAACAAAATACATGCTATCACTTTTTTTAGGAATCAGATGGACAAGGGCACGGCATTTTTCCGTTACAAAAACGTTCCTGGCAGTAAGCAAATGTAAATTGATTAGATATTTTCCTTTCCTTTTCTTTTTCGAAAATGGTATTTTATATTTGACAATAAAAAATCATTTTTCAAATAAATGTCGTTTTTAGTAACTCTCTTGAAAAATAAGTTTATTTGAGTATTATAGAGAGTATAGGATGATATTATAATTTAATAATTAAATTATATCTCATTCTTAACAGCTAGTTACAATGAAGGACAGGCAGGTTACAACATATGCAACATGGCCTGACCTATTACAGAAATACTCCTTAGTTTATAACAGGTAATGGATAAAGCAATGTGTCCAATATATTCGAATCATCAGTAGATTTAGGAGAAGGAAGAGGAGAGGTTGGAGTAGGCGGAGTAGTCGAGAGTAGTCGGAGAAGTAGGAGCCGGAGTACGAGGAGGAAGAGAAGTAGGTTTAGGATGAGTGGGACGAGTAGTAGTAGGAGGAGGAGTAGAAGGAGGAGTCGGTAGATACATTATATCACTTGTATTCCAACCTGTTGTGCAGCACGCTGGTGACGGCGGCGCGCACGTCCTCGCGGGAGGGCAGCGCACGCGCCTCCAGTCCCCTCGCGTACGGCATGGGTACGTCGGCGCCGCACACGCGCCACGCCGGCGCGTCCAGCTCGAAGAACGACGGGGACTCCATCACGCGCGCGCACACCTCCGCGCCGATACCTAGAGGTTGACCACCATCACAAACCACACATATCATTCTGTTCCTCGTTCAGTCATTAAACTAACCAAATTGAAAGAACCACAGAGTATAAAAGTGGTAATGAATGGGCCAAATTTACACCGCTGTGTTAAGTGTGGTTGACCTTCACCTTCACCTTCAAAGTGAGGTTGGTGCAAACACCAAGAATATTTTGGTATGTGGACGATTGGGGCTCTTAGCAAGTGTGTTGAGTTACCGGACTGCGGCCAGCCGTGCTCCACGGTGACCAGGTGGTGCGTCTTGGCGACGGACCGCGCGATGGTCTCGAAGTCCAGGGGTCGGATGGATCTGAGGTTTATTATCTCGCATTCTATTCCTGTAAATGTTAAGTATGATATTTATATGAGTTCGTTTATTACTTTATAAACGAACTTTTTTTTTTCTGGTATTTATTTTTTGTCCATCATCGTCCATTAACTTATTGTCAGTATTATTTGAATTCTGACACTAAAGAAATTACAATGCAATTTCACAAACTACATCTACTACATATTATTACCACTTGACATCAAACTGTCTAATTGACATAAAAACCAGGAATTAAAGTAACATGGTGGACTAGTATTCATCATGGCCAATATTATTTTGCAGCCAGGTCCAGTGTGGGATGCATTGTGTTAAATATGGGTCCCACACTGGGACTGGTACTGCACTGGGACTCATGAGTACCTTGTCCCGCGAGGTCATTGGCTGCGAGTAGCGCGGTCTCGGTGGCTCGACCCGCCGTAACCACTGTTATGTGATCCCCGGACCTTTCGATTTTGGCTTTACCTGAAAAAAAAAAAACAACACGGTTTTTTTGTCTGCCATTTATTGTTACTATTACCTATCCTAGGAATAACGAACGATCAGTAGATAATTCATAGAAAAGAATATATCCAATTTATAACACTTGCCGATAGGCAGCACGAAGTCTGGACCCATGGCCTCGTCGGACATGGGGAAGGGGACGCCGTACAACATTTCGTCCTCCAGGAACACTACCGGGTCGGGGTCACGGATCGCGGCTTTCAGGAGACCTGGAAATAATCAAAATAAAATAATTACGAAATACGTGCAGAAATATTTTGGAGAAGGAATTGGTGACCAGCTTGGTGGGGTTTAAAACTGAAGCAAGTTGACATTAATGCAGCATCTATTTAGTCCAACAATAGAGAGTAGCAGGAGTCACTCACCCTTGGCATCCTCCGAGGAGTAGGGCATGAGCACCTTGAGGCCGGGGCAGTGGCTGTACCAGGCGCCGAAGCACTGCGAGTGCTGCGCCGCGACGCCCGCCGCCGCGCCGTTGGGACCGCGGAACACTATCGGCACTGGCTGACTTCCCGCTGACATGTAGTATGTCTTCGCCGCTGAGTTTATCACCTGGAAGCAGAATTGAAAGTGGGCATTATTCGAATAAATTGTTATCTGAATAATTATTCGAATAAAATTTTAATCGCATTATTATTATTCATTATTTTATATTATTCAGCTTATTACCAATATTTGGAGACACGTGTTTTGCGGATGTTTTGTTCTATTGTATATGACAAAATAAGGGATAAGGCGATTTGGTACAATTAGTATTATGGCTAATATCTACTTGATTCCTGGAATTTGATGAATGGTAGCAGGCAGCAAATAAGAAAGATATAGTTTACAATACCAGTAACCGAGACTTATAATATTGTATACTTGTATTTACGAGAGTCGAGAGCTTACTTTCTTATCATTGTGATTACAAAAGATTAGTTTTTAATAGTTCTCTAATGAAAAAATAATTCTGATGACTTGTGTGAAATGTGAGTCTAAAGTTGTATGAATTAAAGGTTGCCATCATCAAACTTCTTGAGGCATTTAAAAAAACATGGTGATAAAGCCGTTATAGAATACCACGAGTATGACCAGCGGGTAAAACAAATGAGACGTGAAGGTGTGGGTACTGATAGGAGCAACGACTCTTCCACTTCAGGATCAGACACAATTACCCAAACAAAGTTGGATCATGATTTGGTTATTACAGTTGAAGACCCTTATTTTATAACATTGTTGAATAATTTGGGCTTCAAAAACTACCGTATAAATGTCATCAGCCGAAGAACATTAAGCAGGACAATTGATACCGAACACGCGTTGCAAATTTCTGATCAAATCGACATTAAAAGATATACAAAACATGTGCACTATTGTTGATATATGATATGATCGACTCAACAGTCAATGCGGATTTCAACCGACAATGCAAAACACTAGGTTGCAGGAGATTTCCTGGTATTCATAATTATGAACAACTTGCGATGCTACTTCACGAAATTCATACTGAATTCAATCTGAATTCGTCGATATAGTTACCAGTTACAGATAGTGGCTCAATCAATGTATCAATTCCAAACTTAGATTCGATTGATTTAGAAAATGATTGGAACGAAGAAGTTGAAGTACAAGATTTTATTGATTTTTATATATTAACTAACATATTGTGGAATACTGATGGACGTCCTAAGTCAGTAGAAACCATTCAAAATGTTTTAGGACACTTAGCAAACCTGGCATTACAAAATGTAATAGCTTATACGAAGCTATGAAACAAACTCATTCTAAAAGACATAAACATATAACTGCACAGAGATTTGTCCCTCAGAAATTATATAACTGACCGTTAATATGTCATATTGCCGAGGCTTTAGATATTCTTCAAGGAGTAACCATAATGAACTGTTAATGCCATGTCTAATAACTTTACGCTAATTGCAAAAGTTAGAGAACACTCCTTTAACATATTACCCGAGGTTCATAAGAAAATATTTTACTTGCATTACACAACATGAACAGAGAAAAACCAAAACCTTATTCAAACATGAAAACATGAAAAACCGGAGCAAACATGAGTGTCTCGCAATTTTTTTAAGAAGACCATTCATTCAATGTTTTCAATTTTTATCCTGAAATAAAAACTATTTACAAAATAAAAAACACCGTTGCCTCCACCTGCATCCATAGACTATTTTTTCTTATGCCACTAAAATAAACCTAAGACAAGTAGACTGTCTGGGGACATGTTTGAAGAAAAAGTAATGATAAAAACAAACATTAAGAAATAATTAGTACTTAATTATGAACATATAATATTTGATTAGAAAACCGTTACTCTGTTTTATTTTTATTCATTGATCGACTAATGACTAAAAAAAATTTTCTTTTGAATAAATATAATAATTTATTATTCGCAAATAACTATAGAAACAATTTATTTATTAACTATTTGTCATTCGTTCGAGTACAGAAATGAGATGAGAGCCATGACCATGCATAAAATTTTTGGATTTTCTTCTATCCTGGGTGTTAATAGGCGAATAATTCTTGACTATTTGTTATGAAATCGAAAAAGCAATGAAAATAATATACAAGTAATTAGTTTTCATATCGGAAATGCAATTAATTTGCTGCAAATTGTGATACACTTGTCATTAAAAGAATTTTATGATCAATTGAATTGAACAAAAATGTATAAAAATTTTGCAATTTGTCTTTATGTTACATACTAAGTATAGGGCTATCTAAAAGCTTAAATTCACTGATATTTGCAATAATAAAAGTTGTAAAAATATTAAATTGATAAATAGAGAAAAACTGATTAATAACAATTAGCAACTTAAGCGAGTTAACCTAAAATAAATATATTATTTTATGTATGACTTTAGACTTTTATATTTTATATATTATAAGTTTTCAGTCTGTTAGTGATATATATATTAAAAGATTACTTACATGATCAATAGCCTGCATAGAAAAGTTAAATGTCATGAATTCACAGATGGGTCGGAGCCCTGCAAATGCTGCGCCCACAGCTAGACCTGCAAAACCAATCTCTGTGATTGGGGTATCAACAACTCGCTTGTCCCCATATTTCTTCCATAATCCCCTGAAATATTTAAATGTTTAATGTCTTATTTCATTTTTTTTAAACTTAATAAATTAAAACTGAAATGAATCTGAAGAACTTGTATTGATGATAGATACATCTATTATATCAGTTAAGTATACATAATAAATGTGATAAGATAATGAAAATTATAAGTTTGGTTTCAGTGTGTTGAAGTCATTATGTAAGTCAAGAAAATCTGTGAGAAAATTCCTTTGATAAATATTTTTTGATTACATAACATATACTGTGCAGCACATACAATATTGTGGTATGAGTTACCTCACTGAAAAACATCGTGTTTGTTACGAACGAAGTCGTATTTAACAGGAAAATTTAAACGTTTGAGGGAATTTTAACGCACCTGGACACTTTGTATGCACCATCGTATTGTGCCACTTCTTCACCTAAAATGAACACTGTCTCATCTCTCTCCATTTCCTCATCAATTGCCTGCTTCAAGGCATCTCGAACTGCCATTGTATTAGACGATAAAGCTTTTGATGTTGAGATGGATCGCCGGGAGAGCTGTGGCAGGAGTCCATGTAGAAGTGAAGACACTTTTAACGCCATTTTTACTAAAAATCGTACTATTACACTTAACAACTATTTTGAACACCCGAACAGGCTAATTTGAAGCCTTTATAACGGAATATCCTCAAAATTCTGTAGATTATGTTATTACAATCGAGTATGTCGAAGGATGAATGGAGGTCGGGCCGTAACCGTCAGTTGACATTTGGCAGTTGACAGTGGCATTTTGATTATTCCATGGACATAAGAAATCTATGAACATGACATTATTTTATACAATTTGAAAAAATAGAATAATTAAGAATAATAGTGGTTTATAGCATTTTATAGCTGACTATGATCAATTATCGATAAAAAAATATAATTTTTTTTTATGTGAGAGGATGACAAACGGGCTTACGAGTTACCGATGATAGATGATCACTGCCGCCTATGTACTTTTGTAACAACCAAGGAATTCCAAATTCATCGATGGCAACTTAGCGTTGCTCTTCAGATGAGCATGAAACTTCCAGTCGCTCGAAAACTTTTCTCCCAGTTTTGAATCACCTTTGTAGGTTACAAGGAACTTAAGAACTTTAGTATGCATTATTAATTTATATGAAAGAAAAGTTTTATATGATACAAGAGTATGAACTATTGTATTTCTATTCTAAGCCGTTGAGCATACACATACTAGAGACGCCATAACGAAAATACATTAAAAGCAACATGAATGAAATTTGTGACGTAAATTTCAGGAAAAAAATCAAAACAAGTCAAGTCAAATTTAATAACGATATACTGTAATAATTTATAGTTTTATATCAATAATTTTTGGTAAAATAATTTAATAATGTGCCTAAGTATTATTAATTGTTATTCTGAATTACATCGGATACATTTTTTCCCAAAAAATGTTCATTTAACTTGAATACAATAAACTATTTATATTAATAGTGCAATATTAATTTTCTTTATCACAAATTACATTTATATTATGTAATAAGTAAGTTGTAAGTTCTTTTTTCTTGAATTGTATCGTCATACTCAGACAAAATACAAAATCAACGTTAGTTTCAAACTACGTATAAGAATGCAAGCGATGGCTTTTCTAGTATATGTATGCTTGAAGTCTAAACCATTAAGCAACTGTCAAATGGTGACTGACGTAAGATGTTCATGATTCGTTTAAAACTTTATATCTTTAGTATTAAAAATATAATTGACAAGTAATAGATAATATAAATATCAGAAGATTTTCTGATTCATGATTATCGTTACAGTTTTTTTTTACAAATCCCCAATTGTTTTCGACATAACTTTATTCCCTTATAAATATTATTGTGCTTATAATTAAGAATTGCACTTACTTGGATTAAAAAAAAAAACATAAATTTAAAATAAATAGTTTATTATTGACTTGAGAAAGATATAATTTTTTTTCTTTTTAGTATATATTTAGAGGTGGATTTCAGTGGTTTATTTTAATTATATGTATAACATTTTTTTTAACAGATAACACTTACTATCAACAGTGTCAATCTTCATACATACATAGTTATAAAAAATAGGTCTGTGGAGAAGAAAAAAAGAAAATACTTGGATTGTATAAACACTTAGTATTTTTTTAAATATTGTTATGTAAGAACAAATTAAAATAGAAATATAACGTGGTACTAAAAGAAAAACAAAAAACACTTGGATGTCAAGTTAAAAGTAATTTTATGAAACAATTGAAACTATAATATTTTGAGAACATTCACCAAATCCTAAATCCTAAAATAACAATTACAAAAGTTCCTAATGACCACTGATATATAATTGGTAACTAACTTCTAAATTTATGCAAAACTGAAATAAGTTAGGCCCTTGACCTACATTTTTGGCCGCATCGGTAATATATTTCAAATTTTATTAGTTGCTCCCAAAATTAAACCGTTTCCTCATCCGACCCGTCCCGGTGTTTATTTTTTATTTTATGTTATCCCGAGGGACGATCCACGATATACAGATACGGAGCAAAGCTATTTGGCGTTTGATGAATTTATAAAATGAACAATTCCTTTTCTTTACAATTTGGGACGACTTTTATAATGTTATCCATGAATTGTAATGTATTTCATTAACACTAAACCTACCGACAATTCTTGTATACCTGTTCCTACCACTCGCCGTCAAATTAAACGGTAATTAAAAGTTATTTTATTATATAACGCAGGTAATAATGGAAATAACTAAAAGTAGTACTATTAAGTACTATTATATGCATATTCTAAGAATTGTGATGTAATTTGATAACGATATTATAACGTTAAAAAATGTGTAACTTTTACAAAAGTTTAAGAACGGTCAATTTGACCGGTACTTGGTAGGTTTAATGTTAAATTCCCTTAAAAATTGTAGAAACGATTGTTTTTTTAAATTGTAGCAATAGTTCGATTAATCAACACATTAATATGTAATTCTTGTCACAACTCTGGGAATATTTATTGTTTTGTTTCTTATATTCTTTCTTTAGCTAACGAGATAATACTAGGATCAACCGCCGTGCGTTGCGCGAATTGAGCTGAGCCCGCTCCTTAAATATAATATAATATAATATATATTTTTTATTATTTAGTAGTTTTTATATGATGTTGCTTATAAGCATATTTCTAGGTGCATGATCAGCAAGCGTGCGGAGGATCTGATAACGTTAAGTCTATGGGAGAAACAGTTCTTTGACCATCATTCCTGAATGGAATGAGATATTTTTATTTTGTTTTTTAAAACCATGCCCATTCCCAAGCTATACAGCTCTGCAAATTTTTATTCAAATTGGTTCAGTATTTTTTATGTGATGTTGCTTCAAAAAGAAGGGTCCCAAACGGTTAAGATATTAACAATTCCATATTTTATAAACGCTCCTTTACAATTCGTGTAACCAAGCTGTGGAATGCTCTTCCTTTAAATATTCGACGATCTAAATCCTTAGAAATATCTGTCAAAAAATCTGTTAAAGAATACTACCTTTCTTACGATAATTAGTTACCTTTGTTTATTAGACATATATCATATTTATTATATTGTATTCATTATTGTATGTGTGTTACATATCATACATATTGATATTTTTGTATTATTGAAATGTGTAATTATTGGTAAGTATGTTTATTATATCAACACCACCATCCTTTACCTGAGTGCTTGCAGTTTTCCTAAACCTAAGGTTGTCTGGAAGTTCGCCATTAGGCGATAAGACCGCCTTTTGTATGGTTTTTTTTTTCCATACATGTCACTGTAAAGTTTTTTTCATTTCATTTGTATTGTGGTGAACAATAAAGAGTAAATAATTAAATGATAATAATAAGATCTTCGCTTACGCTCAGCTCAATTAATTGGTAGATAGATTGGTAGTAATAAAATACAATTGATGCAAGTATCAAATATGTTTGATAAATTTAATGTTTTATTTGTTGCGTACACACAGTTTTTTTTAAATGTCTATAATAAATATGTTATTATATCATATACTTAAGTAGTCATCATATATTCTATTATATTAGCCAACATTATATTATTTTGTTGGTTCAGACAATAGTTAAATAATATTCTATAAATGTTATATATATTATGTGCTATTACTTCCCTTATGTACAAAAAAAAAACTTATATTTTGTAATAATAAAAGCGAATACGAATAATATTTCCTCAATGATTGTTTTCAAAGTAGATTTTCAATTCAAAAAAATACAATGAAATTTAATAGTTACCAGGTCATATAGATGTTATGCGCTTTAAAAAAAAAAGATAAAAAAACACATTTGCAAAACTGAAGTGTAATATTTAAAGTAGTGTTTCAAAAGGTTCCAACAATTTTTTTTATTATATTAAAATGTAGGGCTAACAAAAATAGATTTAAAATCTTATAATAGAATCTTCTTTACCTAGGATCCGACAACCGTGCGCGGCGGGTGTTGAGCTGAGCCCCTCTCCTTTCTTCTTTTCTTGATAACTTTTGAATGGCTAAACATTTTTTCAATCTGTTTTCTCTATAACATCCGCGTTCGGCTCAAAGATACATGAGAAAATTTTTAGCTAATTATCTCATCGCATTCTGGTAACTACTAAACACAAAAAAAGGTCTCCCAAGCGGTTAAGAGATTCGCTTACGCTCAGCTCAACTATTGAAATAGACTGTACATGTAAGTCGCACTTAGTGTGGAGTTATATATTGGTTTATTACAATACTCATTTTTTTACAATCTTAACTATTATAAATATACATAAACTGTTTTTTTAATAGTCAGGCTTTTATTTGTAATAAAAGTCTGCAACTGTTTGGTCATTTATTTTAATAGATTTGAATATCATATTTTATCTATATCTCATTTAATTTTTTGTTTGCCTGTGTCTATGTCTATTTGTTTGTTTGTTACTAATTTGAGCAATACTTGTAAAATCAAAAAACTATTGAGTTTCTTAAACGTGGTGTGCTATTTCATTATTAATGGTGATTAGTAATTATGTGTTGAACATAATTACTAATCACCATTTCATTTTATTTGATTAGAAAAAACAAAATTATAGGATTTTATTTACTTAATGATACTTTATTAATGACATATCATTAAAACAAAATACTGGAGGAAGGTCACGGTAAAAGCACGAGGACCTCCCGGAGGGCATGTATGAAGAGGTTGATGTCTGTGGCCGAGGCGAAAGAGGTATGCAGGGACCGTAGCGTTTGGCGCTCCGTCGTCTCTGGCTACCCCGTAAGGGATATGGCGTGATTTTATGTTTTTATGTTTCGTACTGACGTATATATAATTTATTCACCAGGAAATTGCTACATGTATTTGTAGACTTCTTTTATAGAAGTATTGTAGTTCATGTGTTTAATGATTTTTATGACTCCTCTGTGTCAAAACAAAGTTTCTTATACCAAAATATAAAATGTAATTGCATTGAAACGTATAAAGAAGTTTCTACATTAACATCTATAGTATAGTAAAGTATCGGAAATTGGAATGCCATGTGTGAGGGATGACTCAGTACGGGGTCAGCAGAGTTTAAACACTCAAAATACCTTTAATATATTTGTTATAGACTATTGGTTTCACTTATAACACTTATATATTGTATCTTAAATTATTCAGTCAGTTTATTTAGTAAAATGTTAAACGTTGATTAGCTTAAGGTTAATGAATTTTAATATAATAATAATAATAACAGTTATTTACTTTACATTATAACTTTATGTTTTCTCTCACCAATTTATATATATATATATATATATATATATATATATATATATATATATATATATATATATATATATATATATGGTATATATATATATATATATATATATATATACCATATATACCTATAATGTGGTTATATGGTATATATATACCTATAATGTGGTTATATGGTATATATATATATATATATATATACCATATAACCACATTATAGGCATATGAAAGAATGTATGAAAAAAATAATTTGAGTAAAATATAAAAATTAAGAATTTACGCCTACACTATTTGTGTTTTATTTAGGAATGGATATAGATATGTGTCGGTCAATGACCCCGGCTAAGATTAAAGTTACAAGAGTTGTACATTTTAAAGAGATACTTGAAAACTGTAGTAATTTTCTTAATAGAAAAAAAGGAGAGTTTAGGAATATTTTTGACTTCTTCCCATGTATGTATATACCAATGTACTTCGTTCCATTTCAAATTCAGATGTCATTACATCTTTGAGATACTTATATCTGGACAAAGTCACTATTTTTATCCAATCCATTGTTTTTTACCAAAACTTCTTGACTTCAGCTTTATTTTTAAACCACAGTTTATTATGTTTTGTTATTATATTGATTATGATTCAACTTTTAATTATTACTAGGGGCGCCAACAAACCCTTAATTTCGACTCGCTGCGCTCGCGAAATCTCGAGTGCCGTTTGTATATTGAGCGAAGCGAGCCCGCGCAAAAATAAAATCGAACAGGGGGAAAGCACAATTCGATGAAAAACATTCTTCACGCGCTTTTCATTGTAAAGCAAATTTTTCGCGCAATTTTTTTTCCCATTGACTACAGAGGAATATCAGTTTTTTGACGATTATTTTTTTTCTAAAACCATCACCTAATGTGTGTCTTTTTGATTGCAAAATTTCATAATTTTTCGTCAAGTAGTTTTCGAGCCAATTCGTGACAAAGAATGTGTAAAAGTCTATAGTAGAATGCTCCGCTCGCTTCGCTCGCTTATTGTATTTTTATTAATAGTGTTGTAATTTGCAGTATCCATGAAAAATATTACTGAAGTATTAGCCAATTTTTGAAACTTCATATGTTTTTCTTTATTCGATTTTATAATTTTTATATTACTAAATCTATAACGATTTACACATTTTTTGTTGGAGTTTTATATGTAACTATTATTATATTATGAAACATTTTAGTTGTTTAAGACGACCATGTTAAATTGTGTTTTCTGGTTTTAAGGGTCCTTGTTCGAATAAATAACATGTGTCTATCAAATCAAACGATCATGTCTAAAAGGCAGGAAGTGACGCGTTGAGACCTTTCACACACTTCTATATCTATCTATATATCTTTACAAGGACATAAAAAATATGACCTCAAAAGACCTTGAATGATTTATTTTTAATATATTTTTGAATTAAGGAATTAACGTTTAAAATAAAACATCTGTTAATTTAAATTTCAGTAAAAAGCTTCTAAATTGATTAAAAGTAATTGACGCAACGCAGCAAGCAAAAATTATAGCGAGAAAACTTTACCTCCACGTCATGTTATTATTATTAAGAAATTATAATTATGACAAATGAATAAAATATTATTATATTATCCCGAAAATAATAGTACTATTGCTAAGGCAGAGGAAAATATTTTTAAACGGCAAAGGCGCAATAGCGAATATGTAATTCCTAGAAACTAAACTATGTCGGTGAATAGGTACTTCCTTAAAAATCTACTATGTCGGCGAATACTTCCTTAAAATTAAACTATGTCTGCGAATACCTCCTAAAAACTAAACTATGTCGGCGAATACTTCATAAAAAACTAAACTATGTCTGCGAATACTTTCTAAAAACTAATCTATGTCGGCGAATACTTCCTAAGAACTAAACTATGTCTGCGAATACCACCTAAAAACTAAACTATGTCAGCGAATACTTCCTAAAAAATAAACTATGTCTGCGAATGCTTCATGAAAACTAAATTATCTCGGCGAATATTTTATTTCATAAAAACTAAATTGTGTCGGCGAATACCACCTAAAAACTAAACTATGTCGGTGAATACTTCATAAAAACTAAACAACGTCTGCGAATACTTTCTAAAAACTAAAGTATGTCTCCGAATACTTCATAAAAACTAAACCATGTCGGCGAATATTTTCTAAAAACTAAACTATGTCTGCGAATGCTTCATAAAAACTAAACCATGTCGGTGAATACTTTCAAAAACGTAAAATTACTATGTAAGTAATATGTGACATAAAGTTAAATTTAAAACAAACAATCATGATGCGAGCATCATATCTATAGGACAGCATATTATTTTTGTGATAAAAATTTTGACTTCAATTATATCAAATTATCTATTAAAATTTGAAAAACTGTAAAAAAACCATTCCCACATATTAGGGTTATTTAATAAAAACACAATATCTATTATATGCATTCTGATATTTAAAAACAACGCCCACATATAATATTCCCAAGAAACACTCGAGATTTCCAAGAATAACAATACTTGTAGTTTGAAGAATACTATAAATAACATTCACAGCATTGTTTATTTTAAATTACGAATCTAAATTCGACAGAATCACACGAGTTCACCGTCTCTTAATTTAAATCAAAACAATTAACCCACTCCAAAAAGTCAGACGTGGGATACAGTTTGGGAGACACTTAACAGATTTAGCACCAGACGTATACAAAGTCATGTAAACATAAACTGAAAGGAGTTTCCTTAGCACCTTAATTATCTGTCTGCAGACGAAAGGTTTAAATTAAATTGATAATTAAAATAAACGTTACTTTGTCATTATTTTCACCACTAAAATATACAGAACCTTATTATCACAGTATTTATGTATGTAATGTAATGTAATGCAATGCAATGCAATGCAATGTAATGTAATGTAAAATTTCTTCCTTAAAAGTACTTGTGAGTATTTATTAGATATTGTTATAGTCAAAAGTTATAATATTTTAAATGAAACAAACTTAAGACGCCAAAGATCACAAAACAAATCCTACGATCGAATATTTTAATAAACAACTTAAATATCAATACTCCATTTGACTTGTTTTTTAGCAAGACTTCTTTTTAGACATATATCATTAGCAAGACTTCTTTTTGACATAGAATTCTTCTTATCAAGACTTCTCATAGAATTATAATAAGTCTTTATTTCAAACAGACAAACATTGCGGACGATGAGGTTATTAATGTAGGTAAATTAAAAAAACTCCAAATATATAACATTTACTTGCTATACTTAACATCAATTTAAACATTATAGTATGTAGTATAATTAAAATATTAATAATATATATATCTATACTAATGCTGGTTAAAATTACATTGTGATCATAAAAATATTGTCATAATCGTCAAATTATTGGGTAAATAAATTAAAAATTCCGCCATGATGACCCCCCATCGATGTGTAGCGAGCAACGCTCTAACTTTACGAGCAGTCGAGACGGGCCACTTAAAATAATAAACAGGATTCTTTTATACACAATATTGCAATACTTATTAGCGAGGTTACGATATATCAAATGACGGTGTTATGCAGTAATGTATAAAAAAATAAAATATATTTATTGAGCGAAGCGAACGAAGTGAGCGGAGCGTTTTACTGGAGAATTTCTACATTCTTTGTCACGAATTGGTTCGAAAACTACTTGACGGATAATTATGAAACTTTGCAATCAAAAAGACACACATTAGGTGACGGTGTAAAAAAAAAGTTTTTATGAAATTAGTCCAAGAAAAATGATATTAACTGATATAAACGATGAGTCAATACACTGGGCTCGCTTCGCTCAATATGCAAAAGGCACCCGAGATTTCGCGAGCGCAGCGAGTCAAAATTGAGGGTTTGTTGGCGCCCCTAGTTTATTTATGAAATGGTATCAAAATAGGCTTTCTTACCACTCATTTGTGGTAAGAAAGCCTATTTTGATACCATACTTATGAAAGACAAACGCTACAATTTAGTTTTGCTTGTATTCCTATACCATTTGGTCGCTGCGTTTTTTTATGTAAAATTCGCACCCGCCATAATACGATCATTTTCCATCAGAAAATGTATATATACTACGTCTATAGTATAACAATGGTGTTTTTTATTAATTAAATCAATTAAAATACATAAATTTCTATAAGTACAGTCGAAATACGTAGTTCACTGTAAAGAGGTTTTCGTAAAGAATGCAAAAATTATTCGAGTAAATATTGACACGATAGCACAGTTTCAAGAGCAACGGGAATGTTATACTAGACGTCGCAGGTTCGACTCCTTGACATAAAAAAATTGTATTATATCTATTTAAACTTGCAAACAGTTAAAATTATATCAAAATATACAATAATATAATTTTCTTTAAATATAATTTTAATTTGTATTTTACTCTTAAATTACTGGTTGAGATTTTTAGTATTGTCATCTTATTACATAACACCGACCAAATGTAATTCGTTATTTGACATGTGATTATTTTGTCGTTTGTATGTTGTATAAGTTTGAACCTGAATGTGTTAATATTTTCAAATTACTTACTCTTTTAACTAAAAAAAATCTTTCATTGTTGTACCTTTTCAATGTGTTAATTTTGTTTAAACTAAGCACTAAATTTGTTTATTTATTAAGATTAGGATGAAAAGAATTTATTCAAATAAATTTGTAAGTCGAATTCTTTAGAATAGGTAAATGGGACCGATTCCTGTAACGTATCAATTTTAAGTCCAATTTACAACCAAAATGTGACTTTCTTTCCAAACTTACAAAAAGATACGTTAAGGTTAATAACCTTGCTGAAATACAGTGTACCAATTAAAAATTACACTAAATAAATACTAATATAATAAATAATAATATTTTATCTGTAAATTATTATAAATAAGGTCAATGAAGCAGTAGAGTAAAGTGAATTTGGTACTAGAATATTTTGATTACTTGATGTCATAACTCCATTAACATACATATTTAATATCATAAAAAACTAAAAACTATAGTCCTATTTACCAAAATTGAATGTGTTTGAAATGTGGCACAGTAAAACTTTATATGAATGAATGAAAAAAGCTTAAATTTTATATAATAATGCATCAGAAAGACAATAAAAAATTAATATAGTTATGAGTTTGACAGTTGACAGGTACAGATAAAATATAAGATTGACATTTTATCTTAACAGTAAGAAAAACACAAATTCAAAGATGGCGGATGGAAGAACAAAATAAAAAGATAAATACAATGATTATAGAGGTTGACATTTTGAATTATGGTAGAATTTTGATCACTTGGCGACCACTAGTATTAGGATAAGTGGATAAATGCACCTAATAAGTGTAGCAAGAAAAGATGTTGTACGAAACTCTTTAATAATATGTAGTAAAAATCATCTTGGGTTATAGTTAATTATTATTTCGTATTTAAATATTATTTATCTCCTCTATTTTAATGATAAACGCAAATGTCAGTGAACTTTCTTGAATAATATTATCTGAGTCAAGTGCGTGGATGGTGTTATGGTTTTGTACACATAAATAATATTTAATTATCTGTCTGTGATTTCTAAATGATTTTATTTAGTTTATTTACTTTGATTTATTCATTTTGACTATATAATTAAATAAAAATGACTGTCTGTGCTATATCGATTTTAATTTTGCAGTATATATATATATATGAGTGTTGTAACACTCAAAATATTGAATGTTTGTAAGTATACGCTAGAATAATTAAATTGTCTCAATTCAAGATAATATATATTGACCATATTAAGATTACCCGAGAGCTGAATATGAACCTTTAAATGATAAATGTAACTTTTATAAAAACTTTTGAACCATAATTACATATATTAAAATTTTATTCCCATGAACTACAAGTTATAAAGAACTTCCTATCCCTTTATACTAAATATATATAATTCTAAATTATTCCTTATTTTATAATTTCAATTTCATAGCTTTCCTTAATAATTTCTTTGGTAAACCAATAAATGAAAATCTTAATACAAATTGGGAGTACGATGACCTGACGCTTAAAATTTGAATATTTTGATCTCTAGGTCATTAACTTAAGGCTTATATTAGTTTATAGTTCTTGTAACTGATGTATTAATATAAAATTTTAACAGGGATATCAGTATTAGCCAAAAAAAACAAGTTTTTAGATTTCTTTGTTTGTCTGTCCATATGTATTGTTTACACACGCTACTCAAAATACTCTCGACGGATTTTGACTAAATAGTATTATATATTGACCGAGGCAGTAATGTTAATATTAAATACCAAAATACTAAAAAGTATTATATATACTAGGATCCGCCAAACGTGCGCGGCGGGTGTTGAGCTGAGCCCCTTCTTTTCTTATTTTCTTAATAACTTTTGAATGGCTAAACATTTTTTCAATCTGTTTTCGCTATTACATCCATATTCGGCTCAAAAATACATGAGAAAAGTTTTAGCTAATTATCTCATCGCATTCTGGAGACAACTAAACAAAAAAAGGTCTCCCAAACGGTTAAGAGCTTCGCTTACGCTCAGCTCAATAATATATTATCAAGTTGACTGTTCAAACTACCGGAAAGTATTCAAATTTTCAAAGAAAACTAAAACTAACAAGCTTAACTTTAGCCTATAATTACAATATACAGCATGTATTTCAGTGATTTAGCTTATTGTATATATGTAATAGCTTGACGATTATCTTGGCTCAGTATCAAGCTTAACATGTAGTTTAACTCGGAAAAGGTTCTGATTTTTGAAAGTAAAACACAAAACTGATTTTAGCGATTATTACAATATAAGAAATTTATAAAAAGTTTAAACAAAAATAAGAGTGGTACTTTATTATCTTAGCCTGTGTGTGTCTGTAGAAGCGTTTCCCGCTACGAAAAATAAATTTATTTTAACAAAAATTTTTTTTTTTTAATAAGCTCAACTATATTCTTCACATTTCCAAAAAATTATTTATAATTTTACTTGTATAAGTCCCGTAACCTAAGTGCTGTTATCTTTATTCTTGTGTCTTTTCTTGTCAACTTATCGTATATTTATATATTTCTGTTTATTTTATCTCGTTTAAAAGATATATTTAATTAAACCTAGGGCAAAGTCAAACATGTTTCCAAAGTAATTCTTCAATAATGCTCCACAACCTGAAGCAGACCTACGACAACAGAGGAAAATTTATTAACAACAATAGTTTCCAAACTTTCCACCCCGCTGTACAAATAACCCGCTGTAACTTGTTCAAAGGCTATCATTTTACGACATTGTTATTAATATTGATTTCATAACCCGCTAAGAATAATCTGAAGGTCAAAGGTCATTTTCAATTTATTACTTAAAATTATTAATATTACTTAAGAAATTAATATATTTTTAAAAGATGAAAATGCACGCTATATCATTAAAATAGGATACAAATGTCATACACAGACAGCTCTTACATTTTGTATGTGTAATAGTTTTAATATGAATTACGCGTTATATAAAACATATTAGTATTGAAATTAGTAAATTCTTCTAGAATCGAGGACCAGAAGCAGGTGTAGATTTAGTTATTTATTGACTTTTCTGTATTTATTATATTGTTTTTCACATTATATGAAGAGCTCCACCGATCATTATGAAATATTGCATACATGTAAAGGATACATCTTTCATTCTACAAAAGGGCAAGAAATAGACATATGTGACTATTTTGTACCTTTACAGTTTGGGCGCGACCGAAGACAAGCTAGGATAAATATAAATTTAAATGCTGTACGCTAGAAAAAGTTACACTGCAGACACACAATCATGATAAGCCTCTCTTGGTCTCAAATCCAATTATAAATATACTTTACTTGTCAGACAAATTAAAAACATTAATATATTATATTTTAAAGAAACTTTCAAGGCGTAGATAAAGAATTTCAAACATTTCAAACAAACATTATATATATATATTCAAAATGAATATAAGTCGTTAAAACTAATTGCATGCTGTGACAATAAGTGTGCAGTCAACATTATACTTGTAAATTCAAAACAAATTGGAAGTAGTGGAAGTGTTGTTGCTAATTAAAATGATATATAAATTCATAATTAGTAGTGCGGCAACTACTACATACTACTATACTAGATAAGAGATAAATATATATATATATATATATATATATATATTTATATCTTTTCCACTTTGAATCATACCAGTGTCTCCTGTGTACGTCCAATGGGAGTGGCAGAAGGGTCTTCTTTGATACCATACTTCAAAATAAGACCTTCTATAAAGACATTCTCTAACTTTAAATAAGCCCTGGTCAGATTTGAACCACACAACAAACTCAGCCGGGTACTTTTTTAGTGTAATCTCTGTTTCACAAACGTAAATACATATATATATATATACACATACAGAAACGACTTACAAGTTCCGAAACAAATTGTGTAACTGTGAAAGAACTTTTAGCTTCAGAAAAGCAACACATTCCAAAGATGGCAGCAACTAAGATTTATATTGTCAGTTAATAAGGCGGTGTGTATACAAAGTATATTAAAATGATAAGATACTTTTATTTATAATGAAATAATCTTATTTAAGAATCTGAATTTCATGTCGTATCTTGCAACTTTATTTGTATGTGTGAGCTTAATAAACTAAACTTTAGGTTATTTTTCATTGCATGACAATACCTATGTTTGGAACTGACCTAATTTTTAACTAAAGTGACTATTATACTGTATATATAACGAATTAAACATTATTAACTAATTACAATAAACATTTTTTTTTTAATGTTAAAAAATCGAAATATCAACAAAAATACCCAGTTTCTATTACGTTTTTAATTAAGGTATTTTCAATAGTTAATATATATTTATTGTTCGTATCAAATTCAAATAAAATGAAATTGGAATAAATTATATTATAATAAACAACTCTCATAAGCCTTGAACATTTTTTTTTATCAATTATTGTGTATTTATTCAAATTAACCTTAACATTACTGAAATGAAAATACAACTTCTAAAGCAAACATTATAATGAGCATTCAGTTTGAGGACAGCATAGCTATAGATAAGTTTATAATAAATTTTAATACAGACTTAAAACAATATTGTATTGACATTGACAACACATGGACCATAAACTTATTTATTGCATCCTTGATTTTGGGACTTCGAAACGTCGATGGGATTACAGCCCTTATATATTTGTAAACAGAGGTGAATATTGCATGCATGGTTAACCCATAATCTGAATGCCCTTGCCCAGGTCCCGTTAATATATTAGCTCATTGTTGTGTTTTGATTCTTGAGAATGTTCAAGGTATTCTGTTAGAGTTCGTTAAACAGAGGGAGGGATCGTATATCAGGGGTGCAAATTGGATAGACTGTCTGTGGTTCGACGAAAACAAAGTTAAAAATTGATTGGTAAACACTAGGTCATTATATTTTTTTTATTAAAATTTGTACACAAAATTATACAATTTGCGCATTTAATGCTAAGGCATTATCTATGAGTAACATTCAATAAAACAGAGAAAAACAATGAGGAAAATATGTAAACAAAAAACTAAAAGAAAATCATAAATGAATTAAATGAATCCAATAATAATATCACATAAATATATACATTATATTATATATTGTATTGTATTGTATATTTTCAAGGTTAAAAAAAGTATATCAACAAGAAACATTAATTTTATCTTACATTATATAAATTATCTCGATCACATCATTTACCTTAAAAATAAACATATTAATTACCTCATAATCTTAGAAATATACATAAAGTTATTAAAATATTTTTTCTTTTTTTGACGAAATATTCAAGACTTTGACGTCTATAAACTATATGTTTCAATAAAAATCCATTAGTTGTGGCCGTGATTAAAATGCATGAAATGCTAACCTGCGCTCAGATGCGACCTTCCAAATTACTAAAAAACTTAAATTCTATAAAATGGCAGTTTCAACTTTATGACCCACTGCTAAAAGAAATATCAACTGCAAAAATTCTCACTTTTAGTAGGCACCAAAAATGCACATGCGTGGGATCTACGGGCCTACGCCGTAGAGGCTCTACGATCAGACGGCGCGCGACCGCCGAACGAGACAGGCGTAGACCCGCTACGGTCTCATGCCATCAAACTTCGGAACTTTTAATACTTTTCTAACAAAATTTATTTTATGCTGTATTTTTTTGTGTGAACTATAATGACTTGAGTGATGGCGCCGTTACGTGTATTGAGTGACTTCGCGGATGACTTTCAGAACTTTTCAACACAGCATCCGGAGAAGCATCACTTGAGGCATCGGAATCATTCGCGCGATCATGCCCGAAATCATTTCGTGGACGTGATATCAAATTCCATAATGGAGGCTATTAACACTAAACTGGTACCAGAGAATAGCGTGCTGCCCGATATGGAGCCGCTCTCCACTCACATGGATGGCGAGAGACACTCGCTGCGTTTGAACATAACGATGAATCGATCAGATCTCGGTTTCGACAATGAGTTCATGTATCGTCACAGCGGGGCGATGACTGCGGTGTACTGCGTGGCGTATTTGCTGGTGTTCATCGTGGGTTTGGTGGGGAACTGCTTCGTCATCGCCGTGGTGTACCGCTCGCCTCGCATGAGAACTGTCACCAACTTCTTCATCGTCAATCTCGCGGTTGCGGATATCCTCGTCATTGTATTCTGTCTGCCGGCCACTTTGATGTCCAACATTTTTGTCCGTGAGTACAATATTATATATATATCATACAATCAATATATTTTTATACTATCTGTAGTTTTGTGTGTTTGTGCTGAATATTAAAGAGTTTGGGGTAAGTTTGATCTGAATACAATTACTGATGGTTTTGAATATAAAGTGTCGATCTAATTAATGAACTGGTCTGATTATGAATAATTTACAATTAATTTTAATTTAATAAAAATGTCTATTTCGGTTTAACTAATCGAGTTTAAAGAGTATTTTATGTTTATTTAAGATATAGATGAAAACAGATTATTATAATATATTTTTCTTTACGTATTAATTTTTAGAAATTGATATTTTTATAGATTTTTGTTTTATTAAAATAACAATTCCTTAAAAAACGAACAAATGTCCATCGAGGGAGAGGAAATCGATTATCAGTAGAGATATCAATAAATCTGGCAGATAACAAAGACATACCGAATCCTCGTAAATGCTGTTCCGTCATTTATTTTAAGTCTAGTACTTTTCTGTGCTATTAATATATTAAAATTTGTTATATAATAACAATTTCTAATATTATTCTTAATGAAATTTTCAAACATTAATCCGATAATAATTTGTAGAAAACTTTGAACGACGCACTTTAAATTTTGCATTTATTGTAAAGTTATATATTTTCACGACGGAATAGATTTGAAGTAAAATAACTGAAGGAATTAATGAGTTATTCTATCCTTTTCACTTTAATAAAAAAAACAAAACAAAAAATGTTAATTGGAACGATCAACTCTTTCTTAAGAGTTCAATAAATTCATATACATATTTATTTATACATATAACTCAGTGTTTAGTGCTAATAGAATGTGAAATATTAGGAGCTTATCTCTCGTATTAACGTCCAGATTTTATGTACATCTCAAATATATATATATTATATCCGAGAAAAGGAATATCTTTATATGGATAAATAACAAATTTAGAACTATAGTGACTTCCCTATCCTTAGCGTGGATTTAAAAATATTCTTTATTGATCTGAAACTTTATTTATATTTCAGTATATATATAATATTTATACTAGAAACTGATTTAAGAACATAAAATACATCTATGCAGTTTACTTTTTGGGAAAAAGATACTAGCAAAGGTTAAGATATCTTAGTTATTCTGTTTAGTTAAAGTTTATTTAGTGAACTATAAATACTTCGAGGTGCTTATGACTATAAAACTTTTACTGTCATCCATCCGTATTATTTATATTTATTACATACTTCTTGAATTTTTTGAAGAGGTCGCTGAAATCTTCAAATTTAATTATTATTTAATAAAATCAATAGAAATTGAGATTTGCATTATTAACAACATAATTATTACCCTATTAATATCTTAAAAATATATATTATATATAATAATAAAATATGACGTATTTTTTTTAATGCCTCAAAGTTTTTGAAATGTAATATTTTTTATCGTATAATATTTTTATGAAAGGAATATTTTACACAAACGAATGTATATATTTATATATTTTATAATATAAATGTATACATTTGTCAATTAAACAGACTGGTCTGACGTCTGTTTCATAAACACCAATTAGTAAGGACTACACATTTTACATTCACTGGAAACGCATATGTGTAGTGGTGCCAGCCCACAAAGCGTTTTCCTACGTTGTATGCGACCGAGTGATGTGAAAAGACCTCATTTTTAATTAATTTTGTATTTGAATACTATTTAAATATGCCATAATAATATTGTTTTGCTAGACGCATTTGGAACAGCTCAAGCCAGGCGCAGTTGCACAAAGGCGGTTTAATATTGAAGCCTTGGTAAATGTGGACTTGTTGTACCTTTAAAGGAATAAATACGTGTGAATTAAATTATACTTCATTATTGTTTTAATATCAAAGCAGATAGTTTGAATTCAGTTGATTTCAAGTTCAATTCATTTATCTGAATAATCGATGGAATAATTTAATTACATGAACGACTCAATTCCCCGAACACTTCAAATAGTTTAACAGCTATGTTACAGAGTTGGCGATTGTTGACAAATGGTTTTCGATAGTTTAGTAAACTTGCGCTGCCAAGTTGCAAATTGAAATAGTGTTGAGCCAGAACCATACGGGAAACAAATTTGGTACTATTCATAGTTTGAGGACTTAATTACAAATATTATTTGAAATTCAAAGTTACAAAAAACCCTTTAAAATCTTTATAGCGACAACAAAAAGTTCACAAGCAGATCTCATTCCATAAAAAAGCTATGTCACGTAGCGTCGTGCCGTTTTCTGCTCCGCTCTATTAGGGAGCGGCGAGACAAAAAGTGGAAGTTCTAGATTAAAGTTGAAAATTATATCTAGTTACGTGAGGTGTTAATCGTTTAAACTGAGCCATAAACGTATTACGTTAAGACAATAACTTGAAATGAACTTGATAACTTCATTATACAGTAAGTTTGAGTATTTTTTATTTACTGATTTTAGGACACTTCAAAACAGATTAATAAATATTTAGGGTATGGTTGGATTCGAACGATAGCTAATTATAAAATAGGGTTCTTACAAAAACCAATTTAAAAATTTAAACTACATCAATAAATAGAAATAATCGTAGACTGTTCCCATTTATAGTAAATATTATTTTTATAATTATTTATTGGTTAACAACATTTTTAATAAAAAACCTTTATAATATATTTTTTAAAACCCTCCTATCAATAGTTGCTTATAATTAATCATTAGAAACCCTATATTTGGAGACATAAAGATAGTTATCAGAACAATAATAAACACAATCTTTTGAGTTTCTTAAAATGTTGCTTCAGACATTTTTATTAAATTCTTTTGTTGACAGTATGATATTAAAAGTTCTTTAAAAATATATCATTTTAAAATATAAAGATTTTTAATAGAGAAACTCTTATATTTAGTATTGTTAAATCTTTTTGTTAAGCGAAATGAAGTTATGAGGAGATAAGAATTTTAATCTCGACAAGATTTAATATGCAGTCTCGTTGTTATCGAACTGACCAACAATTAAAATAAAGATTTATGTACATGATTTTCTTATCAAATTTAAACATTAATAAGAAATACATGTATGTATAATTATTTTATTGTTTCGGACAAACATACATAAGATAATATAGCTATGTCCGGCTTCAGTAAAGAGGATCTGGACCAATAAGCTTTCACACTCATCTACATTCCAAGGTAAATCGGATTTAACACCTTACCTTAAGAGTGGTGGGAGTATTGGATTTTATAGATATCTTTTAGACCATGATCTGTAAAAGGATATTAGTTAATTTTATTTTCCAAAAATATACCCATTCCCTTGGACCAACGCACCTAGTTTTAAGATGGTTGATTTTTTTATTTGTTTTAGTCTTTATTTCCCTAAAAATTTAAAATCTTTGGGTAGAAGCTTACAGTTTAATAAACTCTCGACATGTTTCTGTTTGTATTTACATTTGAATATCATTATTCAAAAGACGTCTGAGAATCGTTAAAATCATTTTACGAGTCATAACGAATCACCATCTTGGCAGCGGTAGAACTTACAATAATTATTATTAACTAGTTTTTGGTCCCGACCACGTCTGTAAAATACTTCAACGTCAAGAAATATATACAAAAAGGCACAAATGATTATACAATTGTATTTAAATATAATATTTTCATTGTTTTTATTTGAATTTGAAATAAAGATAAATTAGTCATAATGATAATTGTAAATGGAATAATTTCCTTTAACTTAATTTATTTCTTAAGTGAAGCCAGAAGAATAAAGGCAAGCCTCATAAATATATCAAATTTTTACAAGAAGTACTGTCGGCAGAATTATGAATAAGTTTAAAAAAATAATAATAAAAATTTTCCTTTATTGATTATTCTCTATTGGCATATTATATGAAAGAATATCATCTATTTTTGAACTTTCTTTAAACATATTTGCATTTATAATTGAAGTGTTAGTATCCTGGTTCTAGTGTTGGGACCTCAATGAATATTTTGAGAGCAGTTTTTATATAATATATTTTTATAAGAGATTTGTTCAGCCATCTCTGTTGATATTACTGAAGATAGGCACTTTATATTGTTGGTTATGTTATTCTTAATTTATTTGTCTACATACTTATTTGAGTATTCGCTTACATATGTTTATATTGTATATTATCAGTAGGCGTACATTTATGACCGAGATGAAAGTACGCCTACGTCGCTCGAGCTTCGTAAGCATCTTATAATTTACTGCTCTTATTTATTGTATACTAAGTTCCACCTGACACAAGTGTAGAAGCTGTTTTGACTATAAAAGGTAAGGTGTCCTTATAATTTTAATAGATTTATATGTTGATGGTACATTTACCCAATACACGTTCGCTCGCTCGCTCGTTCGCTTACTTTAATTGCCAGGTAATTAACAAAACTTGATAATACTTTAAAACACTTGGGTCAACAAACTGTTTTGATTCGTTTATAACTTAATGCTTTTGTGTTAAGGTTGAAAATGTTTATTGAAACGAAATCTGTCGAATGAAATAATTGAGTTTGTTGTGGGGGAAACTTATAGCGATGTCCTGTCGAGTGTGTTTCTACGTGTTTGTTTTCTTTTTATCTTACGTTTTCTATGATGATACATACATAGACCATTCAAAAACACCCAACTTGTTAGGAGTAGTAGTCCACTAAAGTGAAATAGCTTGTAATATCTATAATAAATCAAGCAGATTTCTTATGATAGGGTTTTTTTTTCCGAGTGAGTCCGGATTGACAACTGCATTCCTGTTCTTAAATTATTTGAGTACTAATTTGTATTATGCAACATTATATATAAAAAAGTATTACGATACTAGATTTATAAAGGAAAGGGGAATGTAAACAAGTCTTCGAGCGCCATTGTAGTCATTATAAAAGGTAAGACTATCTCCTGAACTATAAATAAATACTACAACTCCGCATAAGTTTTGATCAAGTAATTGCTTTAAAATGTGTAAATTGAGGTTTGAAGAGAATGTTTAGGGTGTACAAGTTTTTTTCAATAGTGGTTATTTTTAGTTAACTGCTCAATACATAACTCTCGCTTATAGTAATATATGTAGTTCTTTCTGTAATCAATAAAAATATAATATAAATATAAAAAATTAGGAGCAAAAATCTTATCGAAATGCCTTAATATCTAATATACCCCTATTAATTTATATTTTATTTCGACATCACATAATATAAGTTCAATGATTTATCAAAAATCAATTCTGAAGCAAAGTTGATGAACTGTCATATGAATTTCTGTGTTGCTTTAATATATTCAGCATAATGTTCAAAATAGTTGAGAGACATTGGTTCGTACTAATGTCTCATTTATTTTGTATTTTTCCGTAAATTAAGATAAAAGAAATGAATTCTTGCTTTAAAGTCCTTTTTATATAGTTTTGACCATATTGTGGAATTTATAATCAATATAGCTAAATTCAATCTGGAACCTATAAAAATTGTTGTATTCCTTTATAGCGTGTATGATTAAAATGAAATTCCAACCCCTAACAAGCAATACCTCCTATAGTAAAAGTAATCTTTAACATGCAACAATTACTACTTGGAAATGTTTAATTTGTTTCAAACTTAAACAGAGAATTGCAACAAAAATATCTTCAAAGAAGACCATGTCTGTAGCTGATTGAGTACAGAGCTATACTGTATGGAGTAGAAAACTATTTTCGTAGAATTTTTGGTCGTTATTATAGATACTTTTAAACCCTTACTTACCACTTCCCATCAAGTAAATTGTTATATTTTTTGCCAAAAAAATAAAATGATTTCTAGAATCTAGTGTTAGTCACTGCAGCTCGTTTGATGCAAATGGGATGGTACCCTATCATTTAGAATTAACGCGATGTAGTTCAAATCCTCTTTCTTATTCTGAGGTTGCTAAAGCCTCTTCAAAAGCGGAAAAATATTTGCAATAGCCTTAACTAATACATACATTATCGTCTTACTGACCATCTGCTGGTTCTCCATACAAAATACAAAAATAACTACGGAATTCTTAATAATATCAAGTGACAATGTTTCACCTTTCAAAATAGCGGTATTGGTTCAAACATAAATAGAATTTGAAATCTAATTTAAGATGGTTAGGGATTTACAAAATCTTATCACCTATAAATGAATATCGCTGAACGCTCCAAATGAAATTTTGGCGTTTTAAAGTTCAACAGTACATTATTGCATTGTCATCAGACTGAGTCTGAGAAGTTTGAACGAATCCGATATCCGATTAAATGGTACACTGTGATTGTGAATAAATGATAACTAGTTATAATTAAAATATTACACTCAAAAAACTTTCATAAAAAAAAACCTTCCTTAAATAAACATTTATATATATTTTTATATAATTACAGAATTATATAATTACATATAAGGCAAAGCCTATGAAATCGTGAAACGGTGTGCCAAAATTGTTAAAACTTCAATTCGAAGTCTATAACATAGTACATTGACACGATATTTGAAAGAAACGGGAAAATATATATTATGTACATTGGCTTCTCGGTTTCTCAAATGTCTTTATCCTTTTGAAGTATATTTTCGATTGTTTTGACGAAGGTCATTCACATGACGCGAACCTGATATGTGATTTGCGAAAAAACACATACTGTATCTTAATGGCCCTGAACTCAATGCTGTATAAGATTTCAGCTGTGAAAATTTTTGCGATAAACAGTGAGGTAGATAAAATTTTAAGAAAGTTTAAGACACTAATATATAATAATTGAAAATAATTCAACTTCAAAGTACGAAAAATTTGGAAAAAGGTTTGATGGATGGATGGATGGATAGGATCGTCCAAAGACCATCCTAATTTCGTGATCATTGTAGAGTTGCAATGGTATTTATAAGATAAATATTAAAATTACATTTATTTAAAAATTAAAAATATTGAAGATTATAGTAATTTCCAAAAAATTTTAACAAATTTTGTGCACTTTGTGTTTTTGGCAGTCAATAATTAATTCTTAACAAAGCAAGCCCTGACTGCAGACGAAACTTATCATAGTAATGCAATTTCCTTTAAAAATATACAGTTAATTAATTCACTTTATAATATTTGAGTGCTTTAATATAATCTGAGTACTTTTAAGTGCTATGAGTACATCTGAGTTAAGTCGTTATGAATTAATGTTTGCCAGCACACCATTTTGAAATTTATTTAATGCTAATATTTTGTTTTAAAAGTAATTAATAATAAAATTTTGGATTATTTATATAAAAAAGGAAAGTTAGACAAGCCAAGTTTTGCCAGTTTTTGTCTGGTTGTTAAAAGTAGCCGAGCTGGTGGTAGATTTGACAATAAGGAACTAATTTTTATAAAACTTGCTTTCATTAAAATTTTTATTTTGTTTTTTTTTTTTAATATATATTAAGGAAACAAATAAAGATGCTTACGAGCCTAACGTTAAGATGTCTCGGTTTGACAAAAAAACAGTAAAGTAGTCGGTCAAAGATAATCCGCGGTGACGAATAAAATTTGAGTTCTTCTTCAGGGCAATTTTTATTAAGCCTCTTTTAAATTGAATCTTGAATTGCTGATTTCATTATTGTACAGGACTTTGTTGTTGCCATTGAGAGGATTTTATATTATTGACGCAGCCTTAAATAAAATTTTACATTTTGTGAAAAAATTAAATGAAAATCAACTATCATGAGACACATCGTCCCATTTCTCTCTCGATTCAAATACACCTTCATATTATTAAACGTTTGGATTAAAGGTATATTTTCATATATATCTTCAGACGATCGTCTGCACGTTCGTACAGACCCGGAAGTTATAAACCAGACAAAGAATATTCTCTAGAATTTAAGATGATCTCAATTTGATGAAGCAATAAATTATTTTCAATAGCCTTTTTCATCAATTGATGCTTACTTTAAGAACTTGTCAATATTTGTAAGTAATAGATACAAAGTACAAGTATTGATATTTGTAACTTAATAAAATATTTATAGCTAAAAGTGAATGGACATTAGAGGTTTATTGGTAATATGGATGCCAGTAATAAAAGTAACTCGTTCAATTACGGACTATAACAAAAACGCTCTCATTTGCGACACAGTTACTGGGAGCGCTTGATTATGTTACCTACTAGACTCGTGCTATGTATATGACTGCTTCTAGTTCAAAAAGCAATTTTAAGATTATGTATACATAAGTATAAGAAATATTTTATGTATACACATGATTTTTGCTGGAATAATCAATATTCAACAATAATTTTTAATTTATTATATAAGTTAATAAATGCAATTTACAAAATGTGTAAAGTGTAAGATTCCATACCTTAAAAAGAAATTTTTTCTTGTTTGTCAGTTCATCCGTCTGCCTCTCCGTCTGTCTGTCAACATTTAATTTTGTGATCGCGTAGAGATGTCGTGTTTAAGTTAAAACCTTATTCTAAGTATGACAGCCTCTTGCAGCTCTGAAAAAAATAAACTTGTAAAGTAAAAACTAGAATACTAGAATTTATGACACCGAAAATTTTTCGGCAAGGAAATAAAAATTGTCAGGCCTTAGAATGAAATTTGATAAGTTAGATGCTTTTATAATACAGTAAAAAAAGAAATTAAAAGTAGGTTGCGATTTTGAAATAAATTGTAACTAAATTATAAATTTTCTTTACATAAATTAAAATTTTATTATTTAACATCTATCATATCGTTGATTGTGTGTGTGTGTGTGTGTGTGTGTGTATGTGTATGGGCGTGAGAGAGAGTGTTTGTGATTTATGTTTAAAAACCGTAGGATTTTTTTTTCACCTTTGTGTTTTATACGTTTATATTTTATATAGCGGGTAGTAAATAAAATTGAAATATAAGTGATGTATAAATGTCTGTAAAATTAAATTTCATTCTGATTATATTTCTTGTATTTCTAAAGTAGATAGCAATAGGGTAGAGGTCTAATTAAAAATTAATAGCTATCTGAAGGTAGTTACTGCCACATTCTTAATAACCTGCCTCGAGTTGTAACACAGATTTAAATCGAGTTATATGTCCGTAGAGTATAGGAATATGCTTTCCATGCCTTGGGATGAAAATCTTTATGAGATATTCGTTCGTGCATGGCGATAGTATCGCGGCGAGAATGAGGAATTAAAATCGCCCGTTTATTCTGTGCCTTTTTTTGCAAAAGCAAAAGTTTGACTTCTAAAAATGGGTCGTACATTCTTCAAATTGTATTACACTGGCAAATCTTTTGTGCTCCAAAATGTCTTACAGTATATAGTTTTGAGGACACAATTGTTTTAAGTAGAATTTATTGAACGAAGCGAGCGTAGCGAGCGGAGCGTTTTACTGGAGACTTTTACACATATCTTTATTACGAATAGGCTCAAAAACTACTTGACGGAAAATTATGAAATTTTGCTATCAAAAAGACATGTCAAAAAACTGATGTCCCATTGAAGTCAATGGGAAACGATGATTAATTACACTGGGCTCGCTTCGCTCAATATGCAAACGGCAACGGAGATTTGTGAGCGCAGCGAGTCGAAATTGAGGGTCTGTTGGCGTCCCTAGTTATTATTATTTTTAAATTACAGACTAAATATCAACTACCCGTATGTTATGTTAGATTAATGGATATATATATATCATATCAGTTTTCTAGGGTAAATGTTCTAACAATAATGTGCCAAGAAACAACGTGAAACGATTTATTATCTAGAACACATAATAATAGTTTTTCGTTTCTAATACTTCTTTATTACATTACATCAAGGAAGCGACGAGTGACCCACAACAGGCGCGTTTACCTCAATTGTTTTAGGTTACCTTATTGTTTTTAGGACATTCTTGTTTGATATCTGATGTGGTATAATTTACTTTATACCCTTAACAATTTTCTTATTAATTATATTTTACAACTTCTTTTATTTCAGACTATGATTGGCATTTGATTGATGATTACACAATTTAACATTTTGGTCCTTCGAGCCGGATGTTTAATAAACGTAATATTGTTTGAAAAGAAAGCCTGTTATATTATAGGTGCATCAAAATTATAATATCCAATAGTAATGTAGCAAAAGGGAAGGTGACTTGCCATTTCATACGAAAATAACACTGTATCTCGGTCACCTAGTTGTTGTATATATTTTTTACTTTTGTGTTCTAAATACAAATGTTAAGTGTTTATGCCATTATCTATATATCACAGAAAATAACTCTAAAAGGGCATCATATATATATATATATATATATATATATATATATATATATATATATATATATTATTAAGGAACACATGTTAATATTGGATTACTCATGACTGATTCAATATGTGAGTTTAAAATAGCAACTTCATTAAGAGACCAAAAAGCAATTAGATAAAATTGATGATAATAGCTTCAAATGTTCCATTATAGTTTCATTAAACTAATGACAAATAACAAACTGACCGATCTTGAAACTTTAGCTCATCCGGTATATATGTATATCCGGCCATTTTATTTAATATATACATGAGGTAGATAACAAATCAAACTAAATTTAAATATAATAATAATAAAAAATCTGATATAGTATTAAATAGTCTGAAGTCTGCATTGATTCACCGATTAATTCCGGTTTAAAGAGAAACTGATTTAATTTAATTCTTTGAGAGTTGTTTACTTTTAATTTTTCTCGCATAAACTGAGTACTGATTGTGTTTTAAATTACTAGACGCGGCGAATAATAATCAAGCAAATTGTATTTTATGTAAAAGTTGTAAATGCTATAACATTTATTAAAACTTAATATAAATTATATAATACTTTTAACAATAGTATGCATACTTTTGATTTATATAATACAAGATATTGTTTTAAAAAGTAATATCAAAATAAAAAGAACGTTCTAATAATAGTATCTGCGATCGTCTGAGCGCTGGCAGACCAGGCTATTGTAATCCTTTCTTATATTGTATTGAAAACAGACTTCAATGATTATCCTTTTACAGCACACATATTTTATCTTCTGTTATTTCTAATATTTGTTTAACGTCTATAAAAATATTAGGTGTATCAGGGTTTGTTCGTACATTATTCACTAAATAAGCAGTGTTCACAATAAAAAAAAACCCGGCTGAGTTTGTTGTGTGGTTGTTCTCAGACCAGGGCGCGTTTGGAACCCTCGTAGCCATATTTTAAGTTGGAGATTGTCTTTACAGCAGGCCTTATTTTGATTCTTACGATATCAAAATATCCTTTTGACGTACACAAGAGAATCAAAGTGGAAAATATTTAAATAAAAATAATATTAGATAGTAACTGACTGATTATGTGAATATTTCTAATAAATTGTTTGATATTCTTTAAGTAAATAAATCTCAGTCAGCAGTAACGGATGCTGGCGGCGACAATGGCCGACAACTTTTAACTTTTAATTGAATTTATCAATTGTTCACGACCGCCTGTTTGTAAGTTAAAAGCTTTCCTTGAGTTAGGCATTGTATGTAAAAAGTTATTTGATTGTTTTAATGTATTTTTGTACTCGTGTAAGATGGGTCTGTATTGTTGCAATTAATAAATTAAATTATTTCTCTTTAGTAATTTAAGAATCAAATCAAAATATATTTTTTTCTAAATATTATATTCTCTCTTCTCTGAAACAGAATTCTCATGTTTCATATTTCGATTACCGAATTTTTTTTTCAATTTTACCTCGCGATAACTACGTTTAAAATAAATTATATCATAATAAAAATATATATTTTCCAAAAATTTAGGTAATATTCAAATATTTTTAAAGTTATTTCTTGTATTATCTGAATATTAATTCAATAACTTACGTTTCACAATGCATCATCATATCATATCGTTAAAGTCAGAACGAACAACTACAACAATTATATTTACCTAATAGCACTTTCATTACTTGTGTTAAGCTTATACATATATAGGCAATTGTATAATAACAATTCTTAAGAAGAAACACTTTAAGACAGTAAAACAAACAAAATTTGTCTTCGTCTTATTCTATTTTAAGGTTGTAATATAACAAAGTAAAAATCATAGCACTCTCTGATTAAATTATATTCTAAACTAAATGTTGTTATAAAACCCAACACTGTATTAATTCACATTCCCAATGCCAAGTTTTTTCTTATTTCACATTTCTTTTGTTGGTATCTAGCCTCAAGATCGCAATTTGTCTCCAAAAGCAAGATGTTTACGGCTAGAACAATTGTTTATTTCTTCATTTTACATTCAATATTTACTTTCTTTATGTATATTTTAAAAACCAATTTCGGTATTGTTTGTTTCTGTATCTTAATTTTAAGAATAAGAATCTATTGTTTATTTAATATATTTTATTATTATATATTATTGATAATACCTTAATGTTATTTGGAGAAGTTCATTTACTATGTATATTATAGCTTATGTCAACACGAATGAACCTCGTCCCGGTACCGGAGAATAAGTATTATTAGTGCTATTATTTCAAACGTGACTTATTCATATAGCAATAACAAGATTCTTATTGAATTCTTCGTCTGCTAAGTTTATTTAAGAACGCTTGTTTTATTGTCTTGAGAGTGATTTTATTAGGCATTTAAATGTTTTGAACTAAAAGTAATTGTCGAGAATAATTTAAATGTTAAATAATTATTATTCTAAGAGACAACAAAGATTAGTTATTTTAATAAAATAGTTATTATAAAAAGGATTGTTTTTCAAATAATTTTGTAGTTGAGAATGAGTTATTAATGAATCGAAATTAAATAAATATTTACACTATTGCTGAGATAAAACTAGGATCCGTCAAACGTGCGCGGAGGGTGTTGAGCTGAGCCCCTCTCCTTTCTTCTTTTCTTGATAACTTTTGAATGGCTAAATATTTTTTCAATCTGTTTTCGCTATAACATCCGCGTACGGCTCAAACATACATGAGAACATTTTTAGTTAACTATCGCATCGCATTCTGGAGACAACTAAACACAAAAAAAGGTCTCCCAAACGGTTAAGAGTATAATATATATATTTCCCAAACTGCCTTTATGTCTCAAATATCCTGATAAACAACTCTTTAATATTTACTGTCTATCAGTCGAAGTAGCCATTAAATACAGAACATCTTTGAGCTAAATTGTACTAAAATTATTAATTTTTTACTAGCATACTAATACATTTATCAATACTATACATTTGCTGAGAATGCAGTGCCATTATTGACCATCGAAGCAGACCTTGCGCAGCATTTCCGAACAGGATTTATTCTTTTTTGCACCTTCATCGTTCTTGGGTAGAAATTGAAACAAGATAATAAATCTAACGTACTCAGACCGAGACTCAGACTGTTTTTAATGCAATAAAAATGTATTTGAATAATGAAATTTATTATTTCCTTAATGCAATTTGTTGTTAAATAATGAATTGTTGGTTGAATTTAACTGCTCTTCCATAGTCGAGTGAATGCATTCATTAGAATCAAAGAGAACCAACAAAAGTGCTGGCAATTAAGTCATTATATTACGTTTTATGCAAGTCTCTGAAAGGTATTTTTGAATTCTATTCAGACGCACGTTTTAATAGACATGACTTCCGAGATAATGTCTGTATTGAATGTTGGAATGATACTCACGCATTTTAATGTCTTGTCAACTTAATCTCTGCTAGTTTTATGTGTATATCTTAAATTAGTCGTCTTAGTGAGGTTTCTCATTCGTTTTTCAGTCTATTATATTCACAATTAAATAAAATTATAACATTCTTTTTAAATAACATGCAATTGACTTCAAAGTTGTTTGATAATAATAAATTACTGGTACAAGTATTTTTAGTACAATAATTTTATAAATAATTTGTTTAAGGCGCTTTACTATCTAAGGTAAAAGTCTGACCTACATATCTAGAGGAGATTTATGTGACACAAAGTATCCTCTAATGCCAGTTCTCCTTATTAAACTAATCTAATACTCTAATGCTTGCTTAACTTTGTACAAATTTCCAAAGCGGCTCAAGTCTGTTTTAGGTTAAGTTTTTTCACCCTTTGTACCTGCTTTTGAGTCACTAAGGGTGTTTTTACAGTGGAATGGTTCCAACAAATATGCTCAAGGTTAAGTTCAGGGTCAAGCCTCACTCCAAGCGATTTCTTTTGAATGAAAATGTAGAGATTTTGTGTTTAATAAGTCTTGATAGTTGAGGAACGGGGACGCCCGGAGAAAACTATTTAGTTTTATACATTTTATTTATATAAATAAATTTAGTGAACATCGTTTGTATTAAGTAAAAAATTCTATCCCGCTCTTCTCGTTCAACCTGTAATTCATTGATTGTGAAGACAAAATACGTTTTCAATAATGTAGTATAAACAACGAATTTGCATTCAGATTATTAGTGAAGATGATTCATTGAAAATATAAAATATATATATGATTATATATAATAATACCGGGTATACATATAATAATCTCATTATTGCCAAAGTAGTGTATTTATTTTTTGTTTTATTAGTTTTATTATAAGAATTTATAAAAGAAAATTATGAAAAGTTTATAGAAATTTTATTGTTGCAAGCAAGAATCGTAGCACCAAAGCAACAGTCGTTGATAGTAGTTTCTATTGTTATTGGTTTTTATATCTAATAATTGAATAGATGATATCATTGAATCATCCCGGTCTTTGTTGAATGCATTTTATTGATTTTTATTCCTTTGTTAAGCATCGCGAGACATTTTTTTATTACATACATTACATTTGAGTGTTTTGAAAATAAAAATATTGAAACGCGATCTTTACTAATCCTTATGGAATAATTTTTAATTTATTCAAGAATTAATAAGAAAAATCGTGCATAATTCAAATAAAAGTAAGGTAAGTATATAAAAAATATAGACATAATATTTTTATATAATAGTAACAAATACTGCAAGTTGGTCACAAACATTGGCGAGTTGGTGTGTTATGTTGGCCCAACTGCACAGGTCGGGTGAACGTCCTCGTGACCCGGTTCCTCATCGATCGCTGCAATTGCAAATCCGATCGATCTCAAAAGATACATTTCTTATGAAGTGTTGTTTGGTGGTCGGCATGGAGACTACTGATTTATTATTATTAGGTCAGATTCTATGAAGGTTGTTTGATAACCTGATTCATAACATTAGGATTCAGAATACATTTAGATATGCTTCTTGCATGGAATATATAAATGAAGATATCAAGAACATTTTTGATTTTTTTCAAAGCTAGCGAGATCTTAATAAAAATTAAAGGTACCTTCTTGAAACAGTTTTCTTTATTGTCAAAGTATGTTTTACTAAGCTTTTGTCCTCTACTTCGCCATTTTGAATAACAGAAGAAAAGAATAAGAGAATTGAATAAGAGAAGAAGAATTATGAATACAATTATTGCATTAAAAAATTTCAACAGTCTTTTAAAATCATGTACCTATTTCTATTAATAAATAACATTTTATACCAATTTTAAATAACTAAATTAACATAGAATGGTAGATTTTCAACACATTAATTAATAATTACACTTAGCTGTTTGGGAGACCTTTTTTTGTATTTAGTTGTCTCCAAAATGCGACGAGATAATTAGCTAAAAATTTTCTCCTGTATGTTTGAGCCGAACGCGAATGTTATAGCGAAAACAGATTGAAAAAATGTTTAGCCATTCAAAAGTTATCAAGAAAAGAAGAAAAGAGAGGGGCTCAGCTCAAAAACCGCCGCGCACGGTTGGCGGATCCTAGTAATTTACACAAACTAATATCTTAATTATCAGTAACCCTGGTTCAAAGTAGGATCTTTTTCATAGAATTAAAGCTTCAAATAGCTGCTGAGAGAATATTATTTACATGATACTTCATACACGATTTACATAAAAAAAGCCACCTAATTTCTTTCTTAGATACTTTAACAAAAAACTTTGCTTGTTTATTTAGGAAAGGACATCATGAAACAGTCACACTAAGTAAAAATAACGAAGAACTAACCTAACCTAACGAATAACAGAAACTCGAGAACCTTGCATAATAATTTTAAAACCCCGCAGAAAAACTAACCATTTGTTTTTCAGACAAAAAAATAGCGGACCTCGTTCCATTCTAATCTACCTCTACCCGCTTTTATAACATTCTATTCTATACAAGAGATGTATACTTCATACAGTTACGTTCTTTTTTATTTAGTATTCAATATGTATGGTTTTTATTTACTTACATTTGAAAAGTTTTTCATCTAACTTACGTGTTAGCAAAGTTTAAAATACTTTACTTACTCAAATTATACTAAATAAAAGAACGGTAGGTAAGGTTGAAGAAAACAACTCCGATGGATTTGATGGTTCATAAAAATCCACAACTTAGATTGGATAAAGGTTAAACTCGGGTTCGCTAAATCTTACATATCTTTCTCTTTGTTTCGTTAATGAATAATGTACACTTGTGTTACTGTTGATCCCCGTGAATGATCTAGATATGACCTTGAATCTGGAAACACACGGAACAAAATTGCGTTTGCTATTGTTTTTTTAATATTGGATATTATTTCGGCAATGTTTCTTGAACGTGTCTTATAAAAACAAAATTTAATATCAAATGCAACATAGTTTCTGTAATTAAATTTATCTAATATAATCCAAAAGTAGACAAAAAAATCAGACACATTTGAATAACATATTGTAGAATTTGTAACCATTAGATCAATATAACTCTAAATAGATTTACAAAAGTATTTTATCAAATTAACATTAACATAGAAGAAACACCTACCTTCATATATATATATATATATTCTGTATATATCGTACATTGTATCGTATTAGGTCCGGTCAGCGGACGCACGGGTCTCGCTGTAGGGCGTCATGTTAATCTTTAATCGTACAAGGGCAATCTACTCGGATAGGATTGTCTTAATTAATTATTGCGGGACGTAGTTAATCTAATTCTTCAGTTCCTCTTTGAATATTTTTTAATTTAAACAATCCTACTGTGGTCAATTGTAGTCGATACCTAAAGCTATATAATAGGATTGAAATATAGGTTTATTTCGACATTCACATCTATGAAATCTGAAAAGAAAAACATCCGTTTGCCATTATGTTAGTAGTAAAATAGCTCTAAAACGCTAAGGAGCCATAACTTTTATTCACATTCAACAAAGTGGGTCAAGCGGGAGAATGTCTGCGATGGCCTAGAGATACCACCAAGATATTACATTGCATTCGGTTCGGTTGACGAAATGGAAACCATGGTGCAGCCGTGAACACCGTGAACTGGTTGTCTCACTGACCTGCGAAATATCCAGTTCAAATCTAATTGAATATCTCTAGGACTAAATTACTAATATATCTTCTGTTAGTCCTAATCCAAAGACTGTACATAGGATCCAAATATATAAAGGATTTATCAAATATTGTGTAAAAGAACTGTTGGAATACATCTTGTTCAATACGCTGTACCTTAAGAAATGAAATGTATCTAAAGAAATGAATTCAAAGATCGATATTTGAATGAAATTGAATAAACTATGATTTTTATTATTTACTTTAGTTAACTTATAATAATTACATTAAATAATAGACACTCATGTTGCATCATAATATAATTTTATTATATATAGTGTATACTTGTAGAACTACAAGGTTTCATTTAAATGACATTTTTGAAAGTTTATGTATCATTAATTTATCATAGAAGACGCAAACTTAGCGGTTCGTGAAATATTGGATATTCTTGCAACACTTAAGCAATATTGAAATATGATGGGGCTATTAGCAATTCAATAATCAGATATTGCAATTATTTTTATTATTAACATATAGATAGGAGAATGATGTGCAGGAGAAAAATAGAGATTTTTTTGCATGAGATTTCCATAATTTTGTTAAGACATTGTTATATCCCAATACTAAGGTGGGGTTGAACAAAAGATCAAACAACTATCCTCTTCGGACTTGCATAGAAGTTTTTTTATTTTATTGAAGTGTGAAAGATTCAGATTCAACAAATTTGATTCCTATTGTAATGTCCTCAACGTCGGTATTCAAGAAATCAACTTTTCAAATCCGTTTTTCAAAGTTTTATAGTCACGTATTCAATTTGAACGACGTCACAGTGTGACACTACTCGCATTTTAAACTTGAGCATTGAGGAAAATTATAAATATATTTTCACTCTGTTCCAGACTATTTAAAGAGGAAAAATAATATCAATTTTATTATGTTTTCTTCTAAAGTGATGATTTTAGTTTTAGAAGTATTCATTTCATTTGATAAAAACTTTTTTCTTTATATTGTTGGCAAATATGATGTTTGATAATATTAAAAAACAAAATCTGAAAATATGTTAAAAATATTGGGCTATTAGGAACCCATGAAACAAGGTTGACTTTTCAATTTGCTGGTTTAGTTGTCAGAATAAATTGGGACTTACTGTCACTTTTAATTTCAATAAGTAAGAATAAGTAAGAAAGAGCATTCAAGTAGTGAATGCCCTTACTTACTTTTTAAGTTTATGTGGACTTAATAATTCAACCTAACTAATATATATATATATATATATATATATATATACATAAATATATATATATATATATATATAAAGTGAATATTTCTTCTGTATCACATTATTTTGAGAATGTAAGTTATGTGACCTTATTAATTGGTAAAATTGTTCGAAAGTCATCAAAACTTATCACTTAACTTACTTAGTTATGAAATATGTAATTGTATTTAGTAATTAAAAACATATAAAATATTATAACAAGAGAACTCGACATAGTTTTTAGAACGTATTTTTCAATCTAAAGAACGAAATAATCTAAAGATATAAAACTCTCGTAAAATATAAACACAAATGTTATTTAAATTTTAAAGCCAACAACCTTTCCTGTTTTATTAAATTATTTTCAGACGCTGTAAAAACTTATACTGTAATTGACATTAAAGTGTATGAAATTATTTTATAGAAGCGGTAATATAATATACTTTTATGACTTTAAAAATTTATAGTTTATCATCCTATGTATGAAGATTGATATTTGCATAGCATTAAGAGTGTTGTGAAAATTCTAATAAAATAAAAATAATCATATTTTCTTAGATTTACAGAGAATAAAGTATTGCGATCTCGCATTTCTATTGTAAGAATAAAAATTATAATTATAATGATAAATGTTATTCTAATTAATATAATACGGAATCCATAGAAATAATAATAATTTTGTTTTCCGCTTGATAGATATTGAAACAAATGGCAGGAGTTATATTTAGGGACTGCCCTAAATTGCTATTAACTTGTAAATAAGGAAACGAGGAAAAAATGTTACAACATCGTTAAGAAGCTATTAGCATTAATTTCATATATTTCTCTGATAAAATAATCAAACTGGAAGTCTATGCAATGTCGCAGTTCAAAAAAAAATACTTTCTGATTGTAAATATTTCTTTATATGAAGTTCGGGAGCAGCTGTCTCTTAATAGAGGTGAATCAAAGGATTCGTCCTCGATTCGAAATAAATAACACAATACATGACAAAATCTAGTGACCTTCGAGAAATAAAGTCGGCATAGACCCAATTTGTGTCACTGATTTCTTCCGAAAGTATCTATACCACGACTGATTTTTCTTTAAAGAAATATATTATATATATAATTTTGTATAATATACTATTATTTTGTATCGTAAGAAAATTGTATAATAAGAAAACTTTCTAATAGGCATCTGAAGTTTTCTCTAACTCATCAAATAAAGATTGAAATTTTTACTTCAATTGCTTATATAATTAATGTTAGTTAATTAAGTATGAAATCAGCGTTTTAATCTGCCGGTCGCGAAGAGTATTATACATTTGAATAATGTTCAAATAGCTTTAAGGATAATTCATTTATTTTTAAAATAATAAATAATTGACTTTCACTACATTTGTCTACTGATAAAATTATAATTAGGTTTGGGAATCACGTCATTTAAGAGACAGCAGTTATGTTTACAACTCCCGACACCATAAAAGTTAATAATAAGTACAAAATTAGGCTTATTGTGTTAACATTAGGTAAAGAAAACTTGAGACATTTTGTTTTGTTATTATTACCCTAAAGGCAATTTGGCGCAAGTCATTTGAGAAGGACTAAGCCATCATCTATATGCCAAAGATCTGTGTTTTTTCTGTCTGCTTTAAATAGAAAAGAATCAAAATCTTCAAAATAAATGATATTATATTGATTACCTAAAAATTAGGAAGGTCATTAATATAGGTTAAGAATTAAAAAGAACCAAGAATTGACCCTTGAGAGACGCTTTATCCATCCTTAATTAATTCTCTATCTGTCTAAAACGCAAAATGTATTTCAAATTTCATCATTCGGAATGATAGAAAAATAGGCAGAGTTAAGTTCAAATAAATAATATTAGAATGCATATGATTTGAATGGATGAAAATTATTTAAGAATTCAATTCGCTATCCACATAACATTAAGAATTATCAACAAAAGTATAGTATAAAACTACACACATAGATACTCGTATGTATGCATGTGTATAACATTTTAGTATACGTAAAACACATGCGAAAACACAAGTATTCCAAATAAGATTCACTCCAAATAGAATATTGTATTTTTATAGAATAGAGTGGCAGAAAGACAAACGGTTCAGTGTAAGTGGTGTCGTTGCTCATGGACTTCGAAAACATGTCAGTTTGTTAACGAGTAGCCACCTTTCAATGGATCGATGCAGCCTACGTCATATAAATAAAAAGGGGCCTTTGGACATCTATAATAGACACTTTATATCCAGGAAATCGAACACAAGCTGCAGTCAAAAAACTAAACCTACAAACCTATCTTCTTATTAAAAAACAGAAAAATGTATGAAAATAATAAGGCCCCACTATTTTTAAAAGTACTTCTTACATTTCAATGTTGAAACATTGTGTAATAAACGTTTAGAAATATACAATTTTTTTAAAGAAGTTTCTTAACGTTTCGGAATCGTCAGAGAGAGAGAATTCTGCCCCAGCATGCACGCATATACTGTGTATGTGCGTGCATGCTGGGGCAGAACTCTCTCTCTCTGTCTGTCCCTGTCTCTTTTTTTTATACAACATCAACTGTTGGACAAACATGTGGAAATTTTGTGCAAACGAAATCGTTATTATCTTTTGTCTTAGATCATAAGTGAATATTGTTTTATTATTGCAATTAAATGTTGAATATTTCTCTGGTAGAATATAATGATCAGATTTGAAAACGTATTATGATAAAATTGTTTTAGGTGATTTAAAAAAACTTAAATATTCGTATCATGGGTTTATAATAAAGAATTCCTTTTATTTAAATGTGAAGAATATCTGAGGAATAAGTTATTTAAGGGCTCTTTAGCTAATTATCTCATAAGATGCTAAATCTAAAATATTTAAAATTACATTGGAATAATTATGACTTGAATACATCATTCTATTCAATTAAATTAACAACTGCTTCTTAATTATTTTATATTTTATTTAAATTTTAATTATCAGTCATTTACATGATGCTTTGACGACCTCAAATATCTTTTAAAATGAAAGGGCCTAAGTTATGTTTCATGTCTTTTATAAATAGCCGCGTTTCTCTCTTCTGTTGTACTTAAATAATTAATATTTCGTCCCAAAAATACTGTTAACATTATACAAAATATTATTTATTATCAATAATCTCTGGAGGAATTTCTTTGTTGCGAACGTCCTTCTTTAAATATACTAAACTGAATAATGCGTTTTTATTATTTAATTTGAAGTATGAATTATATGTGGCGTTTGTTTTGGGATTTCGAATTAAAATTTCTTTCAAATTTGCGCTCGTGTGAGTGTGTTTTGAATTAAGTGATTCATTCGTTTTATTTGAGTGAAGTACGTCAACAAACACCCATTGAGTGCTGAGTTACATTACTTAACGTACTCATTATATTACGCAGGAAAACTAAATTATGTCCCAAGCGAAAGAGACCCAAAAACCAAAAAGGTTTTGGTGTTTGGTCTAGTGCTGGTGTCGCTAACGTTTGCTAAGATCTGGTTAGATGATTACGATGGAGCTATATTATCAGCAATTACTTATTATTAAATAATTAAGACTAATTAATAGCTTACATTTGTGGCACATCGAAAACTAACTTAATGATTTTATTGATTCATAACACATTTTTTTTAAATAATGGTATCAATCCACTATAAAAATCATAAACTGTATTAAAATGCTAATAATTTTACATAATACAATTGATTAAATATATAATTTTATTATATTATTATTTATATGTAAGGATCTAATATTTACATAACAATTTAATCGGTGGTATATGTGTATTATTAGTTACTGAATATCTATTGTGGTATTTTATGTGTTCGAAAAAGACGCTTACAAAAATAACTTTTATTAAGTTTTAATACATAAATTGCTAACCTTCGTTGTATATAATTTGTCGTAGGACATATATAAGTATATAAAGTGGTGTCCTAACTTGACTTTTATTTGGAGAGAGGATATAAAGAAGTTGATTGTGAGTTGCACAAAATGAAAATACATGATTACATCTTGCAAAATCATTTAGACAGATGAGGTATGAAATGGGGTGAATCCATTTACCACGGTTAACCTTGTGATATTTAAATATTGATTGTTCTATGCCATTTTTTATTACATACTATTAAATAATATTTTCGTCTAACAAATCTAATAGACGTTGAAAGATTAAGCGACGATCGTAAAGTTGGCAATCATCCGAATCTTGACGTTGAAGTACTTATAAATAAAACGATATAAGGTATCCAGAAATACTTTAATAACGTCTTGAATCAGGATAATTATCTCTTTTATTACCTATATCCTTGTTATAGCCGACTTAAGGTTTGCGTCTCGAGTGCTTCTTGTTGCTTCGGATCCAAATATAGTCGTCGTCTGATTACATTATTTTACTTTTAAATGACGATTCTGTTATATAATTGTATTTGGTTATTTAATTTTAATATTTGTTTATTTATTAAAGAGAAAAATAAATATTATAATTGAAACTAATATGACCTACGAATGTATAAACTTTACGAGCGTGGGAGTAATTCCTGCAATATCCCGGATTCCAATCGCGCAATCTTCACGATTCCAGGAATATCTGGATCTGCACGGATTTTGCCTTTCACATACCATTCGTTAATTAATCGCATGCAAAATGCCAACGTATGTTATGTGGGTTTCATTGCTCCTCTGCTCTGACTAAATTACTAGTCTTTGTTGTGCTACGTCTTTGAACCATACCTATATAAAAGTAAGGAGCTGTTGTGCTCTATCAAATATTAAAATATCGCCACATCATTCTCAACAGTACTGATCAATCGTAATAATTAACTGGTGATTTCTATTATTTACGATTAAGGACATTTTGATTTTGTTTACAATACGACATAAGTAATTGTTTATTTATTTATTTATTTATATAATGTCCATTTTGAATCCATACCAATGATCACTTGTGTACGTCAAATGAAAGTGACAGGAGGGGCTATTTTGATATCGTATGTATCAAAATAAATGTCTGTAAAGACACTCTCCAATTTAAAATAAGGCTACGAAGGTCTAAACGCGCCCTGGTCTGAGAAGAACCACACAACAAACTCAGCCGGGTTTTTATTTTTATTGTGATCACTGTTTTACAAACGCCAATAAATTTAGCGAGAAATGTACGAACAACTAGATTTGCAACAACGATTGCAGACAAAATACATTTTAAGATAAGACAAGAAATGTCTTCTATTCAAAACATACTCATGACCTTGGAGTAACAATTTGCGAAAGGGTTCAGCACATGAAGGTTACGTAATTTATGGCCCTCGGACCTTTTATTGAATCCTCAAGGATGGCGCTGTTGCCATCGGGTGCATATTACCTAATGTCTTTGGATGGTTATTGTGGCTTTTTATTTAGTATCAACATAAATTCGGAATTGAGAGTGCGAAAGAAAATTATGAACAGGATTACTACTATTAATCTCATTTATATCACTATTTCATGATTATTCGTTTAGCGTATTATAAATGACTTTCACAAAATTAATTACAATTATAAAGTTTTGGGACTCGCTCGACTTTTTGTATAAGTTTTTCTAAACGATTATGTAATCAGCTATTAATATATAGTGTTTTTTTTTGAAGATCCTTAAACTTTATCAATATAAATCTTTAGATGATTGTATCAAAAAAGATTACGATTAAGATATTTATTTTTAAAAATAAGCCAGATTTCTTCGTCTGTTGCAAAAACGGTACAAGCTTTAAGAAAATGAAAGCAATAAATTACGACTCATAAGTCCTGTAAGTTTTTGTAAGACAGTCAGGACATTCAAAACTGAACCTACTGAGCTTTAATTTGAGGTTGATATTCGTTCCTCAGGAACATTATACTACCGAATTGATATTTGATTCTGTCTAGTGCACTTTGTTTATTATTGTTACCAAAAAATTGGGATCTGGATTTATTTTGAAATATTGTATCGTATTTATTCTTTTATCCGACTCGAGTTTTATTGTTATTATAATATAGCTAATAATTATTATAATGCGTCTTGTTTTACTGACTTTTTGTTCACAATTTCGTTAAATAAATAACAAATACAATATTTTTTCTCTTCTTCAATATGTTTTAAAATATTATCCGTTCTCTCATATTTGACTCGAAGTCATTCAGTACTGCTGACTTCACCTAATTCATCAAATGTAACTTCAGCTTCAATTGCAGCTGGGCGGGTCACCATCTTCGTTTGCAGTGTTTTATATTCGTCTGAGAACTTAAATGTATTTAAAGTTAGTTGGAGGATGATTTTATTGCTCGCGACTGTTGCGAATCCATCTTTTTGATTTTACTCCAGATGACTTTCATAAGTTTTCAACGATTCGTAGTTTTATGTGTGTTATGATTACATTTTTCTTTGACTTTCACTGAAAGATGGAGGAGTTTTGTAAAGTTACATTTAGATTATATCTTATTTAGAGTTCTAGTGCGAAAATTGTTAAATAAAAATTATTCAAAATTTACATTTTAAAATTAATGAGCAACCTTTAAATAAATACTTAATACAAGTAATTCTAATTTTCCGATCGGTATCCCAGGCTGTCAGTACCATAAATATTATTGTTTATTTAGTATGATATATTATGTTTATTATAAAGTTTTAATCAAAAATGTCAATAATCTAAGATATTCTAAAGAACGACGTCTTAAAATCTCTGATGGTGTCTGTAGAGCCGAATGACGCTTATCTAAACATTAAGAAGTTGGAACTGGTACTAACGAATTTCTAATATACCTCCTAGAACAAAGGACCAAATAAACTGAGAGCAAACTTTGAATGGGTACCGTTAAAGACTTAATTCGCATAGCATTGAAACCGTTCTAATTATTCTAACTACTAAACTAATGTTATACATGTGATAGTTCGCTTGTTTTGTCTGTCGCGTAAGGACCACGAAATAGGTAGGATACGTTAACTTGGAAACTTTGTAAATAAGGGATTAAAGTTTCATCCAAAATCTGTAGTTAAAACTAAAATTTAAGTTATTAATATGCAAATAATCGAGAAAGGTCACAAAAACTTTTCTTTTCGTTTTAGTCTATACAATTACATCTGTAATTACTTTGTCGTTTAACACTGACGCTTCCGATAAGAGAAATAATACAATATCAGTTTTGTTATTACAAAAACAAACTTTGGTTTGGTTTGGTTTGTTTTGGTTTGTAAACATTAAATGTGTAATTTCACTGTAGGATAATAAATTAATAAAGAAACGAATTTTCGTTACAATATAATTATGTTGCTAATTTAACATTATTATTTAATTACAAATATTTGTTCTGAATAACTATTTTTATTAATAAAATATCCATTATTGCTATAAATCAAAACAAAGCTCTCTTTAAAGTCAATGCACGCTTTAATAATCACTGACGCTGAAGTCGCAATATTGCAAGGAATCCTATATTAATTCCTTGAATGTCTTGTAGTTTGAGAGACAAGGTTGCGTTTCCGAAGTCAGATTGTGCATATTGAACTTCCCGTCTGAGAACATCTGTTTTGTTTATTGAAATTATTCAGTGCTTTATAAGATTCTTATATTTAAACTAAATAATTGTTAATTTAAATGTTTTTAACTACTTATATTTATCACAATAAATGTCCGCCCACGAATGCATGATAATGACTTAAAAAAACTTATATTCAAGATATACCACACACACGCACACACACACACACGCACACGCACACGCACACACTCGGTATTAAGATAAACTTTTTTACAAAGTTAATTTAATTAAATTATTAATATTGAAATACATGTTTCTTATATGACGTGCTAAGATTATATTTGTGATAATATATTTTTAAATATTGACGTAACAAAAGTAAGTAAATTAAATAGTATACTTTATTTTTTAACTTACGAGTATATATTACTGACAGTAATACAAACAAATTTTTTTTATATTGTTTTCAATGTGTTTGTTTTGAGTCCATTCTAATTTAATAAATGCTACCGTTTAATTAAATTACATTACTTATAGTAAAATACATATATTATATTAATTTAAACAGAAATCGTTTTTTTCTAAGGCTCTTAAAATAAGGACTTCATAATTGACCGCATAAACACATCTCATACTAAAAGAATATTTTTAACTAACTTAAGATTAACCTTGAATGGTTATATTTTTTGGTATTTTTTTATTAAACTAAAAGCAATCAAACGTTCTATTAGCTTTTGTGAAAAATAGGCTCCATTTAGTTAAATAAATATGTATAATAACTTATTTTTCATATTGTAACATATTGTAAGTAGGCTTATATTTTACAGATCCATGTGCTCTGTATGGTTTGTGAATATACACTGAATATACACTAATGTAATAGTTGGTGAATATACACTGAATATACACATAATATAACATATATAAATATCATACAACCAAATCTTTTATTATATTTCATACTAAAAATATACATATATATATATATAGATAAAAACAAGTTCTTAGTAATAATATAAAGTTAGATATCCATTGTAATTTAATTATAAATATATTTTATCATATATATAATTCATAAAAGTATTTTTTTACATAAAGAAATTCCATTACATAGATTTATTACGAATAGTTTTTGTCAGTATATATTTATTGTGAGTTGTTTTTCCTCGCAAAATGAAACATTGTCGCCATCTTAGTTCGGTATTTTTGTAATTAGTTCTATTAAGATAATTAATTTCTTTTGGCAAAAACTACGCTAATTAGGAGATTATTGTCGAATATTTATTTGATTTATTTTAAAATTTACGAGTACTGTTATATTTATTATTATTTTTTTTCCATCTTTGATCTCGTGAAAAATAACATTCTCTTAGAAAAGCTTTCAAGAAACTAAAAGGAATTATTTAAAGAGATTCAGTATAAACACAGTATTAAACAATTCGTCTTGTACTGGCAACGGCGCCCTACTTACGGACTGACCTAGTTACCGCCACCTGGACCAGGACTATAGTATTGTGTATGCAGATTATAATTTATTTCATATATAATTATTATTTATATTTATTATTTAACTGAAACATTTAGTTGAAGTTTGAAGGTGAATCTTAAAATTTATGTTCATAAATTGTTAAAGTATTGATTTGTTGAGCAGTTGACGTTTGATGTACTTACACAGAGATTGGAACAATTTTTATCTTTTGTTGTCATATGTCAAACACACGTTTCCTCATTCCTTATTCTATTTACAAAGGATTTCATTAAAATATAATAGTAATAAAAGAACAAAATAAATGTATTTCGCAAAAAAATACAATATTCGGTCTGTAACAGTGATTTAAATATAAATAATCTTAAAAATGCAGGAAGAGAATGTCTTGCATCCTTGAATATCCCATGTTTAGACGCGGGGGTTTCTTATTAAAATGCGCCCTAAAAAAGCCGAGGGTCCAAGGTTGAGTCCTGGCCCGAGGCACGGGCTTGCGCAATAACGTGGATTTTGCAAAGGGTTTCCATGTGAATAATAGAAGAAGTTATTCTAAGTCCTGTGTAATTATTATCCTGATAAGAGAAGTCAACTTAAGCCCGGAGTTATTTATTAGAGAGAGATAGAGTTATTTATTAGAGAGAGAGTTATTTATTCGTTGCCTTTTTGAGATTATTGCCGTAATTTAATATCCTGATGGTGAATTGTGTTTTACTGAAATTAATGTGTATTATTTCGTTGCCTCCAACCATATTCATTGAATACTCTACTACTAAATTGTTTACTCTTGTTATTTAACTATATACATATTTATTTAATACACACAAACCGACCTTTAAAAGTTAGACTGTATATATAACCAGCAGACATAAAACAAACACAAGTTACTCTTGTGTTAGTGTTATTTAATATTATCCCACTTTCATTTACCTTTGCCTTACGAAGTTTGTTTAAGTTACACTTCACAATGAGTAAATAGAATGTATCTTTGCTGTAATTACTTTTTCAGAATTGTATAATGTGTTACATAATATATAAGATTTTCATGTGGGAAGAAAAATGGTTGGATTACGAATAAGACGATAATTATTTATATATATGGTAAAGATTGCAATAGAAAATAAAAAGACGTAAAATAATATAGATATTATAATATATGTTAGTTTACTAACAGGCGTTTGGAGTTATTATTGTGATATTTAATACAACCAACGGAAAACAAAGAGGTCTAAATTTATTTGAAAGCCACATATTTGGTAAGAAAATCTTAATCTTCCGCGACTTTTCATTCGTGGAATCCTATTCCATTATTCAAACTAATTTCCGTATACCTCAGTATAATCGCGAACAGGTCAAGGACTGATAATATGGGTTATGAAGAATCCAAAACAGAGCTCATTAATGTAAAATCAGTTTCTTACTAAACGTCTAAATCGATAGCATAAGCCGATGCAACTCTTCCTTTTCACCGAACAAGGAAAAAGCGACTCTAACACAATTCATTAAAATTCACATTAAATTGAAGATATCTCTGTCATTTCCGACTTTTGTATTGTAATGCGTTCCGTGCCAGGACAAGGTCGAGTATAAAGGAGATAGGGATATAGCATTATGTTAAAGTGGAACAGAGTGAGCGATAGCGGAATGCAAGGCTGAAGGTTCACAGGTACAGTGACCTGACCTAGTTTGAGGTGCAGAGTATGGTGTAAATATTGATTTAGCACAACCTGTTGCTGAGGTGAGGTCTCTTGGATCTTTACGGACTGTCGCAGGGGAAAGGAGATCCGAAATGTTTATTACCTTTTATTAAAATGTTATATTATCATAAATGTCGTGGTAGACTTGATATTAATAGGTGCATGAAAATAGGTCGTAAGGTCAAGTTGCTTCCATGAAAATTCTTGTTAATGTAACCATTTATTACATTTCTGTTAAAAAGCTCATAGAGGCATGTTGTTTCAGCCTGGGTGCTGGGCTGGCTGATGTGTAAGACCGTGCCCTACGTACAAGGCCTGTCCGTGGCAGCCTCCGTCTACAGCCTGGTCGCGGTGTCGCTCGATCGGTAAGTTTGTATTATTTATTTATAGTAGAATATTAATAAAATGTACTAGTTGTATGTACTTACGTATCACTTGATACCGGGTATCATTGGACAATGTTTCATATGGTCTTAATTTTGTATTAAGTTATCTGTTTCATCATGACATCCCGAATTGGTACATATACATATATATGTGAAAAATAGGGGTTACAGTTCACCTTTGCCTCTTCTGTTGAAATTTAAGCGATCGAGGTTTTTTATTTATAGGTTATTTATATTAACTATTTCATCTATTAGAAAATGTACTTTCTGCCACATAGACTTAGAAAAATTTTACATTGTAAAAAATAACTTACAATTTATTTTACTTCGAGATTACCTTTACCCGCATACAATTTGGACTTGACCTACATAACGGGGCTCGTATGTTAATTTTTGGCAAGAGACCGACTGCTCATTAAGAACGGTTAATTGGAGAGGCACTCTGAGCACCGAGGTACAATAATGTTAATATATTAATAAATACCTTACTTAGGGACAACAATTGGATAAAGATATTTTATAATTACTTCGTATTTATTTATTATTAACTGACATTTAGTGTATTGTATCATATGTAACTATTGCAACCTAAACTATTTTCTACCTTTAGCTTTTGAGCTTTATTCGACTTCCGCAGATGCCCTCCCACAGATATACCAATAACTTACCTGAAAGCATCAAGGCTATTTCCTTTCCTTGACCCGGGCTATGGGGCCCATTATAATAAAAACCTCATAATGCGATTGGAACTTTTCGAAGGTCCTTTTAGGAAATTTGTCAGGTCATTTGTGGGAAAGAATTTAAAAGACATTGCAGCGCTTTTAAAATCTTATTTAGGCTTGCCTTCAATGATATAACTGTTTTGACAGGTTTTATAGTAATTTAAAGAGTTTGTGAGTAATATTGTATTTAAAATATTTAACGTAATGTATAAGAAAGTTTATCGAGCCGCAGAGTACATTTCAATCCTGACCACTTCCAGACATCCAATATATTTCAGGTACTTTTGTCAGTAGTTATCAAGCGTTCCCATTCCGGCAGTGTTCATTTTATCTTAAAAACAATATGTCCCTGCTATAAATTATCTACAGAAATACTCATTGTCTTTTTGTCTTCGTGACTTCAGAAAAATTTGTTTCTGAAGACCTGTGCACATTTACAAAAAGAAATTAATCGATTTGACCCCGAGGTCACAATATACAAATATTATTGAGAAAAATATTTGATTTGTACGAATTCAAACGAAAATCAGTTTATTGAACTTTCCAAATCAACAAAATAGTGGTATGTGTAAAGTATCCTTTACATGACCTACATTTCCGGAGAGTTTTTCATTTCCATCCTCACACACTTAACAGGCCCTTCAGAGGGCGATACCGTTTTAGGGAATATTCAATTTTGCTTTTTCTGGAATTCTTAATTTGAAATATTTATTTAACTTTTTACTGGTTTTCCAAGTGATAATTATATAAAAAAATCTAATATTCTCATATCTCAATATTTTTAATGTAGTTTTGTTTATAGTATATCGTCAGTTCACTGGAAGCGACTGGCTTTATAAGAACTTTAAAATTTGGTTCTATAAATTACAATAGTCTATTAGTATGTTTTATACAGAAATCTATACATTAAGGCGCAAAAATAATATGAACCTAAAATAAAAACATCCGAAACCTTACAAAAATTTCAACTTTAAATTATTATTGAATTTCGGCCACGTGGAGACATTACATTTATTAAATAAGAATGAGGTATGTAGTAATAGCAGATATTTCTGCTATCACTTATTACTTAAGTTATTAACTTAAGTACATATAAAAATTCTAATTATTTCATTGTTATCATTCAAATAGATCTATAAATCAGTATCAAGGTTCGAATCTCTTGAGAACACCGAGAGCGAGGTTCGAGCCCTCTGTTAATTGGTGTATTTCTGCTTTTATTATTTATATGTTTTTATTGTATATTGTGTGTATGTGTACGTAAAGTAGGTTAAATATTTAAAACAATGTATATTATTTACCTTCTTCATTAGAAATACAAAAGCAGTAAAATAATAACAAGATATTTTAATGATATCTTGGAATTTGTGAAAACTTTTGAAATTTTAATAATATTGAGTTTGAACGATGGAGTTTTAATTAAGTTGTCAAGTGTTATCGAACAGTTTAAAACAACTTTATCCGGGATATTCCTGAAAATGTAGAAACTCTTAATATATTTTCAATATCTGTTCAAATCATTGTATTTGCTTAAGAAAAAAACGCCTATAGCTTTAAAATACTAAATTTACTGAGATACATATGAAAGTTCAGAAAATATTTCGACAGAAATATTAAGAAGGAAAAGTTTTGAACGATAATTATACTATAATAGACAATTTCAGTTCAGAATTTATTTATTCTTGATCGACTATTTTTTAATACTTGTAAGACCAGATAACTACAAGTTTCTTAGTCATACTTGCCATATTCTCTTCGTATTACTACAACTATAGAAAGAATATAAAAATACCCTACGCATTAAGAATATTAGTTCCGAAATATTTGTAGAAATAGAATTAGAATAGAATATTCGTAGAAATAACGAAAATGCACTATGCACATATTTTTCAGTATTTTTAAAGGTACTGTAACACTTTTTCTGTCATAGTGTGGTTATATATGTCTATGACCGTCTTTAACCATCTAATGTTTCATATACATATAGTTATGTAAGAGAATTAAAAAAACAATTCTTCAACTCTCAGCATAAAAACCATAAGTTTGTTTAGTAACCGTTAACACCGTTAACAACGAAAAAATGAAAAGAAAAATGAAAAAATTATATATTATTGTTTTATTTCTCCAAAGACAACATACCAGTTTTATAATATATTTCAGTTAATTAAATAAAACATTAGATTCAATCCAAAGCTTTTTTCCTCATGAAGAAGATCTAAAAACAGCGCCCGCGACCTGTCGGAATATTTTATTTATTTTCGTCTATTGTTACGAGTATATATTTATTGTACAATTATTTATTGTTATGGCACCTATTGGCAAATAGGCCTGAATGAGTAAATCTATAAATTATAATTATTAATAATGTTGTGACAGCGCCACCTAACGGAGACTATATAAATAAACCACGGTTTCAATCGGAACACTTACATGTTGAGCCAGATGACACTTATAAAATAAAATAAATATTCTCGTTGCACCTGTTCCGTAATTTTAGCCAGTTTTCCATTTCAATTATAAAAGTCTGGCAATAAAGAAAAAAAGTAACAAAAGTTTCTTCTCTATTGCAATATATTTCCATATATAATTATACTTTATATTAAATATTTCTAACATTTCACACTATTGGATAAATTTAGTGATGTTGAATTTCATGTAAAGTAAATTGTTTGTTTGACTTCAGATAACAACCTTGGAGACAGGGTTTACTAGACCTTGATACTTCAAGGTAAACGAGCAGTTCATTTGGTGATTTCAACCAATATTACATCTTCAAGTTCTTAAGTCACCTATTTTAATTTAAAATCATGTAACATATTATTATGTAAAATTATATATTATAATATTTTTACAGTATATTTAGTCTTTTTTATAATAACAAAAAAGTTTAAATGTAATAAATGAATTAATATAATTCGAATGACTTTTGCAATGTGTACACAACTAGAAAATCAGAATATCTGATGTTCCCTATAATAGTTTATTTATATAAAATTAAGACATGCCATCGACCTCCCAGCTGAGCTGTGCTCAGAATATGAAATGGGGTAAAATGCACGTCAGATAAATCTGTACTAATGTGACTTTTGATATATTGCTGGGAATATTTAAATATGCTTACACATCTTTCATATGTTAAAAGGATAATTCCTTGAGTTAAATCATTTGGACTATTTTAGATACGATTGTCGCTGTAACAGCATTAAGCATTAAGTATTTTTGTGATATTTTCATCATGTTCGTAATCGCTTATATATTTAACGTAGGGAAACTTATTAAAATTCTAAAGATTTAGTATATTTTTTTCAATAATGAAAATTTATTATCATTAATAGAAAACAAAAACATCAATATCAATAATGATTAATGATGGTGGACTGATATAAGTGGAGAGTGCTTCACAATTGGGATAATAGGGGCATGATGTACCAGGGGGGCGTGATGCAGTAGTGGGGCATGGTGAACTATTGGAGCATGGTGAACTATTGGGGCATGGTGAACTATTGGAGCATGGTGAACTATTGGAGTATGAACTACGGGAGCCACGTGCTGAACGACGGGATGGACAACTGGAACCACAGGAGCAATGATGCCACCCTGAGCGACTGCGACTAAGGCGATAAGGATTGTCTGGAAAATAAAAAAGAACGATGAAAATGGTTTCAAATTCATAGTATGAAAATACAAAACATGAGAAAATGTTAATAAAATTAAATGACAAAAAAAAAGAGTAATAATAATAAGTAAATAAGTTTTATCTCTACAATATATTTCACGGTAAATTTGTATTAAAATCAATAAGAAATAGTAAATATTAATTACATAAAAAAGTAATAAAATAAAAGTAAAAGTTTGAATACTTACCAGTTTAAGCATTTTGTGTGATTATTCTTGTAATGATCGTGCAAATGAAATCAGCTGTGTGTGTAGATTGTGTAGATCTCAACCCTTTTATAGGTCTAAGGCTTTAGTCTCTAGGCTAACTATCTACTTGCTATAAATCCTTACTCTGTTGTTAGGTACTGTGTAACTCGAGTGACTTTGGAGACTCGAAACGGAACAAATAGGATGATGTTTTTAATGTATATCTTTTAAATAAAATAGACAAATAAAGGAGAAACAAAAATTGACTAGTCGCTTTAATGAAATTTCGCGAATTTAATGAAATGATTTATCGATAATATATATTTTTATTCAATTTTAGATTCACGAGAAATATTAATTTGTAGAAGAACGTACTAGCTACTGTGTCTACTGTCCGACAGGTCTTTATAATTTGAAAATAAATTTATATACTTTTTATATTGATAAATTATTCATTTATATAAAATATGATATTATATATTATGAAACGAAAACTTAAGTTCCAAAACCGGAAACAGATCATACGTTTTAGATTTACAAAATTATGAGAACATTTAAAATAAATCACTATGCATCGTTTCATTTAAGTAATATAAAATAAAGTCGTTTGCTTAGAATGAAGATTGTAAACAAAAATACTTAGATATTCGATAGTGTTGTCTTATCAATCTGAATTTAATATATATAACATACATAGAAGAGTTCATTCATATGTGAAAAATATTATCTTTGATACAATAACCCTAAAACAAGACCACACATATGATAAAATATAGTTTGTACTTTCTGTGTATGATTTCCTACAATAGCCTTGTCTAAGGGCTTGTAAATATAAATAAAACTGGGTCTTAAACACATACGTTTAGCGTATAAAGGTTAAGGCAATGCGATAACTATCTATAGTTAACGATCTATAGACCCGAAAATGTGTTGCCATTTTATTAATTTCTTTACAAATATAAAAATAGAAAAGTGAACATACTGTAGTAAGTTATTCGAGGTGAACCCGCGAGATCGTACAAATCGATTGAAATTAATTAATTGATTCTAACGGACCTAAAGGTAAACCATCACCGACGAGGTTATTACGTTCTTTATCTGTGTTAGTATCCAACCTTAACATGTGTGTCTGTGTGTGTGTGTGTGTGTTGTGTGTGTGTGTGTGTGTGTGTGTGTGGGTGATCCCGTGGGATAAATATCTAATTTGTGTCACTTTAATGTTGCTATTTAAAAGCGGTCTAAATATTTCCTTATCTTGTCTTTGTTTTTCTCCTATATTTCGGATAACTGTGGATAGATGGTTAACGCCTACTACCTAAGCTAATTTTAGTGTACATTACACTGAACTGCAGTATAGACATTTAATATAGATAATCAAACACAATAAAATCCTAAATATATCTGTTGTCTCAAAGTTTGTTAATAATCTGAACCTAATATTGGGAAATAGTCGACTAATATCCATGAGTTCTTAAAACACAAGTGTACTAAGTAAGGCTACTTTGTAACACTTTATAGATAAACATCAAACTTTATATTGCATAACATTTTCGTACTTCATACGGCATATTTTTTATATTCGTTAAATATACATGTGACTAAAAGAGTGCTTCCGAAGAGTGAAGGCCGTAGAAAAGATGAACTGCGTGAAAGACGATTTGGAGAAGAAGGTTTAGAGATGACGAGTAACAGGAGAGTGTGGAAGGAAAGAACATTCTGTGCCGACCACAAAAGTGGGATAAGGGCAGGAAGATGATACAGGAAACTGTGTTTCTTTCCATAATCGGTCAATATTTCACCGTTCATAGAAAAAATATGACGTTATTATTAGTAGTTTCCATTCTAAGTAATGCAATTGATCTAAACTAACTATACAATAATACCTTTCTAATAAAATCATACACGAGTCAGCACTCCAGAGCCCGCGAGTTATTGAACTAATCTATACTCCACGAATTAAAAGTTGTCTTAATGTAATTCTCTTTTATTTTTTACTTGTCATATTTATCCATAATTAAAAAATAAATTATTTTTATAGATAAATAAAATATCTAAGTGCCACTTAACGATGCAATTAAATCAATTGTTATGCATTTTTAATAATTCTAATCACATTTATAATGAGATGTCCAAGTAGGAAGTACGCTTTTATAATTAACATTACAACCTTATTGGTTTAAAGATATTTTTTTAATCTAACCACTTCCTGTGTATCTTTAATCCTATAAAAAAATGTTCTATAATAACTTGATATAAATTTTATAGGCCTTATACCAGAATATAATAAAATAATTCTACGTTTTAAAAGCTGTAAAATCTATATTCTCATTTAGGTTTGTCGAAAATTATTTAACATTTATTATTAACTAGGACTAAAATTAATGCATTATTATTAAGAGTATTTTTGTAAAGTTTTAAAATTTCGGACTACTCATATTATATATCTGTAATTAGTGATTTTGTGTGCCTCCTCCCTCCTTGAAATACTAAACCATCTATAAATATTTTTTATATAAATCGATACATTTTAAGTTTACTGTTATTTCTATTACACCCCAAACTAAGATTTGTCTACGTATTAATGGGAGCACATTTTAAAGTATAAGGTATATATTTAATATGACTCGGATAATTAAATATGTTTTATTTAAAGTATTACATAAATGTACGCCCACTTAGAGATAAAAATACTTCTAAGGGCTTCAAGTCACTCATACTAAGTGATGTTTTATTAACATGTAGCGGCATAATCATACCAATTAGCGCAAACTATTAACTTATTAATGCTTCAATTCGTAGTGTAATAGTCGACTAACTGTGCCATTGCCTGTTCAATTAAGTTCATACACTCTGGTTGAGGAACCTCAGATCGTATCTATCAAATCATTAAATCTTCCAGATAGACAATGACAGACAATTCATCCGAAGTTTATATAAAGTTCATAACAGGAAATTCCCATTCTAATAATTCAAAATGTTATCCCTAATTGGATTTAAAAGGGATCCATTAAGCACCGTACACTTTGCTAATTGTTTAAGGTCAGTGAACTGTCTAACGTTCTGAATGCATATCGCTTGATAATGATCTTAATGTCCTGTTTACGGTCGGATTTAACTTATTTAGACGCGGCAGTAGTCGTTAGATTTTATGAGTTGTTTTAGAATTAGTGAAGTTGTTTATGTGCTGTGATTGCATCTGTATTTATCAGCTTCGTTTCTGTTATTCGATTAAGGTCTCATCAAGAGGGTTCGATAACTTGTATTGTAAACTGTCATTTAAGTATTGTTTTTTATTGAATAGCTATTTTTAATTGATTCTGGTGCAAATAGATTTCGTTCTTTATAGAGAAAACTAATTCGCTATCGTTTTTCAAACTTTCGTTTTAAACTATTCATCAAAGCCTTGATTTAAGTTTTTACATTAACTCTATTCTTTTGATGAAACATTTAAAAAGTAATTTATTTTAAAATAAATATAGATCGCTTTACAAAGAAGGGTTTTAATAAAGATAAATGTATGCGTCTTTTTATTTATTATTGAGCGAAGTGAGCGAAGCGAACAGAGCGTTCTACTGGAGACTTTTTCATATTCTTTGTCACGAATTGGCTCGAAAACTACTTGACGGAAAATTATGAAATTTTGCAATAAAAAAAATACACATTAGGTGATGGTTTTAAAAAAAAAATTTTGAAAAATGACGTCAAATTGTTTTTTTTTTCAAAAATGTCATGTCTAAAAACTGATATCCCATTGAAGTCAATGGGAAACGAGGAGTCATTACATTGGGCTCGCTTCGCTCAATATGCAAATGGCACCCGAGATTTCGCGAGCGTAGCGAGTCGAAATCGAGGGTCTGTTGGCGCCCCTAGTATATAAATGATATAATGAAAAATATAATTTTAATAATACTTATTAGAAAATCTAATAAATTTGTGATCTTAACGCTTGGAACACAGTTTACTTAACCTCTAATACATCTTATACCTTGATTCATGTTATGGTAAATTAATAACGAAGTGAACGAACTGTTGAGTTCAGAGTTGAAAATTTCAACTTTGGTCTACTTATGCATTTGATTCATTTGCAAAACAATTTTATTTGTGAACCAACTCCAGTAACAAACATTAAAATATTTTTAAGTCATTAGAAATCCTTATTTGATATAGTTAGCTATAACTATAAATCTAAGTATCTTCATAATAAAAATTATATTATTTCTTCTAATTATACTCGTATATGATTATTCTACTAATATAATGTGAATCTTAAATGAAAAAAAGAACTTTTTTTTTACATTTTTATTTCCCAAACAAATGATAATGTGATTTCACTTTATATTTCACAATGGGGGCATGTACGCCATGAACGACCGGCCAACTGTGATGTACTGGCGTTTGGTAGACTAGGGGTCCATGATGGACTAGGGGTGCATGATGGACTAGGGGTGCCTGTATAGTATGTATAGTATGCACTGGTGTGTGGAGCGCGGCGTGCTCGTGAATGTAATGGAGTCCAGGCACCGGTGACGATGACACCAGGACAATCGTGACTAGAATCTGTAAAGAAAAGTTATTTAATATATAATAGTCAAGTAGAACTGTTTCTGTGCGATCTTGAAGCTTAAAATCCATTAACATATTAAGATATTATATTATATAGTGTCAATGAAATATCACTTGCGATAGAAATAATGCAACTTGCTTAATATTTTAAAACAGCGTTGATATTGTCCGTAAGATAAGAAACAATATTGCGTCAATAATATTTTTGTTCTCTTCATTTATTATTAATAAAACTCACTATTAGCAGATGTCTTTGCATCTTGAATGACCGCTTCGTATTAAGGCAGCGTGGATCTTGTTGTTTATATAAATCTCATTTATAAGCTAAAGAGCTAAGAAAAAATAGAGATGTCAAGAAAAATACGCCTTAGGATTATAAAATATACAATGTCGTTTGATAGGAAATGAAATTAATTACTACTTGAATATTATAGCCATTGTTAGAAATTTAATTATGAAATTGATTTCTTCATCTTTATACATAATTAAATATAATTAAAAATATATTTCAATAAGTATTTTTAATGTGATTTTTTATTAAAAGGATTGATTTTATTGGTTTGTTAATTTTTTTGAATACCATACTCTTATGTGTTAAACAATAAACAGTATTATATGGTGTGAAGCGATGGTAGAGGCACGGTGACTGACACACTTGCTAAAGTCAATGTCAGTTAAAAGGTTGAAGTAATGCGGTCACGAGCAAGTTATTTAATTGACTTTATATATTTATATGATTTTATATTTTATATCATTAGTGCTTTACTAGTAGGTATTTTTGTTGAAATTAAGTTTATAAAAAACATATCACGTGTTACTAAAGAGTGTTAATGATTAGTCAATAAGTTTCCTAGTTAATGATTCATTGTGACCTTGGTAAGGATCTGTTTTTATAACGTGCGAAAGGCAAGGTTAGCTTTTTACTTGCTCTAGGGCACTGCTTATAAAGTAATATATGTGACCTACACATCCACAAATATGTTTTAATTCCTTGGCATGGAATTCGACTTTGTATGTATGTATGTATGTGTGTGTATGGAAAAAACAAATATTATAATTAAGAAACTAATTACTCGTTCTAAGTCATAATTTGGTAAAGCTTTTCATTTTATTGAGGACTTATGATGAATGCTTCTACTTTAGCATTAGTTTGTGTGTGTGTGTGTGTGTGTTTGTGTGTATTAATACTGAACTGACAACTACACAAGGGAAAACCCTATTATGTGTTATTGAATTTGGAGTGTTCATATGAATGGAAACTTTTACCTAAATATTACCCCAAATCTGAGAGCTTTCACTCAACTTGGAAAATAGGTCGGATATTTTGAAACCGCAAGGGAATCGCTAATAAGCGTTAGATTACCTAATAACCTAAATACCAAGGATTATATTTCTAGGTCACTTGAATAAGTTCCAAACAAAGTGAAGTTCTGTTGAGGAATTTTGATTATGAATTAATAGAGAATAAATAAATATTGATGTTCCACTAAATATATGTTATATTTCAATTTAAAATGAATTTTTTAATTGTATAGCAATATATTTGTGATTTAAAAAATAGTAATTGAATGTTAATAACATTTATTAAATTATTATTTAAGTTTGTTGATTAATATTTATATATTCAAATGAGTTAATATTGTATATATACTGTGTTCCCGACTTCGTTCGAGTGGAATATGTTTATTAAAGTGTATCAGCCGTTTCAGAGGTTAGTCAGAACAAACAGACAGAGAAAATTATATATATATATATATATTTATGTAAGTACCGTGTATACTTCTATTTATCTAGTGAAAAGATGTAAATTTGGAATTACAAAGAGCCCCTTCAATTTTATTTATATGTATATAAACACTAAAAATACAAATTAATAAAGCTATGCGTAATAGAAAGTATTGAAACATTAGTTTTAAAAAATATTCAAACATGGTCTACTTATTTTAAATATTATATCGTATTATTGTATTATTACATTTAATATACGACGAGGGTTATAATAATTAAAGGTGATACTGATAATATATATATATATCACTTACTATCTATAATAAGCAGGCATGTTTATTTTCTGCTATTTCTTTCACCACAACGAAGAATGATAGATTAAAACAAATATTGGTAAAGAATAGTGAAGTGTGAAAGGGCAAAAGCACTGTGAGAAACCACTGGTTCGTGGTACGACATATTATGGTAGTGGTGGTCTTTTGGTGTTTTGATCGTGTTAAACGCTTTGAAATTAAGAAATAATAATTGATATGGTAATAAAGGCTGTATTAAGTGTGTTTTAATCTTTCACTTAACATCTCTTAGTAGGTCAAGTCGCAAACACCATTGAGAACTGGTCAAGTATGAACGGTCTTAACATAAATTATTTATAAGATAGTAGTCCAACTACATTGTACCTCTTATAATATATACTTTAATTCAATACAAACCTAAAATTTAAAGCTATTTAACACTAAACCTACCAAGTACCGGTCAAAATGACCGTTCTTAAACATTTGTAAAACTTACACATTTTTAAACGTTATAATATCGTTATCAAACTACATGACAACTTTTAGAATATGCATATAATATTTTCTTCACTCTTTACTTTTAGTTATTTCCATTATTACCTGCGTTATATAATAAAATAACTTTTAATTACCGGTCAATTTGACGGCGTGCGGTAGAAACAGGTATACAAGAATTGTCGGTAGGTTTAGTGTTAATATGGTATAGTCTTGTATCTATGTGTATAATTAGTCTTATCAACTTGATTGTTATGGTTCTAGTTGTTCGTAAAATATCCACTTAATATATTGATTTTTGTGAAACAGTGATCACAATAAAAAAACAGCTAAGTTTGTTATGTGCTTCTTCTTAGACCAGGTTTAAGTTGGAGAATGTTTTTATGGCAGGGTTTATTTTCGTATGGTATTAAAATAGCCCTCCTTTCACCCCCCCTGGAAGTACATAAGTGATAATTAGTATTCATTCAAAGTGGAAGAGATATAAATTAATTAAATAACTACATGCCAATCGATACAATAGAATAAGTCAATTGTACCAAATATTTAAGTAAATTATTTATCTCACTCGTACCTATGGCCTGGCTCTTAAAATATACACGTCGTCACTAAAAACCACTTAGTTTTAACATTTTACGTGTCGCAATTGCTTCTAATGGATTTATTCTAGAAAACTGTACATGCACTGCACTGTACATAATGAGGTTTTTAGTTATATGTAGAAATATATCAAAAATAAAACAAAAGAAAGAAAAGAAAATAATATAAGGAGTTGCAGATTTATAATTTTATTATTAGGGATTTTTTTTTAAACTAGGCTTTGTCTATTTTGGTTTGGATGTTAAGGTTTAAAGAAGCTGTAACATTGAGTTACCAATACTAATATTGTAACTGCAGACCACTTTTTTTTTATTATAATGAATAATATGATATTCTCTGTTTAATGTCAATCTATGACAGTGTTTATTTAAGATTGTATACTTAGTAGTAAAATATAAACAACATTTAAATTAAATATTCACTTTTAATTTCGTGTATTACATGAAATTTTAAATTCTTCTGTATTTTTATTACACTGTTTAAATACTGGGAAGAAAGTTTATTTGAGTCAATTAGTATAAATCGATTAAGTCAATGGAGACGTGTTTTAATTACTAACATTCTAGTATTTTTCAAATTATTTCCAAAGATAGAATAATTTATTTTTTCCGGTAAAGGTGTTTCAACAAATAATTTTATATCAAACTCTAATAAAAAGTAAAATATATTTTTGTTGATAGTACTGATTAAATAGTACAGTTATTAAATATAATAAAACAATTGAATGTCGGAGGTACATACTTTATTCTAAGAGGTCGTTTATTCTAAAATTTTCAATGAATGGCAACAACAGGAATCGCTTTGATTGGTGTGTGGCTGACGACTGAGCTGCTGTGAGAAACCGCAGAGGGAGCGGTCTTGACTACAACTGGGGCGGTGTGAATGGCGTGGACAACAGGGGCAGCGTGGACAGTGTGGACAACAGGAGCAGCGTGGACGGTGTGGACAATAGGGGCAGCGTGGACAGCGTGGACAACAGGAGTAGAGTGAACAACTGGGGCAACCACAGCGGTTTTAACAACCACCGGGGTGTGGATAGCATGCACAACGGGTGATCCATGGTTCACTACTTGGCTGCTCTTAGTAATGGTGGTCTTTGACCCAACAATGGGGACGGTATGAACTACTGGTGCGTGGACAGCAGCCACTACTGGAGTTGCATGACCCAGAAGAAGGCCAGGGGCGGCGGCAGCGCAAGCCAAGACAGCGGCGAATGCGATCTGAAAGTAAAATTACATTTATGAGGGGATGTGACATACTTCCATCTCGATGGTTTTTCTGTTTTAATGAACTTATTCTCTCGTGCAATCAAGTAATGGAAATCAGAAACGTTCGTAACCGAAATTAAATGAGTTTTCTGTGAATAATAAACAATAATAATTAATTAAAACTAAATTTACAGTACGATATGCAAAACTAGTATAAAAATTGATTAAATTTCAATAAAATAAAATTAACAATTATGCCTGATCGAACCTGATACTGATTGATCTCATATAATAAATATAATAAATGTGGTAGTTAGAATCAATGATTTTAATTTTATACTCAGACCACACATACCTAACTAAGAGATAGTTATCTCTTGTAACTAATTATTCAGAGTAGTTCAGAATATCCAATTTGTTCAGTAACAAAAATAGAACTGTTACACTTGACTTGCTGGTTTTAATGGTCAGTAAAGGACAACTAAATGTTATCTACGAGCTATACTATTATATATGTATATAAGCGATTTACCACTCACTGACTCATCAAGAAATCTCCGAAACTATCCGATTAACTTAAAATTTGACATAGTTACTTCTTTTGCATTTCGCCAAGTGTTAAACCTGAGAATTACTATAGCAACGGTTTCTATAGCAACGGTTACGATGACCACGGATAATATGACAAAGGTTACCATAGCAACCTAAGTTCACATCCAAATTAATAGTGTGCCCAGCGAAGCGGGAGGGAATAAGCTAGTATAAATATATTGATGAGTTTTTTATTGATGTTTATATTTTCCCGATCTAGCTTTTGCTTTAATTAGGTTCGATATTGTAATATTTGCTGTTATTTTTTAAGACGAATTTTGAAAAAAAAACTTACGAAAGTCTTCATGTTGATGATATTAGGTTGTTTGGTTTCTTTGATGTTGTCGAGTCAAACTTGCCGAATTATCTAACAATCGTACTGCGGCCGCCCGTATTTATACCAGTTGCCGAAACTCACTATGGGAACTGGCCTGTACTTGAATATTTTGAGAGGTCCTAACCGAGAGCTTAATTGGAGGTGGCATTACAATATTTTTAAAATAAGAATTTTTTTAGCATTTTATAATTTTTGCTTCAAGAAGTAGTATCAATAATTAAGATTAAAAGAATTGCGATCACGTTTTGATGATTTTTATTATATTTTATTATTATTATTTTGTTAATAGAGATTAAAAAAAACATAGATTTTAAAACTTATTTAAATAGATGCCCTATTTTATTAACTTGAATGGTTATGTAACAGTTTTTTTGGTAGACATCGATTCAATTGAAATTTATGCCGCATCCAAAATGTTATAGCGTTTTTGGTAACACTGTAGTGTTTAAAGTAATGCAAGTCGGGATTTATGAAGACATAAACGTAAACAAGATTTCGGCAAAGTAGGCTGATGCCAAGTTCACTTTTGTCAAGTTGAAGTTACTCAACGCTTTGTGTGTGTAATTAGAATCATTATCGAAGGCTTTATTTCTACAGTATTTTAATTAATTCCACTTCCTACATTTCATACACTTTAATAATTAAAATTATAATTATAATACTAATACAAATAAAAATACGTAATTATATTTACATGTGATAATTTAATATATTTAATATATTTATTACTTGAATTTATGATTGATTTTTTTTTCCTCATTTCATTTTTAATATTGTGTATTATTATAATTATGTACCTCATTATGTAAAGCAAGGCCATCTTACTTTTAAGCAAACTTACTGGTTTATTTAAAAAATTACCAAAATATAATACTTTCTATTAATGTAATATACTGGAGCGACAAAAAATATTAATTAACAAAATTATAAATATAAAATACGACAATGAATTTTAATTAATTTAATCTCAGTATTACAAAACAATTGATCTGTAGTGATACAGCAATAAAAGGACAGTTTCGTCATGATTGCATGTTCGCATGTTACCATCGCGTTAGCGATCCCAGATAGCACTTTGTGTACTAATATTATTTGTTACACAAAAGTTTATTTTAAAAACTTATCTTCTGTTATTTCTTGTTTAGTCTTAAAGTAAACTATTATATTTATAATTAAATGCGTGTGTGTGTATGTATATCAATAATTAAAATTTCATAAATTAATATAATAATTTTTAATGCAATGACAACAGCTACATTGAATATTTAAATAAATAATTAGGTAAGATGTATATCATATAATTTGATTAATTCTGTCCTCTCAGCGTACAGCTACAGTGCAGTTCAGGTACCGGTTCTTACCGGTTCTTACCGGTACCTATATAAGATAACTATCAATCACTTTAAAGATCCTTTCATTTTCGTCAATGACTCAATTTTGGACAAGATAATTGAGTTCATAATAAATTTATGATTTTAAACGCATATTTACAAAATAATTGTTGTTTATTACGTAATTTCTTTTAACTTCAAACTATGAGGCCACTTGGGATACGAAGCAACTCCAATTATTATATACTTACTTAAAAATATAATGTACAAGAGCCTTTATTAAATTTCACCAAAATGGTATCGTAAGTTGGTATTCTAATAATTGTGCAAGGAATTGCAAAATTTAAATATCTAAGCAAGTAGATCAGTAATTATATTAATATATTCAGAATAAACGACTAATACAAATTATCTCAAACATACCAAACGCCTAATATTTGCTTATAAAAATGATGAATGACTACAACGCATGCCGTGAAGATAATCATATATAATTATTTTTATTACTACAGCGCTCGTTTACACTGGTCGAATAAAGTTTATTTTAAATGTTTTAGTTAGATTAACAAATATTTTTTCTATTTTTATAATATATTGTAATTAAATTTATAATAAAATAATATAAACGACATTTGAGATTCAATAGTCAGTAGTCTCTTAATAGTTAACGAGTCGTGTAAACGAGGTGCAGGCTGTGCAGCCTTAGTAGCCTTGAATGATGATCTAGCAATAATTTAAGTTTCGCAACATCCAACAATAATCATTCTTCTATGTTATGAAATAAATGTTTCTTATCTATGAGACAATTGTTTACATGAAGTTAAAATGTCATTTAAATTACCATCAGTTTAAAAATCAACTATTGATTCTCATCTTACACTGGCAATGTTTCCGAGTGCCGCGATATTGAGACAAACGAATCTCGGAACTTGGAACAATACATTTCAAATATCACTCGCGAAGCACTCGAATGTGTTGAACTTTGTTTGTACCATGTTTTCGAAAAGCTTTCTCACAATATCATTCAAAAGTCATGTTTATGTTACTTTATAAATGTAATATGAAAAATATACTTATTTTATTATGTAGTAGAGGGTCTTGTAATTAAAACAATTCATTGATTTTTACCTTTAATGATTGATTAATCGAAAACAAAACAATATAATTATAAGAAACCAAATTATTAGTGAAGGGCGTAATATGAGTTAACAACTGGTACAGTCTCATGTACCGAAGAGCTGTGAAGAGATATGGCCGAATCTGGAGTCTTGTATGACACTATCGGTCCAGAGTGAACGAAGACTGGTGAAGGAGCCACATGTGTGTGAAGCAGTGGAGCGTGGATCAGTGTAGAGCTTCCATGATCCACGACATGGTTGCTGTTTGTCAGTGTTGTCTTTGCTAACGGGACGTGGTATTCCACATCATGCATGAGTAACGGTGCCTGTACTACATGCGTGCTTCCATGGTCAACTGTCTGCGAGCTGTGGGTTAGAGTTGATTTTGCGAGCGGGATCACTGGGTGCAATACATGTGTGCTACCATGATCTACTGCTTGACTGCTTGAGGTAAAGGTGGCTTTAGATAAAGGTACATAGGCGTTATATTCCAGGCTGACAGGCGCTGCGGTTGCAAAAGCCAGGATGGCGCTAAGGATGATCTGAAAAAAAAAATATCTTAAGGTCACATAATCTGAACAAAATCAATTAACTGTTTTAAATAAAATAAACTAAAATTTGATATCAGTTTATCAAAGGCAAATTTCATTCAAGGCTCTAATAAATAAAATATTTAACTAATAATCGTAACTAAATTTTTCAATGTAAAACCAATTAATTCGAAATTATCTTTGCAAATATTTTATTCTATTATAAAACTACAAGTAATTGTTAATTAAATCATTTTTGTAACTTACAATATTTTGCATTTTGGAGACACGCTTCGTTACCGACTGATGAGCAACTGCTGGAGTGATCTTTTATATGCGATTTAAATTTATCGTCTGCCCCAGTTAAACCGGTGCTTTTGATAAAAAATCACCTTCGTTAATTTTGATTTCGTCATTTGACAGGATCATTTAGCCTTGATATTGATAGATAATCGGTTTCGCCTGAGGGTACGTTTCGAGGGCGGCCTAGTTCTGTGTATCTTGTTACTCGTATTGATTAAGTAACCCTGTTTCGTGGCTGAAGGGTCTACTTTCTTATTGCTTACAGAACGATTATTATTACTTCACCTATTTATCTACTCTCGGAATTTAAACTTTTTGGTTGATTGGATACACTTATTCCCTTGTACAAATATTAGAAACGTAATTCGTACCAGTGATTATAGAAGGGAAGGTTAATTACTACCTAGAGAATAAGAAAACTAAGATAAAATATAATATATAATTAAGAGTAGGAATACCTTATAAATGTATTTTGAGATCATTATCCATAATTATGGGAATAAATTAAGTAATTTTTTAATCCCGCAACAATAAATAGATTGTGCTTACAATTAAATATTAAATATTTTTATCAATATAATATCATATTGTTAATGTAATTATGGAGTATTTTCTTCATGTTGATGTAATCACGCAAATGAAATAAAGTACAATCATGGAGATCTGATAAAAAATATGATTGCACACAAGAAAATTAAATACTAAGTTGTTCATAAGCATAGTAAAAAAGGTTTTCAAAAGATAAAATAGATATTTTTACAAAATTATATATTAAAAAGAACGTATACTTTGAAATTATATTTGGATTTGACATAAAAGGTAACTTGATAAATTTTGACTTCTGTAAACGCGTGTTTTATCGCAACATAAGTAAGGCGACCGCCAGAAGGCTTGTAATTTGACAAAAATATGCTTATCAGGTAAATTAATGCTCTCAAGCGATGTTGCCACACTTAAATATGATTATTTATATTTTTTTATTTAACTATATATTTTACAACATTTATAATTTACTTCACTGATTTATAATTAATTTACAAATACTGCCTAAATTTCGTGGTAAAATGTTATTTACTTAATAACATGACGTCATGATTTCACTTAAACTTTTATTACAGTATCAAAGATCGTAACTCATTGAATATAATTTCATTACGAGGTTTCTGACGCCACATTAATCATATATTGACCCCTGATATTTTTGAGAAGGTCCAAAACTTGAGGTTTCTCTGCAACTGCATTATACCTTTTGAATCATCAATAAAGCTTATCTTATGCATTTTCGTACGTCGTTTAATTTTATTATTATTTATTTATGTTTTCAATAAATAACCAATTAAATATTACAACAACTTCATAATTGAATTATTACGATTTCTGTGCTTATTAATAAATTTAGAGATTAAATGCCTACTACAGACTAGATTTTCTTTGAATATGAAATAGACAGTTTATCTTTATTAAGCGGGGTTGTTTTATATATGTTCCCAGACGTCGTTGATAAAATTAATCAAACTGTGAGAAAACCCACATATTATAATGTTATCTTATCATAAGAATTTATCTGATATGTGCCACCTATCCCAATTGACCTTGACTGCTATAGGTCAGAAAATTTACATGGGCTGTTTTGAAATAAAAACTATAACATTAAAATACTGCAAAAAGTCCTTAAAAGTGTGCAAAACAGTCGCCATATTTGCACATTTATGTTTAATGTTTGATCAAGTTGATATGTTTTATTTACAGCTTTCTTTGTAAGGCGTGTCCTTCCTTGCGATTAGCAAACTGATTGCATCTCACACTAAAAGCAACAGAAGCTGCCAGAATACAAAAAATAAATGCAAATATTAAATAAATTATCAATCTTAACAAACAGTAATAAGTATTTTTGCACTGAATGTATAACTTTGTGTTATACACATATAATTATATCATTTTGATGTCAATGCCAACGTCGAGTCGTAATGACAACTAATTTTAAGGCGCCAAAACTTAATATGAGTCCATAAAAGTATGAATTAAGTATAATAAAATTATATTAAAAACGAGTCGATAGTCGATGTTTAACGATCGCCTTACCGATAACATCTGGTAAGTATCGATGGCGATACGTCGAGGTGTTACTCGTCTATAAAACTCGACGCCAAGTATTTTATGTATTATTATCTCGACGTTATGTTTATTTTATTTGAGTAATAACCTTTTCTTTTTAATGAAGAGGTAAAGTTATGATGGAATATTATATTATATGTATATTGTGCCACAAAAACGTGTATATTGTTAGCGAATATTGTAACAATGGTTAGTTTATTAAGTATCTATGGTGATATTGTCATCAGACGGTTTTTTTATAAAAAGATATGAATATATTTGAAACAAACAAAAAGTTGTGAAATTTTAACTACCTACTTTGCTCGTTATTTCGAATAAAATGCATGTCATTACATGAAGTACCTGTTTCTCTTTCTTAACAAGATACTTAGCATTCTTTATCCATCTTTGGAGTTGAGGGCGTAGGCATAGTGCAGATTTAATATATTATTTAAGATTTTAATCGAGTAATTCATGAATGTGTTTTATATATTTTTTATTTGATCGACTCTAGCTGCAGCTCGTATACAACCACACTGAATCGGGGTAGTTTTATCAGCATAATGTATGCAAATTCTATCTATTGTAGTTGCTTACGTACCAAGTTGTAATTTCACACACATAACTGAATTATACATATCTATTCACTCAAAGAATTGAACTAGTTATTTTATTATTTAAAATTATTATAAAATATTCAATTACACAAGTTAAGGTATTAAAGTTATATCAAAGAAGCATAAATTAATATGGCTTATAAAGTACGGAACCCCACCCGTAATTGGCGCTTGACTCTTCACATTTTGATGTAATTTATTCGTGTCGGTGAGTTATTGCTGCGTTTAACCCCGAATCTTTCATGAGGTCGTCCCAAACTGTGAAAGTTTGTGTAATTTAATAAGTTTAATAATATTGCGATGTTTTCAAGGATATATTTTATAATGATTTAAAAAAGGGTTCCTTGTAAGTGTTTGTAAGTTATGAAAGTAATTCGTTACTGGCTTTCGTTTGAGTTATGAGTAAAGCAATATTAAGGATATTTACCATTCACAATGTCAGCTAAAAACTTATATAAATTTTTATTAGAACGATTAATTTAATAATTATGTTATTCTGGTTGCCATGACACAATGTTTTACTTATAAACATCAATATCATATAATTCCAGATATATAAAACTATAATGAGGTCAGTGAACCCTAAAACAATAGGTTCTAATAAAATGCAGTTCAACAGCCGACCGTCCTACAATAGGGACATCATTTGTCACTTTGTCACTCTCGAATACTATTTTCGTACCTTTTTCATTTTAAGCTACTCTCAAGTAATGAAAAGTGGCTTTGCGAGACTCTTTTAGAAAGTCCCAAAAGTCTTATATTTATCCATCCATTGCATTATGTGGTTTCTGCAACTTCCTTCTCAAAGTTCTATCGATATCTTAATAAAAAAATCAATTACAAGATTTCGACAATTGACATGCGCCGGTATTGGCCTAGTTACAAACCTTAAACAAAAAATATTGATTGAACAGCGACAGTCGAATATATTAATTATGTCATTTGAAGGCTACATTGATGTAATAAATCTGTTAATATATGATTGTTATTTTAACCTTGTTTTAAATAGTATTTATAAATATTTATTTAAACAGAAAATAAGTTAGTTATTATTTTAGGCACGAGACTAACCCGTTCTGTTAGATGCCTATAGGCACAATTTTGTCACCAGATCGCTAGCTGATTGACATAAGTAAATAAAATCTAAAGTTCTTATTAGCTGTCATGTTTATTAACATGGAATGTCAGTCTGTATTGATATTTCTGTTAACAAGGTTTAATTTATTGTTTTAGTCAAATCAAAGTAAGGAAGTCAATGTTAGTGTTAAACAAGAAAGTTTAACAATAAAGTTTTGTTTTGTTAATAGTCTAGAATGTTTAATGCTTAGCGAGAGATAATTATAATAATGAAAATAACAAGGAAATTCCTTTCAATATTAATCCGGAAACGAATTTAAACTTCAGAGCAATAATTTATATTATCAATTAGTTGTTTGATCTATTAATTATATTATATATGATTACATATAATATATATATATAATGTTATTTATTTAAATCTTAGTTTTGAATATTGATTAATTTAATTTTGTAAGTCATGTTGATACTAATGTTGCAATACACGAATTCAAAGAAACTTTTATACGTAACCGAAATGTTTTAAATGATTTGAAAATATTATAAATGACATTCGTAACAACCATTCCTAATATTTTCATCGTAACAATTTCAAAATAAAACTTGATGAGGCAAAATTGAAACCACAGAAGGGTCAATTTGCTCCCCCAATATCAGCTTCCTTGTTTTTCCCTCGAGCCCATTACACCCAGACCGTATAAATCGTTAGCGCTCAAGTGAATTTACTTCTCCCGAGCAATATCGCTTTTGAGTCGATTTCAGGAAATTTACTAGCTTAATCTTCCTTGCAACTGCAGGAAAAAACGGACTGAGATTTATATTGTAATTAAATCAGATGACCAACATGGAGGGCAGTTTAATAAGATTTATTTAATTTGATTACAATAAAATCTATAATAGTTCGATACTCATAAAATAATAACCTTGACCTTAATAGAACGCCTCTGTAATAGAATCTAAAACAGGGATAATTTTATTTAAATCATTCATAAACACTACTTCAGGAAAATTATATGAGTTAATCAAAACAAATATTTCATAGAAGCCTATTAAAATTAATATATTCTATTATTGTAACCTTAAACTTTGTTGAATATGTATTTTTAATAGAAACCAAATTGTAAGTGTATTTATAAAATATTATATTGTTTCAGATTCCTGGCCATCTGGTGGCCTCTCAAATGTCAAATCACCAAACGTCGTGCAAGAATGATGATCGTTTTCATTTGGATATTCGCCATCCTCGTCACAACGCCATGGGTTTTCTTTTTCGACTTGGTCGTTGTATTTGACGATAATCCACATGTACGTCTTTGCTTGGACGTCTGGCCCAACCCTATCAGCGAAGTTCTTTATTTTGTTATTGGAAACCTTATATTCTGTTATATATTACCAATGGTGCTCATTACTATGTGCTACATACTTATTTGGATTAAAGTTTGGAGAAGATCTATCCCTACCGACACTCAAGATGCACAAATGGAACGTATGCAACAAAAATCTAAAGTTAAAGTTGTCAAAATGCTGGTCGCTGTTGTCATACTTTTTGTCTTATCATGGTTTCCCCTTTACCTTATATTTGCAAGAATTAAACTGGGTGGCCCAGTTCAAAAGTGGGAAGAAGAAATGTTCCCTGTAGTAACACCTCTAGCCCAATGGCTAGGAGCCTCCAACTCTTGCATCAATCCGATTTTATATGCATTCTTCAACAAAAAATACAGAAAGGGTTTTGTCGCTATAATTAAGAGTAGGAAATGCTGCGGTCGACTTCGCTACTACGAAACCATCGCTTTGCAATCATCAAGTACATCTACAAGGAAGTCTTGGCACTACAATAACAATCACGCGTCAATGACGCGCAGGTCACCGCCGGTTGATAAGAACGCTGTGTCCTTTATCTTCAATCACACTGGAGTTTAAGACTTAATGTTATTGTGACCGGAGCTAATTTTCAACGGCCTTCAAGGCTTGCGTTCGCTGGCTGGAAGACAGTCGAGGCGAGTTTCAGCATATCGAGGAATACGAAGATTTTAACGCTTGAATTTTGAGTTGACAGTTTGGTGTTTGTCCTGTGCATGAACAGATTGTGACAGTCCAATAATATAGACGATAAGTGGTAATAATGAGTGTTTAAAATATTCATAGTACTTTTATACTTAACTGGATTTAGGCAGAATAAATAACTATGGAGTGAACACGCACATGAAGCACAATATAAAAAAAATCCGCTTTAATTAATTTGTTTCAGAGAGATACTGGTTTAATTCCTTTAATATAATTTATTTTATTCCATAAATATATTTTAGATAAACATCAAGGGTGTCTGTGTATTGTCATCAAGTAATAGAATTAGGTATTTTTTAAAAGTAATCGTCGGATATATCAGTACAAACAAATATTATAGATATTTCACGATTATTATACAATCATTTAATAAAATAACACTTTAAGAAAATATATAAAACAATTAATTTATTTTTTAAAATGATTGTTCCTCGTAAAATTAATGATAAACGATATTTTTATTATATCCATTATATCTGCTATTTGCTGATCACAATTATAATATATTTATAAAATTAAATGTCATTCAAAATTTCACTTACATGTAGTGTCAAGAATAATATTTTATGTTACAATGTATTTTTATAAAATGAATAATATGCGTAATTTGTTGAGATCGAGCACAAATAAACTTTTTTATAAGTAAAATAATAATTCTTGTAAATTTAATATTCTAACCTTATATTTAAAGTAATATATTTTAGAATAGAATAGTTAAAAATATAATAATATTATTACTTTTTGTGTTAATTATTTATGTTATTGACTCCCGTAAAGGTGGTCAGCCGCTTCGAATGCACAAATGTTGATAAAATAAATAATATAGGTTAAGATAATCAAATTAAATGTAAGTTTATATATAAATGAGATGTGAAATAATGTATTTACACGTTTCCATGTTTGACATAACCGACTGTATGATAGAGGAACTCGTTGACTACGTAATATTAATATTAAAACATAATAGCACATAAAGAAATGGGAAAAAAAAAATCTTAAAAAGAATTGTATTTTTCTACTAGGAAAGTGGTTTTGCAAATAGATGGAGTTTTTAGATTAATTCTATATTTTAGCGTTAATTTTCGTTATATATCACTGTAGGAAGGAAAAATATTTATCCATAAATGCTAATATATTATGAGTGCTTTTTAGTTAATACTTAGAGTATAGTTGTTAAATAGCTTGTTTCTGTAGTTCCATGTTATCAGACATAGTCGAAGCTTGCAAGACTGATGTGTGACATGCATTTAATCCTTGTAAAGGAAAAGATAGGTGATAAAGGTAACGAATTCTGCTATTTTTGTATTTGTACAGCTTAACTTTAGCACACTTCTGTTGTCTCTCAAATATCTACGAGTGGTGGAAAGATTCACGACGGTAAATGTTTAAAGTTTTATACGTTACAAGTAATTCACATTTATATGGAAAAAATGAATCTTTTATATTTGTAAATGAACTGGATAACTTCTTTGTAAATATTATTATTGTAAAATATATAAAATGTTTGATGTTTTCTTTTTTATGGTCGCATTGTACATAGCTTGTTTAATTTGCAGTGTTTGATGTTAGGTGTTAAGAACAAATAATAAAATATTATTACAAAGAAAAGAAAAAAAATGAAAAATAAAAAATTTGTAAATTGTACAGATTAATAGGTAATTGTTTACTTTATTTTGTTAAATTTCTTCGTAATAAAAAAGTAATTTCTTACGAACCTTATACGAGTAGCAGCGGAATCGTGTGTTTCATATTTTATATTTTCATTGTTAAAATTTACTAAACAAACAAATATTATGCTGTAATTTTAAGATAGACAAAAAAAATGTATAAATAGATGTGTAAAAATGTAGAATCAATGTTTCAAGCAATGTTAGCTGGTTATTATATTAAAAAAATAGTACGCTTTCTAGATAACTAACACGATTGTTAAATACGTTACATAAATTATTTACAATCGTGTTAGTATAAAAATATAATAAATATTTACTGACTCAGCAATGATAAGCAATCTAAACATATTCAAGTGCAAAACTTCTACAACATATCAAGATAAAAACTATATTAATTAACAGATAGAAAGAATATAATATCTTTTTCATCTTGTATTTACACTGCCATTTTGTTGTGGATTATTAATTTATTAAGTTTTTTATTTTATCATATTAAAATACTTAGTTATTGTAATTTTTTGTCATTTTTCATGATTCAATAAGACAAAATCACGCTCAGATTAACATTACAACGATTTTAAAATTATTGTAATAACTTTATATTTTTGATGATTGTTTATAATGATTTTTATAAAGAATTTATCTTTTTTAATAAAATGTGCAAGTTATATCGTAATTTCGTTGTAAAACATGAGATCCTGTAAATGTGAGTAAAAAATATTATTTCAAAGTAAACTAAAAAAGTTTTATTTGCGTGGATTAGTTTTGTAATTAGTTATGTTATGTGGTAATAGTTTAATTTATAACAGCAGATAAAATAAAGAAATTAATACTCAGTACAGAATTACAGGTTCGTTTAAAGAAATAATAAACGTATATTGAATTTAAAGTAAAATATGGCAAATCAAAAATATAATACCGAAAGATTTTATTTCATTCCAGATATTCTGATATCAGGTATTCCGAAAATCAAATTGTACAGATATTTTTAAAACTTAAACAACAATTTTAAACTAAATAAGTTTAATAAAATGTTATCATTGTTTAAATTTAATTATAAATAATGTTTAACACTAAACCTACCAAGTACCGGTCAAATTGACCTTTGTTAAACTTTTGTAAAACTTACACATTCTTAAACGTTATAATATCGTTATCAAACTACATTACAACTCTTAGAATATGTATATAATATTTTCCACACTCTTTACTTTTAGTTATTTCCATTATTACCTGCGTTATATAATAAAATAACTTTTAACTACCGATCAATTTAACATCGTGCGGTAGGAACAGGTATACAAGAATTGTAGGTAGGTTTAGTGTTAAAAACAAATTTATTCAAAATTATATCATAATATTACAAGACGATTTAAGGGAACAGAGATCAAATAATACACAGAATCCTGTATGATTAAATCCCTATCAAATATAATATCCTCCACAGTAAATAACATCATCAAACAATATTACTTACTCTTACGCAAATACGTAAGTAAACAATATACTACTGTATCTTATACCTTCAATCAATAATCAATCTTAAGCGATTCTGTAATTGTTTTGTAAATGTTGGCTGTTATTTTAAATATATATTTTAAATATAAGTCACCGTGTGAAATAGAAACCTTAGTTGTTTTCTGCTACCGCAATGGAATTCACAATGTATTTATGAAAATATATTTAAATAAATAAAATTAATGTAAAAAAATATATCCTACTTTTATTTTCCTAATTTTATTTAAGAGAAGTAAAGATTTTATATGTTGACGTGATATGAACTATTAAATCTTTGACTAAATTGTAATTTTAGTACTTTTGAATAAAACAAAATTATACAGTCCAATGAGATGACACTGTCTCACTTTTTTAACTTTGTATTATGAGTATAAAAAATCAATTTAAAAACCAAAATATGAAAAATATACAAAAGATATTTTCAGTATTTTCATTTATATTTATACATTTTGTTCAAAGCCAGTTAAAATTAAAAATATATATATATTGTGTCAAAACAATATAAGTACAAGAAAGAGAACATCAAATAAATTTCAATTATTTCCAAATTCGTGAACATTACATATCGCTAATGCTCTGCCAGTCGGCGAGCACGGAGCGATTTAATTCACATCAGAAGTGTCCGTTATTTTCGTTTTAGCACAATATTTTTTCTCAAATCCTGCAGCCTCGTGCTACTGACCCGGAAGGTCACGGTCGCTGCACTCCCGAATATATATACGCAAGCCAAGTTGTATGTATTTTTGTGCGCAATCACACAAGTGACCATTCAATAATGTTAACTATATTTTATTTAGACAAAAAATTAAAACAAAATAAGATAAAACACATTCTTAATATCTTTATTGTGCTGAAAAGAGGTTGTAGTTTCATATCAATGACTTGCACTTCACAGCTATATGTTTAAACAAAGTCGGCTCGTTTGATCCGTGACGAAACGTATAAAAGTGAAGGTGCTTTATTAGTATCAACTTTATTTTCTACATAATATATGTACAACAGGTGCTGATTTATTCAAAAGGAGATAACGAATTGGAAGGTAATTGAAGCGTAAGGCTGTTGAAATATTTAAAAGTAGGTACAAAGTCTGGTTAAATTACTCGTTACTTAAGGTTTAGTTTACTATATAGTATCAACTCTATGAACTGTTAGGTAAATGTTACCGCACTTTTATTTGAAGGTTATTAAAAATCAAACCTAAGAGAAAGTTATGAGAGATAGAAAGTTATGAACAAAAATGATGTATTACCAATAAAATAATACTGCAATTATAGCACAAACCCTTCACAAAATTGTCTAAAACGATATAATAATATATTATTTGATATAAATGTTAATATATAAGAAAATAAGGTCTAAATAACGTTCGAGTGTAGTCCGGGAAGCGACCGTGGCCCGCCGGTGACCCAATATCACTAGTTCAAGGTACACCCTGTTGCATTTCAGAATTTCATTTACTTTTAATATCATTTCACATTTCGGATTATAATGAGATTTATATTTAAAGTTACATTTACATATTTTTTTTCTAATTTATGTAAGTGTCTCGAAATGTGGACTTGCTGAATATTCTTTGAAGCTTTAATATTTTGAGGTAGAATAAAAAATAACTTTTTATTTTTATTTTAATTAATAGAAAAGTCAAGCAAACCTCCATCATTGCATATCAACGAATAAGACGATTATTAACTACTCTCATAAAAAATGGGGTAAGACAAAAACTAATTAATATATTCTATCGGTTATTAGTATTTAAAATCTAATAACTAAGTTATTAATAATCCCAAAGTGACCCTAAAGCCATGGAGGCAGGTGTCCCGAGAAGCCCATCCGCGACCCACTTCCATCCAGTTCAAGGCCGCTGCACCACAATCGATACCCGTTTCAATTCATCTATTAAACTCTCTTTTGGAGCTACGTTTATAATATTTTATTTTTAATATATAACTTTACTTTTTTATTATAGATTATAAATAAAAAAAAATTAAAATCAATTGTCATTTTAGTTGTATGATTAGCAAAAGATTTAGTAACTAGCCTACAACTCCTACAAACAAATCTATGGAACTATTTGTAATAACTATTTACAAGTGAAATAAGTTGTATATGTTATATTAAGAGACAACAGTACTTTATTTCATTAAGAAGACGGGTAAAAATTAATATTTTTTACAAAGATATAAAAATAAACACGGTAGTAAGTGTCTGCAGATGCAAATACTTGGTCTTGACCTATATCGGTACCGCGACGCGCCGGTGTCGGATATTAAAACGGTAAATTCAATATTTGTACTACATATTCGGTTTATATTATTATAGTAACGGAATCCATCCGTTCATGATCGGTTCGATGTTAAAATGAGGCTTGTTACACACTGATCTTGTCTCGATAAGAATATATTATCAATTAGGCCTACCTATTATAACCAAAACACTTAACTTTCATTTAAATTTAATATGTTTTAATTTGATTCTTTAATATTTTAAAATTTTGATATATTAAGATTAATTTAATTTGCTTTTATTTATCTTAATATATAAAACACAAAAGACTCACGGACTCACTGACTCATTCATCGCTCTACAGTCCAAACCGTAATACCTAGAAAGCTGAAATTTGGACACAAGACTCCTGACATATGGAATAGGTGCAATAAGAAAGGATTTTGCAAAGGTCCAAACCGTTTTTTAGTTACAGCTAAAAAACTGCAAAAAATATAACGCGCTGTTTGGTCCCTAAGACTCAAATAATAATTTCTCAAATAATAAAAGTAACAAGCTCTTAAATAATATTACATGAAGTGTTATTTTATATGCAATAACAAACTGGTATACAAACATTTAAACTATATATAGACACGTTCCAATTAATCTCAAAACACACACCGCTGGTACACGGGTGCGAGCTTATCTTCAGAGCTTAATACTCATATGGACGCTATTTTAAAACTAAACTGATTACAAGATAACTAATAGCATTTAGTATTTTAATAATATAATTAGATAATGAATTTGTTACCTTTAGTTAAATAAATTAATTTTAGTGTTTGATTTCTCTCCATTAATAATTTACTACTGCGTAGAGTTACTTTAAAATTAATTATAAATCTTTTAAAAATATAAACATATATTCGCATTGTAGACTATACATTTTGTAAATCTCACATGTTCCAATAAGTTTCTTACTAATAGCTAGGTTTATTCAAATGGAAATCTAATAGGAAATTGCAGTAAACAAATAGTGCTCAGGACGTAGAGCCTTGGCCTAGATGTAGGTAAACAGGTCATAGCTAGCCTAGGCCTTGCTAATGCACTACGGGGAGCTAGAATGTTATAAACGTAATTTGGAACTTTACAAAACTCTTGGTGTATAATATTTTTAAAAGTTATAATTGAGACAAAATACAGCCTTTACAGAATTAAAAATTTAGTTTTAGAATTAAAATAGAATTAGCGCAGGATATCAAACAGATTTATCTAATAAAGTTTTTGTTGGATGACCTTTTTTTCTGGTAAACCAAAAAAACGATGCGGGTCTTCAAGGAAGTAGACTAGTATATACGTAAAACGATCTAGTAACATCTTCAATAGAATTAAGGACTTGGAAAATAAATTTACAAAATATTTGTTGTTTTTTTTGGCTTTTGATTGCTATTCAGACCCTCTTGTACATTTTGAGAATTCTTTGCTTTGATCCTCAACAGTTTGGAATTAAATTTGGTAATAGCTTCATCACCTGAAGCTATATATTTTACTGTGAAGGCAGGACACACCCGCTGTATTTTAAAATTATAAAGAATGCTTAACGAAATATCTGTACCGTGTTGTGACGTGTTGTGACTATGCATTTAATTAGGTTTGTTTCTTAATTCCCATAACACAAAAAAAATGGCCAAACAGATTGTTTATAAAAATTTATATGTTTTTCTTGCCAATTTTTTCGTACTCATTTATTATGATGATTTCTTACTCATTTATTACATGAAAACAAAAAACAATTTGACGGATTTAAAAGACATTTAGCGTGATCTTATCACAAAATCAACACAAAATATATTTCGCTCTAAAAATTATATTGCCACGGGATAATATAAAATATGGTTTGGGATTTAATTACGAAAAACTGAAAGCTATGAATACATAAAGTTGTGTTAGACGGAACAGAACATATAAACACAAATGATATCTCCCACACTTTAAAAAAGTATATATTATTAATTCTTCTATAATTGCCGTTTGATGTTTTTACCAAAGCTTTTTGTACACAATACAGTATGTACACGTTGTTATAAAACTTCAGTCCTTTCCTATGTAGTAGATAAAGTTCCAAAAGAACTTCAAAGTTCAGCAAATTAATCTTACTAACATCAGCGACAATCCCTGTTGTTCTTATTCTCGACCTTCACATAGTTTCACATTATTTGTGAACATAATAAACAACATGTCATGATTTAGTCATGACATGAACATGAAATAACCTAATCTATTTGGCACAATATGATAAGAACGATATCTCGTTAAAAGGAAAGAATTTTATTGAAATATTATATTTAATCGAATCCCTATTACACAGACTATATAATCAAAAAAAACTTGGAACATCTGACGATAATTTTTTTATAACGTCCATACCTTAAATTTTGTTACACAGCATAACTTTTAATACATTAACTTTCGCAAATGTCTTTGTGATTTGGTTCAAGGATAAGAAAATAATAAACTTTAAGAATTAGGCCGACATTATCATTACCACACAATGTTATTCAATAATGATAACATTAGTGACAATTGATTTATCAAAATCAAATTATTTAATATGATTTAACACTAAACCTACCAAGTACCGGTCAAATTGACCGTTCTTAAACTTTTGTAAAACTTACACATTTTTAAACGTTATTATAACGTTATCAAACTACATGACAATTCTTAGAATATGCATATAATATTTTCTTCACTCTTTACTTTTAGTTATTTCCATTACTACCTGCGTTATATAACAAAATAACTTTTAATTACCGGTCAATTTAACTGCGTGTTGTAGGAACAGGTATACAAGAATTGTCGGTAGGTTTAGTGTTAAGTAGATTTTATTTGGAACAAAATAATATTATAGTTATATAACTTCATACAGTGTACCGAGAGTGACACGTAACCAATATTACGTTAATTTCCGTCTGAATCGGGTGACCCACTGCGATACTTACAATTCTATCCCTCGCTTCTATTGTTCAGATACTATGTCGAATATATGACAATTTATTCGCTCTAATTCTTGACCATGCATGGAAATATTCTTATATATATAATTTCTTGATATTAAACAAATAATGATAATAGTAAGATTTGTCATCATGTAGCCAATAAATTTTTACGACTACAGATTAAAGTCACCATTGTAAAAGCTAATCAAGTATCTAGATATCAGTTATTATATTTTAAAGATTAATTTAACAGAAACAATCAGAACTATTTCCTTTCACTACAATGACATAAAATTATATTATGTATAGGCTATAAATGTTAAAAATAAATCTATAAATTTTTGGATACGAGCTGTAGATAACGAATATAAATATTTGTAATCCTTCTGTCTGTACGTACTGTGTGTTACGTAAAACTAATGAATATGTTTCCATTGTTTGAAGGCTTAAAATCTATCGCAGATTATGATGTTATATATCTAAATGCAACTTTGCCATGACCCTCATGGCAAGCGTGTTTTTCATTAGTTTTAAGGCTCTACTAGCGTTAATCTAGAACAAATGTTTTATTATATTATTATGAAATCACTTTTGCACACAAACTGTTACTGCTATTTATTTCCAAGCCAAAATCAGACGTTGTTGAACTTCAAGAAGACTTTAAAATTAATATAATATTTACGAACGAACTTTGTTCGTTCTGTATTGTTTTCACTTTCTCGGATGGATGGATGTATGTCTGTGGACAGAAAAAAAATTCTAAGTCCTGAAAATTTGTAGGGATTTTTTTATATAATCGAAAAATATCTATTGGGTCTTGCTGAGTTTAATAAGAAACATTTTTTTTAATTCTTTGTAAAATTTTCCATTTTTAATTAGTGTGTAAAAAAATTAATGTAAATTTTTTTACAATTTATTTTTGTGTGTAGTCTATCTTATATTTAATGATTACTTTTAAACATTTATTTTCATAATCATTTAACTTAAAAATCAATTGTTTTTTTATTAACATTTATAAGTGCATCAAAGTTCGGGAAATACCCTGGGTATTTGCATCTTCACTGGTCATTCTTAATTTCATCTTGCCAGCTACATGGACTTCTTTCTGAATGCTCATGAAATAAGTCATGATAAAGTTTATTTTAAGCTTAAATACATTTTAAAGTTTTTTTTTTGGATTTTGCAGTAATATTTATAAAAATTATAGCATTGTAAAAAGCTTCAGAAATTATAATAACTCAATATGTTTACAGTATATCAAATTACATCAACATTAGTCTAGTACTGTTTCCGTGAGTGAATAATGAAATAGATGATGTATGTTTGTTAATATTCCACACAAAAAAATACTAAACATATTTAGATAAAAATTTGCTATAACATAGATATATCAGGATAATAAGTAAGCTACAATTTGTAAAGATTTTGTATAATTTAGCCATAATGTAACGACGAAGACGACGATGGAAAAGAGCTCCCTCTGAGAGTTACCCTACCGTGCATTGCCGTAACCGTCGGAGTTGCACGAAGATAATGTACTGTGAGATTATTTAACTTTTAAATCATTTATTTCACATTTACGCGAATGCTACTATATCCATAATACTGAGCCATAGATGCATTAAAACTGAATATCTTATTTGACAAATGTTTATTCTTATACAATTAATACTCTTATCGCTTCTCATATTAAAAGTAGATTAAATTTGATTTCTATTCCGAGTAGTTTAAATAAAATTGTGAAAGTTACGCTAATTTATGGCTAGGTAATTAAAACAGAAAAGAAAAGTGAAATGTACCGACAAATTCGTGGCTAAAATATTGTCCATAGCTGAAATTTTCCACCCACTTTCTAGGTGAGAAGCCACGGGTAGTAGCTATTATTATAGTACTTTTAAAAATTAATATTTATTTTTCTTTAATTCCATTTGTTATCTATATGAAGTGTGAAAGTTTGTGTTTGTTAGAGATTATATTAGTACAGTAGTACTGAACAGATTTTAGTAAAACTTTCACAGTTATCCCTGATTTAATATGAGAAAGAGAAAATATATTTCCTCTATTCTCTTTAAGTCTATTTTGATATACTCATATGTAAATCTTGTCAAAACTGCGTTGTGGTGTCTTAAGTTAAATGGATATGAAAAAAATATAAAATTGGGTTCATAATTAAATATATAATTTAAATTATCAAAAACATTGAATCCAATAAAAGTTATTTTTGTTCGAAAATATCTTTAAGCTGTCCACTTGATTACTACAAACTGCTAAATTTATTCAATACGTGGTGGCAAGTAACATGACTTACTTTATAGGTATTTCAACCACGTTTTAGTTTCTCAGTTTTAAATTATCATATGATTTTATCTAATAAAAATAACACAAAATCTGAAGATGATTGATATTTCATATCAAAATCAGTTTTAAAACGTACAGGATAATATACGATCCTAATAGAATTTTCACCATTAATCTTATCCTCTGACATAACTTTATAACATTATAAAGCGGTGTAAAACGTTAACGCTCCAACGATTCCCTGTTATATGGAACCTTGAGATAACTCCGCGCCTATGATTCTGATTTTCCCTCGGGAACATTACAAGACTTAAGGGAATTTTATTAACGTTTTCTTTTATAATGGAATCATTTTTTTATTGTGTATCTTCATATTTATGTACATCACATTTATTTAAATATTTCTTGAAGTATATTTATTTTTACAGATGTTTATTTTTTTTAATCTTAACAATATTAGTATTATTTAAATATTTACTAAATGTCCGTTCGCGCTAATATATTTAATTAGTCCTTGACTTAACTTAAGACTTAAATCATTTTAACAGCCGATTTGATAAAAATCTTTCAAACTTTCCAGCTAATCTAAGTTTAATGAAAAAAATTATCTATAATAATTAATATGACACAAGTTAAACGACCCGAAAGTTTTTTCATATTTTTATGGAAGAATTTATATTGAGATTGCGGGGAGGGGGGGCTTCAAGAAGTAAATTCAAAAACTATAACTATAAAATTTGCTATTCATAATTAATACAACACATGATTCTGTTTTCTAATTTATCCTGTGTCTAATGTAAAAATAAATACAAAATTTCGCACGTAGGCTATTTCTAATTTACACGACTCCTTGATATGCGTGAAAGATAACATTTCAAGTAAATATTTGTATATTAACCTTGCCTCTTATTTCTTTTTACAAAATTTTTTTGAATCTCTTTCTTCGAAATTTTCAATTGATTTCATGTTTTAAATGCTAACTGAATTAGATTTTAGAGTTAATTCATGATTTGATTAAGTTAACACCAAACAGAACGTTGTTAATTAATAAAAATATTGATAATTCTCTTAAAACCAATATAAGCATATAAGCAGAGAAGCAATATAAGCAGACTAATATAAGCAGAGTCGCAAAAAACGATAGTAATATTTAATACAGCTTTGCGTTAATTAAGTCTCATTCATCATTTTTATAGAAGAATTATTTTAATTAAAGGGTCAACGACCTCAACGCGAAAAATTCGACTTCAAACGAAACAATTATTAATTAAATGATAATTTGTATCGCAACTTTCCTTGCTCGTATTTCTTATAATACATTTTTCATCCTCGCTAATCTCTTAATTGAAACTCGGACTTGGCGTGCGTCACCAGGGGTGGAGTTCCTTTGGATAATACAAATACTGAACAGAATGTGATAAGAGTAATATATAATTAGATTGAGATGGTTACAACTCGTCAGCTGTCTCACTACACTGTACTACTCGTATAAGGCTTGTAGTCTTTAAAGACATAATTATGTTTTGGTTACAGATGATTGGTTGGAAGTAGTCTGCAAGGAAAATCTCGTGAAAAAAAATCACCATGTACTGGTAATCCATTTACTTTATATAGTTTATAATTCTGATGTAGGCCGTTTCTAAACACTGAGATGTGAAAAGATGAAATGCACGTTACTTTTAATTCTTTCTACTTAAAGTGCAGTAAATGATACTAGGTTAATAAATACTGAGAAATCAATAAAAAAAACTGCTTAAGACATTGGATCTATGAATGACTTATCAAACATCTAAAATATATTTATATTTTGTCAAAACATATATGTTAACGAGTTGTTTTATTATTTTGCATGAGGTAAACAAGTAATATAATTTAATGTAAGTAAGATAAAATGTAAAGTTTATTCTGAGGACAGGTTAAAAGATTAAATATATTAAACAAACTTCTCCATAATATTTGTATACGTCACTATGTTCGTATAACGTTTTTATCAATTACACTCATACATACATACATACTAGCTTTTTCATACTTGTGTTATACAATTTCGCGTGTGAGGTGAACAACCACCGTGATATCGAAGGATGAAAGCTCTGAATGAGATGCGGAGCGACGAAATATTTACTGAAATTTATTTTCATATTCTACATTTATAATATGGAACTGTTTTATTTAATATTCAATTTATTACTCTTATTATTCGAACTCTACTTATTAACTCTACTTATTCGAACTTTGGACGTAGACCTACCGTTTCTTTTTAAAATGTTCTAAACTATAATATTGATAATATTATTATTTTCTTTTAAATTGGATCATAGTTAAGCTAAGCTTTCTTTACATTTTATGACTTGTATTTTGTAGATTTTCTTAAAACATTTCACTACAGAATTAAAATGTTTTGCTCTAAAATAAAAGTACTAAAGATGTCTAGTTCTTTCTTTATTTTATTATTAATGATCGTTACGTCGTTTTCTTTAAAGTAAAATTCAATACACATTTTTTACATGTCATGATGATGTTTAAATCTGTTATAACCATAGAAATTTATAATAAAAACTGAAACCACAGAATACGTAATACTAAATGTTTATACTATTTTAAATAATAATATAATTATCGGTATTGTAAAAAAGACCAATTTGAACAAATGTAATAACACACCTCTGTTTTGTAAACTTCTAAATAACAAAGTTTTTTATCTCTTTAGCGCGTTCTAGCGCTGATTTCTAAATTTTGTCCCCCAAATTAGCATTCCCGGAAATTAAGATAAGTCCTCAAGGGATACGATCTAAGACTGTATTTAAGGCATAAGTCAACGACCGGACGCTGTAGTCAATGTGAACTGAGCTACGTTGATTTTTGGAGTTATGATGGAGTGTACGATGTATTGATAGGATTTGGGAGTGTTACTTTAAAATTTCAAATTCAACATAATTTCGATCAAAGACTATCATCATCATCATCTTATGTGGGTATAAAGTGAAGTGAAGAAGAAATATAAGTGATGATATAATACACAGATGGTTGTGGTTTTTGTTTTGGAACTCTCGTAGTGTGATAGTTCAAAGCTGGATGAAACTTATTAATAGGGAAATCAAAAATTACATCTAATGAAAAATCATTATTATTAAAATTTAGGGTATATAATTTTATATAGAAACTTAGTATGAACTTTATAAAGAAAGTTCCTATTATCCGTGGGCGAGAAACTTTAGAATAATGTTGAAATAAAACTTTGATAGTTTTGACTTTAATTAACTACTTTTGTGTAAAATTTCATCCAAAGACGTTTTTTTTGTATTCATACAAACATATTACAACTTATCAATACGACACGTACTATCATATTTATAATACAATTTTTTCGGGACTCTTCAATATGGATAACAAAATTCTAATTTATAACAAATAACCAACGGAGTCAATGGAACACGGGCGTGCCGCTCCTCTCCGCTTTGATGCCGGTTGAAGACCTCGTGACGTCGACCTACGTAACGTAAAAGCTACCAGGACGTGTAATCTAGTAACAAACGAGACGTAAAATATTATATAAATTTACGTTACGTTTTTATTTTAGCTTAGAATTTATAGAATAGATAAACAACCGATGAAAAAAGGAGTTTTTAGATTGTTTGGAGGACAGTAATATATTATTTGTCGAAAACATAGCGATCTATAAAATAAACTGCTCCAACTGTCTCTTACACGCTTCGCTTCATACAAAATCATATACACAGGACTATACTACTATTTTTTTTCCTCAAAACATGTACATATATAAAATTATTTACTCGTAAGCGTGTTTTTGGTTGAAATATTACTATTTTTGTAGTTTTAATCTGTCATTTTGTTTTTTTCTATTACGTATTGTTATTTAATAAGCAAAGAAAATTGTCAAAACCAGTGATGGCTTCCCTCAAAGTCCGTGTTTCACAAAGTTCGATGAACTCGTCACAAATATTACAAGTTTAAATTGAAAACGGGATTCTTGTTTTCTTTATCTTGTTTTCTCACAATCAATGAATTGGGAAAACAATAGCCACAGACGCCATTATCTGAGACGAACTTTGAAATAATCGTGATTATTTTGTTTGTAACAATTATCTGATTAAAGCAACCTTAAAGTTGCTTACAGTTCGAATGTATAACTTTAATTGTGGACATATCCGAGTTTAAATCTAATTGTAGACGAAATAGTAAGTATATTTATTTGTGTAAAATATTATAAATTATATATTTTTTTCTTATTAAGAAACACGGTATATCATATTTTATACTTTCATCAAACCAGCTAAGATTTCTTCGCTAGTTTACTTCAAATTAAGGCTGTTTATTTTAAAAACTGCCGTAATTTACGAAAAAATTAGATAACTTTTTATATATATTATCATTTTATATATTATTTGTACGATTCACTGAATGTAACTAATTGTCGCGGTAGATACCCATCTACATAATAATATTAACAAATTATCCAAAGAAGCGACATCAAATCGATATGACGTGATAAAAAATAGACAAACAATAGACAAACGAAAGCGAAAAGCCGCCCGGTATGATAAGTTTTTTTGCCAAAAGCATCATAAAGCGATCGTAAACCTAAAAAACTGTAATAAATTAACAACGGGGCGGGCGCATTAGGTACTGTCCATTAATTTTTAGCGACCCTAAACAGCTGTTTACGACCACACTCTGATACCACTTTACCGCACTCATCAATATTACTAAAGCCATAATATTAATTAATACAAAAACAACATAAAAATTTTGAGTGAGATTTTCAAATCATGTCTGGGACGACGGCAAAAGAGGCTTGGGTTTTGTAGAACACGTGTGTTTAGTGATTACTAGATATTTTGGTACTCTATTACAAGGAATTGTAAGCCTTATCAATCTGTTCAGTCCTTATCAATTAACCACCAAACATTGTTATCTCTATGACCGATTATTTTTTAAATTTTGAATATTTTTTTTAACCAAAGAGTATTGTATCCTACATTATCAAATTTTAGTAGTACTTTGTAATTTTCTTACATTTAATCTTAAAATAAGACATTCAAACAGTTGAATTGACGTTTATGTCAATTATCCATCCGTTAAAAAAACCATCCAGGTATCCTTTGGAACCACTCAACACTTATGCTTCATACATGCAATGTGTGCCAATTTGAAATAACATTTTATACGTTAATTATATGGATATTAACACTAAACCTACCAAGTACCGGTCAAATTGACCGTTCTTAAACTTTTGTAAAACTTACACATTTTTAAACTTTATAATATCGTTATCAAACTACATCACAATTCTTAGAATATGCATATAATATTAACACTCTTTACTTTTAGTTATTTCCATTATATAATAAAATAACTTTTAATTACCGGTAAATTTGACGGCGTGCGGTAGGCACAGGTATACAGGAATTGTCGGTAGGTTTAGTGTTAAAATACAATATATGTAAATAATATAATCATAGACTTCAGTATACATCCATCCATAACGTATCATAACAAATCAATTAAATAGACAGTCGAATAACAAGTTGACTTTATTGTTTGTAGATGTATTTAAAGAGTACGTTGACTCGTAAACGAAATATTGGAATAGAGTGTCCATTATAGTGTCTTAAGTTCGGACTACCATATTAATGTTGTTAGTATTCTCTATTAATACGTACGTAAATGTACTTAAAGTTAAATAAACATATAATCATATCATTATGGTAGTGTAACATAAAATAATATATCCTAAGCACCCTATTTACTGGTTGATGTTTTTTTTAAACCTATAAAAAGACTATAAGTATGTTTAAATAATTTAACCTTATTTGTTATTCCAAAGGTAACATATTATTCAAATAATTCAAATACCTAATCTATTCTTATAATTAATTGCGAATAGAGTAGGTATAGTTCGTTCGTGCACAAGCGACAGCTGCATCGATCTAATTGAATATAAACCCAATCAGTGATCCGATCTCCATATTGTTTAACACTAACTATTTATTAAATATACATAATGCATATGAGAAATTTTGACTTAATTATAGTTTCCTATAATTTTTTTTTCAGTTTTAACTATTCTCTGTATGTTATAAATTTTAATGGTCGTCGAAAAGGACGATGATGTGAAAATCAATAAAAGGCTGTTGAAATACGATTATTTATTTTTTACAATTTACACTTAAAATATAAATTAACTACAAGACATAAAACTACAAACTCAGAGGTGGTAAATGTAACGGTTCCCGAAGACGCTTCCAAATGGCACTTCAAATTATACTCCTTTGGATAAGAAAAATATTCAGAACTAGAATTTTTATAGATACATCACAAAGACTGCTCGCTTCACATTTGTATAGAAAATAATCTACAATATATTTTATTATTATATTTACACACAATAAGTAATATTTTTTTAACGTATCACATTTTATTTACAAATCCATTATTCTATACAATAAAGCTTATTAGTATTTTAAATCGGGAGGGAATTTATTTAAATAAAGTTATTTTTATTTACGATAACGTATCATAGACAAGGTTCTAGTATAATACTAGTCTTATGGGTAATACAAAAATCATTTAACTTTATGACTATGTATAACAAATGATACGTGCAGATAATTATCGTAATTAAAAATATATCGTTGGTTCAAAATATTGTTAACAGCACTCTACTGCTATAACGGTCTCGCGAACATTATCTTCTCGCTTCCTTGTCTCCTGATCATGTCCGCGGTCGCCGGTGATGCCACAAAGACCGCTGGACCCAGCTCCATAAAACTACCTTTCTTGTTCTTCCCACTCAATCTTCTGTCTAATCTTGTATCAAAGACATCATCGACTTCGCTATGATCGTAATCCACCATTGGTTCGTTTAATATTTCTTTTTTTCGATAATTCTTCTTGTTATTTAAAAAGTATGGCGCTGAGCTCACGTTCGGTGAAGAAATCTGCCTGGTTAGACCTCCGGATCCAATCCTTTCAAAAGACGGAAAGTGTCGCTGGAGATTTTCTGAGAACGATTGCCGTCGCGGGTTGTACTTGCGCGCGTCCAACGCGTGATTATTAAAAGACGCTCGTCGAAGAAATCTATTGTCCGGTTCGTTTCGAAATGTTTTGTCGTTGTTGTGATTTGATTTCAGAGAATCTTCGTAGCTGCACCTGCTCGATGTATCAGATAAAAAAATCTTAGTTAACCTATATTCTCAGTAATTACTCTTTCAAATGTTGTTTATCGATTGTATGTCTACGAATGAGTGTAATCTGTCCATTAGTCCCTGTGCCATGACTCACCCGCTGCTCTCCTCCGAGGCGTGCGCGGAGTGCCCGCACGCACAGCGCCCCTCCGCGATGCCCGAGTCCTGTCCGCTGGAATTCACTGACGTTATCGATGTGTCTTGACCTTTCCTATGTTGTGTAATGTGCTCTTGTGAGTTGTTTGTTATGTTCAACACTCGTGTTAGATATGATGGTAGTGATAGTTTGTTAGTGTTTTTTTTCTGTTTAAGCTAACCTAGACTATGGTCTAGAATACATTTCCTGAATTTCATGAATTAAAGTAACCTGTCTTATATCCTTTTTTTTAGAATGTCTATTGCAAAATATAGCTTTAGTCTGTTACAATAACAAAAGAATCAAAAAATTTTTTTTTTTCTACTACTAAATAATATACTACATCGTTACCTCTTTTGTGACGGTCGTTGGTTAAATTTGATGCACATTCTTTCATGTTTTTCTTTTCCGTTGACGTCTACAAACTGTCCTTTGATACATTTCTGGTGAGCTTTTCCAAACTCCTCGATAGTGTTGCCGTGACGGCACGTTTTCTTTAAGGTACTCTGGTTAATGACGTCTATGTAGGAGTCGGCCTCGCTATAGGATTGGTTTAGTTCCTGGCACTGGTTGTTCCCAGATGGAAACAGACCTCCGTATTTAGTGAGGTGCTCAGTGGAGAAAGCGGTAAGACGCTGTTGGGAAAATGGTTTGTGGCGATTTCTGTTAGGGCAAAGATAGAAAAGATTAGAAGAATAGTAAACAGAAGTAACCGGTTAAATTTACTCCAAGTTTTTATGTTACGATGAATTGCAAGAGTAGATACAGGAAAAGGGAAAGAAAATGATAGATATTTATAGTTTTCGGAAGGAATGTAATAAAATGATTTATAATTTTCTAAGAATTTATTATAATGTTTTGTAACAGAGTTGCGACATTTGACGGTTCTATGCTAAATATTGCACTTTGCTTTAATGTCAGTACTAGTAGTAGAGATAATGATTTAGGAGAAATAATGATGTGTATGCTTTCTTTTGTGGTGGTGATGATGTCTGAAATTGTTAAAAGAAAAATATCGCTTACCTTTTATAGAATGCTATGAAATATTAAGTATAATGGCTGTGATGTTATTATGAATATTGTATAATTATTATATTACTAAACCTTTACCTTCGAGTTTTTCTGACACAGAGTATACAGATGGCGGTTGTGAAGGCTCCAATGAAAACAATACACCCCAGCGCCACCACGCTAATCTCCATCGTGCTTAACATTTGGCCGCTTCTTGCCTGCACCATTGTTGTATCTCCGACTTCTAAAACCTTGAAGCCAGCCAGGTCTCGACGGAGAGATGACTCTCTTTTCATTAAGGACCTGTAATTGACATCATTAATTATAAATAAGAAAATAATTTAAATATGATTAAGATAAAAAGTAGGTGCTTACTTTTGTAGTAGTTCCATGTCGATTATTGCATTAGATATTGGATCCACGGCGTATATGTACATGTTTGTCCTAAAACAAGGAATATATACAGTATTAACATTAATTCAATCAATCAATCAATCAATAACATTATCAGCGGTTACATTGAGCACGATCGAGATATATTGTGTATAATCAAGTTGTAGATGAGAAGAAAATCATAATATATTATTAGTTCATTTTATATTGTCATGATACTATAGTGCATAATCTTCCACTATATAAAAATGGTCATACTGCAATTGGTACATTAGTGGTTGACTTGATTTTATTTCTGAGTCATTCATAATATCTACAGACATTTGTATTCATAACAGTTCCTGAATCAAATACAGTGTACTGACGTAGAGAACTAACTGCGCAGCGCAGCTGGTAGTGATGAGGAATCCGCGCCCTGGAGTACATGGTCATACTAAGCGTAATAACAGATGTTGCTTTCGCATTGGTACGTTGTACTTACGCATAACTATCCATTGACACTTTAGCGTTGGTCTCCAGTCGCCTGATACGGATATCAAAACCGGTCATGTTCGACAAATGTTTAGTTATACTATCCATTTCCTTTTCTACCTCCATAGGTTTAGCTCCAATGACCATTACCAATTGTTTGTTCTGATCTAATATATATACCTGAAACGGTTTGAGGAATTTAGTTTACGACAACAATGTCAACGTTTTTGTCCAACAACTTAATGCTTATTTACCCTTCTAGATGAATACTTACAAATACATTGACAATGGCCGAGCGACCGTCGTCGGCCCCTTTCCGATCGGTGGCCTTGACGTCGAAACCGATGACGCGCCCCACGTCCCGCAGCACGCTGCCCGCCACGCGCACGCGCCCGCTCACCGCGTCCACGCTGAACCGCGCGCTCTCGGAGTTGATGACTTGGTAACGGATATCAGCGTTGTTACCGAGGTCCGCGTCTATTGCCTAACGTTAGAATATCATGTAACAAGTTTAATGACATCGATTACCAGATGTGTATTTTAGTCATATTAGGTAAAATGAGATAAATTACCTTCAGCTGGATGACTTCATATCCGAACGGTGCAGTGGCCGGTATGGCCGTCACCATAGGTCTCCCGCCGTTCACAAATCTCGGAGCATTATCGTTTACGTCCTTCACTCTGATCATTATCTTGACGTCGTATTTCGACATTCCTTCTAGAATGTCGTCGGATATTGGATAAATCATGTGAGGAAGTTCACGACTTATTTTTTGTCTTTCGGCTCTTACTATAATTTCGTAGATGTCCTTTACTTCTCTGTCCGGACTTCGAATCAAATATAATGTGCCGTTGCGAGGATCGATTACAAACGTCTTCTTTATGTCGGTATCGTTTTCATTAAGAATGAAATATTTCATTTTAAAAGTTTCATAATACTCAGTGAGATTTAAAGTTACGAGCTCGACTGGAGTATGGACATTTTCTTCAATTTCTAATTCGTAATACCGCGATATAAATACTGGCTTATCAGAAACTTCAATTTCATCTGGAATGTCGTTAACATTTAGAATAACAATGGCGGTTGAACTCAAACTTGGAGATCCTAAATCCGAAGCAATAACGGTAATGTTGTGAACTTTTTGATTTTCATAATCTAGCCTCATAGTAGTAGTTAAAACTCCTTCTTTGGAATCAATGCTGAAAATATTGAGTTGATTTTTTCTTTGAGGCAAACTGTATAAAATTAAACCGTTTCCATTGCCTACAAAATCTGAATCATTGGCAAATACCCTCGTAACGGTGGAACCGATTGGAGCATTTTCTTCTAAACTTGCTTTATAGACGGGTATCATCATAACTGATTCGAAATTGTGATTGGAAAGTTCATCCGCCTCGGGATGCTTCCACTCCAGCAATTCATCGTATGCGAAAAATTTTGGAGCATTATCATTCACATCTAGTACCTGTATTTCGACGCTTACAGACGATGATAATTTTTTTTTATGTCCATTGTCCTGAGCGACCACAGTCAATACGTATTTATCTTCTTTTTCTCTGTCAAGAATACCATTTACACTAAATACTCCGCTCAAAGAAGATATTTCAAAGGGTAAATCTTTGCTCCCGGGTTGAATGAAATACGTTAAATTTGAATTTTGTCCAAAATCTGCATCGGTTGCGTCAACTTTTCCTAACACTTTTCTACTATACTGAGCCTCTTCTACATTGAAGTGATACCAAGATTTTTTAAACATAGGATAGTGATCATTTACGTCCTTAACAAATATTCTTATTGTAATTTGGTCGCTTAACTCCCCTCCGTCGAGTACCGTAATATTCAATCGGAATTCCGACTCCGGTGGTAAGGCTCTCGCGACGACGATGTGCCCGTGTCTCTCGTTTATAACAAAATATCTTTTTACTTGTAGAGAATTTTCAGACAAGGCGTAGGGAGGCAAAAATAACTCTGAGAGAAATTCATGCCTCAGTTGTCCATTTACGCCGCTGTCCATGTCTATGGCGTTCAATTTCAATATGGTCGTGCCTACTGCAATATTTTCAGGAATCATAAACAAAGGCGATTGGGCCGTTATTGCAAATTTATTTTTTGGTTTAGCCTCAACATTCGAAATAGTATTAGTAATATTATTAATTTCCTCTACAAAGATTTTTATTGTATTATTTTCACCGACTTCCAAAAATTCAACAGGTTCTCCAAATGGGATAATTATTTGATTATACTTTGGCGAATTATCGTTTTCATCTAATATTGAAATCGTCAACTTCGCTTCTGATTTTAGGCTGCCTTTATCTCTTGCCACTATTTTTAATATATAAATACTTTTTTCTTCTCTATCTAATTTGCTTCCAACGAAAGAAACAACGCCGTTCTCTTCGTTAACATGGAATTGGTCGTGTCCGTCACCAAACAGTGTGTACATAAACACAGAGTTTTGATCTAAATCAGCATCTTTTGCTTGTATCTTACTAGTCATTTTTACTTCAGTTCCTTTCTTAGAATTTTCAGTGATGAATCCTTCATAAGTCGATAAATCAAATAGGGGAGGATTGTCATTTTCATCATCCACGTGTACAGTGATTTGATACAGCCCGGCCCCGGAAATAACTCCCTTATTAAATTCAGCAATAACAGTCATTCTGTACACATCTCTCTTTTCTCTGTCCAATGGTTTTTGTGTGTATATAGTTCCATCGGGTCCTGGAAGTTGTTTTTTTTTTTAAGTTTTAATATTTAATTAACATCTTTGCAAAAATTTATAATAAATATTATTTATAATTTTTTACCTATAGCTATATCATCAGCAACGTCTTGCTGATTAGCAATTATGAACTTAATATTGCCACTGTTATTCGAAAACGAGCTCGAGTTAACGGGAAAGATTTGTCCGACTGTAGCACCGGCTACATTTTCTTTCACATGAAACACGAAAGGTGAATGTGTTCCTCTGAAAGTGAAAAGCGTTGTTATTGAGAATCAAGGGGTCCTCTTAGAGATACAATGCGTAAAATAATTACTTTAAAAAGACACCTCTCTCGTCATTTACGTCAACGACATGTACAGTGGCGTTAGTCGTCAGTGTTATATTATTCTTCTCTTGTAATGCTACAGCTTCGAAATCATATAGAGGTCTTATAAATTTGGATAGTTCATCTATAACGGTTATTACTCCTGATCGCTCCTCCACCGCGAAGGGTACTGTGATGGACAAAATAATATTATTATAAAGTATATCATAAAATACATCAAATAACATTACCAACCTCCTTCTTCATACGCATGTAGCAAGTCGTATGTGAGATCATTCGTATCCATGGCGTCGTTAACTTTGATCTGTCCGACGCTTGTACCGATACCGACGTTAGAGCCGACCCAAAATTCGTAAGGAGCTCCGATGAAGTCAGGTTTGTCTTGTTTTAATTCTGTGTAACATGAACATTATCGGTAGTTTAATTCGATTTTCTATTATAAATTAGTTAAAAGTATTTGTTACCTTTTTCTAAACCGATGACATCGATAGTCACCACGGCCAGCGAATACCTCCTTTCACTAGGATTGGCAGGTTGATCGGACGCCTCAATGAACAGAGCGTGCCTTCCTTGTAACAGATGAGACTCGACCAAACTGATCACTCCGGTTTGGGCGTCAACTTGGAACGGCGATGTGATGGTGAGGTTGCTAGTCCGTTGCAAGTCGTACAAAACGACGCCGTTGCGCCCTAAATCCGGATCAACGGCCCTCACTGTTCCTATCTCGGTCCCGACCTTCGCGTCACTCTTAATGGAGAACTCGTACAGGTTACTTGGGATAAATACGGGATTATTGTCATTGGCATCTAGTAATGTAACTTCAACGGTGACATATGACATCAGCTGTCGTAATTCTTCGTGGAATTCGATGTTCTCGCTGCTGGAAACAACTTTGTCCGGGAAAATATATGTCGTTTTGTCATTCAGAGACGGCCGTTGGGTTGAAGTATTTCTACGCCACTTTGATAACCTTTGATTATCTAAGAACGTTCCTACTATACTTGGATTCTTTTCTTTTGCGTAAACTTTCATTCTTATTGAAGAATGTTGTTCACGATCTAATTCAGTCTGCAATGAAATGAAAACTAATGTTAATGGTCAAATTATTTTCAATATTATATAAACTAGGGCTTGTATCACTTTTTTGTTTAAGTAGTGATTTTTTAAACTAAAACTTACTTGATTCCTGACAGTGAGCCAACCGGTTCGGGGATCTATTGAGAACGCACCCATGGGGTCCTTTAATTGGTAAGTAAACTCTCCATTATCTCCCTGATCTTTATCGGTTGCCATTACTTGTAAAACACTAAACCCTGAAACGACATGAAAGATATTTTTTAATTACTAAAAGATGAGGATTTTACATACGATAATTTAAAATATTCAACATATATATATATATTTACCATTGGGTAAATTTTCGACAATACTAATATTATAAAAATCAACTTCAAAGTCCGGTAGATTGTCATTTAAGTCCTGAATCTCCACTTCGACCCGCGCCTGAGCTGTTTTTAACGGGTTATCAACTTGCGATGCCTGGATTTGAAGAACAAATGTATGTCCTGCAACATAAGAATCCTAGTAAATAACTTCATCAACGAGTTAATAAACTTTGTGTCATACAATTATAACACTGGAATTACCAGGCAATGAAGTCTCGGCGTCTATATCTATTTCTTTTTCGAGGAATAGGCTGCCGTTTAGAGGACTCAGTAGGAACAGCCGTCGTTCGTTCCCGGAGACCAGCTCGTAGCGCACGGGCGCGGCCACCCCCGCGTCCTGGTCGAAGGCACGGATCGGCTTCTCGAATGTTAATTCTTTGTGTATCCGTTTACCCTACAAACGTATCGTTGGTCATAAATGAAAATTTAAAAATATATATTTCTTTAAAAAAACTTACAAGTATTGGATAAAACTCCGGTATTTTCGTTTTATAGACATCCATAGTGAATTTTGGGGGTAGGTCGTCATTGTCTTGGACCAGTATGTGCACCGTTGTGTTAGTGCTGCGTGGCGGTGACCCGCGATCCTGCGATTTAAGAGTTTAACTTAATTATATATGTTATTTTCTTATATTTTTGTATGTTTTTTATAAAAATAAAACATTACTTTAACGAAATTACATTTAATTTTCATATTTTTTATTATCTTTACTCACAGAAGCAGTGATAACTAGAATGAACTCCTTATCTCCGTTGTCGAAGTCCAGAGGTTTGTTGAGTATAACGGCTGGCTTGTGAGAACTTTCCAGAACAAATCTTCCCTCCTGATCCCCAGCCGTGATGCTGTAGGTGACATCTGAGTTGGGAGTGTTGGGTTTGTCCCGGTCGAACGCTCGGATACCCTTAAATATGGTAAGGCCTGTAAAAATATATTGTTAAATGTTATATGTATTACATATAATATTGTTAATATAGTAACACACAAGTACCTGTAGGAGTAAGTTCGTCAACTGTGACTCGATACGGGGTATCCAAGAACCTTGGCGGGTTGTCATTTATGTCTTCGATGTAAACTGTCACTGATAAGAATGCTGAGATCTGGAAGGTTTGTAACAGTAACAATTATCCTTGAAATTAATTGAATACAATTTACGCTACAATGATACAGTGTGCAGCTTCAGACAACATTAAATCAGAATAATAACATTCCAATAATAAGACAAAGTATAAAAATATGTATTTAATTGCTAAATTATAATAACTGAGTAGTGTCGGGCTCCGCCTAGTGCAGGGCTCCGGTGCCGTCACATTTTACAAAATATGTTTTAAAGTGACTTATAATAAATTTATGCAACAAATCAAAATCAAATTTAGGTATCAAAATATTATCAAAATCTTTAAGTTGAAACTGAAAAATATGTTAATAAAAACTAAATCTAAATATGTTGTCCCGATAGAAAATATTTCAGGAGCGAGAATTTTTTGTAACTCCCGTGATTGATTACCCTGCTACCGCGTTGACAGATAGATATTATATAGAATTATAAATGATTTACATAATTATACACAATACAAATATTTATAAAATAGCAGTTTTTTTAGTGAATATTCATGACGTTGTAGCAAAAAAACGGTCAAAATACTAGCATTAATCTACAGTTATTGAAATTCGGTACACGGAAACAAAACGTAAAGATAACTAAAAGATAAAAGATGTAATTAAAAGTATTTGTGGGCACTTCTTCATATGTTCTCTCTCTCTCTCTCTTTCTCTCTCTCTCTCTTTGCCTAACTACGTGTTGTACGTACTGATTTTGTAACGATCTCTTACTATATAATCATATTATATTGACATTAATTTCATATACGCATTGTTTATTGTAATAATTGTTCTCAATAATAATTATGCAAATTGTAGTATTATGTACATGTCTGATAACAATGATAGATTTCCTCTGGAACGGAAATGAGAAATCCTCACACAAACCACTGAGAAAAGTTTATTTATTTCCTTTGAAATCCAACAAACAATAACTTTTTTTTTTTGTTAAAATAATAATATGATTTGTCTTATATATAGGTAATATTATAATTTAATTCAAAATATTAACTAGGGGCGCCAACAGACTCTCAATTTCGACTCGCTGCGCTCCTGAAATCTCGGGTGCCGTTTGCATATTAAGCGAAGCGAGCCCAGTGTAATGACTCATCGTTTCCCATTGGCTTCAATGGGATATTAGATTTTTGACATGACATTTTTCAATTTTTTTTTTAAACCATCACTTAATGTGTGTCTTTTTGATTGAACAATTTCATAATTTTCCGTCAAGTAGTTTTCGAGCCTATTCGTGACAAAGAATGCTAAAAAGTCTCCAGTAGAACGCTCTGCTCGCTACGCTCGTTTCGCTCAATAACATATATTTTGTATTACTTTCGTAATTAATTTTAAGTCATTCAATAACTGTGTTAATATTTTTTTGTAAACCAAAATATTTATATACTTAATTTTATATATTTTACTGTGAAATGTAACATCTAGATATATAGTTCCTTGTTCAAAGCCTCGGTGCTGGTTTGGGGTCACTGAACTTCATCTAAAAGGCATCTTTTCACTTTTTATGACTCAAGTTGTAAACGTTTCAGCCTTATTAGGTTTATAAGCTGTACTTAAATTTATTGTTTCCTGTATGATATTTTTTGATAATAAAATATTCTTTTCCTTTTCATGAAAATTTTATCTTAATATTTGAATAGATATAAAATACATGATTAATAAAAAAAATGATTTGATAATTTTTTCTGGTCCTATAGTTCTGTAGTAAATAATATAAGCTTAAAAATTAGCTAGCTATATATGAGTATGTTCAATTTAACGTCTAGATGTACGTTGTCCTGTTTTATCTAGATCTATTATATTTACATAGATGTAGACATAAAATTACTATACATTATGCAAATTAAGTTACTTCATTATGTAGTTAGCTTGAGCAAGAAATATGCAAAAGTATATTTAATCACAAAAATACATGTAACTATAAGCTAGGTGAATTCTAAGTGTGACAACTCGGGCAAAATGTTTGTTAATGGTTTTATAATTTACACCATTTTTATTTTGAAGGTAATAAGGTACCACAATACTACCCTACCCCACTATCTGTTATAATAACATTAAAAAATATAAGGTCGGTTTGTTTATCATTAGACAGTTCATCGTACGTCTATTAATCTACACTTAATCTATGACAATAACATTTCAGCACGTTGTTTCGATTCACTTGTGAAATAAACAATGGTCACGTCTTATTCGATCGCAGAAATAAAGATTTTTTCTAGACTATCTATAAAAAAACTATGACTTATGTGAAAAAGTTGAAAATATATGTTATATCTCTACGAAAACTGGCATTGTGGATTCATTAATTGAGCGAAGCGAGCGGAGCGCTCTATATGAGACTTTTTGTATCCCATGTCCGAGGTTGGCATGAAAACGGCTTCACTGATCTTCATGAAATTTTGCACATTTATAGCGATAGTTTATAAAAAAAAAAAAAAAGTAAAAAAAAATTTCGTTGAGGAATAATCACCAAAAAATTAAAGTCCCATAGACTTCAATGTAAAACAATTTCATTATGAGATATTTGATTATTCTATATTTTTTGCATGTCGGTTTCAGCTTTGAACGCTGAATTAAAGATGGGTTACTCGCTTCGCTCAATTCTTTTTTGAGATTTTGCGAGCGAGATTTTGCGAGCGCAGCGAGACAAAATCGAGGTTCGGTTCGCGTCCCTAGTATATATAGTAGTATAACAAAATCATGTAAATAGCATCTTAATTTCTTTATTAAGTCGTACCATGTCATCCCCAGTGTCAAAGTCACATCCAAGTCGGAATTTGACAACGTTCTGCGGCGCGTCGCTATCCACGAGAGAGTCCACGCTCTGGGCGAGTATGATGGAGACGTGAGTCCTGTTCACATCGCGGTAGGTGAAAAGATGAACGTCTTCTTCACGGTCTACCGCTTGGAGGATCAGGTTTTTTCTGCAAATTAAAAATTTATTAAATATTATCATTTTTGTTAATTTAATAAACAAATAGCCGTCCTAATTTAGAGGGAAAGTTGAAAAATAGTTGTTGATATTGTTTGAGATAAAAATAAGATTGATATAGGAAATTCATTTAAATAAAATAACTTCAAAAGAGTGACTGATTCTATTCTATTCAAAAAAGTAATTTTGTGATTATTTTATTTTCACGCCACCTGTCCGCCATTTTAGAAACCTCTAACAAAGGCCATACTGCTTATCAATGTACTGTAGCATCATAAAATACCATCTGCTTGCGAGTTACTTAATCTAATACCAGATGGCGCCCAACAATAAAAATAATTTGCCCAATATTCCTGATTGTAAATTAAGTTTACAAACTAATACAATTTAAATATATATCCAAACGACGTTTTATATGACATTCCATAATATCATACTATGTTATGTTAAATTTTAAACTAAATTGGTTCTGAACCAGTACTTAGTAAAAATATAGCAATAACTAACTGGGAACATAATACTCGTATATATTCTACTTAATTTTTATATTTTTTTATGATGATCATAACTCTCTTCATAAGTTTTTTATTTACTGTTTCACCAATCTGTTTATGAATTCAAATTCAAACTAACCTTATTCAAGTAGGGTACACGCACTTTTGAATCTTCAATTATTACAATAAAAAAAGGTCAGTGTAGTCAGTCCGTAAGTACCTAAGCTACCACCAGCTCGGAATGCTGCTCTGTTAAGATCCGGCCAGAAACTCAATAGTTGTTCTTTTTAAAAGAAATGTAACAATCTTAGATGATGTACATTTTATATTATACTAGCAGGTTACCCATGCTTCGCAACGGACAGCGAAAGTGATCAAACATTTTGTTTGAATTTCCACACCAGCTATTAACAACAATTATTATCAAACAGGAGCGTTATATTTTTTAGTTTTTTAGCTGTAACTTTGGAACGGTTTGGACCTTTGCAAAATCCTTTCTTATTGCATCTATTCAATATGTCAGGAGTCTTGTGTCCAAATTTCAACTTTCTAGGTATTACGGTTTGGACTGTAGAGCGATGAATGAGTCAGTGAGTCGGTGAGTGTCTTTGTGATTTATATATTAAAATATATAGTTTTACATATCTTTGAGACTGATAATTTTATTATAAACAACATAGTCTTCTATTTCAAAGTAGGTGTTCTCGGGTGTCAGCTACACAGCTACCCACTTTCGTGTCCCAACAACGGTGTTCAATAATTGCTATCAATAACAGTTAAGCGACAGTAACGACTAAATTGTACGAGAAATATATTATTAGCGTCACTCTGTTAGATTATACATTAAGATTTTAAACTAAAACGACATCAAATTAATAGTTTCGAGAGAGAAAGTGTTGGAATTGCTTTATCTGTTTTTACAAGAAAAAAATATCATTCAGTATTTTATTATACGAAATATTATCGAAAGAATGCGTACAATAGTTTTTGTGGGATGAAAGAACCAACAGTAAATAACATTTTTTATAGATACTATACTATCTAATAAGTTAACACTTACATACCTCCCGTGTACCTTAAGGTAGAGAATGCCTTTTTAGCTTAGGACAAGCAATCAAAACAAAATGAAAAGAGTTATAAGAAATACAATTATGACAAAAATAGTTACTTAAGTGTCTTGGTTTTGAACAATTGGCTCTAGCTGACAAACGGTGTGCACCTGTTCCGCGATTTTTCTGATGACTACGCGGGGGGGAATAATAGATACGCTCACCTAGTCAGCCAATGCAAAACGTTTGCCTAACTCGCGTTTTTGACAATTAGTCTACCTGCCCCTATAGTCAACCATCCCCGGTCTCCCCTACGCCAGATTATTTTTTTTTTTTGTGCAATAAATTATTAATATAAAATATACCTACCTACTCCTCATCAACGAGGTGGCCGGCTTGGTTCAAATCGAATAGTACTGAATATTTTTGTTTCAATTAAATATACATATATACTTGGGTTCATAAAATGAAAAGATAAAAAGGAAAAGAAAGGTATCACTGTGACACATAAATTAAGTGTATAAAATCTGTCTTTTAACGTCACTACCTCTGTTAAATATATTATTCACTTTTCTTTTCAGTAATAATTATGTTATATCGTATGTTATATATATTATATGTTTTTCTATTAAATGTGTAGAAAGTCCATAACATATATAAGGACTATATCTCCATGTTTGTGGTTGTGCTTTAATATAGCAATACATAGTTATAATTAAAATTTTAACTAATTAACCTAGGAACATACATATTATAAAGATTAAATATTACCGTATACTTATTAATATAAACAGACACATGCATTTTGTTTATCTAGATATATATATATAAGCGATTTACCACTCATTGACTCATCATGAAATCTCTGAAACTATCTGTCCGATTAACTTAAAAATTTACATAGTTACTTCCTTTTGTGACGTAGTTTTCCACTAAGAAAGGATTTTACGGAATTTCTTATCCAAGGGATTTCAACTTTTTGCATTTCACCAAGTTTTAAACCTGTAGGAGCTATACACTTAACGCGAGGGTAAGAGTTACTATAGCAACGGTTACCATAGCAACGGATAATATGAGAAAGGTTACCATAGCAACCTAAGTTCACATCCAAATGAATAGTGTGCCCAGCGAAGCGGGAGGGAATAAGGTAGTATATAATAAGCAATATTATGATGCCCTCAGCTCAGTAGTAATATATGGTAAATGATTATAATAAAAATAAAATCATAATTTTATTAACACTGCTTTGAAGTGCAATAAATTTTAATTAAAAACAAACAATCAGATAATTTTATTATTACGCATTACTTGCATGTGTTCTCGCACCGGTGACCGCGGTGTTGAGCAACCGACTGGGTTGTACATGTCTCGGTACATTCATCGATAACACCCAGCAGCGGCGTTAGGGCTACTGACACCCCGGGCAAAAATATTTAGGCGCCCATTTAAGGAAATCAATATCGAGTATTTATTTTTTGCTGAGCCAAATCATCTGACAGATGAACATAGTTGTGAATACAGCACATAGAGCACAGTATTGAGGGTACACGACGCGGAAGGCAGAAGGCCGAGGCCCCAGACCTTAGCGCCCCCCAAATTTGGCGCCCCGGGCCGTCACCCCATCGCGCGCCCCCCTAACGCCGGCACTGATAACACCCCAATAGGTTTGAACATGAGGCACGATAAGGACTTGTCAGACCTATTCCATCTAAATCCCATACATAATGCTAAGAATAAGTTTTCTTTGTATTCTAATTATAAACTGTAACAGTTTTATGAAATATACTCGTTTAAATAAGAATCTGATATTAAATTAGAGTTACAAAATGCATCGTTATTTCGTGACACGTGAATTATATTACACTGAGTTATCTCGTTATGTGGTCTAGATCTAGACGTGCTTCGCCGTGACATTATTAAGATTTCCTCATGGGAAATTTTTGTTTTACTTGTATACATATATTATTTTTGTGGTTAGACAAAATAAAAATTGTCAATTGTCATCCCAGACACAATATAATTATATAATTAATATTGATAAATTATTATTTCTACTTTAATATAAGTATTCTAAGGTAAATATTACTATGTTGTATGTATGTAATACTAAATGATTCGACGAATAATTTAATATCTACATGTTACGAAACCTCTATCTCTCTCTCTCTCTCTCTCTGTTTATATACGAGTAAATATTTCAAATAATAACTTTATGGGTACAAAAATCACTTATATACTGTTATTTTTATATTTACTTTCCTCCACAGACAATCACAATAAAAGAGTTTGGTACTTCAGTACCTAAGAAGCAAATCAGTATTTGTTTTACTTACCTGGGATGCACTTCCACTCTCAACACTTCCTCTCCAACCTCCAGGTTCTCTGGTATCCTTACGAACTTGAGATAGTCGCCCGCCGGATAGAAATTGCAACCTGCGAAAACATATCATTGCTGTCATTTATATACAATATATAACTGTTCATTTAACTAATCAAATATTTTGAGTTATAAACCGCACAAGTTATAAATATTAGCGAAACGACCATTTAACCTATATTTAGTTGTGAAATCTAATTGTAATACAATATCGATAAATACAATAGTATAAAAAGCATCTGGATTGCGGCAGAGCATGGGAAAACATTGTAAGTGTTCCATGGATATACCTAGTAACTGTCGGTTAGAAAGTTATATTTTTGATGGAACACGAGTCACTTTGATGGAATAGATAGAAAGTCATTTTATTTAATTATACGTTATTCGATTTAATGATATTGTTCATGTTATTTGAATATTATTGCTATAATTTATTTTATTATTTTAATTAAAATTCATTTTAATTTAATTTTTTTATTATTTTACGAGGCATTAACGATTTTGCTCTCCCTTTTGCTGTTTTCTATTAAAAACGAAAGGTTCTTTTCAATTAAATAATATATATTTTACTTTACAAGAAATATTAGGTATTAATACTAGTATTATTACAATAGAAACATTTTGCTGCAAGATAGCATTATCTCTTAGTCGGAGACTTCAGTCTTTTAAAGCCGACATCGTTTTGCAATTGCTTCGAAAATTTCATGATATTACTAATAATATATACTTAAAGATCAATTGTCATATAGATAAACCTGAGTATCAGGAGTGTCTATCCTTCGATCTTAATAATATTAAAATAATAATTACAATGAAACCCCAAACACAATTTCGCCTTCGTCACCTATACTTAGAATGTGCAACTTACCTACCTCTGATATTTGACAAGCCTTCTTCAACCTTGTCATACTTTATGACCTCTTTACTTTGTTATTTTTATTTTTTATGCCTTGTTGCTTAAGTTAATTTAGAAGAGTCCTTAAGTTATTTTGTTGTTATTAAGTAAGTTTGTAAAACCTTTTTTAAATCTGGATAAACCTTGCAATTTTTTTGTGTAAATGCATTTATTTTTCGGTGATATTTCGTGAGAAAGTATGATAACAACCGGGTAGCTACAGTTCTAATACAGGGTGCAGATAATTATCTTTAACTATAAATTAAATTGAATAAATTGAATAAATCGAATAAATCGCATAAATCGAATAAATTAAATAAATTTAATAAATCGAATAAATTGAATAAATTGAATAAAGCTCGTCTCATTTTATAATAGTACGGTAAATACTATTGTAGTTAATCATATTTGTGGACTCGCTCGACTTGGTGCTGATTTTTTTCTGTATAATATTTGCCGATACTAATAGAGCGTGAAGTACTGTAGCTGTTGGACGGGTTCATAGTAATAGGGTTCTGAGGATTACGATTATATAATATTAAATAAGCTAAGCTATAAGTATGACGTTTCAAATATTATGTGTAAATTTAAATTAATTAAATAAGTAGGAATGATGGTCTAACTTTACTGTTCTGTACCTGATATTAAATTAGAGTTACATATATAACGATTCTGTTAACTATATATGAACTATGACCTAATGTGACATAAATATTCGCATTTGTAATATGTATGTTATAGTCATTATGGCGAGAACTGTAGTCGATGGCGGTAAGATTGACTTGGTTGGCTTAGTGAGTTTTATTATAGAAAATAAATAATTATTTATTATAATTGAAATCTTTCAGCTGAAGCTTCGGTTAAATGCGTTGATGTTTTAGTTGTTCATTAAAAAGGCAAAATGATGTATCTGTCAAAAGGCAGAGAGAAAACTCGATCAATGCAAGCTGTCACGATTATTGTAATTTTGTAACCTTTGTGTAAATTAAATAAAAAAACATTGTTAATTCGCGTGTTCTCTTTTCCCATCCAAGATTGCAAGATTTTCAAAATAGTCATATACTATCCTATAACAACAATCATTTTGTAATCAAAAGCCCTCCATGGGAAAATCCACCATAGCCGATGTCTCAAGAGCCTGATCCGTCACGGTTGGCTGTAATCTGAACTCAATAAGGAAATTTAGGCTTCAATAACTTTCTAGAAATTATTTATAACCACTGTTATAAAGATTAAATACCCGGATTGCATAACTTACGAAGAGGTAAATAAATATTACTTTTATTTCAAATCTTATTCAATTCATTGCAATAATATCTTTTATTTTACAAATTATTTTCTAAATTTATTGATTTTGTTTGTTTGTATGTTTATTTTTTTTTTGTGAAATATTCGATTTTTGATGCACTGATTACAACTCCACTATTTTCTTAATTTTTCCTTTCTGTCTATATAACTAAGGTTGTCTTTCTATTTAAGGAACCCTTTAAATAATACAAGGAATTGTGATGGCGCTAATGTTAAGTTATATAAGAGGTCAGCAAAACCTATAGTATTATGTAAAAAAAATATGCGAAGGCCGATCAGGTGCATTAAGAGCGAAGAAAAAAATATAAAAATACGCCGATATAGTCAAGGGCTTAGTTAAAAATTAAGACGCAGAAGCGGGGGGCAGAAATTAGTTTGCCTATATAAGTAAAAAAAAACAACCTTAACTGATTGAGAAATCGAGACATACTAAATACTTTTTACAAATAATAATATGTTAGGTAAGGCATTACTTTGTGAAGACCATTTGCGTTGTCGAGGAATGCGAATCAAGTAGCGGGTAATGGCTAGTCTGTAATAGTGGGTAAATTGCGAACATCGTGGAATGTTGAATTCATTTGAATCAAGGTATCGTGAGTTTGTTTGCTATTGTTTGCAAATAGGATAACGTATCTTGCATGGTATAAATACATACATTAACTTTTTACATTATATACTTTATATTTTTCTTAAGACTCTCAAGGAAAAAATATAATATGACTGAAACTAACGAACGGGTCGTCTGTTTATAAACAGGAACAGGAAGAGAGCATAGGAGTTGTTATCATCTAGTACTAACTATATTTATGATGACTGTTTATCGCCTAGTGTGTGTGTAATACATACATGACATCTCTTATATTGAGTCTACAAGCTAAGCTAAGCTTTTTGGAAGCAATATTAATGGAACACAAATTAGTAACATTTGCAACTATTTTATCCCATTACGACCATTATAAAAGAGATAGACAGACAAGCAATTTCATAATCATTAATTATTTGTAGATTTACGATTGTCTTGACCTTATAATGAATAGCTGATAATATTTTTTACTCTTATCAAAACGAAAATTTCCTTCACGCAATCCGATCCTTAAACAATGACCAAGATACCGCGCTGAGATCACCATCGGCTATGAATTGATGAAACTTTTCCCACACATTAATATCTTTATACACCTAATGATCAAATTACCGGTATCTTTAATCTCGGCCATTGTTGATATAGATTTTTATGTTTTATTGTAAACAGACTGACCTCAGATAGTAAGTAGTGACCTAAAATGTATCATCACTGTATACGTAACAGAAGACAGGTGTTAGACAACTTTCTAAAAATGTTATTACCTAATTACAATTTGGCAGGTACGTTACATCTTTTATGATATGATTACTACATCGCCAAAGTAATAAAACTTATGATAAGGTCACTACTGATATAATATATATATAAAATATATCAATTTAATAATATATTTAAACATGTCATCTTATAAATAAAATAATATATTATAGTATATGGATTAATTTATATTTCAATGACTATTTAAACTGACATAATAACTTTACTTTCATTAATAACTTCCTTATTTTGATACAACTAAATTACTTTCTTCACTTCTCATAGAACTCGTTAAAGATTAATGTTAGCTTCCAGATAAGGAGAAATTGTTAAGAACTGATCCGACAAGGAAGAAATTATCTTGAAATAGGAAGTCGATAGAACAGATGCGAGTACCTACTCTTAATATTAGAAAACATGTAATCTATTAACATAATAATTATTGTGTAACCTTTGGAATTTTTTGTTTTATATTAGAAAATGTAAAATAAAATAGTTATTAATAAACTGAAAGTGTGTGTTAGTGAGTATCTAACTTTATAATAAATAATCTTATCATTCTGCATAAAAATAACCTGAAGAGAACTTATTGACTTACTTTTTATAACTTATTAAATTTATAAGCTTTGTAAGACCATGTAAGACCTTGAAATAGCTTTTTAAAACTTGTGCAGGTGTATAATTTCCTGCGAAGTCACTATCTTAATAAAAATCATGACAATATTGATTTAAAAATTACAAAGGCATGGACGAAGGTCTAAGACGTCAATTTATAACGTAAAATAAATAATCTTATCAGTTAGCTAGGTTAGGTTAGCCGACAGTTATCTAGATGTCCAGATGTCGATAAGAAAGCGCGAAAGTGGAAAGCGAAGGCAGTCATCGAGACCGCCGGCCAAGGTCGGTTTTCATTTACATTTTTATGCTGATTATTTAACATTCTTATTTAAAAAGTTAAAGGTTATTGACTCTTCACAGTAAGTATCAAGTAAATAATATCTGCCACTTACATGTTATATATTTATTACAGTATCGTATTTATTTACGTACGTACATATCTGTGTTTGAACAACCTATTGTTGTGGTTTGTTCCATAAGGGGATTGACAGCAGGAAGAAAACTATTTGTTTTTGCGAACACTATTATATGAAGCGAAAGTTAACTGTGCTCATGTTACATATTTATTGTTATATATTTATACGATAACTATTAGTAAGTCAAATATTAAATTCAGCAAGTCCAAAACTTAGATCATTGTACGCATATATTGATATTTCTTTGAAAAAAAAATTTACCTTTATATACATTACCAATAACATTAAGAAGAATGAATCAATTTCATTTTCATCCATTTACGTAATAGGTTACGTATGTACGTACGTAAAAGTACAGGTTGATCGGTTAAGGAAAAAAAAACGAAAGTGACCGCTCAAGTTCGCGATGACTTCTCGACTTTTATACCTTCATTTAAATAACTGTCATAACTCTTTATAATGTATAAAATTTTTAATTTTTAATTTCTAACAAACTTATGCCTTCACCTTGTTACTATTTGGATCATTTTTTTTTAGTTCGAAAGCTACAAATGATTAATATATGCTAATTTTAAAAGTGGAATTTGTTTTTATTAATAGTATAGCTTTTTTTTTTTAAATTATAATATTTTGTCAAATTTCTCGGGTACCATTTGAATATTTGATGATAGTGAAAAATATTTGTAAATAAAACTAAAATTACATATATGATAACACGTATTTAGAGACTGAAGAAACATAGCAAATAGTAGATGGTGACTGTTTAATTACGACTTAGATTGCCTATTCCTTTTATTGAGCGAAGCGAACGAAGTGAGCGGAGCGTTTTACTGGAGACTTTTTACATTCTTTGTCACGAATTGGCTCGAAAACTACTTGACGGTAAATTATGAAACTCTGCAATCAAAAAGACACACAACTGGAGATGGTTTTTAAAAGAAAAAAAAGGCCATAAAAAAAAATATCATATCAAAAAACTGATATACCATTGAAGTCAATGGGAAACGATGAGTCAATACACTGGGCTCGCTTCGCTCAATATGCAAACGGCACCCGTGATTTCGCGAGCGCAGCGAGTCGAAATTGAGGGTTTGTTGGCGCCCCTAGTTTAAGTATTACGGTCACCTTATTTCGTTGCTAAAATAAGATTCCTAATGTAATTGTCCATTTGAAGCTTTAAGACTGATAACATACCCTTCACTATCCGTACATCTGAATTACACAACCAAACATTTACGAAAATGCTTTTGTTCGTCTGATCTCATTTCCGGCAGAGAATCGGAATTAGAATAATTAGTGTTGCGTAATTAATGTTAACGCGATGTAATTAGACGTCCAGTTGTTATGTTTGAACAATAAATCAGAAATGAAGTTAATACGCACGTAAGTATTATTTAATCATTACTGTCAAATTTTATTTATATATATATATATATATAGTCTACATTTATGTTAGGTTTAGTTACAACTTACATTAATTATCTTACCCCTGACTAGTGATCCGTACAGAATATTTCTTATAAAATAATATCTATATAAAAAACAGAATGCGGAATCCGCAAGTTTCCGACGCACAATGCTGACGGAGTTTGCGTTTCCCGTGTTCGCAGTCAACGACCGGGCGACGTTGTGATGTCTCATGATTCATACTGATGCGACCCGTCATAGAAACGTGTTGTGGACACTTTTTCAGTTAAATATAGTACAATGTAACCTCGCAACATGTTTAAGTAAAGATTTTGATTAAAATGTATTGACTTAATCAACGGAAACCACCCGCCGGGAGTAAGTACATGTAACACGCAATGGTGCCTGTCAAGAAAGTAACCCACACGTAGTATTAACGAGAAACTATTACAGATATCACATAACTGGCTGTGAGTGGTGGCTCCGTTGGAATAACTATGTTTTGCTAATAATAAGTTTATGAGATACAACCTTGTAAGAGTCGTGATTTTGCTAAATTCTTCAAGACAAAGTTATGTTTATATAACTAAAATAATATATTTTTCAGCTAATATTTAATAATTGTTATAATATTTTTCCGTACATATCAATTGTTATCATCTTTAACGTGAAGACTAACGGCTATATAGTACAGTTACGCGTGAAGAACACAACATATCAAAGCTCATAGCAACATTATCACACCACTTATTCCCTAAGCACAATACAAATAAAATAAAGCAAAGAAATCATAATGAATATGAGAAAATACTTAATACTATATGTTCCGAGTGAGACGCCTCCCACGACCGAGATCGGATAACGATTAAACTAATCTAAACCCTATTTCCTTGTTTTACGATTCAATTTTTAATTAAAATTTTTTATATAATTTTATAACTTTAACAATTCACTCGAGATATACCCTATTTGTAATACAATAAGGTTGAAAATCGTATAACAAATTTTGAATTAGTTAAATAAAACGTGCATCGTCTCTGGAGCTAATTAATTCGGTTTAGAGAAATCTATGGGAGCGAGGGATTTTCTCGACGTAATGCTATCGCGTAATTAATAATAATTTAGATAAACTATTATATATAATTATAAATAATCGCTTTTATTATATAATATTAGATTGAGAGAGGAAATTTATAAAATTACCAAAAAATATAGAAAACATACCACGCCATATCAATATGAAATATTCTCTTATCCCATAATGTTAAACAATAAATTTTATAATTAGTTGAATGTTTCCAATTTGACGTTAATTCTCTTTATATTTAATATTAAATATAATAAAACTAATTAAGTGACATTAACACGTCCCTGTTATCACGTGATATCATCAGCGCTCCACATCGCCATCTGTGTCAGATGTACATTTTATAGGAGGTATGTACCTTTTATATTGTAACTAGAAGTGGTATTAGAATTTTCGTTTTGTATTGAAATATCAAGAAATTTTATAGAATTATAATAAAAGTTATGTTAATTATATTTTAGTTTTAAGATACGTAAAGATTTCGTTTAAACTTTAATGATAAGAAAGAATATTCAATGATAATGATATTATTAGTATATCTTTATTTATCGCGATGTAATCCAATCCAATCCAATCTAATCCAATCCAATTCAATCCAATTAAACTCTTTATCATCCCGAAAGTCAAGTGATCTCGAGACAAAACCGCGCACGTCGCTAGTATGTTCCGGTGGAGAAAGTCGCCCGTCAACCTCCGACCGACGCTCGCTTTATTAATATATTTTATTATTATTATAATTATTATTATTTAAAATAAATATTATAATTGTTATATAAATACACAAATGTATCCCTTTAATATATTTTATATATTCAGTTCATGTATGGGTTACTTCAACTATGACATTAATATGGCAAGTTTTATATAATTTTGATTATTTTTAGTCTTAAACTCCGTTATATTGTAAACTAAACTCGCTCTGTATACATACATTCCAATCCAATCCAATCTTATAAAGAGAAGTTCTTTCAACAAGAATTCACAACTTTTATGATCTATTGCATATTATAGCTCATGGTATGCTTTAAATAGCTCAAAAAACAATGGTTAATAATAAACTTACTTTAATTGCTAAATATATAATATGATAACTTACATATCGTGGTCCCCAGCAGCGCTGCAAGGACGAGGAGAGGCAACACTCTCACACACATGGTCACAGTACATTAGACTTCAACGCGCTCCCACAAACAGTATACACATTCTACTCCCAACACTTACACGTTGAGATGTCATGATTCACTTTATACCTGGAATTAAATAAAAATAATTATTAATAAAATATAGATATTTTATAATAAAATTATATAAAAATTAAATGTTTATTTGATTTGATTTGATAAAAAAAAAACTATATAATAATTGTAATATTTTTTGATTCTCTTACGTCAGTTGACAATCAGTTTATTTATTTGACATTGATAGTGTTTACGTAAACAAATATTTTTTTTTTACTTGTGTGTGTGGGTCAAACGTATTGTAGTGTGTGTATATGTGTTTGTGTATGTGTTTTTTATTAATTTAATTTAATATTCCTACTTTTTTGCACTCAAATATTGCATAATAATTTAAAATACGAAATTGATCTAAATTATTTAAGTATAAGTTAGTTATTTTATTAAAACCGTTCACATATTATCCACTCATACCAACGTGTAAGGTCAATGCTTACACCTCATGTCGCAGAGCGCTGCGCACGCGCACGCCATAGATACAGCTACACTCATTGGATTCGCTCCATTTGTATTAATATCATAACTATTAAAGATCTTTTAATAGCTAGATTCTTTGATTTCTAGCGAGTTGTTTAGTTTGAGTAGTATTAGAAATATTGCGTATAAAGTATGATTTAAAAACGACAAAATATTTCGTTATTAACTTACTGACAATCTGACAACACAAAATCTTTATACGATTGTTCACAAAAAATATAATAAATATTAAAAATAGTACAATAATATATAAAAAATATAATTAAGCACCCCAATGAAGCGTGGCTGATAAATGTAACGGGATTCGAACCCGTTACCCGCTCCCTCGGGCGACTGCAATCATCCTTTGTTAAACTGGTTAAACTGCTGTTTCATAACAGTATGTAATCTCGGATTAGACGAATAAGTATGTCTTAGAGTTAATAATTTTATTTTATACTTATTATCGAGTACGTGCTTTACAATCTGCGAAATGTTAACAGTTTTTTGTAACTATATATATTTTATATACTGATAAGAAAAGTCCTATAGTATGAATTAAGTTCCGAAAACTGAAATAATCGATTAAATGATTAATCGATGTCTTATACCGAGTTCTCGAGTCGTGTGGTGCGTAACTATATTTGTAATTACAACCGCACGAGGCGGAACGTTCGAACGATTTACATTATATGCAAATTTATAGTTATCGTTATTAAAATCTATAAGAAAATATCAATTCAAAGAACTTTAAAAAATACGCTATATATGCATAATAAAAAAGAGGCAAAATCGGTATATAAAATATTTATAATATATAAGAAATGCTAAGTATCTGTTAATGGATAACGCAAAAAATATATACAATGATTTATATAGTTAATATATAGACTACTATATAGTTCCCAAATATGTTACGAAAAATACATTTTTGGACTATTATTACAATTCAATGAAACTTAAATTAATATTGCACTCACGAGTTCTCAAGTTTTATGAATAAAAAATAATGATTTAGACTTTAAAGAATATTTTTCAAAAATTTTATGGTTATGGCTTATAATATTATCAAAATTTGGTGAAGTAAATGAATATTATTTAACTATTTATAAAATAATTTAACATTATCATGTATTCATTCTAATTATTATTGTTAATACGAGTAAGTTTCTCCAAAACTAAAATGCCTAAATAAAAACAAAAACTAAGTAGATTCTATTATTTAACAGACCACCTTTCACTGATTTAGACTTTTTGTAGAATTTTTTCTTGAGTGTTCAAAACTTATATAGATAATGGAGACAAAATAATTTTAAGAGATAAGTTTTTACTTTACAAGTTACTGCTATTATTTTCTTATATAATGATAAAATAATATAGATATATTTAAAGTCTGTTCTTTTGTAAGAATATCTATAGTGGCTTTAATTCAATTGAATGATATTCTTTGATACATAGAATGTACATTTAATTGTATAGTTTTGTTAAATAAAAAACCAGAAGTAATCGTTAGTATAATAATAATTTTGTTAACTTAAATAACCAACTTAACAGATACAAAACTATTATATTATTATGAATAATAATTATACGTTATACTTTATTATATAATATAATTATACGTTTTTTCTTCTTTTTTTTCTTTGCTTGTTTTGGTAACTATAATTCCATAATTTAAAATTCTTTTTGGTATTACTTTTTTGCTTACAAAATTATTTAAAATTTCGAAAATATACTATATCGTATTTTTAAGTATCACAGTAACTGTATAATAAATTTGTCATTAATATAAAATCAATTAAGAAAAGAAAGTAAGCGACCAAATAAATGCTTCTAATATTATATTTAGAAAATATTAAATTCTATGAAATATAACATAGAATAACCGTTGCCTTATCGGTTCAAATGAAATATAAATTTATTAGCATAACATATTTTTTATTTCAATAATAAAAATACAACTCTGTATTCTTAATTAATAATTGACATACATAAATAAATTATTTCAAACCGCGATTTAAACGCAAAGTTTAACTTACAGTTAATATATTATAAAAAAAAAAACAAACCCACCTTTATTATTTATTTAAATCCACATTAAACACACAGTCACGTTCCACTAAATTTGACATCAAGTTTCTCGTCAGAAAGCGTCAAATTATATGTATATTTATAATTCGTTGCTGCGTGTGCGCACGACGCGGACTGCGATGCGACTGAGTCGGGATCTGATCGCGTGGGATCTTTGTTTTACATTTACTAGGTGTATGTTAGTAATTGATAAATTGTATTGGATTAAATATACACATAAATTTGTTATCATCATATTGTGGTTATTAAAGTATGATGAAGCAATAGAACAATGTTCTGAAATCGTACGATAATGTTCCTTACATGGAAATGCGAGTCAATTGTCTTATAACATGTGTATCATAAATTATTTTCAATATAGTACTAGAATATATTTATTATATTTACATTATAAAAGTGACATATGGGCCTTTGAAATCGTAACTTTTTTTTCTCAAACGTGTTTACGTGAAAGTTCACGATGTGGACGCTCTGTTTCATACCACGACGTCATTTGCATGTGGATATTTGAGTGTGATAATATCACGCATGATATATGGGTGACATATTAACGTTTTAGGTATGGTAGTGGAGGGATGGACAATTAGAGGACGGCCGAAGAAAATATGGATGGATTGCGTGAAAAATAATATGGAGAAGAAGGGAATGTGTACAGAGATGACGGTTAACAGGAGAGTATGAAAGGAAAAAACATACTGCGCCGATACCAAAATTGGGAAAAGGGCAGGAAGATGATGAGTTAAGGGTAAAATTTGTTAAGGTTAATGGTATATAAGGCTTCTTTTATAGATTCTCTATTACACATATTCAAATTAGCTAAAATTTATTTTGTTAATTATTTGCATCTATCTAATTCTTCTTTTATTGTTACGTAAAGCAACACAAACTTTCCAAAAAGAACTCGATGACAAATATATATATGAATACAGGTCACAACTCAACCTTTACACTGGCGAATAAATTTAAATAACTCAATAATTTGATTACGAGATTAGAGCGACATGTATTGCAATATCCAGGAAACATTATATCTCTCCCCATCTTATTAATATTCATCGATTTGAATACTATATGTCCGTGTATATTAATACATACTAGGGGCGCCAACAAACCCTCAATTTCGACTCGCTGCGCTCGCGAAATCTTGGGTGCCGTTTGCATATTGAGCGAAGCGAGCCCAGTGTATTGACTCATCGTTTCCCATTTACTTCAATGGGATATCAGTTTTTTGACATGATATAAAAAAAAAAAATTTTTTTTTGAGGATATTTTTCAAATTTTTTTTTTATAAGAACCATCACCTAACGTGTGTCTTTTTGATTGCAAAGTTTCATAATTTTTCGTCAAGTAGTTTTTGAGCCAATTCGTGACAAAGAATGCAAAAAGTCTCCAGTAAAACGCTCCGCTCACTTCGTTCGCTTCGCTCAATAATATTATTTAAAGCATATTATTGTACTGTTTTTGATGTTAAGTGCTTCGTCTATTTCTTTGAAACTTTGGTGATGGACTCATGTCATTATTGTCAGAGTAAGTTAAACGTGTAGCCCAATCAGTTGTTTACTGATACCTTTATCACAATAATAATATGTAAATGCTTGATAAATTGGGTAAAGATGGGTGTTTTACTCACCCACATCAACACACATTTACCATAAGGCCATATATAAATAAAATTAAGACTTAAATATAGTAATAAATTGCGAAATCATTATTGTATAATAATATAAATAAATAACTTTTTTATTTACAAATTAATGCTAAAAATCACAAGTCTGCTATGCGCAGATATATATTAGAGTTAATAAATACTACAATCAATACATATTACACTTTTAATAACATTTTAATGTATTTATTAAACAAATTTTCCTGCCTCTATTTTAGGAACATAATTTTTTTATAAAATAAATAAATCAATCAACGAGAAGTCAAATTAAATATTATTATAAAGAGCGAATCAATCAAACACGTAATAGTTACAAACGAGATTCTTGAACTTGTTAGCATTTTTTTTTAATTATTTTCGCTCGGAAGCACACGCTCTCTGCAATTATAAGTACAGCGTACTAATACGTAATGACTTCAACTACCAGTCGCTAAAGTTTACTTTAACTAAACTTATGTCATTGAATTATAATATATTAATTAAATCACTTCAAATTTATCTTAAACTTCCTGGAAAAGTGTTAATAATTATATAAATTTTTGGGAATAAATCAATTTTTTATAAAACATTAAACAACGCAAGAAATACTGTTGTAAATTTATAATGAGTATGGAGAGAATTAATTCAAAACTATTAATGCGTGCGCCTGCGCAGGACTTTATGTAAGCTGAGTTATGTGTAATAGTTCATAATATAAAATATGTAATCAAATTGGATTGATTATACGTTTAGGTTTGTAATAAGTTTTGAATCACATTCTAATTATAATTGCTTTTTAATATACATTTTTCTCTTATGCTATACCGACTAGTCTATTTCTATATTAACTTTCTTCTTTTTTTACCTTTTAAAAAAACTATTACCATTTAAGACATTGTAAAGACTACTAGTTAATAAAACCAAAGGTTGCCCTCATCGCCTTAGAGGAACGGGTTGTGCACTCACCGGGACGCTACAGTGGAACTGAGTACCCTCGCGACGTAGGCCTATAGTATACTAATACACTACAGCTGGGGCAGAGCTGGCTGTTAGTTAACACGTGGATGAGGAAGCGGGAGGTCCAGCAAGGCCATCAGCTCGAGATGCTGGTGGTCCCAGACGGCGCATTCCACTTGGGAGTCCGTGCCGGACTCGTGACAATGGTGGCAAGATGGGATCGTCTCCCTCCGTGCGATCGTGTGCTGGTACTCCGCATGCCATGTAGACACCTGCCCAATGCAGAACGTCAGCGTTCCATGCCGCCGATTGATTTACCGACGACCTGCAATTGTATCAAAAATATGAGTAAAATATTAAAGTCGCAATGAAAAATAAAAAAAATATTATTATAGCATCTTTTAAAAGTGCAAAAAAAAATATTATTATAGCATCTTTTAAAAGTGTGTGAATGACTTTTGTGATGTTTATCTGTTTGTGAAATTTCTCGGTTTCGGCAGTTCCGGCTTTAAAGTTTGCGTACTTTCATAATAAAGGTCAAAAGTTAAGTCAGTGTGATGTAATTATTGTCACCATTTTAATATCTTTAAATACAACGAGAAAATATAATGAGAATATATATACAGAGTCCAATCTATGTAGAATAATTTTAGATTAGATTTAGATATGTATTACGGGTTCGTCTTCCTATCCGTTATTTAGAAATTCCAAATACTAAGTAAGGTTTAAAGCATCATAACACACACACATACAAACAAAATTAGAAGTAATTTTAAAAACAATATACAATGTAAGAATAAAAAACAAAATTACACCTTCTGTTTCTTTTCAGTATTCATTCAGAGTTAATGTACCGAAAGTGTATAGAAGTCATATTATAGAATGATTAAAGCCATTACGGCTTATCGATAGCGTCAAGTCTTTTAATCTCATTTGCATAACGCAAATAATATTAGAAGACCGCAACAAATTAACAAATCACTTTTATATCGGGATGTATCTAAACATCAATGATGGTTTTGTCATTAATTCGTCTCGTTACCTCACATATTGCTAAACTATACGTATTCTTACAAATCTTCAGAAATACTTGGGTTCGTTATATATTAACTGTCACATATATTTAAATATGTAAAATAAATGTTAGTAGATTTTTTATGATTATTAATATTTCGACATAATCTGTAGCAAAAGTAAAGGATATATTATTATTGTTATTTTTATAATTAAACATATTTGCATAATATAATATATATTATTGAAAGATAAAGAATATATTTGTTGAAACATATAGTTTAATTTGAGCAGACTATATACGGAATCCTAAATTTGTTTGTCAAACTTATTTCGTCTATAATTGTGAAACTATGCTAATGTTATCATTGCAAGACTTCTATCCATTTATTTTATTTTATTGATTTAATTTATATTTAAAAATCATATTATAATAATACAGACTAAAAATGTACGTAATGATATTAGACTGCATTTTCTTACATAGAAAATATGATTTTCTTAACGGGAATTTTACCTTTAATAATGTCAATGAAAATAATATGTAATTCAACATTTTTAAGTAAATCTTTCCTCTCTACAGCGCGGGCTATAATGATATTTATCAGTGAGAGGCGGGATAGCACATCACTTGGCTTCTTGCGATGCTGACATTTCCCGTTATTTGATATTAGAGCTTCAATCTGTGTCATATATAATTTATCTTTACCTATAAAACAACTATTTATATATTCTCCAGTCTAATATGAAAAGCAAAATATATTAGACTTCACTATTGATACGATAATATACAATTATTTAATATATACGTAACTTTTTTATGGCTTTAATTATTCGTATACTATGCCATATCATGTTAAATATTCCCTCCCGCTTCACTGGGTACACTATTAATTTGGATATAAACTTTGGTTGCTATGGTAACCATTGTCATATTATCCGTTGTCATCATAACCGTTGCTATAGTAACTCTTACCCCTGCGTTAAGTGTATAGCTCCTACAGGTTTAAAACTTGGCGAAATGCAAAAATTAGAAAAGACGTCTACGTCACAAAAGAAGTATGGTAACTATGTAAAATTTTAAGCTAATCGGACAGATAGTTTTGGAGATTTCCTGATGAGTTAGTGAGTGTTAAATCGCTTGTATATATATATATATATATATATATATATATATATATATATATATATATATATATATATATATATATATATATATATATATATATATATATATATATATATATAGATTATGAAGTAATACGATAGTTAAACAAATAGATAAGTCATTAATTATAAATTCATTAAATAATAATTAAATCATAGAATTACATACACGAAGTACATTTGCATAAAAAAGTAATAGGAAGAATTGATGAGTGCTTAAAACGCAAAGGCAATGGTTGTTTTGCAATTACTGATTTTGTATTGATGTAACCGCATAGATTTGAATGTTGGTATACAGTTGGAGCTGATATTACCGTTTTAACTTTGTATTTTGAATATTTGAATATTTTATTATTATCCTGCTTTTCCAAGCGTCGGGCCCTGAAGCTCTGGGACTCTGTTATTTCGTCAAAATTCTTCGTGTTAGAATTTCATATAAAAAAGTTTTAACAGATAACACAAATGTAAGATTACACAAGCAGAATTAGGTCAAAGAATTTTTAGAATATTTAAAAAAATGAAAAGAAAAGAGATTTTAAAGATTAATCTTAATGGGCAAATTTTAATGGTTAAAATAGGGACAAACCGTCCCTTGTGGATAGCCGTCACAAAGTCCTGTTAGGGATAAGAGTAACAGCAGAAATTAATAATCGATTGATCTTTTCTTAATCATTTTTAAGATTAATATTACAATACAATTTTAGAGTTATTTGTGCCAATAACAAATAACTTGTATTGTATTGTAATTGTATGGTATTAGTAAATTGTATTAGTAATTTATAATACTAACACTAGTCTTTAATAATAATTGTTACTAACAAAATATGGGCTTGTCCCGAAGTAAACGTTTATTATTATAACAAATATACATGTGGGTTTAGTTTATGGAAAGTCAAGTTAGGTTGATTTTACTATCGGGTTGTAGATTGATACTTAATTGAGTAAGTAAAACAGCTGTCGTACGAATAGCAACGAAAATGTAAAATAAAATACCCCGCTTGTTTAATCAACCATTTCTATATAACTTTCTTAAATTTTTGTAACAAACTATTAATAGACAAAATTTTATGGATATTTTTTTAATTCTATTGTTTAAAGCCTTATTATATGTTTCATCAAGACCTATATATATATTTCATCAAATACTTTTATTTAAATACCAGCTCTAACAATTCCAACGATAACCAAAGAATCCATTTGTCGTAACACAAAGGTCCACGGTCCATGAAATCGTATCATCAAATGACATTTCCTGCAGCTGCGTGCGATTTGCTTGTGACATCCCGTTTACCGATGTGTGGACATTACTTTTATAATCAAATAATATAAACATCTTAATAATATAATGCAGCACTTTAAATTTGAGAGCCGAAGGTCGTACAAACCTGTTACGTTGCGACTGTCGTGAATATTTCGCAATCAACATATATTTTAAAATATGAAACTGGTTCATACCGTTAATAATAGCGTTAATTCAAAATTTTTATGTTTTTTATCCTCTAATAGCATATTTTAAGATAAGATTTAAAAAATAATAAATGATACGAATAAAATATTTTATTTCGTTGGAATATCTATCGTGCTTTTAAATATGCTATTGGGCTGTAATTTTCTTTTTCATATTTTGTGATATACGTTTCTAAAAAAAATTATTTAATATAAAAAATAATGTTACCGCCATATAACTCGTGTGACGTCACAAGCTAGTAAGCAAAAAGGGTAACTAAAGAAAGGCACACCTATTTTTGTTTGTTTTTTTATATATTTTATATTTATTGAACAAAATGGTGTTTTTATATGTTGTTTAGTTTATTATATGTTGTTTAGTACCAAAACGTTCAAATACTTCGATAAAAATAAAATAAAATTGTTTGTCTATATTCCTAAAGGACGAAAAAGTTGTCACAGTTAGCTCGCAGAGATCCAAACAATATTCTATCTCATTAAAATTTAAAATATTTTTATGTGTTAAATACACTTCGATGCTAGGATGCTGGTAATATTTCGGTATGTAGTCATTCAAAACAATTTTTTAAAACAAAATAAAACCTTGAATAAATTATTAGGCTGTAATCAAATTTGTGTCCGTTTTGATATTAAATGTATTATATTATGTTATTAGAAATATCACTTATATCTCAAAACTAGTGAAATAATAGCTCAAGAAGCAAGGATAACATAATAAAAAACACACAACTAACTATAAAGAGGTCGATGTCGGGCAAATTACAACCAATCACAGTGTTTCTCACTTAGATATAATCATAAATATATTTTTTATATATATAATTTAGTACAAATAAAGATACATACGTTTTGTTACATTATTATTTAATAGGATTACTACAATTCGTAGCATAATTTCAATATTGTCCAATAGTCTATTACGAAATCTGACTGTATTTCTTTTCATAATACTTTCAATTAAAAGTTTTTTTTTTGTTTAAGTTTCATCTATAATGACTATAATTTCTTCGTCAGGTTACAATACAATAAAATACCTCCAACAAAAGACGGGTGGGGTATAGATTTTGCTGGCCCTACCGATGCTAGGATATTTCTAAGGACGCTCACTAAAGGTCACAGAGGACGCGCGTCGAGCATTCAATTGGGACATCCGAAATTCATATTTTTATGTTTTAAATATGGTATTTATGTTATAATAACAGTGTCAAGTAATTTGATGTTATGGAACCTATGCTAATGTAAGATCCTTTAGAACTTTTATAAAGATAGCATTATTATTTGTTATTATGTATAATTATTGAGTATAACTAGTAGAAAATTTAGATTATTGTGGTTTCTAAATTAAAATACTCTTTGTTGTAATAAAACCTACATTTTTTATTTACATGCAATCTCGAAGCGTCAATGACTTGCGCCTCCCTTCAGTATAATTACTTTCTGATGGACGTTTCTAATGACCTCTATAGAGGTAGGTAGGTGTTTATTCACAGCCTGCGTTATTTAACCGAAAGCAATATATTCTGTAAAAAGCATTTCCAATTCATTTGATCAGGGCAATAACCTAACTATCCAGTACTTTTGCGTGATGCTCCAAACAAAAAAATATAAAACTAACTTAAATCTAAGTGTTCTAGGACTAGGGATTTTTTAAAATATATATATTTAATACACAGATTTGGTCCCCTCATTATTTTCTTATAAATGTAGACAACATGTTTTTTAACCTCAAAATATAACAACGGGAAATTTTAAACAAATCCTTTAAAATATAACTGCTTAATGTCATAACACTTTACCCAAAAGATCTACAAAATATATTTTTAACGGCGTTATATTATTGATGTAAAAAATTCCAGATGTTAAATACTTCCAGGACATGTTTATTCTGTTTTGCAGAACACTAATAGCTACATTATGTAGTAACATATTGATAAATCGCTTCCCTAACACACGCGGAACATCACCGTCATGGAACACAACAAGTCTATAGCTGATAACACAGACGTTGCGTCACGTTCAGATTTGCTACAATTTGTCAAGCTTTCCATCTTAATGCAGTGATATTCAGAACAGCTTTGAAGATTAACAACTGTATCCAATCTAACAAAACACGGACCTTGGATAATTCGAAATGAAATAAACAAGTTTGTTTTCATATATATACGCTAATTTCCGTATTTCCTCAATATTTTCATGGTAATTCTAATCTGTAACACGCCATCAGCGTTTCCCGGAAGGGTCGCCTTTTGAAACCTGTGTTTCTTAACAGCTCCGAGCGTAACTTCCCGCCGTCAGGACGTAGACGAGATTTGAAACGAGATTGTTTAATACAAATGATGGTGCCTACTATAGACTAGTGACTTGTTTATTCCTCATTTATTTGCTATGGAAGGAAAATATATTTCTAAATGTCTCCGGCCTTTAATAAGTAGTTTCATTCAAAGCAGCCTAAGTATTATGAGCAAAATTATCTTTATTTTATCTGAAAGTTTGGAAAAGCAATGAAGCATTCTTAACACCGACGATTATGCGGCAGTGTTCAACCTTTATCTTACATTCTATTATCAAATATACTTCTTATCTTCACAGCATAAGGTTTAAAACAGTTGTAAGGTAACAAAAAATGCAGTAATGTCAGTAATTTGGCTCTTTATCGACACAAAAAGAGTGTAAAATGGCCAGGACCGGTTATTATGTGACCGGGTCGTTCATTATAATACTTACTTTCACTCTAAGTGGTTTGAGGATTTACCTCTCATTACCGCTTTGTAGGTACTATATTATAAAGGAAAAGTATCGCTTTAAAATGTATTTAAATTTACTTAGAAAACTGGTTTTTATCTCGTATCTATATGATTATATTTTAGAAAGGTCTTCAATATATAAGTTGAGGTATAAGTAGTCAAAGGGTTCGGTGGAAAGATGAAATTACCACTCCACGGATTTTGCTCGACCCCTAAGCCTGCTCCTCAAGTTTTTTCTTCTGCTAATCTACATTAAATTTTCCGATTTATAACATTCATTGGTGTGCAGATAAAAGCACTGGTGATGCTGTATGTATTGGGCGTGCCGAATTCTCCCAAGAAAACGTAGAAAAGTACCGAAACAAACTTGTTTCCTTTCATTGAGACCTCCCTAGGTAGAGGAATGGAGCAAACTGAATCTTCTTAAGTTTAATCCCCAGACGCCACAAGTTTGTACATCATATGTCGCATTAAAATATTTGTCGTATTTCTAAAAATCTTCAGAGCTTTTTTGATCCGACTTCCGATCCGATTCTACCACATATTCTCTAGAAACTTTTTTCCATGTACAAACAAAATATAAAATAAACTTCCTTTGGCGGTGTTTCAAGGTCCATACACCATGGGTGTCTTAAAAGAAAACACCTACATCTCATTGCCACCATCAAGAAAAGTAATTGGGCTCTCCTTATTTTTTTAAATCAAATTGTAACAGTAATAAAGTGTACAAATGATTTTCTAGCTAATCTGATTGTCAAATATGTATGTAATAAATTCCATTTAATTGACTTTATCTAATACATTTAATATATAATCAAAACTCCCAGGAAGTCGTTTACGCCAGTAGGTAGACAGCTGACAGGTTCCATGTCTTGTCGTAGTCCCTCTAACACATCGGGGCGTCGGTTTCATTGAGTCGTTTAAAAGACCTACGTCACAACTCTGTCATAATGCCATATGTATATATATAACGTATATTTTTATCATCCGCATCAAGCTACAAATTGCGAATTACTGTTAATAAATTGTTGTAAGTTTTTTATAGCTTCAAAGTCAGTTTACATGACTGTTTGTTGCCTAATATATTAATAATTTTTTAATGGCCATTATTTATTATATATATATATATCATTAAATTTTATTGTACATCTTGTCTTATTCAACAAGCTTAAAATAAAAAAATCATTTAAAAATGAAGTTCCGAGTTCGTTTTTTACACCATCCTATCTATACTTTTTATTCTCTAATATTATTTATAAATGTGTACTTATAAGTATTTAACAGATATAAATAGCCTGATTTTGATTAAATATTTTGAACTATATTAAAAGCAATCTTGTTATTACAAAGACGAACCGAACATAAATTATCAAAAACTCATTTTTATTTCATTCCTATTATTCGTAAAACCTATAAAAAATTAAACTAAAATAATAATGATTTTACCATTTTTTGTTATATGTGCCATCTAGTGGGTGTGCGCGAAAACGTATGCTTAGCCTAATATCACCTTCTTCGCATTTCTCTCGAGTTTGGCATAAACATCAGAGATGGCGCTTTTTTAAATTTTACTTGTTTCTTAATATTTACTGGTTTCCTACTATGTTCAAACTATGTTCACTGTTTAACGTTTCTTGTTTAAGAAAAGAGCCGCCCTATATCTTCCTTAGGGTGACGTTAAACTTAAAGACATAAATTAAATTGGATACCATCCCATAGTGTTTATTCGAAAGATGGCAGATACAGAGGACTGTTTTCTGCACAAGACAGCGCGGCCGGTCCTAAAGCTTATTGTGACGTTCAACGACCCCCGAAAATTGAGGGCACATGGATGGTGAATAATTAAATACTATTTTCAATACTCACTTATTGGAAACTATAAATCCATGTGGTGGAAGACTAACTAAAATTATGAAATGTCTGTTTTCGCAACCTCAAATTCGAATGATTTTACTGTGACTTATGAAAATTTTAAATACTTTAGACATTAAAATCATTATTTTAGTTGTTTTATTTTTATTTCTAAATGTTTAGACAAAGATTGATGAATGAAACTCTTCCTACATTTACGTGAATATATTAATAATAACAGTAATACTAATAAATTTAATTCAGACTAGTAATATCCATGTTCTCTTCAATAAGAAATCTTTTAAGCTATGTTAAAAACAAATAAACATTCATAGCTTAGCCTAATAATACAAAATCTTATAACATATGACAATGCAAATTAAAAAAATTATGTCATGTTTACAACAAAAAGAATATTTATTCAGATGATTCAGATATAAACCATTTTTTTATAAGCGAACGAAGTATCGACAGTCCTTTGGCTCATGGCCAGAGATATCTCTAACAACGGGAACTTTGGCGGAAATGAGATGCTTCCTTCTCCCGCATTTACTGTATTCAGCTTAGTTATTAAGCTGACAGTCTGAAATAACAATTACAGTTCAAAAAGTTACTAATAGTTTCTGCATATGTAATATTCCAAAAAACAGCATCTGACATTTACATAACTCACGCTGTAACGACAGATTACTCATTAATCTGATAGTTTTAATCTTAAATATTATATATCCAGCTAATGTTTTACCAAAAAAAGTATTGGTAATTTACCTAATGTCCTAGAAAGCAAAAAAATATATATTTCCTGTATTTGGAAATCTAAATCGGATGTAACAGTAAGTGTAAGTGGTCGTTGTAGTTGAAAGCAATCCCGTGTACTAAGGATTGAGAGAAACGCTATTAAGGCCGTGCGTAAATTGAATGGTAACTAAAAAATAGTTTGTTTAAAGCTTTTTATAAGTTTTAAAAGACTTTTTTATATAAATAATATATACGAATAAAAACTTTACGATATAATTAAAAACTTATACTTCTAACATTATGGTTTTGTTAATAAAAGTATCCGATAAGAACATATATATATATTCTTTATTGTACCAGACTCAGTTTTGCCGTTAAGTAATAGCAAAGCAACAGTTTATAATCTTCTCATCAAAACACATTTTTTTATAAAACTTTTCCATTATACCACCGCTTTACTTGTTATTGTTTTGTTCAGTGACCCGTGACTTGCTTTAAGCTACTCATTACAATTTTACACTCGGTGGTGTGAAGACTGTCCTACAGTGATGCCTGCTCTGCTCTTAGTCGTAAGTAGACTTAAATTAGTTTTATTATTTTTTTAGTTAGATGCAAAAATTTTTGTAGTTAGATCTTTCTAAATCTTTCATTAAAGTTTATATATTTAACAATTGATAGTTGCAAATTGTTGCAAATTGCAAAAATTGTTATTTAAACATTAAAATATTTTAAATTCGCGAGATAGTCATGTAGTCAAATTAAGTTATTAATAATTATTCTGTTTTTACTTTAATTTCGTTTAAATATAATTTAAGTACCTTTAAATTTTATTTATCAAAATATATAATAAAATATACAACTATTTCCAATCAGCGATTAATTAATTGTCAAAATATATAAATAAAATGTTACATATCTGTTTTAGGTGATTTGTTTTATTGTTAAAGCAAATTCGATCGAAAACGTTTATCCCGACAATGGTTGGAGACCCATGTCAAACGAAAAAGTCAACGAATTACGAAGAAATTTCATTAAAACGCCTGCAAACCTACATTTTCCAGCCCAGCGAAATTTTCCCAAATCTACAGACAATTTATTAGAAAGATACGCTATAACGATAATACCGAAATCAAACAAAGAATCGGTCGATGAACACACTAAATATGGTTCCGAAATAAAGGAAGATATCAAACTATTACATCATTCTGAAGGTAGGGATCACATTATACTATTCAAGTATCGACAGTCAGTCAGACAGTATATTTTAACTGTAAGCAATTTAAAAAGTAATACTTACTTATTAGTAAGCTTATAATAAAATAATGTATTGATTTAATTTATAGATTACGAAAATTGGCCTAAACTTCTAGTAACTGAAAATATGGGACCAAAATTAAGGAAAGCAAAGAAAATGATGTATCGAGATTTAGTAACACAAGTAAATAATCCTCTTATAAAAGAACAAATTCGTGATGAAGAACTACGAAGGGGTGATACATACGATGAGGTGTCAAAAGAAAACAATACAAAACCTTCAAAACACAATCACATTTACCAAGTAAAAGAAAACACCGAGCCCGATTTGGTCAGCTTGGAACAATATCATAAATATTCGTACGAACCTCCCAAAGTAAAAACCTTTCAAAACAATAATTTAACTAAAAACCTTTTTAATATTCTTGCAAATTACAATATCAGGACGAGCGATAAATTACCAAATTACGCTCTATCCCTCAGACAGAATAGTCGGAATTCGGATAACCAAGATTTTGTATACATGCGGGTACCCATAAAAATACCCCTAAGATACAATAACGCAAATCATTTTCCTCTTGACCCCTTGCTTGCTGTCTTTCTGTCGAACTACGGCCATTACGTTCCCGGTCTGTACGGATTTCCACGAGGTTTTAATAATCTATATGGAAATTTGGCGTCTAATAATATTCACAACAACAAACCTTTTGGGGGTTACAAGATTTATTCTGATACGGACAGCTCGCATTGACTGGATAATTATTTTGGACAAAACAGTAATAGTTTAAGTTTTATATTTTTGTATTATACAATAGATAATAATAATTTCATTTTTAAAAGAATATATTTTAATACGTAGTTGTGTGGAGAGTTCATATTTGGCCCATAAATACGGCGCTCATGTCCCTCCGTGAAAAGTTGCTTTTGCATTACAGTTGGGTGTAGAAATAAAAGTTTTTAAACCTTTTGTTGGTGAATTTGCGGGTTTGCGTTAACCCGTTCCGAGTTGTTTACGCTCGTTTTATGTAAAGGAAGAATGGTTTAATTTGACCCAAAGGAAAAATTCCCACTATGTGAATCTTAGCTATTACACTAGTTAAAAAAATATATTTATATTATATATTTAGTTTAAATACTTTTGTTTACGATACTAACATTCCTGTATTGACTATAATTAATCTTACGTAAGCTTTTTTACTTTGATTGCATTTATTTATTTCTTAGGAGGAATGGACAATGGTAGTTTCTTTCAATTGTTGACTAGAACTTATGATTTTGTTATTCTATCTTTAAAAAAATCACCGATTATTATCATGTCAGTCATTTTTACTACGCAATGGTACATATAACATTAGTTAAAAACTTTATGCAATTATTGTCATCGAGAACACATCCAATCAATATATTTATTGTATCGATTATAAAATCCTTTGTAATGTTTATGGAATTTGAAAACAATTCATATACATTTCAGTTTTAATTAAAAATATAGATTAAATTAAACTTTTTCTCGATAAACAAGAAAAGCAATAAAGGACAGATAAAATGTGGATAATAATGTATGGTCTAAGTTAAAACCATGAGCGATATTTAAAAATATTTCAAAACTGTGTATATTTAATAAACTGAACCTATTTAGTCCTCATAAAGATCTTTTATTTGTATGTTATTGTGTAGTCTATATAGCACTTGTATTTTAAATACTGCGTAAGCTTGCAACTTGGCAACACGACGTCCAAACGGAGAGCTTATTGGTGCGGTCGGTGTTTAAACTTAAGATTTTCTTTTATTCCTGAACTGTTTCACAGTTTAATGAGTTCGACAAATTACCTCTGAAACTTTTGTTTCGCTATACATTCCACCTATCTACGAGTTTCTTACGTAGTTTTTGCAGGGATATCCGGGTAACTTTTAAAATGCAAACTGATGCCAGTGATTTCAATTGTTCCCCTTCCCACAAATAAAAAGTAATTCAGGTGTTATTGTACATAATTTGTCTAAGATTAGGAACTCCTATAACAATAATGGTAATCATTTAGTTATGTTATAAACGTAAACACAGAAAAACGAGGAGCAAGTACTAGTTATGTAAACAGTTATTTCTAACAATGTCAGACCCTCAATGTTGCTTATGTGGTTTGGCGAAAACTTCATAGGTGGTGTCGAAGGGGGACAAAGGAATGACACTTAACATTCTGACTTGAGACAATGTTAAGTATATTACGTACGTGTCTTATTATGTATGCTTCATAAAAATACTGTGCATACTTCTTTGAAAATAAAGCTTAAAAACCTTTTGATTTTCTGAGTAAACGTATCTGAGATCGATACATTTAACCGTCCAACTACATTGAAATAACAAAAAAAAACAAATTTAACATAAACATTCAAGAAAGTCGGGAATTATTCGGAGACAATAAGTGGGTAAGCGAAGCCAAAAAGGACAAAAGTCCAGACACGGCAAACTGCATTTTCCGGTCTGCTGCAGGCGCGTCACAGTGCACGCTCCTCGGACGCTTTAAGTGTATTTTCTACCAAATGTAAGATTTCTTTAATATTATGATTCCATTTTATCTATTTTATGTTTGTCATATTAATTCATATTTAGAGTAATATCAATAACAAATCAATATAATATATAAATTATTCAAATTTAAGATCATTAACAATTCTCCTCATAAATATTCAAGGAATGAGACGAAAAGAAAAACCGCATTTATTTTATCATCGGGTCCTATTATTTAGTGACGGAAGTTTCCAGTCGTCTGCGGATAAAATCGCTCATAAAATTCAAATTCGACGGTAATGTCTTCCCATTTCTTTTGAACTTCTTTTGGGTCGTTTGAAAAAAATATTTCACAATAATCATCTAAAATATTAGTCCCCTTTTACGTGGATCACATATTAACCGAATTAAGCTATTTCATTCGGTTAATATCTGCTAAAACCAATGCTAAAGTCAATAAGAAATGTTATTTTCAGATGCAATATTTACGTTTGTTTTTCATAAATTTTATTATCTGTATATATAGATATATAGTAATTTTTATATATCATAAGATCAAAAGGCAATAGTCCAAACAAGATAGCAAAATACATATTTTTTATATATTTAGCTCGTTTAAGGTACTTGCTAAAACTTATGTCGCGTTTTTTATCCTAAAAATCGAATTATACCGTTTTCATTTTAAATTATGTCTTTTGATACGATCACTTAAGATAATTCGTTGCTAATTGTGTGAGAGGAGTGTGATCTTACGTACAATATTAACTAAGTGGAGATAATGTGATCTGCACAGTAATGCTTTTATCAACGTCTGCTCGATCGACTAATTAATGAATTAATTGCCGGAGCGACGAAATTATCTGGTAAGTGTACGGTCGGCAAAATGTTAATTTCATAGATTTTAGCATCTACAGTGACGGAATAAGTGTCAGTGCCTTTATTGGGATGGGTGTATTTTCTACTAAATGACATCAATTTACTTGAGAGCTCCGGATTATATGTAACGAGAGTACAAGTAATATTGGAATATATATGTCACAGTAATTTGTGGCAATACGCATAAAATATTATGGTGACTTAATGACAACGTCTTCACGAACGTTTTCATTTCATTTAAAAATATTCATTTCTACTACAATATTTAAAATTACATAAATATTATTTTTCACATAAGTGTGATGTATGCTTTAATATAACTAAAACAAAATGAGTTATGGTTGCAATTAATATACACGGGATAGTCCATTAGGTGCCTGTAAATTTATATCAACCTGCGAACGCTCCCTTGTAATAAAAGTACTATTTCCATAAAACTATGATTTGTAGTCTATTTAACTACTATATTTTTGGTAATATATAAAACAAACAAATAATAAATGCTCATCAAAATATAACTCAACAGGAAATATAGTTTTCTATGTGATTTTACATGAATTTCCCCTACGATAAACCTTGTTAAACAAGTGTCTAATAAAATCTTAGTCCTTTGTCCCAGGTAACCCATAAAGTACAGACTCGCACCCTAAACCATTTAATCTCTACATCTAGGTAGGATAAGTGATTTTTTTTTTGCAATACATTGCTTTTTTATATCCAAAACGTTCTGTGACGCTAAAATGTTACGTACAATGTAGAACGCTTGCGGCAATGGTGCTGTTAAAAAACAAACATCGGTTCGTCGTAGTACCGTCGGAAGACCCACACTATAAAGCTGAGGAATTTTAATTTACCCTCGTTAGGACATGTTGGGGTTCCGTCGTTATTTAAAATGGAATAATGGAAGCGGTAATGGAGGAATCGGACGGACGTAAGAATGTTATTAGTGTTTTATTTAGAAGCGAATTCAAAGTTTTAAATACAGTGAATTATTGGAATACTTGGAGTCGCATCGAGCTCTGTTTGGCTGTCTGAAAATAATTTATTTTATTAAATTTAGTGTTGTAATATCTTGTTTGGTGATTTTTTTATACGACACAGTTAAAGACAAATATCATACAATGATAAAAAACGAGATCTGAGTCTAATATGAAACAAAAGGGGCAAAGTTTTAGGACGATAGTATTTTTGTTGTAAACAAAATCAATAAAAAATTCAATTTAGCAAGATTCGATTAAAATTTAAAACAGCGTGGCTAAGGGTAAATGAGTAACAAACACTCAAGAGCAGGGATCAAATAGGTAACGCGTTAAAAAACGAGAATCTGGCTAATCAGTATTAGCCGGTCTGCTGAGCTAGAATAGGATAGCACTTATTTCAATGCATTATAAACCTTTTGGTAATATAAATTAGAAGGAAAGTCGTCCGCATCTGCTTATTGTCAGATAGTACATAAAGATTTGCATTTTCGTCCTTGTAGCTAACAGTATAAGGCTCTTTGTAAGTTTCTTATTGGATATGGTTTTATCTTTTTAGCAGACACCTTTTTGTGATGTAAAACTGTTCGTCGGTTTTCCGTCAAGTTCGTCGTTTGGTTATTGGAATTTACTATTGGATCGTATTTCATTGTATGGAATTATTATTCTTTTATTTGTATACATATAACTATCAAATATATCCCGGGAATCTGTAGTTCTAACCAATACCATAATGATATCTTATAGTTTTTAAGGCGTATAGTAATTTTAGCATATATTACTTGTATTAAGTTTAAAATCGTTTCGGTTGACGTGTTGTGACCTACATCTTACAATGTCAATCCAACGCGACGGACGGCAGAGAGGAAATTCGTTTCATTTCCGCCAGAAACTACCAACGCGACACACGATCTGCCTGTTTCGTGGAAAACCTACCTATAGTTCCTATTGCTATGTATATATGAACCCTGAATTTTATTTCCATTTACCAATTTTAAAATTAAAAAAAATCGCGAGTATCTTGTCTATTATAAATTATATATACGTTGGAATAAAAACTATTTGTCTCACTCCACAGTTACGACAACTGGGATATTTGACGTGAAGTTAAGATTTATAAGTAGGGGAGATGAACATTTTCCTTAACGCAGAGGTTATATTGGAGTATTATCATGTTTATCGCAGTATTAGACTTTCGTGAAATTAAGTTTTGATTGTTTTAGTTTTCATGTATAATTAACATGTTTTAGTTTTCGTTATATTATTGAGCGAAGCGAACGAAGTGAAAGGAGCGTTTTCCTGGAGACTTTATATTCTTTGTCACGAATTAGCTCGAAAACTACTTGATAGACAATTATAAAACTTTGCAATCAAAAAGACACACATTAGGTGATGGTTTAAAAAAAAAATTAAAAATGTTGTCCTCAAAAAAAAAAAAAAATTTTTACTATGTCCTGTCAAGATGACTGACTGATACCCCTTTGAAGTCAATGGGAAACGACGAGTCAATACACTGGGCTCACTTCGCTCAATATGCAAACGGCACCCGAGATTTCGCGAGCGCAGCGAGTCGAAATTGAGGGTTTGTTGGCTCCCCTAGTTTTTTATAATATTATATACCAAATTTTGTATATCTCCGTATATATATCGTTATTATGTAAATTTATTACATTACATTTTGTTAATTTTGGTTCATGTAGAAAAATCATGGTGAAGGTTTACACCTTCATTGGATTCACCTTGGATTACTCCAAATGAGATCAAAATTAGATTTTACATAATTAAAAGAAAGCAGTAAACTTATTACTTAATTTAAAGAGCAGCTTCAATGTAAAGAAGAAGAATTATTTGTAGTTGTTAGTAAGGAATTAGAAAAGCAGCAGCTGCGGATGTAAATGAACACGGGGAATTACCTGCACCAGATCACCTGTCTCGTGTGATCGGGACCTGAGTGCCTACATTAACTTTGATTCTGAACGTCTTTGAGTGACTGAAATTAGAAACTGTGTTGTGAGTATTGCAATCTTGTATTGTAACCTTTGTCTTAAGTTTCTAGGTTATCTTATAAAATGTATAGATTCACCGTGCTTAATCAGAATGTAATACATTTCTGTAATCAATTTATCCAACATAGTTAGAATAACTGAAATGAAAAGCTTATGAATTTGAGTATCAGTAATACTTGAATACTTATTTACATAACACATAATAAAATATAACATTCTCTTCTTCTCGATCAACCTTATATCGTAGGTGAGTTTAATATATTTGATTTCACCATTTCCTCCAGTGATTCGTACGAAGCGATAGATTGGTTTTTAGGAGGATGAGCAGCAGCGTCCTCTGCATACTATAACATCACATTGCGATCATCAACCTACCTGCCAAGTGTGTAATTATGGCTTATCCACACATGGATGTTGAACCAGACATTTCGGCCCCTAGTCCCCGGCAGCCCGCTGTTCCTGGCTACGGTAGCAGCCAGTGTTATAATAGCGGAGCAGGGGATGCAAAGAAACTCCAACGGATCCCGACTAACATTAAAACTGACGATTCGACTGACGTCTGGACATTATTGGACAAGGAAGGTCTCTTCATTTTGAACTCCTTTTTCACGAAGGTAAGACGTCACAGGCATGGAACAGGATAATACCTTCCTGAGATCTACAAGTTCTCGAAGGTCATTACAAGTCGTCTCGCACGCAGGTCTGTCGACTTGCAGCCTCGAGAGCAATTCTGTTTCCGTAAAGGCTTTGGTATCTTGGACCACGTACATAAGCAGCGAAAGATTTTACAGAAGACTGAAGAGTCACTATGCTTGGCATTTGTGAACTATAAGAAAGCCTTCGATTCGGTCAAGACCTGGGCTTTACTGCAGTCTCTCCAAAGGTGCCAGATCGACTATCGGTACATCTAAGTTTTGAAATACTTCTATGAAAATGCCACCATATCAGTCTGGCTACAAGGCCAGAGCTCTCGTTATCTCCCTGAAGCTATCCACCGGTGCACTGGCAGATGTCTTCAAGCTCATGGACTGGAGCGGGCTCGGTATCAACATTAACGGCGAGTACATCACTCACCTTCGGTTTTCAGATGACAGTCATGATGGCTGAGACTATGAAAGACTTGGGTACAATGCTCGATGATCTCAGTAGATCCTACGTACAAGTAGGTTTTAAAATAAACAAGGACAAGACGAAGCTGATGTCTAATGTCAATGTCGTGCCTATTGAAGTAGTTGTCGGTGTTACAAGTACTCGCAGTTGTACATATAGGTACTTGAGACAAACCGTCCAGTTAGGTAGGTCCAACTTTCCAACTCGGATTGGCAACTGTTGGAAATTCCCAAAATATCTTCACGTCTAAAATACCTTAATATCTGAAGACGAAGGTCTTTGACCAATGTGTGTTGCCAGTGATTAGTGATGGGTCTGATATGTGATCGTTTACCATGGGCGTAAATCCAGGAGATAAAATAAAGGCAACTTGGGATGTTTTATCTTGTTACTGGGAAATATAGGGCTAGGACTAATGGAACTATAATTAACTTATAATTATAACATTAAACATTTATAATAAAGGAATAAATACTTATATTTGTTACACCTTTTTTTGAGACTTTTTATTAAAATTCCATTAACTCCTAATTTAATTTCTTCATTATATGATGCATTCGAATTAACTATTAACGTTAAAGTCAGTAATAAATGTTTCGTTTTTAAACCTGTTTCATCAGATGAAATTGTAGAAACATTTAAAACGTTAAATGTGAAAAAATCCTGTGGTTTTGCAATATATCCAAAGCCTTTGATTCTATAGACTATCAAACAATACTTTTTAAACCTAACCACTACACCTGAATCAAAGAGTCCAGACGGTTGATGTAAGTAATTCTAAATCAACTGGTTCTACCCTAAAGTGTGATGTTCCACAATGAATTATTCCTGGCCCCTTTTTGTTTTTACTTTGTATTAATGACTTTATTTATTGGTTCGAAATAAACAATATGGAGTTATTAAATGTTAAGAAAACTAAATGTGTGGAGGTCACACTTCCTAATGTAAAGAGGCAAGAAGTAGTTTGCTCCTTAACCATTAAGTTCTAGAGTGAATGACTCCAAATTTTTTATAGTTATAACATTAGATAAAAAGCTCCAGTGGAACTTCCATTAATCAACTTTCTCAGGCCAAGTCAGCTCGATCATCTTTACGATTTAAAAAGTAAGACAAATAATGAACATACGGTTCGACTACTTTATTTTAGTTATTTTCATAGTATTATATTAGGGGCAATGCTGCCAAAACTAATTAAAAGCTGGAGATACCCGGAGAGATTTTTTTGAAGAAATTAGTATTCTTACGGCCATTTCTCAATACATAATTAATAAAATAAAATTTTTGTACCAAAATTTAAATATTTATATAAAAGAGAACGATGGATACGTAATAAATAGAAGTAATAAAAATAAACACGTAACGACTACATTTTGTTTCAAAAGTTAAGAAATCCCTCATGGGCTTAAGTGCACACATATATAATAAAGTTTCACAAGATATCTTAGATATTCCTTTTCCGAGTAGGATACCGAGCTGGTGGTAGCTTATTCATGGACTGACTACACTGACCTTCTTAATGTAAATATTTAAGTTTCAAAAATGTAAATGCCTACTTCAATAAAGATATTTTAAATTTGAAATTTGAATATATTAGGCCAGACCCAAATATATATATATATATATATATATATATATATATATATATATATATATATATATATATATATATTAATTGTTTCATTGCACGCATTTCGCTTCTAACGTAATTAATTATTTGTGTATTCGAAACTTTTATCATTACGCTACATTCAATCTATTTTTGTTTAAATTAGAATCTTACTACGTAACAAAGCCATTATACCAAACGGATAAAACTTCCTAGCGGGCCCCTACAGAACATTATGTAAAACAAGGATAACTATTAATTGTGCACGAGACAATTGTTATACTGCTTATTTGCAATATGTATGCTAATATTTGATGCATCCAAAAGGCAATAAGTAAGGGGTCTTAAACCTAAAAACCCATTAGGATGGAAATGAACCAAATATTGGATAATAAACATGCCAGTTGAAATGGTATTATATTTATTGACCTACAATATTCATAAACTATTTCAAATATTTCGTAGCTATTATTCAGCAAAGATAACAGTTAAATATATTATTGAGCCCAGTGTTTTCCCCAATGTTAAGCACTAAACTACCGTGACAATGTAACACGTCTATCAAAGTTCGGAAGGGTATTCAAATACCAATCGACACAACTAGAAGGGCAGTTAACGTTGGACAGCCGACTTCCTTTCCCGAGGGATCGCGGTACTACACCGCTCACAGTGGCTCTCTACCATTTATCCAGACCACACGACGTCAGATAAACTATAAACAAATAAAACTGCTTAACATCATTTCAACAGTTTTCGTCGTATTGTTTATCACATAGTGAGTAGATAAATTTAAAACTTTTCCAATTTTTCAAACATTACAGATGATGATAAATGGTTTTGTTTGTATTGCAGGTGTCGTTTCTTTTTATATTTCACTCATTACTGGATGGATTGGATATTGAAATGGTTTAGGACAAGTACTTTTAAAAATGAGTAACCCAAGTGATAGACGATCTCATATAAACTGTGTAGTGCAGTGGTGTTTTTGTGTTTTTGCTTTGGTAATTTGTGGATATGGCTTAGTGAAGCAGCAACGCTTAGAGCAGCGTCTTCAAGTTCTTGAAGACCGGTACACGGAGTTGGAGAATGTTATCAATTTTCAAAAGCCAAATGCGGAGTTTTTGAAACGTGACACCAGAGACGTAACAGATTGCGTTTGTCCCTCAGGTAAGTAGAGAATAAGTGTAAAATTTTATTATTAATATTTGTGAAATGGATTGCAATATATACGATTTAATCAAATGTAACGAAAATTATTAACGAACATTTCATTAAATACTCAATTCATTAAAAACTGAATCAATTCAATTAGCGAGTAATGGTCCATTTCACTTTAAAATTACATCGAGACAAACGGAAGCATTCAAATTCATCGCTTTTCAGAGTGTAACGTTGTGTGTTCCCTTAGTAGACTCAATGTGGCAATTAATGAAATTAATTTTGGGTTTGCTCTCAAACACAATTGCCGTCCGCAATCCCGCCGCAGCCGGTTACATCAATGAAGCCCGATACATTGTATTGTAACTGCGACCACTTTACAATATCCGGTGATAAACTCAATTGGGACACCATCGACCTATCTTCCACACTAAAAAACACCTTCCCTCTATAAAAATAAGAGCTAGATTAAAGTATTTGTTGAAGTTCGGTTTAGATCGATGTTATAAGCCAAAGCGACGAGACAAAATTTAATGCTCTATTGTAGCAGAAAGTAGAGCTAACAGTTTGAATGAGGAGTACTGAAATCATTCTTAAAGATAGTATCCAAGCTTATGAATCAGCCTTGATTGAATTTAGCATAGACACAGACTGGAGGGCCGTGTGAAGGTATTGACCCCAGACGGATACTAAAAATAGGCCCTAAATTGGTTCACAGATCTGTTATCGGCGGCATATTGCGTGTTTCCGCCGAACTTCCAATTGGTGCCCAATAAAGTATCATTAAACGACCTTTCTGATGTTAATAGATTTTACCTAAGGTCATCCAAATCGAGATTGATGGAAATTTTATTTAACAAAAGGAAAAGGGTGAAGAAAAGTTTTATTTTTTAGGCTCCCAGCAGTCAGCTTCGCTAATTACCTCTCATTGTTAGGGTGCGATATAAAGGCTTAATTGTTTGGAGTTCATCGGAAAGTTACTTTGAAACCCGTCTTATCTGAGACGCCGTAAACGCGTAGAAGCCTATTTTCCTGTTTAAGTTAACTGAGGATTTAGTTACAGGACTCTAGAAAGGCTTTTGTTTATAAGTTTAGAGTTCAAAACGCTCAACAACCTTTAAGATAAATTTTGTATTAAATAGATATTATTAAAATGAATATCATTATTCAAATTAGAACAGCATATAGGTTTTTATAGCATTGGAATATAATGATATTAAAGGATTGTAAGTATGACACAAAGAGAAAATAAAAAAAAACATCTTTATTTCATTTTAACATAATTGGACACAGAAAAATTAAGAGATAATAGATAATCATAAATCACAAAATATGAAATAGAAAACGAAAAAAATATCAGTTAATAAAATATGTATTCTTTAGCGATCATGGAACGCAATAGCATATTTCAAATATAGATACAAAAGTAATTAAATTATAAAAGCATTAAAATAATAACATAAATCTTAAAAATAAATTATATAAGCATATTTTGTAAATAATAAATTTATTGCCGATGGCAGATGAAAAGAAAGGTCAGGCTTATGCTAGTGCAAGGTTCAAATAACCTCTTTCATTTACGAGATTACAATATACTACACGTGAAAATAAGTGTGTGTGTGTGTATGTTTAATTATTATAAGTAAAAACAAAAACCAAAAGAGAAGGAAATTGTGTATGAACAGATGTTCATTTATATTAATATATCATTTTCTATCATGGTAACTGAAAATTGAGTATATAAAATTAAGTATATATTTATTTTTAAGACTAACCGTCTGAATAGTTTTAAGGTACCTATCTAGAGGTTGTAAAGTTATTTTGGTCATAATTATAGGAAACACAAGCTAGGTCGAATAAGAGCATCAGCATAATTAATTTTCGATAAATTAGTCTGATATTAAATCTGATAGTAAACTTTGTAAAGGCTATACGAATAATTTAGAACTATATATTAATGATATATAGTATTAAGTCTTACATTTCCACCTATTTATACTTCTCACTTGAGAATGTGTTGGAGACTAAGACTAAGATATTACGTTTATTCACACAAAACATAAGAAGTATAATTATTTTGAGTCTATAATGGTTCTTAAAAGAATAAGTACTAATCCAGACTAACTAACAGAATATTGGTTATCTAAGACGTACCGACTACCAATTATGTTAGACTGTTATTAGTTTTCAAATGTAAACAATCTAATTTTGCTCATTAAATAGTACTCTTGAGCAATATAAATGCACTAATATTATATTTATGGATCACATCAATATTGATATTAAAGATATCAATGACAATAACTTCACAATTATTTTAATCTCCTAGTCACGTATGATTTACAAAGGACACGTAACATTCTTACAACCGATAGAAGTTGATAGTTGTTGGTCAACATTAACTAATTATGACAGTATTTTAACGCCAATAATACAAAAAAAGCTTTTCAAAAATTTACTTCTAAATACATTACTAAAAAATGCATAAATATTAATACAGCTCTTAAAGGACTACATGACAGGAAATAGGGTTTAAGGATGGGTGACAGTATTAGTGACGAATATAATATCGAATACGGTGTACCGCAAGGCATTGTACTTGGCCTGACCTTATTTTTTATCTATATTAATAATCTCTGTCTTCTAGTTCTTAATAACAGCAACCTTATTACGTTTACACACGATACTATACTTGTAGCATGTAAATCATGGGAAAAAGTGAACTCTGTAGGTAAAAGAAGTTTCAGGTAAGGCATGGAGTGGCTAGATAATAACTTCGAACTGTGGCTAAATGTAAAACTAAATATATTGCCTTTAGCTTCAGTAAGAAATCACAACCTAGCCCCGGAAATATAACACTTAAAACTCACTACTGTCAAAATGATAACTCCAATTGCAATTGTGAAATAGTTTGAAACTAGAAGTTTTCGATATTTGGGTGTTACTACAGATAAGTACATTAACTGGCGGGAACATTAACGGTGGGAATAGAAAGATTCATGTACAGTCACGTGCAATGAAAAGTATACACGGGCAGATTTTCAAATAAATATTCACGCTGAAAATTTAAAAAAAAAACCAAAAATGTATACATTATTGTGAGAAACTCTGGTTGTTATATAGTATGAATTGTTAATTGGCTACAGACATACCTAGAATCTTGATCATATCTGTATCCTGGATCTGTATCCTGGATCACACTGTAAATCCTTTTAAAAAAATGTGTAGCTTATGCTACACATTCATATCAAAACAAAACATTTACACGCCTACACAATTGCGCAACACAGACATAAAAATAAATATACATATAATAAAAATATATACCAACAAAAATAAAATAATAAATTATTATATATAATTTTATTTATATTACGTATTTTATTATATTAACTACTAGTAATCATTAATGAGAACTTTATTAAAATATAAAATAATAATGTTAAGTTTTTGCTTATACTATACACCGATGTAATTGCGATAACAGCATTGAATCAAGCCGTTGAGGAATATATACTATTCGACCGTCATACAGTGTCAACTAGTACGGGGGGAGGAGGGGGGTAGTGTTAAATTACTTTGCTATTATATACTAATGTCAAAACTACGTTATGTAATTACTTATAAGAAATCGTCAAATGTAATCTAGTGAAGCTAAGTTAGATAATGTTTAAATTCGTCAACAATTGCGTTTAATAAAAATAAATAAATACTGAATAAAAGGAAATAGCTTTAAAAATAACGTAATATTTTCAATTGTTATTATGAGTTTACTATAAGAGATAGAAAGAGACATGCTTTTGTAGACTTTTTTGTAGTGTTTTTGTAGATCTACAATTCTCTAGTACATTACTTTAGTGTATATGCTGGTTGACGCGGAACACGTGAGTAAAGCTCCCAAAAGGTGAGATTTTGTACGACCTCGCGACCTCTTTAACGGTAGTTGTTATACTTCAGTCAATTTACAGAGAACCGCATGTAGTATTTAAATCTTCCTCAGGAATTGCACAATATTGTAGTAAAAACAGTACAAAAATTAGTTCAGTAGTCAAAAATCTATTACATACAGACAAGACAGCTTTGAGGACTTTGTTTTATAGTATTTATAAATTTATATTAATTAAGATTCTGTATAAGCTTGAACTGCTATAGATTGACTGCGTAGTCCCGATAATATGAAAAAAAAACCTAAAAATAAAAAAATATCTAATTTTAGTTTAAATATTATCAAATAATTTAAAGAATTAATTCAGTTTACTTAATATTCATGTGATTGTTCACCAAATTCTAAAAGTATGACGATCGTTATGACCCCGTGGGGTAAAATTCACTGTAATTGTTTCATTGGAGTTAGAACGCTTCTTACTGTTATTGTTTAACTTACCCACAACATTATTACTTCCTTGTTTCTTCAATATACTCTGCTATGTAAGATTTCGCTTGGGAATAAGCTCGCGTTTAATATATGATATTTTAAATTATAAACCTCTATAATATATAATATACTGTAGCATATATAAGGAAAACTTATTACATACCTAGATAGAAATATCTATTTAGATGTTGTCCCGAAAGGAAAACTAATTGAATTTTTTTTGTGAATTATTTTTATATATTTTGTTGGTCATGGTTATTAATTTAAACATGTAAGTTATTTTAGCGTCTTGAAAGTTGTTTAATGACCAAATCATTTTACCGTGTTTATCCGAAACAAAAACAATCATAAGCTGGCAGCGACCCAACCACCACATTCTGATAGATTTATAATGCAGGTCACAGTTGACAAACGAGCGATCAAGACGGTTCTTATAAATTCGTCTGTCAACGGAGAAATAATGAGACGTCGGGGAGATTAGTCGACGTCATCTCTCAGTTTTTATTTTGATGACCTCATCCTTTCTCCGGTATCCGAAATTATTCAAAGAGTTTTTCCTTTTAAATTATGTATTCAAAAACTTGTTCTACAGTTTAGGAATATTATTGTTTGTTGGTTTGCTTATTAAGATCCGAGATAAACTATTTACATTATTGTACAATTTTAGTATATTATATATATAATATGGGTTGATTTTAGTTTAGTTAGATTTTAGTTTAGATCACCAAGTTGAAGGAAAATACAATAATACGTAGCTATTGTGAGCAAGTCCAGCAATTTTTGATTTATTGGTCATGTATTTTTTTATGAACTTTGAAACAATTTTTTTTTATTAACGTCTCCCAATTATCTTACATAATAAAAATGCCGGTACCTACAATCCTAAAAAATATTTTGTCCTGATAAGAAAAAAAAAAGTTTCACTTAAAGTGAGTAAAGTTCCCTAAAAACTGTCCCTCTCACTAAGAAGGGGATGTTAAACGACCAGCCCATTTACATAAATCAGAGGGTGCCAGATATAAATCTCAAATATAAACAAGTTCAGATGAAGCCAAAGTAATGAAAAGTTAAGATTTTCATCAGTGTTTATAGTTGTTGTTGTGAAAGAAACTAAAAATAACATATAACATCGGTTAAATATTAAAACTATTAATAATTATCACGGCTATCTCTTAAATTTTTTCTTTTTGATTATTCATATAAGTAAAATATATACTTGAATGTTTGTAGCAGTATTGTAGTTTTTTAATACTTGAGCGAAGCGAGCGTAACGAGCGGAGCGTTCTACTGGAGACTTTTTTACATTGTTTGTCACGAATAAGCTCGAAAACTACTTGACGGAAAATTATGAAATTTTGCAATCAAAGAGACACGCATTAGGCGATGGTTTAAAAAAAAATTAAAAAATTCGTAAAAAACATAAATTTGAAAAATGTCATGTGTAAAAATTAATATCCCATTGAAGTCATTGGGAAACGTTGAGTCATTACACTGGGTTCGCGTCGCTCAATATGCAAACGGCACCCGAGATTTCGCGAGCGCAGCGAGTCGAAATTGAGGGTCTGTTGGCGCCCCTACTTAATATATGTCATATATGAGTAATAAGAAGTAAAAATACCACCACAAATATAAAGATAATAAATTCTCCATGAAATACTCATACATTTATCTTAAATAAGAAACAATAAAATATAATATTACGAGGAAGAATATAACGAATAGACGGACGTTCCGTAGTATATAGTACAGTTAAATAAATAAATGGAGTCTTATACGAGTACGGCGAGCTTGTGAGGAATTCCTTGAAGCGGTCTGGATTTGTACTGAAAGGTTCGGACGCAAAGCGATTTATTATACCTAGTCAGTCTGCTTTATAAAATCAATTTATTTGAAAACTACATTTATATAATATTTACAAAAGTTTTTAATATGTTTACAGTAGTTTTATTGTTCATTATACGAGTATATTCATTATTTATTACCATTTTAATATACATATATGTAACATGTGATTAATAAAATATTTACCAAATAGAACTCATGTTGGGTTGAATAAAATAACAAAGTTTTATATATACAATATCTAAACGACGTTTCTGACGTGAATTTTTATGAGCTAAGAACAAAATAATATTATTGTTTCTGACAAGAGTACAAGGCGGCTATCCCGCTTAAAATAAACTATTAAAATACGATGAATAACATTAGAAATATATAAAGAATTTACAAATTTATTATATTATATACGTAGCATTGTATTTTGAGGCAAATAAAATGACAATTCTGGAAAAATATTGTGACAAGTGTCGAAGGCAGTCAAGTTACGTACATGCAAAAGAAAACTATCATTGCACCATATATTTACAAATTAAACCTTATTACAACAAGCATAAAGATGGGATGAAATGTAAATTATAATTTGCACCCTTTTAAGACATTCCAATATTTTAACTCGACATTGCTCTAAAAATGTTTTATATAATGTAAAATTTACTTTAAACGTATGTAACAGAGTTCAGTTTTCGGTGACAAATAAAATGTAACAAAAATGTAACCGAAGTATTTGGGAACATGTAGACTGTTTAGGAAATTGGTACTTACAGAACATTCAGTGGATAGCCTTTTTTATTAGGCTGTTTATTCACGACATACAGCAAAAAAAACTCAACAAATGAAGTATGGTAAGAGCGTCCTTGAAAATTTTAAAATGGTCTTATATTTAACAAAAATTTAGGCAAATAAGCAGGGATGATTACTCGTAATTGATGGAATAGAAAAATAAACCTTCTATGAAAGTGATCATAATACTACGAATTTCATAACGGGCGTACAGAAACGTATTTTTTACTTATATTCTGAGTTAAATCGCATTATACAGATATTTATAATGAACAAAAATCTCAAATAAACCATTGTGTTTTTTCGCCGCTAAATATTAACAGCCTTTTATTAAAGCCACAATCATAACAACTTACCCTTTGCAAGGGTTTAAATTTTTTTCTTAACCATCTCAACTCCTTTGTCTCTATGTAGGAAAACAATTGACTTTAATGGTAAGAGCTCCAAGAGGAAGAACTCAGTTTTGAATTAAGTTACATTTACAAATCATATTAAACCCTTTACCTTGGCAGTTAAGGTCTATTTTTCTAGCGTCGGAAATATATTAAAATCTAGCTTCCCCGCTATTTTGTCGCTGTTCAAGTGCCAGGAGAGCATAGTATTTTTTTTACAAGCGATTAATTTTATCCTATTCAATTGCAAATCATTTGGTTTCCACTTTGTATATAAATCACCGTATTAATAATGGGTGGACATGTATTTAATATCTTAAGTTGAGCATAATTTTATAAGACTGGTTGTGTCATATTTAAGCAATTTCTATCAGATTTATATAAAACAAAGTACATAAAAAACACCTAAATTCTCTTCCTAATAATAAAAAACACCTAAATTTTAAATAAGACTAATTTATATATATCCTATTATAATGAGGTTTAGGTGGTTAAAACTAATTTCATACAAGTTTAAATCAAACTGTCAAACGTTGTTTAATCAAATACGAGCAAAGCTTACACATTACAATCCGAATATTTAGCATTCAAATCCGATAAGGATTCCTTTACATAAAATGTCCAAAACAGAGAAAAAAACTTTACATACGAAATAATAAGAGAAAAACAAATCATAATATATTATTTACTATGTTTATTTAAAAGATATCGTAAATATTTCAACTATAAATCTATTGGTCCGAAGGTCCATTTGCGAGGGTCATCCTGAGCGCAGCAGCCCATGAAACTATGGGATCCCATAGTAAATAGTTTCCTGCCTCATTGCTCTATCGTGGTTTATTTGTCTGGTTTGAAGATTTATTTTTATTCATCCTCTTGTCTATTATGACGTGATCAAAGAAATTGTGTATTTTTAACGAGACAGTGTACGCCATTTTTACTCGATAATATAAATCAACTTTAGTGTTTGTTTTAGTTTATTTTTATTGTGAAAAGACTATTTAGAGATTAGTCCTTCTCTGTACGTAGATTAGTGTTATTTTCTTATTATGTTATACAAGGTCACATTAACATGTTGTGTCAGTGGTCGTCTATATCTTATACTTTTTAATTATATATTTTTATGTTAAGAAAAACAATAATATTTATGTAGGTTATATACCTAAAATAGTTATCGCCTTTCTAAAAAAAAGGGTTGACTTGTCACGTTTGCTATAAATCGTACCAAAGCCGTCCAATAACACGTGTTTTTTATGGAGGGGGTTGCATGGGGTTAGTCTGGATATATCGTCCAATAAAACTTCCCATAAAGGCGCTGCGACGGACGTTAAACCGCCAGGAAAATTTGTAACCGGTTTTTCTGACACGCGCTAGAAAGTAGTTTTTCTTAAATATGTTAAGGGTATTATTAAATAAATATTATTATAACGTTCAAGAGTTTTTTAGAGCGAATTGCGTGTAACTTATTTAATTGCAGTATAGTATAATGCATACAACATAAATTTCACTTAAAAAGAGATACTGTGAGTTTCTAGCTGGCCTTTTTCAACAGAGCAGCATTCAGAGCCGGTGGTAACTTACTTACGGACTGACTACACTGACTTTTTATAGTAATAATAGACGATTCAAAAGTTAGTGTAAACGCCTACTTGACTGAAGAAATTTGAATTTAATATGAATTTCATATTAGAGGTAGAAATATATATTTTGTACTATAAGCGGCGAGATCAATTTCTTTTAGTGCATATATATATTTTATTTGTATATAAATGTACGTATACTGCACGTTTCGGGTTTATTACCATAATAAAATCACTGGACACTAATATTAATGACTCACCGGATGCCCAATCGCTACCCCTAACTCCTACTGTCAATCCTTATCACTTCATATCCTTTAAGACACCCGACGCATTTGCAATTTACACTTTGAGATATCTATACTTGTCCTTCTTTTTATCATTAAATAAAATAACGACAATTTCTTTTAATGTATTTTATATAATATAAATGATTTTCCATTAAATTTAAAACACACCGCAATAGGATACAATACTTTTATTATTTTTTTTAAAATTTATTAAGTTATCAAAAACAGAATTTTTCTTTGTAGGCAAAGAGCCAAGTTAATAAACGTCTTCAAAGTTGGCACTTGTGAAACTCAATCGGTTGATTTTTACTACTTATTAGTACAGAAACTTAAAATAAGAAATCTTAAAGAAATACTTTGTTATATGAATAGCTTATATATTTAATAAATAGGTCATATATTTGATTACCAGTCTAAACCAAACAATAGTAGGACTGTGGAAACTATGAATTACGAATTATTTATCAATTAATTTATGTTATTAAATGTTAATTTAATAAAATAAAAAAACTTAAAGTGATGACCGTAACCATTGTGGGCGATGGAATACTTGAAAGAAACACAATAGTTTTTTTGGCAACGATGAGACAATATCCAAAACATTATAAGTTCATGTGACAGGTTCAAAGATAGAATAAAAAATAATATTCTATTCGAATTTATAGACGTTAAACAAGAGTTTGTTATATATATTAATATATATAGATAGTTCCGAAGATAGTCTTCTATTCAAACATAAACTCACAAAAATAAAAAAAAAACTGTTTACAATTGTAAGATAAAATGATAATAAATTATGTTTTATTTAAATATATGCAAAAGCAATTTTGCGCGTAGTAGGGTAAGCGTACCCTATTGTAGACGGTATCTTCCCCACTTTTATCACCCGTTTCCGTCATATCGGATATTATTTTACAGCGAGTGTTGCACCCATTTTTCAACTAAATAGCAACTCGCGAGATTGGATGGAGCCGCTATTTTTCATGTGAGAACTTTGCATACGTTTTAGTTTCAAGTAGATTTCATTTTGTTGATGCTTTCAACGGTTTTAGAGCTTACAGTGTACTTTTATTAGAAGGTAGCTCGCTTGGGGTTGTTTATATTATATTCTTTGTAACCTTTATTCGCTAACCCATTCTGTGAGGTACGGGAGGAAAGGTTACATTACTGTGTACGCATCTCGCGTGGTAAATGGGACCACCCACACGGGGTCACGGGTTCAGAGCGACACGGTTTGGGCGTATTGCTGTCACTCGACATGACGGTTGCTAAATTGGCTACAGAAATACTAATACTCCGATAGAAAAAAATATAAAAACAAATATGTAAATACCTTATTCCTTAAATCGACTTTTTCATTAAAAATAATACTACAAATTTTAAAAAATTAATAAGTAATCCATCTCTAAATATAATAACGAATGATGATTTCTTTATTTTGTGACAGAAAAATTTTCGACTTTTAAAAACTACTCAGATTGGGACAAAAAATCTGACTATGAATCAGCTTCTTAAGTTATTTTTAAGCAGATTGTTAGGTACTGGATGGAGACTGAGTACGTTCCTTGCACTGCACCTGTGACGGTCTAAGCTGGCGCACGTGACTTTTATTTTTCTCTATTTTAACAAGGTCCATATGTAACTAATTTATAGTATTTTAATATATGCACAGATTGTATTTAGAAACACTTATATACCCAAATTGAACTACAAAGACAAAGGAAACAACTTATATACTTTTTAACACATGTAAATCGGGAACACAGGGAACACAAATACAGGGAACGAAGTCAATAATAAAAATCACAAGATGGTGCCAGCAGTGCTTTCGCCAATTGGACGCATTGAATAGCTTCCGATTTTAGTACATAATCCAAACACATGCCCAATATAAAAAAAAAACTTTTACTGAAGCATAACCTTCAAAATATATACTCTTATAATTTGGATAATAAAATACTGTAATATAAAAAATACTGTTTCGGTACGAAAGATATATTATAATTGTTTTAAATAATAATAACAATGGGATTCAGGTGATTAAGGCAGACAAAGGGCATAAAGTACTCAAATTTTATCTGATAACTTGAATCTGATAAGTGAGGAAAACTTTCTTTGTAAGCAATGGCAAAGCTCCAGATTGTGGATAAATATTTCGAAGTTTATAAACCTCTTGGCTGTATTGATACAGTTGGAACGAAAATATGATATTATAATTAATCTCTTCTATATCTAAAAGATACATTTTGTTTAAATCTAAAAATCGTATAAGCATTACGTGCTAAGGTCGTTATTGTACCAGAGACAAATCACCGCTACAGATGTCGCGGCCCGCTGTTGTGTACTCGCATTATGTTACATTATTGAGGTCGAGACTTTATATTCTCATTACATATTCATTAAATAGTAGCGGTTATAAAATTACACTTCACTAATGGTATTAAGATAATTACTTACACTTCTTTGTCCGTGTTATCTTATTGGCTACTAATAATACAAATTAAATTTGTAATCTATTATATAATAAATTTATATTTATTAGCTTAAAAAAGTGTCGAATCCAGGGACCGCAACAAGAGTTATATTAGCGTAGCGAAGAAAAAACTTCCCCCAGACATATGAAAGTTGGCGCTAACTCGACGATGCGACGTCAGGTGCACTTTATAGCGACTACGGTGTCTTTTTTCAAACATTATGAATATTGCAACTTGCATCCCTAAATATGAAAATTTCGTGTTGCCAAAGTTTATAAAATACAATCGGTACGATACTTGGTACTTCTTGAATATACTTTTGAGATAATGAGCCGCACTCGCTCCTACAGCTTGAATAAGGCATTAAGGGAATAAATCATTTCAAATTGTTGGTTCTTAGTAACAATGATGTTACACTTTGCATTTATTTGAATGTTAAATTTAGTGGAATTAAACACGATCGTTAACGTTGTTTAAGTTTAATGTTTCAAACTTATTATAATGTAAATAATAATATGCTCGAATAAAATAACAAACAATGTAATTTTTATGTACAAATATATATTTAAATTTTATATATTTTTAATTTCCATATTATATTACACACAAGAAAGGAGAGCTCTGAGCGAGGTGCCTCAGGGCAACCTGTTTTCACGAATTTGTTTGCTTAAGAAAACTCCTTGGATACTTTTTGTTAAGGAACATTTGGATTAAATGGCTTACATAATTAAATAAATTTATTTCACAAGTATTAAGTAAACAGAACCAATGTTAGTCTTACTATTTTTTACAATGTCGCAACATAATATTGAAATATTTATAAAAATAAATTTGTTCTGTTGATTTGCAACTGTAAAACGAAATTGAACGAACTGTTTGTGTTTGTGTGGGGACTTTAGAATTAGTGTTTAGAGGGGGGGGGGGGACTTTACAATTAGATTTGAGATCACAATGTCATAAATCTTGTATTTTATCTTGTAATTTTACTTATAATTATTTTTATTGATTAATAAGGAATTAAGAGTATTCCATAGTAATACTATTATGGCCCATCAAAGTTTACTTTTATAATATATACATTCTAATTGTTACCTATAAAAGAGGTTAACTAGATATATTTACTAAGTTCCACAGCAATTTTAAGTGTATAGCATGAGCTATGAGAGATGTTTCTTAGAAAATAAGGTCCTTTAAAATCGACTTACGTAAATCAGAACCTAAACAAAGATACAGAATGAAAATTGATGAAAAAAATGAGTGTATCAAGTAATTTTATTCCAATGTATGTATGTATATACAGTAATCCCTAATATATCACGGTACTCTTGTAACGCATTTTCATATAACGCGACTTCAGTCTCTCAGTAACAGTCACAGTAAGTTCAGTTCTCTCATATAACGCGGGGATTTAGCCGCTATATTGCTATACTACGAAATTTATAATTATTTTTTCAAGTTCATAATTAATTTCGCTTACCTTTGCACATTGGGTTGTTATAAAATTAAATTAAAATTAAAAATTAATTAAGTTCTTTCTTAATACTCCATTTAAACCGCCTTTAACGAGAAAAGTTAAACGTGCTTTTTTTGTAAATAACGCGTTATACGGTCATATGAGCACGTTATACAAGAATATTCCTACAACGCGTTTTCCTATAACGCGGAACGAATCTACCGTGTTGTAGGGGGGATTACTTTAATATTAAATTTTATTTATATTATTAGAACATTACATTATTGTTTTAATATTCTTATATTTTTAGTTTCACAGTAGCATAAATAATAGTCGCCTGTACATGTAGACAGGTATAATCTCTACAACTTTGTAATGTATCAGTTCAACAATTAACGAGCTACTAGATTGACTGTATGTTTGTGTCCGCTAATTGAGGATCGTGACACGTTTACACATGTTTACTTAAAAGCAAACATCAGCTGTCACACAATGATTCGAAATGTCACCTAATACGTTCAATTACCATGTTTGTTGATATATAAGCGATATACCACTCACTGATCCATCACGAAATCTCCGAAACTATCTGTCCGATTAACTTAAAATTCTATATAGTTACTTCTTTTGTGACGTAGACGTCCACTAAGAACGGATTTTACGGGATTCCTATCCCAACCGATTTCAACTTTTTGCGTTTCGTCAAGTTTTCAAACCTGTAGGAGCTATAAACATAATGCAGGGGTAAAAGTTACTCTAGTAACGGTTGCCATAGCAACGGTTACGATGACAACGGATAATATGACAATCGTTACTATAGCAACGTAAGTCTACATCCAAATTAAGAGTGTTCCCAGCAAAGCGGGAGGGAATAAGCTAGTTAATTATATAAATAATTCAATTTAAATTAAATAAACATTGAAATAGATCTTATTACAACGTGTAGTCTTACGCTGGATTCAGAAGAGCTCTCAACCCAGTTTTATATGAAGAGTTGTTCTGTAGTGGTCTTTTTAATGTATAAACTTTATAAACGAAGGTAAGTTTTTCTTGTTTACCTGTTTATGTAGCATATGTGCTTTAATGGTTAAAGTTTCTTCTTTATTCGGGTAATTTTGGTAATTTATTTGTTTTTTCTTGTTATTTTACCTTTGTATTATGACTACGGTTTTCATAAAACGTACATTATAATAAATTATACTAAATATTAATGTTTTTAATAAATCTATTAAATACTGTAACATATATAGTATTAGCGGGAAATTGCTATTAGTTTTAATAAGGGTCGGGGACAATTAAATATAAAATATATTTGTCGAATTAATTAATTAAATAATGATTTACAGAACCACCAAATTGCATTTCCATGTATAATTAAAATCCATTAAATATATATTAACGATAAATTTAAAGAGCTCATTCGTTCAACCTCTCGACCTAGTAGTCGGAGCTTTCTAAAATTTTTGATCTAAATACTAAATACCTACTATAAATATTTGTAGATTAAAATTACTAGTACTTACTTCAATATAAATTACTACAGATTTTTTATTTAAATTGACATTGTCACGGATACACAAACATTTTATGTCAGCACTTGAATCCTCCGAGCCCATAAGAGTTTCACTTAACTTAGTGCCGGGTAGAATAACTTTTCCGCTACATTACCTTAAATAGCGCTCTTTGACGAGAACATCTTAACCCTACCCCACTTTACCCGGTAGTAAAGTCAGGAAAAATCCGAGCGTTGTCCGGTTCCGACCTCTCGGAACTAGTTATTTCCTGATTTAGATTACAAGTCGTCTATCCTTCAGAATATACGGTTGTTAGAGCGGGAAGGAGATGTAATATTTGATGATAGATTTCGATATGTTGCGGCTCCCCATCAACACTTGAGCCTGATTAAATGACGGTCCGAGTCGTTAAGGGCCGCGGAAATTTGTTTCGGCCAGCCTTTTCCCGATCTCGGGGTAAATAGTTGATGACGTCAAAGGTACAGTGATGGTTGCTTTAAAAAGCTTCGTCCTATTCTCTCGTTTGTTTACACAAAATGTTTTCCTTTTATTTTACTATTTATGTAGCGTTCCGTGTATGTTAAACTTGAAAATATTATACATTTTTCATCACTTAAAGAAACACTATGGCTTTAAATATGTTTAGTTAACATTGATAATCCTATTAACATTTTGAAAGTTAACTTAAATTTCAAAGCGATGCCCACGTGGACGTTAAAATTTTATTATATAGATAATCTTTACTCAGCATTTATCAGGCTCGAGTTTTATTGAGTCAATAAACATAAATGAGTTTAATCGCCCCGACGTAAGCGAGACAATCGTCTTTTATTATACGGATAACCGACACATTAAATTACCTTTTAAGGACCTCTATTGATGTTGCGTGGAACCTATGTTCTTAGCTAGTGATGGAAGAAGACAAAAAAGTCAAAAATATTATATGTAATAGTGCTCGTACGAAAAGAAAATGAATTAAAATTGTTACACCGAAACATTTTTGTAATATCTACAAGTTAATATTCAATAGTAGCGCTTTAATAATTTATGTAATAAGAGAAGAATCGCCGGGAGGCGTTTTAAATACAATATTAACACCATTTATGTTTGTTTGTCGTAAATTACCGCGTCCCTGTTGATTTATAAATATGTCCGTTAAGCCTTTAGCGGTTTAAATATTTTCATATTTTGATATAAATGTGTACATATTATTTATTTTAATCATTAAATTTAATAATGATTATAATTATTTATGTAAACCATATTATAACTAAGTATTTTATTATGATATAAATATAACACCGAAATAAAACATATATATATATATATATACATATATATATATATATATATATATGAATATATGTATACAATAAGGCGGTCTTATCGTTAAGTAGCGATCTCTTCCAGACAACCTTATATCTAAGTATAAGGTGAGTTACATACAGAAGAGAGGTGCATAATATTAACAGACATAATTACATAAACAAACACACACACAAATAAATAAAACATAATACAATAAATTATATTAAAACGCATATAACGCATATAACGCATATAACGCATATATAACGCTTATGAATACAGGAGAAACATACATCTTTAATAAATTTTACTTACTTTCTATAGCCCGATTGTATTTAACTCAACAATTTTGAAGCTATATGATTATTAGATACGATTAAACACACATTGTAATTCGGATGAGTCTAAAAACCAGGCCAGCGTTACGAATAAATAAATAAATATAGGTACAGCGGATGTACGTCGTTTACCTCCGACGCTACAATTTCGCCTGAATTTTTTTGCATATGCATGAAAACGTGTGGTTCTGTCCAAACGATTGTTTGGATATTTATGGTATTCAAACGTTGAATATCGGACCCGTAGGTGAGATAAAAAATACATGCTTAAATTCGCAATATATTTTTAAATCAATTTTTCTTTTATAAAAGTAATAAGGCAAAAATTATTTTGCTGTAACAACTAATTCATTATATATTGCGGACTATCAATATTCGCTAATATTACAAATCATTTCACAATAGAATTACAAAGCTTTCAGCCGCTTAGTTTTTAATACAATACCTACACGTTTATTTTATTTGTTCGTTTGGGAATATTTGCGTTATAACTGCTTGTATTTGGATTTATAGGCGATTGGAAATTGAAAATTTATGAAATATGATTTTAGTTACAATATTGTGGTCACTAAATCCTGACCTACATTGGTTGTAGAGGAGTATTATTTAATTGTTTAATATTATTATTGAAACGGTAATCATTATTACTTTGGTAATCTGATTTAATTGAAAAAAATATTAAGACACGCGAATGCGTAAGGCGTCTTGATATTATAAGATATAATAAATTAATTTAATGATCCTTTCAAAAACTACCAACCTTGCAAATCGGAGTCATGGTACAGAATATATAAGAAGCCATAATCCCACGGGACAGAGATAATTCGATCTCTCAAATTGGGAGTTCACTTACATGGCGATTTATGGCGTGGAAGGGACGCCATTTGCCTTCTAAATTATATGCCCCATTGCATATTAGCTAATTAATTAGATCTTAAATTATATATGGTCCAAAGTAAACTTAATGAAAGCCTACAATATTCAAGGTTTCTTAAATAAAATATGAAAGTATCTCAAATTGAATATCTCCCATACAGTTTTAACTATACTGTTCAATGAAGTTAATATATTTGGTCCGTTCCTTAAAGGAATTAAAATAAAAAAATATTGGGAGAGATTTTTGAGAAGTGTCATATTAATCAATATCTGTATCTATATCTATGTATATATATAAGCGATTTACTACTCACTCATCACGAAATCTCCGAAACTATCTGTCCTGTTAACTTAAAATTTTAAATAATTACTTCTTTTGTGACGTAGACGTCCAGATTCAGTACGTTCAGAACGGATTTGACGGTATTCCTATCCCAACGTATTTCAACTTTTTGCATTTCGCCAAGTTTTAAACCTATAGGAGCTATACACTTAATGCGATTACCATAGCTACGGTTACAATGACAACGGATACTATGACAACGATTACCATGGCAACCAAGTTCACATTCGAATTAATAGTGTGCCCAGCGAAGCGGGCAGGAATCAGCCAATAAGTAATAAGAGGTCGCGTAGTACAAGTACCTAAGTGCAATCATTATCGCTTAAACTATATCATTAAATATGTGCTGTATAGAAATGTTTGTAATATTATAAAACCTTGGTTTATAACCGCTATATATATGTAATGATATTATAATATCAATCCAAGATTAATTAATATATTGTGTTACAAAAATTGTGATTATACAACGTAGTGCGAAGGTTCGTCTGTGTCAAATAAATGGTTTACTCATGATTAAATTTAATAAAATTAATACTATCTCCAATATCCTGTAGTAAATATACACAACAAATCTTCGTCATATTAACAATGTTGCCACTAGGGATGGGGGGAGTAGGGGGTGTGGGGGCTGTGGGGTCGGGGTTATAATATTTTCGTTATGAACCCCTTGCAATCAGTATCCGCGTGGGACGATACTAAACGAAATAGGTAAAAAAACATATTCGTTATAAGATTTTTTCGAATGGTTTTGTAATTTTACCTAATGTATTTTGAAATGTACATAAGTGCTTTTTAATATAAATTAATTTTCACTACTGTCATAGTAATTAGGGAGAATTTTTCTTGAATATAGAAAGATCTCTACAAAAATATGTTGATATAAAAGTATATATATATATATATATATATATATATTATATATATATACTTTTGTAAGCAATATTATTACGTTCCAATGGTGATAGCATTTGGAGATTATTGCTGATGGAGCTATTGTAATTAAAGTATACTTCAAGATACTTTAAAACTTCAGATAAGCTAAAATATATATATCCATGGCGATAAATCTAATGAGATTTTGGGTCCCGTTAAATTCTAATCTAAACGATGGCCCGAGGCGTCCATTTTCACGGACAATAAGTCTGGGACGGGGTATGTGTTGCTCGGTGCCCCACAAAATTAACATGATTTTATGAAATTTTATGGACGAACAATTCATTGTGCGGTAGATATGTTATTGGTTACCCCATTTTTGTTATAAGCTAAATGGAAGGATGTTATTTATATATATAAATATTAAATAATTGAATAAAAAGAATACAATATGGAAGTCTCACTAACCTTTGAAAAGCAACATCACACGTCGAAATATTTGGAATTATAGCACTTTTGTACTAAAACATATTCACTGATCACTTCTTATTTAAAGTATATTTTTTCTCTATAATAACCACAAAATGTTATCCGAATAAAGTGTTTTGATTTGATTTGATTTGATTTGATTTGAAAATATTTCATAATTAAATTTATTTTACCTGTAAAATGTTTTCAACTTTTCAATATGGCCGCCATTATCAACAATGCTAGTTGGAACATTCTATGTTATTTCGTAAATACAAATAAATTACTTATTTAGTTTTATGAAGACACATTTCTATTTATTTTAATATGTCTACTATATTATTAACCTTGAACAATAATTAATATTGGTGTAAAATCTGGTGTTAAACACTTCACTTCATCGTTTTCTGCACATAGCACGGAATGTCTGCTCTCAAATTAATGTCTTTATGGTTACAAGGAAAAGTCGTCCTATATAAATAATAGTAACTATAACAAAATAATAATTGAATATGCTTTAACACGAAAAAAATTAAGTGAAAGAATTAATTACACACATTTCGAAGGAGCCTTCGCGGAAAGTAACAAATTAGTAATTGGCGGGACTAGGGATGGTGATCTGAGATTGAATAATCGATAAATATTTAAGGAAAAAAAAAACATTTTCGTTCCTTTGTTTTGTATTCAAGAATTAAAAAAAAAAATATTCATTATATCGTAAGTAATTAAATAAATAAAACTATAATTTAAAATAATAATTTATTGATTTAATACTTTCGAACTTTAGAAAGGCTAAGACTTGTTGCAAGTTCGTCACTGAAGATTAAAGTGGTAGAAAATCGGTTAATTTAGAAAATCGAAAATCAATAAAAATTATCATCGGTTTTTTTAAACGATTTGTTTGATAAGAGTCCATCACTAATTACCAGCCAAGTTACCTTCAAGGGGCGGAGCCAAGCGGCGACGGTTTCCTTTTAAATCATTTGAACAACACCGCCGCGATAGATAATAAATATAAATAGTGAAGTGAATATCATCAAAATATTATTTTGTAATAGTTTAATATATTTATTTGTTTTTACATTCATATGCACATTAGTGAATTAAATGATATTATTATTTAATATAATCAGATATAAATGGTTGGTTAAAAAGTAGTATTAAATTGAAAAATTCAATTATGCCTTTCACATTCCACTATTCTATATTTTATGATACACCTGACCATATGATCTGATCGTTGTACTTATTTATCTATAGATATAGATACAATTTAGTCGTCTTACGGCTATAATCCCATTTATTGAAATGCCAAAGTATTAGTAGTAGTAATAATTGTGTAATAAACACTTTATTAGGTAATAAATAATATTAAAATAAAGTATAACACAATAATTGTCATAGTCAACCCTATTCGTTAGTATTATTACGCCGTAAACAAATCGTAATAGAAACAAAGCTACCTATTCTTATCTCTTTTACACTTACTACATTTTATATTAAAGTGATTGGGTAAGAGGTATTTTTCTCGTTATTATAAAATAATAGTTATAAAGATATTTTTGTAAATCTTATAATTTTGTTCTAAAGACAGACAGACACATGAAACAATCTTTAAAGTTTCTATTCAGTTAAGAGGTATGACTTTCTTTATTTTTTTAATTAATATGATGCTACAATTTGTGACTTATAGTTATAGTTGAGCAAAGCGAGCGGAGCGCTCTACTGGAGACTTGTTCGCATTCTTTGTCACGAATAGGTTCGAAAACTACTTGACGGAAAATTATGAAATTTTGAAATCAAAAAGACACACATTAGGCGAAGGTTTTAAAAATAAATTTTTAAAAAATGTCATATCGTTGAGGAAAAGTCGTCAAAAAACGAATATCCCATTGAAGTCAATGAGACAGGATGAGTCATTACACTGGGCTCGCTTCGCTCAATATGCAAACGGCACCCGAGATTTCGTGAGCACAGCGAGTCGATATTGAGGTTCTGTTGGCGCCCCTAGTTATATATTATTTGTATTGATACATGACATATTAAACCACACACTGCATTACTTATAACGTCTTTGTACAATCAATTGTTCAATATATTATACGTATGTATTTGACATTTAGAGGATTATTCTACATTATTTAAAAACAATATTGTGTATAAGCCCTTAGTTTTAACACCTGTTTAATAAAGTTCTTTGACCTTTTGGTGATGGCCTACTACAATACTATATAAGTTTATTTATTTATTTATTTAATTCATTCACTGCATAATATACAAAATAATGCACAAAATGCGGGCTTAACGCCACAAAGACATTCTCTACCAAGCTTAGAATGTACATGAGAGAACATTGTGAACGTGCAATGATGCATGCGATTAATTTTGTCAATTTAAAATAATTAATTATGGCTACTACTGGATGGTTATTTTATTTTGATGTACTCAGAAGGTAAGCAACACGATTTTTTTTTTCTTTGAGTATGGAATTAACACTAAACCTACCGACAATTCTTGTATACCTTTTCCTACCGCACGCGGTCGAATTGAACGGTAATTAAAAGTGATTTTATTATATAACGCAGGTAATAATGGAAATAACTAAAAGTAAAGAGTGAAGAAAATATTATATGCATATTCTAGGAATTGTCATGTAGTTTTATAACGATTAAAAATGCGTAAGTTTTACAAAAGTTTAAGAACGGTCAATTTGACCGCTACTTGGTAGGTTTAGCGTTAAAGATATCGTATATATATTATATATATATATATATTAGCTGGAAGAGATCTCTTCCAAGAGATAAACTATCCCATATACATAATTTGTAGTTTAAGTGTCTGTAAAAATGAGGTACATGAAAAAATAAATATTTTTTTTAAAATCCTTTATTATAAATACGATTCAATTCATTCAAAAAAGTTAAGGATAATAATAAAATATATTTAATTAATTCGGTAAAACTCTTATTTTTTAACAATTATATATAATTAAAATTATAAAATGAATTATACCTGAACATACCGGAAAGTTTACGAGTTCCATAAATAGATCTTGCGGTAATTAAGGTACTAAATTCCCTTATCTGTTTTTACGTCGCCATATTTCATACAAGGGAGGTAATAGTGCAAGCATTTAAGAAACTTATTACATTAATATATAATATTAAAGAAATTTATATAATAATTAAGTTTCATTAACACTAAACCTACCAAGTACCGGTCAAATTGACCGTTCTTAAACTTTTGTAAAACTTACACATTTTTAAACGTTATAATATCGTTATCAAACTAGATGACAATTCTTAGAAAATACATATAATATTTTCTACACTCTCTACTTTTAGTTATTTCCATTATTACCTGCGTTATATAAAAAAATAACTTTTAATTACCGGTCAATTTGACCGCGTGCGGTAGGAACAGGTACACAAGAATTGTAGGTAGGTTTAGTGTTAAATAAAATTGAAGATCTCGAGATCGGTAAACAGTTGTAAATTCCAATAAAGCCAATAGAGAACATATTTTTGTAACAAGTATATAGTAGGTTATTGGGTTGGATGTTGGTATTAACATTGTCACACTCCTGTTGGAACCTGCAACATAAAATTAATTCTATTACTCACACCTGCTGTGAGCTTTCGTATTTAATATTTAAGTTTAAGATACAAATAAGTTTAATGTAACAATATTAAAAGTTATTATTATAATAATATAAATAGCTAAAATCAGGAAATGTTATTATTTAAATGGCAATTGTTATTACTTCTGTCGTTGAGTTTGTTCAATGACTTGCTAACATTTGTATAGAGTAAAGTAAGCCTGCAGAGATTTAGAAAATATATCTTAACTGTCAATTCTTTAGATTAGTTTCTATTTATTAGATTTAGATTTATTTATTTAATACACATAATGTAAACAATAATTATTAAATACTTATATATTTGAAGTACTGAGCGTAGGAAGCCGCGTGCTCAGCTAGTATGTTAATATAGCTGTCTCTTCGAAGGTTGATTTAAGAGAACGGTGTCAAAACACTGTGGGAACTAAATGGTTCTTATGAATTGTATTCAATATTTCAACAAACATTTCGACGTTTAGTTGAAATGTTCAGTTATTTTGTTATTAAAGTAGCAAAACAACTAAGTCAAGTTAACTGCTTTCTTACATTCAATGTAAGTCGATGTCAGTCTTGCAACAAACAACAATTTATACCTCAGTTATTAATGTTAATTGGTCTATCAACTATTCCTTAGCTTCCGATTGAGTGGACAAAGTTATATTACAATTATGTTCTTAATTGAGCAAAGCGAGCATAGCGAGCGGAGCGTTCTACTGGAGACTTTTTCACATTCTTTGTCACGAATTGGCTCGAAAATTATTTGACGTATCGTCAAAAAACTGATATCCCATTGAAGTCAATAGGAAACGATAAGTCATTACACTGGGCTCGCTTCGCTCAATATGCAAAGGCTCCCGAGATTTCGCGAGCGCAGCCAGTAAAAATTGAGGCCTCTAGTTATATGGTCAGTTAAAATACTTTTAAAGCTAATCACGATAAAGTATCACTTCATTTTATTGTTGATAGATTTCTCTACACTGTAGACTGGAAAGTGCGCTAAACTGGAGATATATGTAGAATATTTATATTTTGTTCACCGATTAGATTCATAAAGGTCAGGCCTCCGTAATTATTTAGACCCAAAGTGCGCACGTATGAAAATTAATGATAATATTAGTATGCATCCTCTTAATATTATAAAATTATTGTATAAAAAACTTGGGGTTTCCAAGTTATTAAGGATTTCCGATTTTATTAAAAAGTTACCTACAAAAGTAGAGTAAGTTTAGTTTAGTGTTAAATAAAATTGAAGATCTCGAGATCGGTAAACAGTTGTAAATTCCAATAAAGCCAATAGAGAACATATTTTTGTAACAAGTATATAGTAGGTTATTGGGTTGGATGTTGGTATTAACATTGTCACACTCCTGTTGGAACCTGCAACGTAAAATAATTCTATTACTCACACCTGCTATGAGCTTTCGTATTTAATATTTAAGTTTAAGATAGAAATAAGTTTAATGTAACAATATTAAAAGTTATTATTATAATAATATAAATAGCTAAAATCAGGAAATGTTATTATTTAAATGGCAATTGTTATTACTTCTGTCGTTGAGTTTGTTCAATGAATTGCTAACATTTGTATAAAGTAAAGTGAGCCTGTAGAGATTTAGAAAATATATCTTAACTGTCAATTCTTTAGATTAGTTTCTATTTCTTAGATTTAGATTTATTTATTTAATACACATAATGTAAACAATAATTATTATATACTTATATATTTGAAGTACTAAGCGTAGGAAGCCGCGTGCTCAGCTAGTATGTTAATATAGCTGTCTCTTCGAAGGTTGATTTAAGAGAACGGTGTCAAAACACTGTGGGAACTAAATGGTTCTTATGAATTGTATTCAATATTTCAACAAACATTTCGACGTTTAGTTGAAATGTTCAGTTATTTTGTTATTAAAGTAGCAAAACAACTAAGTCAAGTTAACTGCTTTCTTACATTCAATGTAAGTCGATGTCAGTCTTGCAACAAACAACAATTTATACCTCAGTTATTAATGTTAATTGGTCTATCAACTATTTCTTAGCTTCCGATTGAGTAGACAAAGTTATATTACAATTATGTTCTTAATTGAGCAAAGCGAGCATAGCGAGCGGAGCGTTCTACTGGAGACTTTTTCACATTCTTTGTCACGAATTGGCTCGAAAATTATTTGACGTATCGTCAAAAAACTGATATCCCATTGAAGTCAATAGGAAACGATAAGTCATTACACTGGGCTCGCTTCGCTCAATATGCAAAAGGCTCCCGAGATTTCGCGAGCGCAGCCAGAAAAAATTGAGGCCTCTAGTTATATGGTCAGTTAAAATACTTTTAAAGCTAATCACGATAAAGTATCACTTCATTTTATTGTTGATAGATTTCTCTACACTGTAGACTGGAAAGTGCGCTAAACTGGAGATATATATAGAATATTTATATTTTGTTCACCGATTAGATTCATAAAGGTCAGGCCTCCATAATTATTTAGGCCCAGAGCGCCCATGTATGAAAATTAATGATAATATTAGTAATCATGCTCTTAATATTATAAAATTATTGTTTAAAAAACTTAGGGTTTCCATGTTGTTGAGGATTTTTGATTTTATTAAAGTTACATACAAAGAGTAAAATGGTGATTGCTGACTCTTCCTACATAACATTTATATAGATAATGTACGTTTAAGATCTAAGATGGCTGAAAATAAAACACTAGATGACTAGTCAACATTTTATTTATCAGAAGTATCTTCATACACTACTAAATCATCATCAAAAAATTTTAGCCAAAGGTAAAATATAAGACTAATGTCATAGTTATAGGACAATCGCCAGTCAGTATTCATTAAGAGACACATTGTTTAACAAAATATACGCACAAATCACTATGATGCAAAAGTCAAACAAAGAAATGATGTAAAGATTTACAATAACGTCTAACAGTAATGTTATCTGTAAATTTTTTTTAGTGTTGCCATTACATATACATAATGTAACGATCAATCGACCTTCGTCATTGGACTTCAACATGTTCTTATTATATTGTTTGAATATGTACTTTTAAATACTTTTATAAAATGCTTGGTTAAAGTAATAAATGCATAAGTAATTCTTTTGCACACTACTATTTAATTTTGCACAAAGTAACTGGCAATAAAGCAAAATAAGATCAGTTCTTCTCATTTTAACTGTTTCGGCGTTGCATAACCTTCTTTATATTTTTTATTACGGACTTGTGTCGCATCATGAATGGTTCAGTATGTAAATTATATTAGATAATTTTTAGTAGAACGAATTTTTGGCCGCTCTTGGGCCTAAATTTGGCATTCCCATTTAATCATTAATATAATTACTAGGATCCGCCAACCGTGCGCGGCGGGTGTTGAGCTGAGCCCCTCTCCTTTCTTCTTTTCTTGATAACTTTTGAATGGCTAAACATTTTTTCTATCTGTTTTCGCTATAACATCCGCGTTCAGCTCAAACATACATGAGAAAATTTTTAGCTAATTATTCCGTCGCATTCTGGAGACAAGTAAACACAAAAAAAGGTCTCCCAAACGGTTAAGAGCTTCGCTTTTGGTCAGCTCAATTAATTATTTTTCAATAAATTTTTCAGACAATTATTTTAGAAATAATATATTTAAAATGACTTTTACTCTAAGTTTGAAGAAAGATATCTCGGATGTATCGCGCCATGAATAAACCATGAGGCAATTACTCCGACACCTCCCTAGACATGTCTAAACATGTTTGAACTTACGCACCAGAATATCACTTGTAATTAAGTTTGACAGAGAATACTTTAATTCTTTTCTTTTAGTGCTTTAATTACTTTATTGTCTCAGTTATTTAGTTTTGAAACTATTCAGAGAGTGTTGAATTAATAAGTGTGGTGATCTCAATGTTATAATTGAGCTGAGCGTAAGCGAAGCTCTTAACCGTTTGGCAGTCCTTTTTTTGTGTTTCATTGTCTCCAGAATGCGACGAGATAATTTGCATAAAATTTTCTTATCTATGTTTGAGCCGAACGTGGATGTTATAGCGAAAACAGATTGAAAAAATGTTTAGCCATTCAAAAGTTATCAAGAAAAGAAGAAAGGAGAGGGGCTCAGCTCAACACACGCCGCGCACGGTTGGCGGAACCTAGTTTAGATGTTATACGAATTGAATCAAAACTGAAGGTGTGTTAGGGCTTACAATGTATTTATAAAATAGTCATGCCTTTAATGAATGTTGTATTTTAAATAGGCAGGTAAACCCGCTTGCAAAAGCTAGTCTTTGTGTAAAACAAAACAGATAAAAGTAACAGATCAAGTGGTCAAGTGTGACCGACACGTCGTTAGGTCTTTTCATCCATTCATTCCAACAATTCCCGACGCAGTCTGGAGTTCATACAAGCATTTATCATCGATAGAATCCTATTCTATTGGGTTTGTGGATCATTTATCAGTCTAGCTTTTGTTTACCGGATCGAAATATTGAGCTTTGTTTGTGACTACATTATGGAAGTTTAGATCAGCAGTTTAGATAATTTTTTAGAGGCATGTTAGTTAATACGACCATTATTTTAGTCAGATCTGTTTTATTTTATTAGCAATCAAAATACTATGCGTTAGATATAGTATATTTACATATAATTAAGTATTCAAACTATTTGCTGTATTATTCTGAATTTCTGAATTCTGAACTTTGCACGTCTCACTTTATGCACGACTTGGTACAATCAGTCTAAAATATCTAGCTTTCTGCACGGAAACTTCATCTAGACAAAACTACCAGCTTCCCAGAACATGGATATGAACATAAAATTTTACAGCCGTACAGTAGGAATGCTCTGAAGTTCAGACTTGGAAACAATACAACACCAAGTTTGTTGTGAGTCATAAACTAGAGTTTTACCTGTCTTTGTGCGGTTATCTTTTCATGCATAACCTCCTTTATGTACCATACGTGAAGTTGAAATATAAAGTTTGTATTCTATCTATAATTTTGACTGTGGCTAAAGGTAAGATGAAATAAAACAGACAAGTAATCTTATAAGATAGAAAGGTAATTTATTTCTCGTATTATAATACAATGGAATTAAATGAAAGATACCCGCTAGAACAATTAAAATGATATAGGAATATAATTAGAGTCATCAAAAAGCAATCTCCAGCGCGGAGAGTGCAAATGAATTTGAATATAAATAACGTCACTTGATACGTGCTTGTGTTACGTGTAGATACACACCGATGACTAAAATATTTATTTTAATAATATTATATATATATAAATAGGATTACTATTAATATTGAAGGATTATAATATTTGATTAGACCTTTTAAACAACTTTTGTTGTACATTATTAAGCGAAGCGAGCGGAGCGTTCTACTGGAGACTTTTTCACATTCTTTGTCACGAATTGGCTCTAAAACTGCTTGACGGAAAATTAAGAAATTTTGCATTCAAAAAGACACACATTAGGTGATGTTTTTAAAAAAAAAATTACAAAATGTCATGTCGTTGAGGAATAGTAGTCAAAAAACTGATATCCCATTGAAGTCAATGGGAAACGATGAGTCATTACACTGAGCTCGCTTTGCTCAATATGCTAACGGCATCCGAGATTTTGTGAGAGCAGCAAATCGAAATTGAGGGTCTGTTGGCGCCCCTAGTCAATGGGTTCGACTTTTTTCTACAAATATGAAATTTATTCCTGTATTGGGTTGTATGATAAAAATATAATATAAAGTGTGTATCAACCTTACTGTTATTGAAAATCAGTTAGACCGTTCCATACACGCTCCTTCCAATCTCCACTCTCGTAAACCTCTCCCAGTATTGTTATTTAAATCAATATATATTAAAATATCCAGTATCGTGATTCACACTTCGCTTAAACTTGATTATCTATTTAAATATAAAAAACTTTCTGACTTCTAATAAGAAGAGATTAAGACTAAAAAAACTAAGGTTTTATTGAATGAGTAAGTTATTGCAAATATATTATTTAAATATTTTATTTTAGTTATATTTTTATTTTATGTTATTTTATTTACATAATAAAATATTATAATAATGAAACGCATTACTTCACGAAACTGTTTGATATTGAATCGTTAGAGTTTTGAATAAATTTTTATACATTTTCCAGAATTTTTTAGTCCCAGTGGAGCGGTGCCATATCTCTTTGGAATTAGCGCTCAGCACCTGCAGGAGATAAACGTCTTTAATTGCCTTTGTCGCCTCCCCCAGGTACCCCCTCCCCACCTTATTTATCCCCTTATTACGAAGGCAACTTTTTTAGATTTTCTCGTTAACTAAATTATTTCAAAAATTTCATTAAATTGTCAAATTTTGTATTTGACAATTTGTCGCGTTGGTTTAGCATTACAGCTAGAGTTTTAGCTTGTCTAGTTGAATTCTGAACCAAACAACTGACAAAAACGATAAAAAAGTGCAAAACTAATACGGATTAGCCTTTATTAGTCAAGTTAAGTTGCACACTGTTTAGTTTTATCTGAATACCCAAATATGCTAGGAGTTGCTACGTTTGTTCACATCTACAGCGCCATCAAAGGATAAAGTTTCTTCAAATCTTCTCTGCATTTCTTAGATTGTGTTTTGATTTGTTTATATAAAAATATATCTATTATATTAAAAAAAATGTTCATAGAGTTTTAGGAATTCGAATGCCTTTAATGTATATAACTTTTTATTTCATTCGTATAATATGCAAAACGCGCGTTGTATTTTTTTATATTAGTAAAATGCAAATGTAGTATCTACACTGTTATATATATATATATATATATATATATATATATATATATATATATATATATATATATTATACCAAACTAAATGTTAACAGTGTAGATACTACATTTGCATTTTACTAATATATACATATATGTAGCTGGTTTGTTACATTTTATTAACATAAATTGTAATGAGGTAAGATTTTCATAATATTCGTAGTTTTAATACAGATAAATGTTATTTACTTACTTGTCTTTAAGAAATAAGCACAAATATAACATATTTAATTAAGTTATAGGTTAAGTTACAGAGTTATATCAGAAAAGTTACCCTATGTATTGGTTTCTCTTAAATAAATCTTACTATATATAAAATAAGCAATAATACTTTGTATATATAACTTTGTTGCTTTGTTTGTCCTATTCGGAATAGTGTTTAAGCTTTCTTGCTAATTATTAGGTAGACTGCGATTATCAAAGATGGTAAAATACAGATAGCTACAATATAATATTGTATTTACATTTAAAAAAAATATATTACTGATCTTAGTTTAAGAAAAACAACTAAAATTAACTCACTCCAAGATGTGAATGTAATAGAAAAATGTTTAATAATCTTATACATAGTTTGTTGACAAATATTTATAGTATTTTCGTTCAAACTATTATATGTATATAGAAATATGTATAATATAATAATTTGCTTAAGGATAAACTACATCTGTATTTTAGTCTATGTCAGTAGCAGTGCAACCTTTGTCGTTATCCCCGCTAACGAAGCGTCCGTAATTAAGGCTCTTTATCGCAGGTGGTTGGTGCAACAATACCTGATTACTGATCACCTTCATTAAGACTTGTTTGTGTTAAAACAAAAATTCATTCAGATATTTTCATCTTATATTCAAGATATATAAAATTATCTATAATAATAATAAAGGCACAAAAATTTTTACTTGAAATCGAAGCTTTATTATGGGAAATAAATTTTACTAGTAATATTTTTAATATTTGAATTTTTACCAAAATATAAAGATAAATAAATATAGTGCAAATAACATATATACAATAAACAAAATCTTCTATATATTATATATTTCTATTCTTCTTTAATCACTCAACTTTTGGGTTAGCTGACAGATATCAAGATCCCAGCCTCCAAAAACGGAATAAAATTTTTGTGTAATGTAGATTCTATATTACTACATTAATAAAAAAAACAAATCATCTATCTTATTAACTGGACACTTAAACGATAAAGCATGTACATACTTATCTCTTTGAAGAGATCTCCAGCTACCTCAGAGTGTAAGCGAATTGTAATTAACACAAGTTGGAAGGTGCTCTAATAAAATGCAATAAGCAAATATAGAAACTTATATATACATATATATATATATATATATATATATATATATATATATATATATATATATATATATATATATACATACATACATATACTTAAATATAATAATTTTTACAGTATTTAACATTGCTTAACATAATTTTTACCTTATATATGAACAATCTTTGATAACATGTCAAATAGTTTTAATTTCGTGTTAAAACATTTTGCTTGTCCTGAATTTTATTGGTATATAAAATATATTTTACTAATTTATGAGATACAAATAATAATTGAAAAAGTCTTTAGACTATCGATAGCCATAGCCTAAGCCTAATTAATGAGTTCTCCGATATGTATATGTTAATATAACTCTACATAGTTTAAAATATCTCTATAATAAAAAATTTTGCACACTGTATGAAATAAAAATGTTTTTAAAAAGTCATTGAAGCGAGTACATTTTTAGAAAGTTTTCCTCACCTTTATCTTTCACGGGTCGTTACTTGCGTTTAGTGTTAACCCCAGGACATATTAACATAAAACTATATTTTAAAAGGTGTGTTTTTCTCACTATCAAATATATAATAAATTATTGTTATCGTGTTTTATATATATCAAGATTTTTTCAAAACACCCTTTGTGCTTATTATGTTAAGTTAAAATAAAAAAGTTCGTTTCTCTTTTATCTCAAATGATTTCGTATTTTTACATAATTAAGGCAAGGCATCCATATTATTAACAGAATTATTTATTCCACTTGTACAATTTCCCAGCAACGTTTTATTCTATAATTTTCAAATTCATCAAAAGAAATTATAAGGCTTTTGTTTCCAATTTTATAACACGGCACGGGGACGGGACTCCTCCCTAATTCCCGAGGAGCCCGCGGCCCGAGTCCCGTCATTACTAAGTCTAATACAATTATATACGAAATATTCACTAAGCGTACCCCCCTTTCATCTAAAGTTAATGAGCAAAGGCGTTAAGCACATTTTTGCATTACCCTGTCACCTTGTGATCGGTATATTAAAGAATATAATACTGTAAGGTATGTTAAATAAACACGTGTTTTGGTTATCAGTATTTGCGGATCATTGAATATATTATTTTGCAATTTACATCCCGCTTTCAGGGTTACAACGACTATTTTGTTCGAACATGTTTATGCCTTAATAATAAAATATTTTGGTATTTTGTTAGAAAAAATACACAACCGTTGTACTGGGTGCTTTGAAAACAAAAGGGTTTTGTTATTTCTACTTTATCAGGCTTTGTTTATCTTATGTAATTGTTGTTTGTCATAATATGTTTCATCTTTGCAATTGTTTCTTTGTTATTTTTCGTCAAATTTGTTATAATTGCAAATTACTACTGAGGAGTATCAATTTGTCTAAATATCTTTATAGTCAATCTTTAAAAAAGATATCGGGCAATACTATTTCGTAATATGTTCAATCCCATCATCAATTTGTTTAAACTTAACTAAATCAAAAAGTACAGTAAATTGAAGAATGTTTCTGACAATGTGTAACTATTCATATTTAGCAGTTTCCCCTTGACTTGACATCGGACCCCGGTGACATTTATCAGAACCTTTTCTTGGTTATTTCGTTAGTTTGGATTCGATTTTCATTTTATGCAAAATACAATCCAATTTCTGAGGGGACCTTCAATCGGGATAATGCCATAGAAGAATGATCTAAATTGAATTCTTCGGAACTTCGTCCCCACTAAGCCGACGCCATCTTGGAAAAACGCATAAAGAAACGTTTTTCAATTTCCTTATAAGACCTTAACTTATAATAAGCTACCATATTCATCAGATATAATATTTTACTTTTGTGTCATAAAGAATACGAATCTTACCATATAAAATCGATTACTTATTATCTTTCTTGCACTACTCCTCCTAAACCGCTTATCTGATTTTAATAAACAGGGTATCAAATGAAAGCTTATAGTCTAACGATGCCAGGGTTATGTTTTGGCGACGCTGTAAGGTCAATAAGGTCACCAAATTAAAAAATAAAAAAAACGGCGAGCGAAGCGAGCCCTACGGCTAGTTCCTTAATAAAATCAAATATGTCAAAGTATTTTTAATTCGATTTATTTGTTAACGGTTGCTGCCATTAATAGAATTAGTGGGCCTTACATTAATCACAGATTACGTTTTTCATAAAAGAAACTTTTAACTAATATGAAAAGATTATAATGTAATCACAAGATGGTTGTATCAGAAACTTACATAGAATGTGTTATGTATTGTGTATGACATTTTCATTGTAAAAATAAGACTAGAGAACATGATCCCATGAAGGGTCTTTAATTCATAATTTCATTAAAAGAAATGGTCAGAACGGTGGAATTAGCTCTGTTAAACTATAAGTTCTAATTTGCGCAAAAATATGTAAAAGTAGAATTTTTCCTCTTACTTCAGGTAAGATTACCATGACGGCGTGTGTTTGTTTGATAAATAAACCTTCACTTTATATTTACTTCAAATTCAATTAAATATTTTATAAGCTTATATATTTTCTATTAAGCGTTTTTTTCGATTATAATTTATGATTCGATTAGACCCTAAGTTGTTGAATGAATCTCGTACATCATCCCTATGAGATGTAAACTAATCTTGATAGATTTAGGAGAGTGAGATCACTGACCGGGCGGACGCATTAGGGAAATCCGATACACCTATTCGTCTTCATTTATTTACATTTGGGCAACTGGGATATTGAACTTTAAAAGTCTTTAGGAATTTAAAATGTCTACAAACGTTTAAAGATATAAAAAATGCATAAATTGAATAATTTTTTCTCTGTATTTAATTACATATTGAAGCGGGCTATTTTTATATATGTTGTTTATTTTTATTTTTTTTTTATTTATATCTTTTCGAATCTGTAGCTATAATGTATGTAGAAGAAAGGTCCTTGAAGACCGTCTAGTAGAGGATCGCCACGCATCTAGGTGGTAGGAATGCTCCAAACGGAGAGAAAGCTGAGGTGATCCTCTTACACACACTCTTGGGAAGTCCATAGGAAGGTAACTTCAAAAGAAGCCCCTTGTGCCATAAACGATCGAAAGTTTTCGCCATATCCAGACATACCCTCTCCCTTGCTTTTAATAACCTGCCCAATAATGCGTTAATAATTCCATCCCCTATAGTATCATATCAGATACAGTCGCAACGCAGTCACTGGGATCATAGGAAGGGAAAAACCGGTCTCCATGAGTAAGACACTTAAAAGGACCACATTCCATCCCAATTCACTGACTTGTAGAGCCAAATGCGTCGAATCGCAGGTCTTGTGCGACTCGGACGTTGAATGGGTACTACACTCCATACAATGATCAGAGTTTCTTAGGAGCGCCTCGACAATGACTTGGTGTCTTCCGGGAAGTGTAGTTAGCAGAAGATCTAACAAAGAGGGCATATGGCTGTCCACATCCGATAGACGAGTGTGAGTCTTGGTCGGGACATGGCCTAAGATTTTATCCGTTGCTGCATTACCATTATGGGACTTATAGAGTCATGCGTAAACTCTGAGATAGTCGTCCATGTCAACGCGAGCCAGAGTACTAATACTTCCCGACCTTCAACGGTACGATAGCACATATCCTCCCTTAGGAACGCAGATACCCCGACGTGTGGTATAACATGATGTTCGAGTTTGTACCCGAGGTGAGATAAATACGCTATTTTGAGATATCTACATCTCCGTCAAAAACAACACGGCCGGCTGAATTGTCTCTAGATGATAGTGGACGGCATTTAAAGTGAATGGAGTCCCCAGATGTTGCAAAAGTCCACATTTAGGTTTTTTTTATATTGTGATCCCTGTTTCACAAACTTCAACATATTTAATATATAAACAAGCAACGCAATCATTTCGTTAAGTTGGCCTAAGAATTAGTTAATAATAAGAAAAATAAATCTGTGCCAGCAAGATGACCAGCCACCGCAAGCCATACTCATTCACAAGCATATTACAAGGGTCAACCATTACACCATTCGCCATATTTATGGGAACAAGGCAACACGGCCCCCACCGCTCCCACAAGTAATGACTTCTAAAGGAGCGGTGAGATGCATTCGGTACATCTTAAAAGAGTAACAAACACCGTCTGAAAACATTACATAGGTGGTAGTGGTTGAGTAGTTAATCGCTAAAATACAATGCTTTGCCATGCCATAATGTCGTTAATGTAATCATTTAAACAATAATAACTTTTTTTAATCAAATTCCTTTTAATAAATACTTTGAATTTCTTTGGTGACAGTTTTAAGTCTTCACTGGAAAGTTTATTGTAAAAACAATAAAGGAATTACCTATTTTATAGTGCCTAATGACGCGCACAGAAAATTTACTTCTATTTCTAGTATTAATTTTGTATACATCAGAATTATTATGGAATTTAGTATTGTTTTTTATTCATAAATAAAATTTTGATACATATATTCATTGTGCACAGTCATCATTTTTAATTCTTTGAATTTATTTTTATTGACTATTGGCACCTTATGTTGTAGATTGCTCGAACGATTGCTCTTCAACAGTACAAAGATAGTATCCACACCTGATGCACTAACCTATAATACTATGCCGTATGACATGATACTATAAAAGTAGACAAAGTAAACTTTTCTAGTTTTTTCAACATTTATCAAGCGACGTATTCTTTAAACTGCGTATGCGGCAGAACTAAGTCTGTTCAACCCATTAAGATTCCATTGTAATTTTGCATCTAAAGTAAACCCCAAAAAACACTACAATTCACTAAATCCTGTTCCTCATTATTTAATTGTACGTAGTTTTGACTTTTTTTGGATAAAGTAATTTTCATACATAGTGTTTTTTTTTCTTTTAGTAAAAGATTGTTGGCGTTAAAATATTGTACAACATTAGATAGATCATTGTTCACATCGTCAATTATTAATTGTAAAAGTAAGAGAAGTATCATCAGCAAAAAACACTATCCCATGTTTTTTCTTCACAATGTAATGCAAGTTATTTAAGTAAATAAGAAGCAAGATAGATCCGAATATAGACCCTCGTGGCACACCCAGTTTGACAAATGAACCAAAGAAAAGCTTTCTACTTGCATTTTCTTATAGAATTATTCTCTCATTAGCAAATGATCTAATCAAATCAAGGGCTTTATTTTTAATTCTATAATGATGGACTTAGAGTCTCATGCTGTACATAAGTCGAGTCGAATGCCTTCGATAAATCACAGACAATGCCAAGCACATCTTGTAATTCCTCCCAGGCTTCGAAAATATTCAGTAATAACTTAACCTAACTAAACCTTGTTTTTTATGTAATGTCTAACTAGTTCGGTGAGAATATTTTTTATGAAATGTGGTAAATACTGGAATAGGTGTATAGTTAGTTGGATTAGTTGGATAATGTACTCACGGATTTAAATAATGGTGTTATTTCAGTGTTTCATTAGATGAGGAAATATATCACTATCAAGACCGTTTAATGAACTACTACCGTTGGCCTTACTATATTAACAGAGATCCATACCCATAGATCACTATATATATAAATTATTTATATTTTTTTATATTCGTAATTAATAAAATCCATTTATTTCTTTATCTGAAATCTAATATTAATTTCATTTTAGGTAAGACATGTTTCCAGTTTCGGTAAGTCTTTTAATAATATTTTAATTTCAGTTTATTTATTCTACGATAATATGAAATAAAAATAAATATTAACAATTTTATATATTTCAAACGGCGTATATAAATATCTCTGGTGTTTTTATCAAAATAACTCCTAAATGATGTTTTTAATGTATATAAATAATAAAAAAATAACGTTTTACCCTTTTTAAATGAACCCCATGGTTTAGGGTAATTTATCTTTTTTATTTCATCTCGAGTCACTGGGCACAGATGAAAGGATGAGAAATATTATTACAGGGGTACAGATAACAACAACAATATCATTAGTATTTGATGTGTGACCACAAATACCATTACAAAGAACTCATTAACATTAATAACTAGGCGCGCCAACAAACCCTCAATTTCGACTCGCTGCGCTCGCGAAATCTCGGGTGCCGTTTGCATATTGAGCGAAGCGAGCCCAGTGTATTCACTCATCGTTTCTGTAATGTGTGACTTTTTGTTTGCAAAGTTTCATTTTCCATCAAGTAGTTTTTGAGCCAATTCGTGACAAAGAATGCAAAAAGTCTCCAGTAAAACACTCCGCTCACTTCGTTTGCTTCGCTCAATAAAATCAAAATATGGAATTTATAACGCACACTAATATAGAATGCTTTAATTCTTGCCGGTCAGTAATTTGGGAAAATGTAATTGTTATAAAAATAAATATGTAAAGAAAATCCATTTTTTATTGAGATTTAATTATTACAAATAGGTAATGAAACTATTTAATCTATTAATGTAAGGGTTTCTTTCTATTCAGATACAAGCTGTTCAATTAATATGAAGCTATTATATCAATATAAAAGTTCCTTTTGTTGAAGTTTTAATTAATGAAAAATGTTTCAAAACTTGACAACTGAACTAAGTTAGCGAGAACTTTATAATATACTCACGTGTGTTTTATGTAAAATATAATATAATGCATATTAATAGAGAATTTAAGACATAAAAAAAGTATTTAAACAATTCGTCATTCAATTTCAGGCGGTACAGACAACAAAATACGAAGGGAAATGTCAATTTATGAAACAATGCTAATTAATTAATTGATTGATTTGAATTGCCTAATATAACGAATGTGTGTTCAAAACATGTTCGGTGAAATCAATTTATTAAATATTTGTTTGACTTTATTATTTTACTAGCTTATTCCCTCCCGCTTCGGTGCGCACACTATTAGTTTGAATGTGAACTTAGGTTGCTATGGTAATCTTTGTCATATTATCCGTTGTCATCGTAACCGTTGCTATAGTAACTCTTACCCCCGCGTTAAGTGTATAGCTCCTAAATGTTTAAAACTTGGCAAAATGCAAAAAGTTGAAATCCGTTGGAATTAGAATTTAGTAAAATCCGTTCTTAGTAAACGTCTTCGTCACAAAAGTAAATTTTAAGTTAATCGGACAGATAGTTTCGGAGATTTCGTGATGAGTCAGTGAGTGTTAAATCGCTTATATATATATATATATCATATTAAAATATTTTCATTGTCGCCAACTGTACTTTACAAACGTTTGAGCGCAGCCGAGCTGAGTCAATATTATCTGTAATAATTTAACGCCACCCATAGATAATATTTAACAGCTGTCAAAATATGTCGCTTTAAAACATTACTTATAATAGTTAATGCATTTGAAACTATAAATGGAGACAGATAATATAATGTTATAAATAAAAAAACTAAATAGTTGGTTGGTTTGTATATCAAAAAGAATTATATATTTCTTTATATTTGCCTAAAACAAATGATTTAATGACATTGAAATTTTCTTTTTGCTTCCATTATTATATAGTAATGTCTGAATAGTAGTGACATATATATATATATATATATATATATATATATATATATATATATATATATATATATAACTATATACAGTATTTAATAAGAAAATTTACATTAAATATATATTTCTTAACACTCACTACGTGTTTAGATTGTTTGTACATAACTTAAATCAATAGTTTTTAATTAAATTTGTTTTAGTAATAAATTGCTATCCCGAACAAAACGTAGGAACCATTTTACTCCTTAACACTATCTCATTTTTGGAGGAAACGCAAAAACTGAATTGAGTTTTAAATAGAACGAAATAACAACAAAATTACTGAACTAAATGAAATTTTATTAATCAGAATACATAACAGTATAGAACTTTTCACTGTAGAATTTTTGGAAAAACCAAAAAAACTTAACTACTCACATCCGCTGGTTATATAAATATTTTATATTGTATAAAGAGATATATATTTATTATAATAAATGTAATAAATATAAAACGAGCTATTAACAAACCGACGAGCTACCAGTATCAGTCACTAAATCATCGCATGAATGGACCACAATAGCGTCTTGTGCGATTGTACTCACATCACAGTGATTTACGCGAGGTTACAGGGCTGAATAATGTTGCCAGAGAAAATTATTAATAATGTTACCATTTAAAAAAAATATATATTTTTCAACTGTCATTGATTAATAATTTTAATGTCTAAGTTATTGTGATGGACGAGGAGAATGATAAAATATTACTCTGATTTATTAACATGCCTAATCAAAGTTTAATATGATGTTTATAATAAAAAAGTGCAAATTATAAGGGCTGATTGGTGGTCTGACAAGTGTGTAGATGGCAACCCTTGCTATTTTCTCGCTAACTCGTCCACATGGTCAAATAGTAAAATTATTATTGAAAACTATCAATACCATTTTACATTATACTGTTAATGTCATTTTGTATCCTTACATTTATTTTTACTCTTCATTTATAATCTTGGCACTAAAACCAAAGTTTATTTCCTTTAAAAGAAGCACAAAAAGTAGGATAAAAAAAGTAATAGCTTAACTAGGTTTAAGTGGATTATTGTTGAAATAAAGGTTACACTTACTTAATTGGTTTGTTATTTCATACAGAATACAATAATATCTATTAATTTTATAGACCGTAATTTTTTCATCGTAAGCGATATCAGTTGGCGACGTTGCCGCACCGTGCACCGCCGAGCATCCGCGCCTTGCCGCTCCGTTCAATTCACCCGCCATATTGGACACGCATCCATTCGAATAACCAGTACGATGCCAACTTTGACATTGAACTTATTGAATTAAACCATTTTTAATTTAATTGCAATGAATACGGATAATTTTCATACTGAAATGTTATAAATATTAAGAGAAATGTACTTCTTTATGGGACGTACGATGGCAACATATTCTAATCGCGTTATTAAAAATCAATGTTGGTACGAACTTATTGTCAACTTTGGCGGTAAAGATTTGGAGACCACAGCGTAGACGCTGGTGAGTGACTTGGAGATTGACTACTTTTTACTGAAAAATATTTTTTTTTTTTATAAGAAGCATGTATAATAAAAAATATAGTATACAAATACAAATAATTATATAAATACATTTTATATTCTATAAAATATATTTTATAATATTTAATCTTAAAGCGAATATTTTACAATAATAAATTTTGTACAAGTATATCATAATTAACAAGGATTTTAATTAAGAAAAAAAACATAGGGTTGCTTGTCCAAAAACAATGGAAAGTATTCGCGGCTATTTCACTCGTGAGCTCCGGAGACGAGTCTGATATCTGAAGTACGTATTTCCAACAAGTACAACTTCTCCTTAAAGTTGTGAAATCACGGGAAGAAGAAAGTCCCGTCTGAATATATTATGATATACTAGACTTTAATATTAAGAAAGAAGATTCAGATACTGATGACCTTTTAAGATAAGGTCACAGGTGAAGAGAAGAAATATCTACACAATTTCAATAAAAACAATGTGTCTTCTTCCATTGTTGAGTACGTTACAAAGTGTGCTCGAAATAAAAATACATCCACTAATGTCAATGTTAGATGATGATTAGAAGAAAATAGATGAAATTTATAATCAAACATTGTTGTAAATTGTAATTACCTACTAAAAGTAGTAAAACAAGTATGTCTTACCATCACCCTAATATCAGAGGCTTTGGCATAACTTTTTTTACTCAGAATATCATCTGTGAGATTATATTCCACTGTTCAAGTGTTTATACTCCACTCTAAGCACTTCTTTTGGAAAAAAACTTATATTTAATAAAAAAATATGTTATTAGTGGTCTATATTTTTGAATGCAGGAAATTAAAAATTTTGAAACATTCTCAAACTTCATTAATATTATTAATATTATAAAATTGTATAATATATTATTTGATCTGAAATATAGGTCTTCAAAAATAAAAATAAGTTGTCCAAAATTTTATATAAATATTATTATTAAGTTATTTGTTACTTTGATAATTTAATTCGTTTTATTAAAATCAAGTATAAAATAAAACTAAGTTTCTTCATAACGTCGTGTTTATAACAACTTACTTTGTTACTAAACAAACTTTGTTACATTACACTTATTATGGAAACGAAGTTTTCAAAGTAATTATAACTAATATTACATTTATTATTTGTTATACTTTGTAGTTGTTTTGTATTATGGAGGAAAATTGAAAGAAATTGTAATCTTACAATACAATAAATCCAAAATAGCTTTTAAGATTGACGTTTGTGAAACAGTGATCACAATATAAAAAATATATATCCGGGTGAGTTTGTTGTGTTCTTTTGGTTCTTCTCAGACCAGGACGCGTTTGGAACCCTCATAGCTTTAACATTAAGTTGGACAGTGCTTTTACAGAAGGGCTTATTACGATAAATCTGGTATCGAAATAGGCCCTCCTGACACTTCCATTTTGACGTACACAAGTGTTCACTGATAATGATTCAAAGTGGAAAAGATATAAATAAATAAATAAATACATTTTTTATACTTTAGTTTTTATAAACAAAAATATACAAACACATTTGATTTATCCTATAGATCACGGAGGTTATATTTATTTTACTAGGCTCCGCCGCCGTGCGCTGCGGGAGTTGAGCTGAGCCCTCTCCCCTTTTAAATAAAATATAATATTACATATATATTTAGTAGTTTTTATGGTATGTTGCTTATAAGCTATATTTCTAGATTGACGATCGGCAAGCAAGATTAACATTATCAGAACCTCCGCACGATAATGTTAAGTTAAGTTAAGTCTATGGGAGAAACAGTTTTTTGATCATCATTTCTGAACGGAATGAGATATTTTAATTCTGTTTTTAAAAACATGCCCGTTCCCAAACTCTACAGCTCTGCCAATTTTTATTCAAATCGGTTCAGTAGTTTTTACGTGATTTTGCTTCAAAAAGATGTTTCCCAAAAGGTTAAGAGCTTCGCTTACGCTCAGCTTCATCGTACGAATTAATTTCTCTTTAACAAGCTTTATTTTCAAAATTTTACAATTAATATTGAGAAAACAAAGGATTTTCTATTAAAGTAAAGAAAATAACAATAATGTCTTAACGTGATAAACTAAACAATTACAAGCGAGTACTGTAACAATATCTCATTACAGAAAACTTAATCTGAATCGCACAACGTCTGAACGAAGCGCCAAGAGGCGGTCCCGTACAAATTTATTGCGTGCAGTCCCGAGGGACGACTTGTCCTTTCCTACTTCCACATTAACGTGGATTGTCATTCAAGTAATCATATATCGTATTTAGGGAACATTTATTTTATACTTTCATTTTATTGTGTACTTTTTATAATATAACATTTGTTAATAAGAACTCAAAATTAAGTTATTTTGAGTAGATTTTTTTAATTAATTAAAATAGTAGGTGCGCCAACAAACCCTCAAATTCGACTCGCTGCGTTTGCGAAATCTCGGGTGCCGTTTGCATATTGAGCGAAGCGAGCCCAGTGTATTGACTCATCGTTTCCCATTGACTTCAATGGGATAACAGTTTTTTCAAATAATATAAAAAAAAATAGAATTTATTTTTTGAGGACATTTTTCAAATTATTTTTTTCAAAAACCATCACCATGTGTGTATTTTTGATTGCAAAGTTTCATAATTTTCCGTCAAGTAGTTTTTGAGTCAATTCGTGACAAAGAATGTAAAAGAGTCTCCAGTAAAACGCTCCGCTCACTTCGTTCGCTTCGCTCAATAAATTTCATGGAGCTAAATTAAACAAAAGATACTTAACCTATTAAATTGGGGATATGAACCAGCAATGGAACTCTCATTATCTGATCCGACTGAACTTGTGCCTTTATTAACAGGCTGCACCTAATTGCCGGGTTGCTATTAACCCGGATAATATGTGCTAACAGAGTTTTGGGAATGATAAATAATAACCTAATTGTGGACTATCCCATCTCATCTATAAATATATCTATAAACGCGATTAATATGCTAAGATCAATAAAAATAAAGCGCCATTAAGTTTTAATTTTTATTTTTTGAGCGAAGCGAGCGGAGCGTTCTACTGGAGACTTTTTTACATTTTTTGTCACGAATTGGCTCGAAAACTACTTGATAGAAAATTATTATAATAAATTTTGCAATCAAAAAGAGGCACATTAGGTGATGGTTTAAAAGAAAAAAGGAAAAATGTCGTGTCGTTGAGGAATAATCGTCAAAAACTGATATCCCATTATAGAAATGGGCAAAAAAAATTCGCGACAAAAATTTGCTTCACAATGAAAAGCGCGTGAAGAATTTTTTTAATCAAATTGTACTGTTCATCTGTTCTATTTTTTTTTAGCGCGTACTCGCTTCGCTCAATATGCAAACGGCACCCGAGAGTTCACGAGCGCAGCGAGTTAAAATTGAGGGTCTGTTGACGCCCCTAGTTATAAATTTTAAATATATTGTAAGTTATCTATTTACTCAACTGTCTCTTCTTCCTCAGATCAATATGGGCTGATGACAGTTCATTCGTAGCTTGTGTTTCAGATATATACTTACAGAATCGGCCTGTTAGGGTCTAGTAAATCAGCGACGTATTTCAACGAAGATAATTAGTTACATTTAAAATTAAATTAAATTTCTTATACACAATTTTTTTTGAGCAATCAATTAATTAATATTACTTGTAAACTATTTAGTTTTAATTAATATTTTATATAATAAATCAAATCGTTTCATTCGTTCGTTCGTTCGTTTTAGTTTGTTTAATTCGTTCTGTAAACATATTTGTTCGAATGACGCTTTACTTCCATTTTGAACGTCTTTTTCTACAAATTCTCTTAAAGAATGGATTTTTGTGTTCATGTAATTATTTTTGGTTTCTGCAATAATATATCAGACATACAAAATAAAGGATTTTCATTACATTGAAACATATACAAAGACGAAATAACTAAACATGTATGCACATCTATTTCCTATTTTTAAAACAACAATAACCATAAAGAACAAAAATAATCAACTTTCCTCTTTAACCTATATTTTAAAAGTGAAATGTAATACTATTTGTAATAAAAACTTTACCTAGAATTTTAATGGTTATAATATACTAAAGGTAACTATTATACATTAAATATAACTAAGGCTTTCAATAAGATGTGGTTCAAGACATGTTATAGAAAACCTTTGATCCACTCAGGGATGTAGGGATGTAGCTCCATATTTACTATTGCTACGTGTGAAAGTTGAGGCTTTATATTTGTCAAGCTAATTTTCAAAACAAAAGAGATCGAAATTAATTAAATAACTCCATCTGAAGTCATCTACTATTCCAATATATAAATCTGTGCAATATGGTAATTTTTTCCAAGTTTTTCTATCATACGTCATTATGGAAACATGCTTCTTCGTCATATTTTCTTTCAATCCATCCATGTCATCTTTGGTTGCTTTATTTTTTAATACTATCCACTTTCATACTTACTCGTTACATGTCTCATCCCTCTGGATTACGACAGTTCCACGATAAAGGATTAATTCTGAAAAAATGAATATTTTATTTACGAAGTTTGCTAAAAATAATAAAATATATATTTTAAAACTGCCAACTTTAACTCTAATTTGATTATTGTCAATGAATTTCAATCAAAACTGTTTGATTAAGAGATACAAATTTATTGCTATATATATAATATTTACCGAACGGCCGTGTTAATACTCGTTTTAAAATTATATTATAATGAAATTTGACAACGCTGCTCATGTAAATATTGTTTGAAAATTAAAAACACTCTATATTCACTACTTAAAACATTGTTAAGCTAATTAATAAAAATATTATATTAACTAGGACCCGCCAACCGTGAAAGGCGGGTGTTGAGCTGAGCCCCTCTCCTTTCTTATTTTCTTGATAACTATTGAATAGCTAAACAAGTTTTCAATCTTTTTTCGCTATAACATCCGCGTTCGGCTCAAACATACACGACAAAATTTTTAGCTAATTATCTCGTCGCATTCTGGAGACAACTAAATACAAAAAAGGTCTCTCAAACGGTTAAGAGCTTTGCTTATGCTCAGCTCAATAAACAGTTTAAATTAATAATACTTGAACAAAAGCAGCCGGTGAGGTGCGCGCACGCATTGTCCTCCGTGGGCGGCGAAGCCTGACCCGTTGATATATGATAATAATCGCTCTGAACTGGAATATTTATGCATTCAGATAAAAAGCGCTTCTAATATACCGATAGGAAATAATGTCTTAAAAAACATTAGTAACTTTTTACTGTTCACCCAATTCATACATATAAATAAAATTGTCGGTAATTCTAAATTAACAGCATTTGACTTAATCCATATAAAAGTAACATAATTTTTTTTGTGTGTCTGTTTGTTTGTCTCGGCTAATCTCTAAACCGGCTTGATGGATTTAACAAGACTTTCACTGTCGGATAGCTGTTTTTTTTTCTTTTATTTTAAAAACCTTATTCTTGGCAAACAAAGTCGTGGGTCGAGCTAGTATTTAGTGAAAATGGAGAAAGTACAAATACAGCCCATTACAAGTTTGAAGTTCGGTAATTCATATTTCACCTGAATATCTCGAAGCTTTTCGTATTACTTTGTACAATTTAATAATGAAAAGTGTCACAGCTCCGTGACGGTTATGGCCGAATTATCCCAAGTTTTTCATATTTCCGACCGCGTCCTGAATATTTTATATTCCGTTGTTTACTCGATGTTGGCTGTAATTTTGTTGCAAAACGCTCATTTCCTTATACAATTTGGAAATTTCCAAAACTTTGTGCACAATATGAAATTAGTTTCTGGAATTTTGGTAAACGTAAAGCGAATTTAAAAATTTATTCCTAAACCTTATGTATTATTTATACGATAAATCAGACTCTCTTGTATATATTTTTTTTAAACTCCGTCGCGCCGTTTCATTAACATTAAAAATACAGTACGAAAATTCCATTATCGAAGACGAGAGGAATTTACATACTAACACTTAATAAATCTTCATTTCACCTTTAGATTGCCCACGCGTTTGCAGTGCACTCAATTATGCTCCATATTCGGTTGTTGTTTTAAACAACTTACAGTTTATAATCCTTTAACGTGTTAGGAAAGTAAACTCTCAGAAGTGTTTCTAAAAACCAAATTATTTTATCACACACGAAACTCGTACGACTTGATAATCAATCTTAATCACTTGTAATAAGGCCGTTATTATGATTGTTTCATTTACCACTGGATGTCACAAGTCAGTTTGTGTGTATGAGTGAAATAGTCAGTGTTGCGAGTGGAGTGCAGTGTAAATTTGCGGTGGTCGTTGTGTGGCGCTCGTTTATGGCGCTCCATATAGCCTTTGTGATTCATTCCATCGCTTGTCACTGCGTTAGCCGACTGTATGTTTGTTCTTTTTATATGGTGCAAGGCTAATGTGTTCCTATGTTTATATGCACACACATTTCACTTTTTGATAGCTCGACTCGACAAATTTTGAATTATTAAGAGAACGAAAATGTAAAAAGCTTGCGAGAATAAGACTTTACATTTTGACTTGGCTAGTACTGTTAGTACTTCAAATCATAAGTGAAGTACCTTAGTGTAATCATATCAATACGAGATCATGAAATATAAACATTACACGCAATAAACAGCCTGTATGAAACCCTCTAAAACAATAAACTTATATTACGAGTAGAGCCAAATACTAATGGTTATAAATGTTTAATGATATTTAGTTCATAACAATAACCTATGGCGTAATGTATGAGGGACAGCGAATATTTAATAAATTATTTTATATCCTGTATGATTAAGAAATAATATATTTCTCAATTGACTTTTACTAAACAATTTTTTAAGTCTGGATAAGTTACGAAGAGATAACATCTTCCGTTTTATGATATGATAAAATTATCATAAAATGTAATGCTTTTCGAAATTTCTAATACACTCGGGCTGGTTATGGGTTATCATAACCTAATGCTGTTAACAGTTAGTATCGTTATTCGATGCAGCAACAGAATAAATTGACACATTAGCAGCCGTAACAGCATAAGCCACAAAATGGAGTAATCGTGCGTTTAGTGGAACTGGTAGGATAGTAACGTGTTTTATTATTTATTTATTTTATAAAAATAAACTCAAATATGCACTTTTAAGTAAGTATAAATAAATTTTCGGTGTAATCACGTTTGAACTATACTAAGTAACAATTATAGTGTGGGAGTGAAGACGCGAGGGCCCAGACTGTTTGTGTTCTGATGAATTATAAAACTATCCCTTACTAATTGAAACTACCATTGATAAACTTCTATTGTTTTTTTTACTGAGCAACAGTTTTAGGAATTAAAAGTCACTAATAATAATAAAAAAATTGGCTTGTATTTGTTATGAGAAACTAGTTTCTACATCTCTAAGTTTACTTGAAAGTCTGTGTCGATACCATGACAAGAATATCTTCATTTAATATGAGACTTGTAGCAAGTTATCAACATAATTTTGAGAATTAACTGATATCATAATAGATCTATAGCAAGTATAATTTTAAGTTAATTCTTAATCTGTCTGATCTGATGTCATATTATAACAAATATGCTATACAATGTTATGAACACATTATAAATATTAATAATAAATACAAGGACAACTTTTCATATAATTTGTTTTAATTATTCAGATACATTTAAAAACAAAGAGTATATTACGTTAATGTAATAAATAATTTATACCGATTCGAGATATAATACATAATTACAGAGATATATATTATCTATTCTGATTTATACTTTATATATATATATATATATATATATATATATATATATATATATATATATATATATATATATAAAGTATAAATCAGAATAGATAATTGTGACAGACAGACACGACTCTCATAGCTCAATCTCTTTGCGTTAGATTTAGTTATAGATTGGGCATTTGAAATACATTTTATTATTAATTCGTTGCACTTAATTAGTTTTATTAGATTTATAGATTGATTTACATTTAATTCAAATAAACATTTTGATATTATTTCTAACTAAATTCGATTTTGTAAAATAGTAGGGCCCATCACGCCATCGATATGAAACTTGATAACCCTTCATTAGAGTTATTACATTGTTAAGTAGGGGTGCGTGCGGCCTTACCTATTGGAAACTGTCAGGACTCCAATTGACAACTGCCCTTTACAGAAAAGCAAAGCTGTTCAGGTCACGTGGACGCTAAAAGAAGGCTACTGATTCTAATAAATACAATTATAAACATGATATTATAAAGTATATGCTTTAATAAATTAAAATAACATATGCAGGTGATAAATAAGCATCAAAATTTGCATAGAATATATAATGACTAGAGAGTTGGTAGTATTCATTAATTTTGTTTTAATCTTTTTAAATTCTTTGCACAAAGGTCACTAACCTCGGTAATGCAGACATTAGCGTAAAAGCTTTACAGCACAATAGAGTGTTATGGCAACATGACTGCAGTATGCCATAATCTTTGTGATCCCCCGAGCATTTGGAGCTTCCGTTCCTATCTTGATGCGACTGCAGACTCCAGATAATACTGTCGCAATTAGATATATCTATATATCAACAGACAATAAAATATAATTGTTTTTGTGTTATATAAACCTGGTAATTTCATTACCATTCTCAATTGTCATAAGTCTTATAATATAATAGATAATATTAATACGCTTTTTAAAGTTGTCTAAGTCTGCCGTGGAGTATCCTCCGGTACATTTTAGATTTTCATAATTTACTACCTCCGGCTTCGTATATGAAGTTTTCCGCAGTCTCTCGAGATGTTTAAAATCAGCAACTTTATGGAAAACTACAAAAAATATACTTAAGTTTTGTATTGCGAGTGTAAATGCAGAGTAATAACAATACCAGATATAAAGATATCAATAAAAAAGTCAGTAATCTCTGCTAAGATCGCAAAACCTTAGACTTTTAAAATGACATTATAATATATAAAATGCTTTCAATTGAAACGAATTAATAATAAAGTAATAACCTAAAACACTCCCGGAATCAATAATAATCAATTGGCAAATAAACCTTTCAACATCGTATTTGCATGTGATTTGTAACACCATTGTCTTACTGCCCAATAATTCGCTGCTTTACTCCGAGTAGGCTGTAATGTCAGCGTAAAGGTTACTTGTAAATGTTGAATTATAATCACGATTTCACTGATATATGCAAGTAATAATACATTTTGTGAATATAGATATTGAATTTCTAATTGTTGATTATTATATTATCGTCTCTGGAGATTCATACAAAAAACTCACTTTTCCATTAACAAAAAAAATATTATATAATATATTTTATATTTTCTGTTTTGGAATTAAATGGACTCTTTGGTGTGTATTTGTCTATGGTGTACAAACGAAATTCTCAAATGTTACTGCTTGCTAGTTGTTAATAAAACAGAATCAAACACACAATTACCTACTAATGGATAGAATCCATTACAAGAAGACTTCTTCCGGATACAGAATGTTCCGGAGGCTGCGTGATTTGTCTTAATAGCGGTCGGTTTATTTGCCTTTTGTTTATTATGTTCAAGGAACTGTGATATATGACCTAATATATTGAACGTACGTTTGATTTTCATTAGAGAAGAGAAAATATTTAAGGGGACTAATGTTTACATTAATATCTGTTATATTTTCATTTCGATTCGAATATAATGTATTAAAATTTTACTATATTTCCTTATTCTTACAATAAAAGTACAAATGGAATTGTTGTGATTGATTTGTCTGAACTTTAAGTTGTAAGACAGATGTCATGTCACTACTTTTCACATTTTATACAAAGTCTCTTTGTATAAAATGTGAAAAGTAGTGACACTGTTTGACGTACTACTCAAGAGTAGTTAAGGATCCCATCAAGAGATACCTTACATTGCTACTCGAGGAACAGTTTTATTTCACAAATAACCGTAACCGATGGGCAGCGGTCGGAAATCGAACAAGTGTCAGTGTCCATCCGGCCGCAGGATTACTTCTGCCACTAACTGAAATTAATTAATAATATACCGAATACATTTGTTTTTAGTTACTCTTTTTTCACATTAAATATTAAATGTAATGTTTATGTATATTCATTAATAAAATAAAATAAATGGTGCCTATAACTAATTTACTATATATATAAAATAATTTAGATGTAAAATTAAAAAGATGCTGCAGAAGAACTCGTAAAATAAATGGTGTCTATAACTAATGTACTATATATATAAAATAATTTAGATGTAAAATTAAAAAGATGCAGCAGATTAACTCGTTGCGGATTCAATAAAGCATCAGTCCTTGTCATCGTCTTGTTTACTTATATTTTGAATAAAAGATATTGTAGTGATATATTGTTACTGGATATTTTGTATTATGTTACTAATATAATTTTATTATTTTTCATATCTCTCTCATATCATAAAACGTATCTCTTACCGTGACTTTTACAAATCATTTATAATATTGTATTTACAATAAACACTAGAATCATGGTCATATATGAATATATAAGTATTTAATGTGTATCTTTTCTTATGGGTTATGCCACATCCATTCGTTGGTGATACTCGTAGTTAGATGTGCTTGTTCCGGGATGTTTTAAAATGAATTGAAAAAAGCATAAACTATGGTCATTTATAGAAACAATTAAATCTTTACTTATTGGAATGCTTTTATTATTTTTTCAAAAATACTGTCGAGCAAATTTATAATCCAATATTTTCCAATAATTATTTATAGAAATAGAACAGAAAAAAACATATTACCAACTGAATGACTGATGTGTAGTTACACTGTAGGTTAAACTGTATTAATGTTGTCGTGAAATAACATAAATTTAAGTTTAAATATAAACAGGAACTAAGTTTAAAACATTCCCATGCATCAGTTAATCTTCTTAAAAATAACATTAGTGTGTTTTAGATAAAAAAATGTAGAAGATACACCGCGAAGTCAGAGATTGAACGTTATTTTTAAATATTCCATTTGTCTTGTTAATAGAGCCGTGTAATTTAGGAGATCTAAGAAATTTTTTTAATTTTTTCTTATTTTTTATGGAAGAAGATGAAGAACAGACTATTTATAAAATATTACTTAAAATTTCATTCATTATATTTTATACTATGCTAGTTTATGGGCCATTTATTTTGAGATATTGTCTGAGCGTCTAGAAAGAGATTTTTATATTAATATTTTCCAACGTTATTCTTAAAATTTCTAAACAAAGAGTCCAACTTAAGTGTTTTATACATTCTACCAGATACCGCGCAACGCGTCTGCTAGTTTATCTACATGCTTTAATTAAACTTAAAATTTATTATATAATAAAAGATAATGTAAAAATTATGATAAATTATATGAAACTATAAAAGTTTTCCTATTTTTTTTTGTATAATTAAAATTATTAAGATCAAAACTCGTTACGAAGTCTATATTGAGTTTAAAAGTTGATTACTGAATATGAATAAATTAATGATAATTGTCATATATTTGCAGAAGTAGATAAACATTATATAAGTATCTTCCCACCCCAGGACTTAACAAATGTTTGCGATGGCATTACCATCGTCTCGATTGCTTTACCAGAAACTCTTTGTTACTTTGTTACTTTCTTTCTATATTTAATTCGATTAAACATTTTCGTTGTATTCAATTTAATATTCTAACACGCAATTTGACACTTATTATATTGTTTACTAAAATCATATCACATAATTAGAAGCGATCACAAGTTCTAATACATTGTTGTAAGCATAATAAGATATAAATTAAAACAAATAAAAGTCAAAACAAGAAGATAAATTTGAAATTGTAAAGAAAAATTCTTATAAATTATTTGATTTTAATAATATTCAGATACTTTTTCTTTTAATTTATTTATATTTACTATAATATATGGCTTTTAGTTTTATATAAAGAATTTTATACGGAATATTATAATGAGATATTTTATGCGGACCATAACTTTACATTAACAATAAATTTATAATTTAACATACAAAACTAACAGGAAGTTATTCAAATTGAGGAGAGTTTTAGGGGTAGGGTTGAACATCGTTCAATATATATATATTTATTAATGTTATGTGGTGAAAATATATACATTATGACCATTAAGACTGTAATTAAATTAACACTTATTAATTCTTAAATACACTAATGGTGAAAAAAAAACAAAAATATCTTTGTGTAAAATTAGTAAAAAAGTAGGAAATATAAACAATTTTTTGCGTCAAATTGTAAAATACAAAATTAATAGTGATTAAAAATAACTAACTAGTGCATAATTAAAATATTAAATTAAGTTAAAATGGCATTTACAAGAACGAAGAAGTATCTATCATAAAATCTCTTGTTTCCTCCCGAGAGAGTGGAGAGTGAGTCGTTCTAAAAACTGAGATAAGAATTATTTATGAGCGAGGAAGCCGCGTAAAAGTAATAAAAACGAAATCTTTTGAGTTGCTTTACACATTGGTTCCGTAGATTTATATTCGTCTGTTAATGTTATTATAAAGAATGCACATTTTAAATTAATAAAACGTACATATTGAATTAATAACTCTAATATAGGTTGGATATAGGATCAATAAATATATGTAAATATATAAATATATGTATGTAAAGGGAATCTGTTTATAGTTTTGTCTGAGGAGCCCTAATTAATTCGCTTCCACCGCCACGACTCCCGCGGGCAGGCGATGCTATCTCCAGTAGCTATGCGTATTACAATTTGTAAATGATGTCTTACAACTCACTTGTTATAACCATATTTATTTTATAGATTAAGTGTTAGATATACAACTTGTAATTGTCATACTAACGACTAAACAAATTATACAACAATTTATGTAATTATATATCCAGTAGTTTTATTTAACGAATAATATTGTTACTGAGAACCCTAAGGCATGGGACATATAAATGTGGAAGTGACAGTTTATTTCGTTAGCCACTTAACAACTGATTGAGGGCCGCCGTGAAATTTACAGGAAGCAATCTTGTTAACTCCCATTACTGTTACATTATATATATTTTCATAAATAGACATGACAGGCATAGAAACGATTCAAAAGGTTTTAAAATTCATATATATTTTTAATTATGGCTTTGAAATGCGAGCGTTTATAGTAAAGTAGATTTGAGTGAGTAAATGTTTTAAATGCAACTATGGTTTAAGTTATTTAGTTATTGATGAGTGACCAACATTATAATAATGTTATAAAATAGAGTGGACATCTTTCACGTCACTTGTAGTCTTGATTGACAAGTTCATCACGGTACAGAACAATTAAAACAACAAAAACATCACCAGATTTCTCGGGGCTCGAACGAGAGGCAGCATTTGCATAAATTTGCGTTAAGTAAATGGGGTCCCCTGACAAGTTTAATCTTGTCTTTACAATTTATTGCCTCCAACTGCAACCTCTAGCTTTGCAGTGGCTGAATAAACATTTTGGTCTTAGTTCAAGCTTTTAAGTCGTGAGGATATACCAAATGAATAGCTATGTTCAGTTATTTCCATAATTGTCGCAGTATTTCTGTACCCTACCATTCTACCATCGAACTAGAACGACCGCCCCATGTAGCAATTACATATAGTATACCTTATAAATAATAAATCTATCAAAATAGACTAGATAATATTTTTACACTGTCTCTTGATTAAATAATAACCTGCTTTTATTTCTCTTTATTTTCTACTAGACAAAAGAAAATGATCGGTCGTAGAGCGTAGCTGTAGTTATGTAACTTCAGCTTATTTAAGGGTTAGTATATACAGAAGATTGTATACGATGTGAAGTGGCTTTTATTGTTATCATTTGGACAATTAAGAAAAGCCGGTTTTCCGAAACCGCCTTCCTCATTTTTCTTTCTCAAGATTATGGAAACGCATTTTGTAATTTGTCGTATTTGATTAATTATTACAATTGGTGAATTACCATCAGCACCACTTGCTACTATATGTTTAGTATACTCAATATAATTGATGTTTTAAACTACACAAGCAACCAAATTATATAACCAGGAACCAAAATATAAAAGCAGTTTTCTTTGATACGATATTAATATGAATGTTCTCGGAATAGGTAATAAATGTGACTAAGTTTGGCTCACCTCGTTAATTCCACATGTTCGTGCGTGAATTTTTACTTCTTTACACATTTGAATAACGCCTCGAGGAGAGTTAATAGAGCCGACTTTGGAACGATTTACGCTTCCTAACTTCATGTTCCTAACTTTGTAAAATTATTGGACAGACGAAAAGTTTTCTCTCTAATCATGTTTCTTGTATCGTTGTGTGTTTATTCCGCAATTTAAATTGACAAATGGATCAAATTATATTATGTACGACAATAAAATTTACATTTCAAAATTTTAAATTTTACTTAAATTTAAAGTTCTTTATTATATTCTATATATTAATATGTGAGGCAAAAATTTTGTACCCCTTATAAAAATGAAAGGACGGAGGCCCTTTTCATAAAAATTAAAGGAAGATTATGAGTATTTTTTGTATGGAGAAGGAGTGCACAAAGCAATAATTTATATAACAATGTATTATAAATAAATTAAATTAATAAAATAGAATATTATACAGACGACGATTTGATTCAGATTCTTTGATTACGTTTAGACTGTTAATATCAGTCAGTGTCGCAGAGTCGTCTGTTGAAACCAAAAATATATATACATATACATATATATATATATATACAATGATTGTATTGTAGATGTATATTATTGTCGAAATCGGTGTCAGCTTATCAGTTAAAATTATGGTCGTATTTCGACCATTAGACGACGACTAGTAATATAAAAAATCAGTAATCAAAATATTTAATTAATGTATGGGTAAATAACGTAAACAATTATTTTCATAATAATAAAACAATATTTGCGTGCCAAAATGTTATAAGATACTGTACATAATAGCAATGTTTTAGATTATGTTGTTATAATAAACGGAAAATATCAATATCTGTGACGATGCATTTGTATACGGCTAAATATTATAATACTATAAACTAAATATATATAACATTATTTTGAGAATTCAATTTAGTTATTTCTCCATACACAAAAATTACTGTTATAGTTAATTTTATAACAAGATTTATTATATAGTTACAGAATGTTGTGTTCCATTATTATTTTGTTAATTCTTCAAGTTTTAGATTGAGTACATGAAAGTTTCTCTATTCTCGGTCGAAGCGGTCTAATTAACAGTTTTATCTCTAGCTGCTGCTTGTTTGTGATGAATTTATAGTCTTACGAGATTAAAGCTGAATCATGTTGCAGAGAAATGTCGCTTTGACTTTAACTTGAGATTTGTTTAATGTGAATAATTCTATTATAGGGCTAAATAAATCTTAGATAAATCTATTAAAATTTAACCACGTGTATAACATCTATCCATCTATCACATTCGAGTCTTACTCAGATTAACATTTTATTTCTTGTTCCATTATAATATCCTATACATCACTCTAACTATTACACACTTCTCCGTGTACCACTCGATCTGTTTCATTAATCACATCATTGTAGAAACTATACACATCCACCACGTTATGTTATTTTACACTTTATTCCCAACATAATAGAGTTCATTTTATACAACTGTCGGTAATCTTGGAAGATCAAAATGTAGTATTTAGTAGGATCTATTTGATTGATTGGCGTCGTGCGGGTCAGAGATCACTGGATACGGCCTAATTCATTCTTACGCATTATTTTGATCGATTACCTCGACTCTAATAAAACCTAGATTTATATTTACACTATAGTATGTTGGTATAAAATATATATAAAATTTATCTGCACTTTATATTATTACAGTGTAAAGTAACAGCTTTATTCCAATACATTGAAATAAAAGTGTCCAACAGCTGCCAAAAGTTTTGTTCTTTCCGATAGCAGACAATTCTTTCCTAATGAAACCTTACTTTAGGAATTGAATTCAGTAAGTGCGTTAATACAATTTTCAGAACTTGGAAGTACTGGTACGTCGCGTGTTACGCCATTATGGCTTCTATTACAGAGACGGTAGAGACTTTTACCGCATATAAAATAAAACTGTTCTTAAGCGTCTAATTTGCAAATGGAGTCGTGTCGTAGGCCTTGCAATTTGGCTTAAGCGAAACTCTTAGCTTGCCGTTTACTGAAGTAATTGAATTTATTCGAAAAGCGTTCATGAAATATATTAATTATATAAAAAGTTTTTGATAAAAAAACATATTATTATAATAAGGATAAGAAAGAAAATTAGTATAGTTCCAAAGATTTTAAATTTCGACTTAATATAAATAAAATAAACGATTCCAGAATACCCAAGACTGAAAGTTTAAACTATAATTAGCTGAGTTGTTTGATAAAAGTTTAAAACATAAAAGTAAAACACAGTCTTTATTAGTAACAATGTTTTTTAAAAACAAAACTAAGGAGTTGGTGAAGTTAAAGCTAGAATTCGCTAAACACTAAACTACACCCGAGGACATAAAAGTCACAACTCGAATAAGGTAAAAGATAATAAGAGTAAATCTCGGGTTTCTACAAAACTTAAATGAGAGAGGAAATAGAGGATAAAGACCGCACTCCCACGAACACTTGGAATTTCACTCGATTGAAGCAAAACTACGATTATATAATTAATTTAATGTTCAGTAATTTAATATTTTTACTTACTAATGACAATAATAACATAAACATAAAATCTATATTTTGATTTTGACTTTAGATATAAAATACATTTATTTCTAATTTAATATGGTATTTAACAACAGCCTCAATTTAACCATAACATCGATAGAATCGTTATGCATCTTCCCTTATGACCAGCATCAGCACATCAGGATCAGCACAATATGTTAATACCTTCCATACTCTTCTATCACACGTCAATTATAAATTATTAAAGTTTTTTGCTTTGTTTTATGTCTTCTTTGGAAGTCCTCTTTCCCATAACAAGCCTCATTCATATTTTTAGTTAAATGTTTTCATACATATTTGTCTATCAGCGTTATCGCCTAATTATAATATTGTAATAGATTTATTCTCGAAGATCAGATAAACATTTCACTGGTAACATTCAACATAGTTATTCTAAAAATCTTGATTTAGATAATTCAACAATGTCCTTATAAACGCCAGTCAAATTAAATTAAGGTGAAGATAATATGTATAGTACAATGATTCCTGAGCATTTAACATTTGGAGTATTTTTTTCATGGGATGGCATACAGAAGATAATTCTTGAGCCAATTTAAAGGAGACAATTCTACTGAAAACAATAATATTAAAAATAAAATGAAATTGATTCCCGCAAGATAAGGCTGGATCTTAAAAACAGCTCAGCAACTCGCTCACGGAATATCTGCTGATCTGAAGAGGTCTTATATTTTCGTACATCGCTGAATCACTGGACGATAGTTGTATTGACATGCATCGCGCAAAGGTTATAATAATATCAAGCAATCTCATCACAATCGTAAAATGAAACCTAATAAACTCTCTGCTCTTATTTAGAAATTTGACCTAGAAGTTATCGCTTACACCCAGGACCACTTGGTCCAGACAGACCTGCTGGCGGTGGTTCTTTATAAAATATAATAATTATAAACTTCTAATATTATCGAGCCTAAAATATAACAATAATTATTATTACTTTTTATATGTTGGGAAAGGGCCATCTCCTTATGTAATCTTTTTACTGAATATTTCTTTTGTTAAAACATTTTTAACATTTTTAAAGTAACTGTAAGATAATGTTACATATTAATTAGTTATTTAGTAGTTGTGATAGATGAAGCGTGTGAACTCCATAGACACGACAATCTTTTGGATAAGATTTATGTTTAGGAATATGTTATATTGTAAATTTGAAGTGTAATAAACAGAAATTTATATATATAAAAGGATGAAGAAGAATTCAAAGATCTGGTAACAAATCAACGCTGGTGGGTGGAACTATACCCCGAAGGTCCGGTGATCGACCTCGAACGATAGATGCTGATACTAGTAGTGTTTATATTCTATACTTTTCATACATTTTAAAGGAAATAGTTGTTTTTGAGCTTTTTTCATAATTTGAATGGAATATTTACAAGGGTGCGTCGTCCTATTAACATATTGATACTTTTTACAGTCTTGATTTATACAAATAATAGACTTTATTCGTACAAAAGTATTAGTCATAAAATCCTAGTGACATAACAGCCTTGGTGATATGAGACTTCCAACACGTCCCCAGTAACAGCTTGTTAGTTGCTACATCTTTCAGCGTTCTATCATTACAATGTTAGGTCGAAATAAATCAAAGCAATATTGAACGATAACAAAAGATATATATATATATATATATTTGTTTTATAAAAGGTTAGTTATATTATTTGTTATTTACTTTTAAAAATACATAACGTTCGCAAAATTTTATAAATTGTTATTTAATTAATATATAATAACAAAAGCAACAAAATACACATATTTATAATATTTAGGATTTTAGGATACCAATTTTATTACAATAATTAATAATTAATTTTCGTTCTTTAATTTAATACTAATTAATAAGTAATTAGGCGAAAAACTAAAATATTTGACATCTAGTGTGATAATCAAATAAATTTATTAATTTACAGTATCTTCAATAGCTATATTTACAAAAAAAGTTCTGAAACCAGATTTAAATCAATATACAAATATCCAGGCTATTTCCCGAACTAACTTTGACGAAATTATAAATCTTAATAAGAAAACAATTGATTTTTAAGTAAAATGATTATTATTTATTGAAGAAAAGAAAATGTTAAATACATACATGTTTATTTATAATAACTAAAAAATTACAAAAAAGTGTGGTTAATAATAATGAAAAATAGTAATATAATTAAATATGAAAATAAACTAAATCAGTAAATTATAAACAGCGCCATCTCTCGACAGTAATGAAAATTTTTCCTATTTACAGGCATCCATACATCCATCCATCCGAGAAAAGTGAAAACAGTACAGAACGAACAAAGTTACTTCGTGAATATCGCTAAAATGTAATACAAACCATCTAAGTCATACAGCATTATGATGTTATCATCGATTACAATTAAAATTACTAAAATATAATTCACCAAACCCACTAGGCTTGTATATTGTTAAGACTGTCCAACAATAGCAATGGCAAAAGTGTCAAATTATGTAAGTGCTTTAAGAAGTAGTTGCGGAAAATATAGAAATTTAGAAAAAATTGGCTTAATTTTGGTGTGACATAATTATATTATTAACATGAGGACTGGTACGTTGTTGTATTGAAATAGAGTAATTGTTTTAATGGTTGTTTAATAAGCTACATGTCTCTTTTTGTGCAATCTTCTGCCCTGTTTCTTGGTCCAACCCTCTTCCCTGTCAAGTTTCCTTATACGTCTGCGCCAGAGAGCTCTATTCTGGCTTGTCTGTGAATTCACATTTTAATGCTGCAATTCCTTCTACTGCGTGGTCGTCTTCTCCTCGGGATTCCTCCCTTAGTATCATCGACTATACTAAGGGCCTTTTTGGTCTCGTGGTTATCTTCGTCTTAGGATATTGTCATCTTCACGATTACACCTCCTGCCCATCATTATTTTCATTTCACAGGTAAGTAGATATTTTTTGTGACTTTTGTTAAGGATTCAGCATTCTGTTCCGTATGTCATAGCTGAGTCTGGCTCCTATTTTGAATAACTTACCTTTCACTCGTGCAGATATTTTGCATGTAGTATTCGGGGCTCTCATACATTGTTAAACAAGATGTCTAAGTATTTTGTCGAAAGCCTTCTCTAAGTTGATGAAAGGAACGTAAATATTTTCTTTGTTTGAACGATGTTTTTCCATCACAATCTTTGTTGTTTGTATGGTGTCAGCGGTAGACCTCCCAAGAATGAAGCCGTAATAATATATGTAACAACATAGTAATAACACATTATGCGCGAGGCGATGATCTTCTGAATAATGACATATGTGGGATGTGAGGTTTATTCCTCTATAGTTGCCATATTGTTGTTATAGGGAAAGGAAATTCTGCAAAAGGCCAAACTATTGAAGATTGTTGTGCATTTTCTTGGTAACATCATCAAATTGTGTAGTGTGAAATCAAAATAACGTTAAGATTCTTTGACTTGTTTATATAAGTTATCGCAAACGACTATGTATTCGTCGGATTTACAACAAGGTCGTATTCTTCAAACCTCTTGTGTATTAAGAGCATTTATAGATAAGCAAGGTTAAATTAGGAACATACTTTGATAAGGATGTTATTTATTCTTGATAAACAAAGAAAGAACGGCGTTTTGCTAAATTAGTGGAGACAACTGCTCTGTCTGAGCTATCCTCAATAGTAAAAACAAAGTCAGTGACGGAATGAACCACTACTGAAGGTATCAATATAAAGAATAGGTGAAAATATCAATATATTAGCTAATATATTAAATTCGACAGATTTTTATACGTAGGCAAACAATGTCGGAATAGTTTAGGATTCACAACAAAACGAATATTTTTAGTTAATTTCAGTTTGAATTTTAGATTAGTTTATTGTGCTGTGCAAAACAAGATACTCGTAGAAAGGGATTCAGGAGATTATTAAATGATAGAGAAACGTGAACTGTTAAAAAAAATACACTACTTTTATAATTTAGTTACAATAAGTATCTAACATTACGATAAAACAAAAGTTTTGAAATGAATACAGGAAGAACGGTTTTAAGTAATGGAATGATGTAAGACAACCTTCAAGCATGAGGTCTCGGTCCAGGCTAGACGTCTAATGGCATAACAATTTAAATTTCAACGTCAGGTTTGATACGTTGCATATCGTTGAACTATCATTTCCTATCCTATTCACAATTTTTTTATATTTTATGAAAAATACAGTAAAAAAGGAAGTTTTTACAGTGGCTGCACTCCTCCTTATTTATAGTATTCAGCAAGACTGGCTGTTCATACGACCAAATACGCAGAAAGTGTCGCGAAATTTTACGTTATCCTTGGACCTCTTTCAGCTGCTTAGGCTATCGAAAAGAGTACGTAGATTAGAGTAGGTCTAGAGGTCTGCTTCTCTACTTGTCACCATATCAGTTATAGCAACCAATGTGGTGCAGAAGGCGAGGGAGTTTTTTTTTCTTTTAATATCGATTTCATTCTGAGACAATACTTTATTCCAGTTTTTCAGTATTAATCCGTTTATTGCTGAATGTGGTGTTATAAACAAAAACATTCGGCATACCTTTAATGGGTTACTGCTCGAGACCACAAAACTGCGGAAGTAGTTCTACGCAAATGCTATTAATTAAGCTCCCAAGGTAAAAGGTACTACGTAAGTCTCATCTCGACCGAATTGTTAAGAATGGAGAAAAGCTCTATCAGGCAGTAGAATATTCTGGTCTTTTTGATAGTAATTTCGCATTTAGACAATGGCAACGCTACTCCACAATATGTTCCTTATTGCGTGTTTCCTGTGACAACCTGAAGACCTGTGCAGCCGAGTAGTCTCCTATGCTGACTGTATATACTCTCTTTTAAGACTAGAATATCAAAAATCCTAGAACTTAAATCCATGCTAACGTATCAGTCCGTGTTCAGAAATCCCGACCCTGACGATTTCAGATAGATTTCAATCACCTCCATGCTCTGCAAGATTATGGAATGTGAATTGAACTTGCGGGTTCTTGCATACTTAGAACGGAACGATCTCCTTGAACGACCTTCTAATGCATGCTACTCACATATACGGTCGCCGTATCTTTAGACGTCTCGAAACATATGACAATGTTTTGGCATAGAAGATTCAACCAGCTTAATTAGAACATCAACCATCTGGCCTCTTTGGACGTTGATTGCATTTTGGGACTTCTCAATTGTGTCGTAAATGTCTTTAAGAAGCGTGGCTCCCGCAGTTGTGGATTTACCTTTGGTGTAACCGTATGGTTCAGAATGCACGATTTTATTGCTATAAACAAATTTTGACATTTGGTTTAGAATATTTGTTTCAAAGATCTTACAGTAGGTTGGTAATACAGAGATAATTTCGTTACAATCTAGAGCCTAGACGGAAGTCTACCACCACTTTCAAAAAAGGGCTCTACTTTACTATTTACAATTTAATTTGTTTTGCAAAATTGCCTCTTACCATATAAATCATATAACTTTTCTCTATTTCTATATATTTCCATATTCTTTATGCACTTTTTACGCAAAATATTTTTTAAAGTAAGGATTCTACATTTTGTTATAGGTTTTCAAGTAAAATTTCAATTTCACGATTAATTGATAGAGAAAATGTTTGACCACGCTTGGTGGTCTTTACTTAAATTCGTCATTATCAATCCTTTCATAAATATGACAGGAACAGAACACATTATCATACTCGAACTGCGAGTAGGAATCGTTAGAATGTATTTTCTGACATAGTGTAAGCGATACGGATGTTCACTTAATTAGTCCTAATCATTGTAACTGCTATAATTGACATCCAGGGATACTAAATTACGTCCGTTGGATTAGATTAGTGCTTGCGAATCCTGGCTAATTACGTATTGCCTAAGATTTTACTAAAGACATTGATAATGACCGGTAAAGTAATAATTACACTTAAACATTGATAATTACAAACATTAGAGCGTAATTGAGATAAGCAGCTTCAGTTATTAAAAATATCTCAATCATGTTTTTTAAGAATATTTGTAATAGTGAATATACAACTTCCTCTCAATAAAACATTGATTGGTCCACTGGGATTTGATAGCAATTACAAAAACGAATACGAGCTAGGAAATGAGAAAACAAAAAAAATGAAATTACAAACAATAGAATGACGAAAACTTTTCGGAATGTTCGTTCATTTTCAGTAAATCAAGCGATTCCCGCAAGCTATCTGCGTTGGACTCAAGGGATTTTGCAGGGCTGTCAGTCAGCGGACAAGTAATATACTTAATGGTTATGATTAACAAGCATTGGCACACTTATTTATCTATTTATTTGCTTACTAGGAGTGGCTAAAGTAGTATTAATCAATAATTATAAACTGGTAATACTATAATATTTTTTTAACATTATAATATTTTAGTTATTCTTAAATAATAACTTTAAATTTATATTTACTTTTGATGATAGAATTTTAATATGCTTATTAGATAATGTATAAATATGAAACCACAATTTTTAAACATAAAGTTTCTTCAAAGTCTCCACTTTTAAAATAATTCACCGAAACCACTTAATGACCGTCTCCAAGCCGAAGAAAAGGCCGTAAAAACTCCATCCCGCAATCCCGGAAGTGGCATCCCTAACCACATTAAATCCCCTCGTATCCCGTGTCCCGGGACACGACGATAATAAAAACCCCACACGCCTACTCTCATGATTAATGGTACATCTGACACCGCCTTTGCTTTATACACTGGCTTTTGCACACGACTGTCCATGTTAATCTTTAACCACTTTTTGTTCATATGATGAAAGCCTCTCGCTTTATCAACAAAATCTACTTTAGCGTATGACTCGGAATATTTTAATTAAAATAGTAATTGTAACAACATGTGTGATTTTAAAGTATAAGTGTACTGTTTCGTAACAGATATAATAATGTGACTAATGTTGAGGTACAGTAAATTTTAAACCTTAGAAATGTTAAAAATTCTTGAAATCCAGCCAAATAAATGATCGTCTCGGCAAAGCGTTGCATTCAAAGCTAGAAGATGGATACATCGCATTAGGAGCGCGACCAAAGCGAAAATTATTTGGACCATTCATTGCATTCACGTTCAGCTTATCTCAGCTTATATAATATCTTAGACGAAGAGAAAGAATCTTACTAGTCATGAAACTGTCTCCCGCAACTAAAGGTTCCCTAAAATCTGTATATTGAGAATCTTAGTTATATTCTGAGACCTTGATGCTATTCGATTTTATGATCCTGGGTCAATAGGATAACCTATCCTTTATTTATTTTGAAATATCAAAACTCGGTGTAAATGGTCATATAGTTTTATATCATGTTATACTATTTCATACACTTTCACTAAAAATAACGAAACAATAACTAAGATAATTATAGAATAGAAAGAAATGATGCAGCAAGTATAATAAATACATCGGAACAATAATGTAACAAAAAAATATATTTGACGTAGCTGTCCAGCATCTTTTTCCGGCCGCTTCGTCCCGACTCAAATCACAAATCATCGCTTAATATGCATACATACATAATATTATTAACTTACATATTTTTTACACTTTAAATTTTATTATAATTACGAACGAATTTTTCAGTTTTCTTTGAAAATTTTATGATTTTCCAGAGTGTATTAAATAATAAAGTAACCCTCGACTAAATTTCATTTAATCGTTCTAGAAATTTTTTGTATTATATTATCGTAAACTGACAACACTCCGAACTATCCTACATGTTGATTCAGACATCAGTATCGACCATACAGTATGCTATCAAAATTTTATTTATATTCTTAACGTGATGTTCCTAAAACAAACACATAGTAACTATAAAAACACTATTATTTACAAATATATGTTAAGTACTTTATATGTACATATTTGACCTATATGTGCCCTACATATTTAAAAAAAAAACATAGTATTTTTACCAATTCACGGAAACAATGAGCAATCCAAATTGATTGCAGCAATGGAATCAAGAGCTCCACAAATATTTTTACAAAAACAAACAAAACAAAGCCCAACGAATAGAACCATAAGTCGCCCATTGAATTTGTCAATGCCGTATGAAGCTTTTAAGATACCGATACTCTTAAATTTGAAACACTTTCTTGTTACTCGAAAACTCGTAAACAAGCTTTGTAATCTTATGAAAAGGGAGGAAATGGCGAGAATTTGACACTGGCTGCTTTAGTAATATTAATATCTAAATGTGTTTTATATGTACTTGCTTATTACGTTCTGTAAAATTAATGAATACGTCAAGAAATATAATTTTGTATTCAACCTATAGTAAATTATACTTACATTATGATATCCTGACAAAGTACAATTTATCTTTATAATACACGAAACTTGTAACAGAATGTAAGGTTAATATATAATATCGTAAAGGGAATTCGTACAAAAGATGAAGACGTAGGAAAGAGGCAGTCGCTAAAATCTCATATAACATAATCCATTGTACCGCTCGGGGTTCAAAAGGTTCGCATTTTTATCGTCTTTCTTTCAAAAAGTCCTCACAGGAAATGATTTGTGAATAGCGAATATTTTCCTCATTTCGGATCGCAGAACCATTCCGATGGTCACGTAATAAATTATTTCATTCAAATTACAGCTGTAAACATTTTGAGAAGATTTCCTGCGTTTTCGTCACGAATACGCAATTCAATAAATAAATAAAATGTTGTGAACTTTGAGTACTTTGAAATGAAATTACGATAATTCAAGCGTTCAGTCATTCTAAAAGAATTATTTATATTTTATACGCCAAGGGTCATGTGAAAAATATTATTTATTATAAAATTATTAACTAAAACTTTTGCTACTTTACATAATAATATGAATCTGAGTTTACATATAAATGTTTTAATCTGTTTTTTTTTAATTTTCACCGTTTAGATCTTACTTTCTACATAAAAAGGATTTTAAATTGTACACTTAGGTAGATTCCTAGTAAAGGTAATTTATTAATTTTGTGTTCTGAATCAAAGCTCTAAGGAATCCTGTAAATGAGAGCGAACTAATGAGCTTAATTTCAAAGATGCTTGGCGCAACGCGATCGGTACTTGATTTAATGACTTTTTAAATTCAACATGTTCTTTACTTAAATATAATTTAATTTTTTAACATTGAGATGAGTACAAAAAGCTATATAAATTGCTTAAGTGCTGTGAGAAATAAACAAGAAATTGTCTTTCATCACATATTAACTTTTATATTTCTACCGTTCCAATATTCTGGAATGCCTTGGTCGTAAACTGTAAACCTAATTCGTCGTGAAATGTACACAGTCCGCTCGCTGCCAAATTCCTTACAATCCTAACGAAACTGCGTACCGCATCTCATGCGCACAAATTACGTACAATTACTGCTTAACTACGCTAAACCACGTCATGTTGAACTCCCTTCCTTCTCTGGTGCCATATAAATTTAAACGTGAACAGAGTATCTAACAGCAGTTTGCAAGCTCCAAGTAACTTGGTCACTTTCAGACCCCATCTCCTAGTTTATTGTGACTTTAGACAGTGACATAGTGTTAAGTAAATTAAAGTGAACTTTACTCAATATAGCTAAGGTTGCAATTTGTACAAGAGGGTTAATACTAGGGTTAGATGGAAAGCAATACAAATTGATCCCATCAGCATTGTCGGATCCCGGGATCCGGTGTTTAAGGAACGATCCCGGGCGATAGTGTCAGAAATTACATTATTTATAGAAACACCGGTATAATAAAGTATAGCTGTTACGGATAAGGATATTGCGTACGCTCATATCTAACCTAAAATCAGATTACAAAATAAAGTTTACAAATTTCAAATTATTTATTTACATGGTGTAATTTGTATTAGAGATCATATAAAGAGAACGATCGATTTCAATATAAAGAGATTTATTCCTATATGTATAATATAGTAGTCACAAATCAAAAAGTTATTGCAATACAGCCAGTATAACAGCTATCTGCGGTGTGTTACATAAATACAGCGAGCCGGCGGGCGCAGCGGTGTAACACACGGCCGCGCTCCCTGCGTGCCAAATACCCCCAAACATCTATGAAGCCTGTGTACAGCAAGGATGGTCATGACTCAAAAATGACTTATATAATACTTTGATTTGAGTTCTTAACCATTGAAGTTATCAATCTCCGTAAACTGTTGGTTTCGATTGGTTTGACTAATAATAAATAATTACAAAGAACACTTGGGCTAAACTTTTATTATGATATAACTTGGAAAATAATTAATATTCTATCAATGTTACTTTTCTAGATGATTAAAGTCAATTAATTAATGTATTTAACAGACTATGTATATATTGATATTCATATATCTGTTAAATAAGTTAAGTTTGTATTCAAGATACGATATTTTCCCTATGAATTAGGTGTTCAGCCCTGGACGGTCCGCTCGGCATGGCTAGACTGTGCTAAGCTTCGGCTTGATTTGGCACACTCTCAGATTGCTCAATTGTACCTCCGAATATCGTGCTTTTACATTTCGCAGAACATTTAAACATTTTCTACCTTTATTCGAAAGCTTTTTGTGTGTCTAGCGAATAATTTAAATGGAAAATATGGAGTAAATATTAGACAAAACCAAAAAAAGTTGACCCATAATTACGTATTTCAAACTTGTTATGTTTAGATATTTATATAAATACCACCACTGCTTGGTAAATTATTACTAGTCATATAAAAAAGGCGTCCTCATTTGAGTTGAATGAAAGTTGGATCAGAAGTTGCTTTAATTTGGCACTCTCTCAGATTACACAAATATTCCCACAACTTACTTTGTTTACTTTAACCCTGTATATATTTAAAAGGCAATATTGAATTGAAATGTAATTTTTCGTAATTCTAGTCACCACTTTTTACTAACAAATATTTTTTTCTGAATTTCTTTTAAATGATTATATTTTAAAATCAAGCTGTTTATGAAACTGTAAAGAAACCTTACAAACATCTTCAATAAATATATGTAAAGTGTTACTTATCCTTATGGAAATGAAATTGACTATCCACGAAAATAAATACATACGAGTATAACATAGCCACATGTACAGAAAAACAAAATTTATTTTATAGTTAACTAATTCAAAAGCAACAACATCGTCACGACAAATTGTCGTTCGCTAACGAGACGCTTATCACTGATCTGTCAATTGTAAATAAATTTATGATCTTGTATAGATAATACCCGCATCCAAACTTAACTATCTAATAGCCACACAAAAGCATATTGCCCACACGTCCATTACTGCATCAACATTTACAATATATCTGGCACCCTTATAACTGCATCTATGGAATTGATTCCTAGAATAATATCATATTTTTTGTTGATATTTAAAAGTCAAGCAATCGATTGTTGTCGCTTGATTGCGAGATGTCATCTGACAACGCGCAGTGAATTGATAGCGAATGAATACAATAGAATTAAGTTGTGTTAAATCAAAACCCAGGCAATGTTTGTTCGTGGAATAAATAACGAATGGCATCTGATAGAGATGTACGCCTCTCTGCCCCATTGTATGGAGTCGAGGAAGTGCCCGCACGCAGTTTGACAAATATTATAATCGTTTATTTTGATTGTAAAGAAAGATACTTGATTTGTATCTATGTATTGAAATTATTTGAATAGCATAGAACACCTCATTTCTTTTTATGTTTGAGCATATTGTTTTAACTTTCTGATACACAATGAAAAGTTTTAATTTGTATATTATATCTTCATAATCTTACACATGTGTTGGCACATCTGTACTTGTGTATTAAAGTATGTATCTTGACATTCAGAACAATTTAATATAGCTTTATTTATATTTTCTATGGCATCCTTATCACCATAAACCCGCCAAGGACCCGCAGCAGTGCCATTTTCAGAATAAATACCGATCCGTGCGCTATCATTTTCGCCCATCTTTGATTGATCGCCTTTTGATGCTTTGCGGTCTACTTAAATATATCTAAGATTTATTGCTCTTATTTATTATATAAAATCTTAACTGCTAGTTTTAGGATCCTTCCATTTTGTTTTTAAGTATAATAAACTATGATATCAAAATTCTGCCATAATTCAAATCAATTTCATATTATTATCAAAAATAAATAATTGTTACTCGTAGCTATGGATCTTTATTTTTAGGTCGTGAACTAATATTTGCATTGTTTACTGGATCTCGTTTCAAGTAAAAACATATCGACGTAATATATTCTAAGACAAACGTCTCAATTTCCGAGGGTGCAGTGTGTATTTTGGATGTTTGATGAAGGGTTCCAGGGTAAACTTCATCAAGTTTTGTATTATAAATGTTTGGATTGTCTTCAATTGTCAAGATATTGCCGTCTTTAAAATTTTGATACATTAGATAATGATGGATATTCTGTTCTTTTGTTTGTCTCAGTATAATTATTTTCTTTATATTACTAACTATATTATTGTATATTGTGAAGGCTTTATAAACGTTTAATAATATTGCTACTATTATTATATTGCTTTAAATTAACCAAAATTGGGTAACTTGTATAATTATACCAACTGATTACATCACTAAGAGACGAGGCACTCCTTGCGTCCTCCCTACGTCCTACTGAAATGCAATGGCTCATACAAATATTTATCTAACCATTGACACGTGCCTTTTCACACGGGAACCGTTCTTATATACAATATTTATTAAAAATATCTTATTTTAATAATAATTAATAAATATCTTTAATTGTACAGTAATATTATTGTAGTTAATGTTATAGTTTTTTATGTAAGTAATTGTTTTTGATTATGATATGATAGGATAACAAAATTACTTTCATTGTTATGTACAGCAAGTTGTGTTATATTTTTTATATTAATTAATAGATGAGCGTGTTTCTGGCCGCATCCTGCATGGAAGTGTCCGTAATCCTCTCATAGATTGAGACATTCGCTTGTTTTAACAGCAGATGCTATTAAGATGTTCTCAACATAACTTCGCCCCTCACATTTGTCAATGTGTTGATGGCTTTAATTTACTATGGGATGTGGGACCTTTGCCTTTAGAATTTATGGCGTTTATATATAACTGCCTTAACATAGAACAGCACTTTTGTTATGTTTAGATTTTAGGGCCAGTGACTTAGAGTATTGTTAGTTAATATAAAAATTATTGCTTATATTTTGTATATATTTTAATTGTTAATAATTATAATTGATATTTCTCAATAATTTACCAAATTATAATCGATTTATAACATTTAGTTCCTCTAATGTATTGCACTTCATCTGTTAAATAATAAAAAGTCGATGAATGGGAAAACTTAATAAAAATAATTCCTTAAGGGATCAAACTGGGAAAAATAGATGGACAGAAACGCCCCGACTGGAAAAATGGTTTGCCAAATCGTATTTCCCAATATTCGAGCCACATTATGTTTGTTATTCGCGCATATATCTATCATTGTCACTATTTTTCATAAAAGCTTATTGATACAGTTTTTAGGGTTCTGTAAGCTGCAACCTATTATTTTTAATTTTTCGTGTCTTGAATATTAAATATTTACTACAAATTAAGTGAATCTAAGGTATGAATATAAGTAGAATATCGTTAACGTCTCATGACTGGTCACTTAGCTTTCATATTATACTAACACTATGCATATGTTATTAAAATAATTAACCCAAATAATACAATTTTATAATAATCCGGTCATATCGTAGCCACTGAAAGAAACAATTTTAAAAGTTGTAACATAAGTTAAATAGTCTTTAGCATACTCGTACCAAAAATAAAAATATTTAATTCAACTTTTTCTGTTGATAGATTTAATTATAAAATACATTAAAAATATTTCAACTTTCCTACATTTGGATAAAAAGCATTTCCATTAAAGCAATAATTTCTTAAATCAGTACAGATCAAAGGAATTTACGTAATGGATCCCTTTAATGGCACATGCAATGCGAAATGTATAGGCCCTAATGATTTTTGATAAAATTACAGATATATTTTAAGCTTATTCCAATATAAATTAGGATTGATTAAAACATCAAAACAGGGTACATGGCGTAATGTATGTATATATATATATATATATATATATATATATACATACATTATATATATATATATATATTGTTGAGGGGAGTTGTATCTATACGGGTCAGTGGTCGGGAACAAAGTGCTGATAGCCGGGACCCAGAAAAATCCTTCATTTATAATAACAAAAATCCAAATATGAATATCGTGTTATTGCTATACAAATAATAATAAAACATTATATTAAAGTACTCAATTTAAGACAAAAAATATTAAACAAAATTAATAATAACATCTGATAATAGTTTAATATTGTTCCACGTTACGTCGTATAGAGAAACGATGCTATCTCATAAAATCACATAAATGATAGCAGTATTCGACGCCCACGCTGAATATTGTAACTGTATTGTGGACAGAGTTTAGTGTTTACTTTATAACGTTTAACGAAATTATAAAAAAAAATATGAAATAACGAAAATAACATTTATTTATATTGCCTGGTGCTTATCAATTGTAATTGTTAACCCAATATGAAATGAATTATTTTATATTGATTAGTTAGTTCTTTACAAACACATTTAGGACAAAAATTATCTGTAAATGCGCTGTTAACATCAGTTAGTAAGTTTGTTGATGAAACAGTTATAGCGCATTGTTGAGTTGTTATAAACGACTATGCCTGTTATAACGATGTCACAATGGCTATTGCTACTATCACAGTGAATTATAATATAGTAATTGATTTTGTTATGGGTTTCCATTTGCAGAAGGCTCCAAATGTTATCTACTTTATGACAGTTATTGCAAAGTGCTTTCTCTTTGAATTGTGGCTAAGCGTTTACTGTGAGCTTTATTGGAAGCTGATTTGTCAATATTACCTTCATGAATAGGTATAAGTATACTAACACATGGAATTAGGGAAAAGGCTGTATACAGGTCAGGCTATTAATACTTAGTGAGCCTTGTACTCTGATAGGGTTAGAAAGCTGATACATTATCTGTTGAATTTAATTATAGTGTCTATAAGCAATAGTAAATTATAATCTAAACTTATAATATAAGCATTTATGATACTTCGTAGAAGTTTATTTATTATCTTTGTTTCATTCCATTAATATGTACCTTATAAAGTCTTAAATAATACTAAGTGTACCAAAAGCTTGGTATTTTTTCTTTAAAGCATAAAATATTATCAAAATGTCAAGAATTCAGATTTTCAACATATTTCATCCGCAAAGATATTTATAATAGTGAAGTCGTTCGTTTTTAGGTAATTATACATAAAAAAACGATTTAATCTAGTTTCCATCTATATCTATTTATATTCTATCTATATCTGAGTAGATATAGATAATAATGGAAAACTATGTGAAACAATTAAACTCCAAACTCACATAATTGAAACTAATAAACTAATTTAATAATTATCAATAAACCTCAATCAATAACTTCATTGTTTCTTGTTCAATTTTGTTTTATATGCCCCGTTGCTGTTTAACACTAAACCTACCGACAATTCTTGGTTACCTGTTCCTACCGTACGCGGTCAAATTGAACAGTAATTAAAAATTATTTTATTATATAACGCAGGTATAATAATGAAAATAACTAAAAGTAAAGGGTGTAGAAAATATTATATGCATATTCTAAGAATTGTCATGTAGTTTGATAACAATATTATAACGTTTAAAAATGTGTAAGTTTTACAAAAGTTTAAGAACGGTCAATTTGACCGGTACTTTGTAGGTTTAGTGTTAATAACTTAAAGAATTATTACCTATGACCTGGAATAAACTCATCCGCTCATGAAGCTAATCTTAATCCTCAAGTGGTATCTGTATAGTGTTTTATAGCACCGAATGAAGCAATTTAGACACAAAAGCTAAGCCGTCTTAACTATAACACAATCTCACGAACTTGACATTATAGGGTGTTGGCTTGTTAAAATGTAACGATTAATAACAAAATATACTGTAATTAAGGCAACAAAATGTTTCATTCTTTAACGTCTAATATGATTAATGTAATTTATGATTAATTATGACTCTTGTTACAATTACATCATATTTATTTTTGTGTTTACAATATATATTTTATATATGTTTGTTTATAACGACATTGTTTTTATAATCGATATGGTATTTGATTCTTTAATCAGTTCATTGAACCCAGTGTATCTCGTAAGATATCAAGTAGGTATAATAAAATATAAACTTAATAGTAAATTTTAATAACCATTATTGGTTCATTTACTGATGCTGTGTCAGTATCAAATGTGACGAATTATATTTTTTATGAGAATTACGTGCAATGTGTATGCCTCACACACACACTCATTCCGTCTATCTATCTGTCTATCTCTGACCCTTTTTATAACTCTCTCTCCCTCACACTGGATTAATTTTGATTAATATTATGTTACATCGATATTGAGTGGCAAAAGTATGCTTGAAAATAGATTTGAAACATTAATCTTTAATCATTCAAACATTAAAATATATTATCGTTATCGAATTGAAAATTGATTGAACTTTAGAAATAAAAATAACAACAATAACTTGTTTTGTACTAAAAACCACCTTAATATAAATGTATATGTGTATATATATATATATATATAAAGTCAAAGGGCAACTATTATAATTCATCAAAGCACAAGTGTTGTAGTTTGGACCGAGTTGCCCAAACTTCACACCCGGCTCCATGAGGGCAGCTGTTTACATTTACTTGTGTATGGTTTATTATAAATATAATAATATTATGTAATATATATATTATGTAATATTGGTCACAGTATTATTGCATGTTTCTTACATACATATAACTTTTATTACTTTAGCAGTATCATTTTGGATGTTTCATAGTTTTATATATTAGTTTTGAAAGAAATGGAAGAGGTTTCTTGATTAATTATAAAATAAAATAGGCAGAATAAGTTATAATGGTAGTAGAGGGATACACAGTTAGAGGATGGAAGAAAAGATGGATGGAGTGCGTGAAAGACGATATGGAGTAGGGAGTATGTACAGAGATGACAAGTAACAGGAGAGTATGGAAGGAGAAAACATTCTGACCCCAAAATTGGGATAAGGTGATAAATATGAATTTGGCATCCTTATTGTCAACTTTGTTAAATTAAGTCGTTTGAGTTATGCATAAATAATAATAAAAATATACAGTTTTGGGTTCGTTATTTATTTTATTGATTGTTATTTTTAATATTGTGTTAAGCAAAAGAACAAGATCTGCAAGTTCTTCAAAATAATATATGGTGTCTACTTTATGTAATCAAGTTAATGTTTGTTATAAAGTTGATTATTAAACTGTGCAGCTTTTGATAAGAGTGATTATCTTAGAACATGAATCTGACAGACAATTTCTCTCTCGGACTTTAGTTTCTCTAATCGATGTCATTTCAATAACAGATTGATAAGAGAAGTCCCAATTGTAAGTAAAAATCTATGTATTTTTAATATAAATATTATTTTACGGAGTCGCAATAAAAGTATATATGAATAATACATAATTCAATTCTTTCCAATATTTATTTTCAGTAACATTTCTTAAATGCGAAATAACTTAATAAAATATTAATTTCTTTATGCCTGCTTCGATCTTACGGTAAGGATAATCGCGTTCTCGATATTTATGATCCAATATCGGTTCAACCACCAGTCAAATGGGGATTTATAAAACGCTCAGTGGATCAATTTGCGCCCCAAAAACTTTTACTGTAAACAACGTAGCGGGCGACAACGTAACGTCAACGATACAATATTGTGTTGTTCCAAGCTCCCTTCTTATTAGTTGCAATATTTTTGTTTACATTCTTTTGTTTCCTAAAGGACTAGTTACAATTTTTGACTTTTTGAACGGAGATGTGTTTCATGGGATTGGTAAGAAGTATACGATTAACTTTAAATTATTAATGCATATTTATCTTATTTATAAACTTTTAGCAATCATACTGATAATGATATCTAACGCTGCACTCGCAAAATCTCGGTAGAGTTCGTCGAATTGAGCGAAGCGAGTAACTCATCTTCAATTCAGCGGTCAAAACTGAAACCGACCGGCAAAAAATATAGAATAATCAAATATGGTATAGTGATTTTTTTTTTACATTGAGGTCTATGGGGCTGTAATTTTTTGGTGATTATTCCTCAACGACATGAGGTTTTTTTTCATTTTTTTTATTAACTATCGCAATATCCATCGCTATAAATGTACAAAATTTCATGAAGATCGGTAAAGCCGGTTTTATTCCAACCCCGGACATGCGAAGCAATAAGTCTCTAATAGAGCGCTCCGCTCGCTTCGCTCAATTAAAGTTCTTCCAATACCACTCTACCTGATAAATATAAAAAAATCTAATATTGGTAAATGCACTTTTGTAGTTTCGGTAAAAAAAAAATCTTAAAATGTTGTTATAAATTGCTTGTGGTCTTGTCTGTTTGCATCTGAGTTAATAGAAAATTTAATTATATTATTCAGTGATAGTCTAATGCCAGCTGAAAAACTTGAAGAAGAAGACTTTGTATTAAAAATAACATGAAAGAAACTTTTACCTCAATACAATCTGTTTGTTCTCGACATTAATATGTTAAAGACACATTACCGGACCATTATGTATTTAATGGATGTTTCGGACTTCCTTATAAAGTCATATAAATATTTCTACCGCTGCATCCACTAACATAAAATATTTGAATCAAAATACATTTCGGGAAATAGCATTTGAAACGAGTTCCGAATCCTGTGTTCAGAATTTATATTACCACTATAACACGTTTTATCTGCAAATAAAAACTTATAGAGGAGGTTTTATTTGACAAAGAATTTGTTTTTTATACTTCTAATGGATTATATTATTATAAATATAATTGAACACTAAACCTACCAACAATTCTTGTATACCTGTTCCTACCACACGCCATCAAATTGACCGGTTATTAAAAGTTATTTTATTATATAACGCAGGTAATAATGGAAATAACTAAAAGTAAAGAGTGAATAAAATATTATATGCATATTCCAAGAATTGTCATGTAGTTTGATAACGATATTATAACGTTTAAAAATGTGTAAGTTTTACAAAAGTTTAAGAACGGTCAATTTGACCGGTACTTGGTAGGTTTAGTGTTAATAGGCAAGTTAAACTATAAGATACGTATCTAGTTATTGTTATGTTAAACTTAGGTACAGACACGTACGTATTATAAAATGTCTGAATTATGATTATTGATAGAAGCTAAAAGATTAACGTCCATGGATGTTATATTCTTAACCAATTAATGAGCTAGCATAGAGTTATTTTAGAAGCGGCTATTTAGATATTGATAAGAAATATTTTTGGGCGCCGCAGTAATGAAGACTGGCTGGATAAATCCGATCATTTAGTTAAAAGTATTCATACTATTTAGATCTCCGACTCTGTTTGCTATTTATGAAATGTAATTAATTATATTGTAAAGACAAAAGATGTCACCAAATATCTGTAATTGATTTGTTATAAATAATAAATTATTATTGAAATAATTAAAAAATTACAAGATAATTTTACACGAACAAAAAAATATATTTTATAATATTATTTTAGACAAACAAAAAATTAAATTAAAATAAAATACGGTAAAAAAATGTATCTACAGTTTGTATTTATTTCTTAAGCAAGCGAAGTATGGTGTTAGATCTTATATCAAATAAAGCACAGACACCCAAATATATTTCTGTGTATATTTAATGTATAATCCAAATGGTGTTAGTTTTTTAGTTGAGCGCCGTCACATCGTATTTAATGGCTCTATTAAAGAGATTAATAGGTTATATCATTAAAAACTTTTTTCTTAAATTCAATTAATTCAGATAAACATCTCTAGCTTGGGTTATGTTCAATTTGTTGTAGAAACTTTATATTTTAATTAAATATATTAATGTATAACAATAATTTATTATAATGTTTATTATGATGTGAATAATCTCTCTCTCTCTCTGGAATAATGGTAGATAATAATCTCTCTGTTAACAAAAATATTTTTATAGTTCACATTAAAATATTTACAAAATCTATGGATTATTTTTAAAATATATTTTCATTTCTATCGTCTATGAAACATATTACACTGTATTGTCTAAGCAGTCACTATCTCGCAGCATCCCTTTTCCGTGCGATTTGTCTCGCAATTTTCTGCTTCTGATTTCAATAATCTTTGATCGTATTTTATATATCATATATGTGTGATAATCTTATTATAGATTTATAATAAAAGAAGTAACAATAGTAGTATTGTTATATTTTAGGAAAGTATTTTTATATGTCTATTTATTAGAACAACAAAAAAGAGGTATTGATGACTGATTTTAACATGAATATTTTTTATCTTTTTAATTTTGTAAATGGTCTGGTAAAGAGTCACAGTATTTAGTTTGATATAAAGTTTAGCAAAATATCATTCCATAACACAATGTATTTGTAATAAAAATATGAAGAATCTGAAATTTATTGAAGATAATCCAAAAGCTCATTTAATACGATCGAGCGTTGTCAACGATTCCACAGTACTCCGCTGTATCAGTACTCTGTAGTCACAGTCAGTAGCGTGCCACTTGTCGTTAGAGTAGGACGTGTGGCGCTCGTGCGTCCGTCTGCCGATACCAAAGACGATCGACGTATAAAAACAATTCGTTCATACCTTTATTAAATCAAAATAAAGTCTATTGAGTTTCCTGTATTATATGTAGTAGGTTTTTAACAACTTTTTATTTTGTTTTCGGTGAAAATTATGACATAGAACCGAGTTCCATGAATCAATCGCAATGATATTCAAAATGGGGGGAAAGCCTCCGGGCAAGAGTCCTCCAGAGAAGGAAAAAGAAAAAGAGACTAAGAAAAAATGGGAGAAATGCGAGCGATGTCCGGCCGATCCGTGGACTTACTGTGTCGTGTTATGGTGTGCGTGTGCGATGAGCCTGATATCTAGTGGGTATAGTCTGTACAAGCAACAGGGTCTGCAAGACCGGCTGTCGTTGCTCGAGGAACAGCATTTAGCGTTACGTAGTGCGGTATTGGAACCTCAGCAGCCTCTGGTGGAACGACTGAGGAGAGAGGTTATTTCACCACCGCACACCTCCTGGCGAGCAAGAAGGAGTATTAGAGACTACGGTGGCTGCGGCTGTCCACCAGGTAAGCATCAACCATCAAATCTAAGGCGCTTTAAGGCGCTATTTGTATATCTTTCTTATATATTATATGTACTACTAATAATTGTATTGGATTCCGACGGAAAAAGAAACACGACACGGCATCACGGTCCTTCATCTGTTTAAAAAATATACAATATAATATACATTTCTAGATCTTTGTGTCCTATAATAACGGCTAGATTGATAAAATAACGTTGCCTCACAGTTGTTTTAAAGCAAACATTATATCAAATTATAGGTATTATCACTTTAAGTAATATTTATATTTTTTATATATTGTAAATCTGACTCACATATTTCAATTATTTGTATCGTGAAAGATATTTATTTAATAATTGTTTATACTTCATTGAACTTAACCCCAAAATACAAATATTGTTTGTAGACGGCACGAGTCAGAACAAATTGAATCGACAAGCAAACACAGATATTTACCTCATCTCAATAACACTGTAAATAACTATTAAAACCGATCAACTTCATCAATATTTGCTCAGAGGTGAAAGTCTTCATTCAATCCTACACCGAGAGCCACTATTAAGAAACAAGTTTTATTAAAGTCTTCGTTAATATTTCTTATATGTATATCGTATATAATTTATACATAAATTATAAGTTTAAATATTAGAATATACTAATTTAAAATCAAATCAAATCTGTCGTGAAGACGTAAAATTAAACAAAACAAAATAATGCAATCAGAGAGGAGCAATAATTAAAAAAATCACTTCAATATGCAACACATGTTATTGTTACGATTGGATTGTGAATTCTGTAGCGTTGTACATCATTATTTATGGTATTAATGATAGGATTGCCGTGAAACAATGATACCAATAAATTATTCTATTCATACGCAACGAGTCATTATTTTGATAAATACGTACCGTGATGGAATGACAATGACACTGCCAATTTTATGTATGTACCTATATCTAAAAATGTTTTTAAAATAGATATAATTAAATAATATAAAAGATTATCATGTTATGTGAACCAGTTAATGTCATTAGTAGCTTCAAAAGGTCCAAAAAGCTTTTATTTTTCTGCAATACCAAGTTAATCCTGTGTTAAGTCTCCTAACCCCATAGTTATCAAAGCTACCCGGAGGCGTCGATGGAAAAAATGATAAAGCGACGCAGAGGGTGATATTTTTATTTGATTCTAAGATAAGCCGTTAATAGTGGGTTTTTTATTGCAGCTTACTTTAACGCCTCGTTTATAAGTACTTCTATACAGCTTTGGAAATATTGAGAATACAGGTATCATAAAAATTTATCTTTTATTGATTTGTAGTGATATATAAGCTGTTAATCCCATTAATAATAGGTATTATAAATAATTTTATGTTGTATTATAAATATGGTAATTTAGATTGACAATATCTGTATTGTATAATGTATATATTGTATAATGTATTGTATAATTATAATATTTATCTTAAATAACGTGAGACATACCAGAAAAAATATATAAATGAATTTAAACATATGAATACAATTGTGTCCGTTTGTCAATACTGTTTACTTGTCCGCGCATTTAAATGACGGTGTCGTAGTATTAAACGAATCGAATTTATTAATTTGGGAATTCGTGGGAAACGAAAAAAAAACCACTAAACTAACTAGGGTTTGTCCGGACGTGATACAAGTGACGCGTGTGTTTGACGCCTGGGGTGGGGACACACGCTCAGATTATGTTATGATAAATATAATAAGTAACTGGTCCTTGTTAGGTGTTAAGCTACAGATAAATCCATATTTTGTTCAAAGATTTTACTACTTTCGGTACTCATTAGTAAATTTCTAGAATATTATCATACGTACTATGATATGATATTTTAATATCATACGTACTAGGGAAGGGAATAAATCTTTATTCGACATTTTTTTAGTTCCTGGGCATTAGACTTATAAGGCGTAGAGATTAGCTGCAATCACTTGACTGCAATTTGTACGGGCTGGATTGTTTGAAGTAGCACCTCTTCCTCCAAATCCTCTCCATCCTCTTCCAAAAAATCGTACGGTGAGTGGGAGAACTGAGATGACAATACACATATCTTTGCCCTCCCTTTTCTTAATCTTTTACCATTTTTAACGGATTTATACAAAATTTATGCTATACTATACAAAAACTTGTTAATGTACATACTTTATTTATCATCTTCAGATTGATTTGAGGTGGATATCTTGATGTATCTTCATTGTACATACTCAAAGCTGATTTACGCAAATTCAAAATTAAAATAAAATGTAATCCAATAAAAGTCATGTGAATAAAATAGTCTTATTTGAATTCTTTTAAATCTAGATTCGACATTTATAAAAAACGTCGATAATATCAGAATTAAGCAAAAGCAATAAATATGAATATGTTTATAAATAAATAAATAAATTTGCTATAAGTATAATTAAGGGTTATACCTCAAAATCACCCCTTTCTAACTATCTCGGTTCGAAATTAGAAAAAGTGATATTCCATAATCTACTCGCCCCTAGATACTTATGTGTGTGTCGGACCCTCGAGTGGACAGACGGAAAAGCTTTGCTCTGCTGGAACAATTAGATTTCGTTTGAATAGATTAAGTTGTATGTACAAAGATTGTTATTTATGTCATTGTTCAGTTCTTATAAATAAAATAAATTGTTACTATTATCACACATATATTTTAATTCGTTAACTGATCACACATCTAAATTTTGTTATTTTATTTCTCTTTATCTTATTCTGAATTCGAAGCTTAACTTCAATTCTAAAATTTTTAGAATAATTATGTTTTTATTATGCATTATTTTAGATAAATCTTTATTGAAAGTAAGTTTATGAATCGTCAAAAATAGATCCTAGAAGCTGCCGACGGCAACTTAACGGGCTTACTGTTTCAAAATCTATAATTCTAATAAATATATAATTCCCTAAAAGTAAAAAATGCCGATGAAATTTTATGAATAAAACGAAGCAATTTAGGAAATCTGCTAAAACAATTTGAATTAAATATAAACCAATCAAATTCAAACGAGGCGGAAAGCATTATTTCGGATCATATATTTTGGGAACGGTTTATTTTGGCTCAATATAGTTAAAATGCGTGTCGTGTCTATCAAGTGCAATTATTATGCGAGCCTGCTAGCTCATAGTTTTGCCTAGATTATATTTGGCGAGTCGCCAATGTGTCTAGTCACTCTAAAGACTCCCCAGATTAAAGAGAATTAAGAGACCGTGCTTAGATAAATAAATAGCGAGTTGGATTTAACTATTATAGTTAAAGTTAAAATATTGTTTCTATTAATAATAAAATTATAAAATAAAAAAAAATAACAAGAGGTACTCGAAAATCGCAGATTTTAAGTTCTTGTTTTGGTGTTGACATTTCACGGTAACACTTCTGTCGTTTCGTCTAAATGCATTTTGTTCTTAGTCTAAGAATTGTCTGAAACGGTCTATAATTTGTATAATGAAGGACTTATACACATAATCCTTAAACATTATATTAAAGTTATGTTTTAGTCTCCTATTTCATTTCATAATAGGTCCGTTTGCTTTATATTTGAGCATTATTGGGCTCATTGAACAATGTGCTAGAAATAGGGAGAAATAAATTACGCACAAAGGATTACGCATCAGACTACGTACTTGAAGGATTTAAGCGTTGTAGGTTCTCTATGTAATTCGTACAGTATTTATTCAAGCGTGATCTTTTCAAACAGATTTCGGAAAGAAAACAATGAGGAACTGTTATAAATTAAAGTAATTTTTACAGTATTTTACAAAATGTATCCGCAGGCTGTATTCAGATGTATTTTTTGAAATTTAATATGTTAAATTACCAGCATTTTGCCGTTGTGGTCCTCATATTAAGAACAGATTTAGATCAGAATTAAACTAAAAATGTATATAAGTATTAAGTTTTATGCAAATTTTTGTGTCCTCAATATTTTTTTTTTGTGTTTATTTTCTGTATAAGCAAAAGGGTTTTGTAATGTGACTATAAATAATAAGCCAACAGTACATCGAATTTCATTACAATCGTCTCATAGTTTTCATGTTTACGTATAGCGCAAATTTTTGTTTTTTCACGTTAAAGAGTTAAGAGTTAGTCTAGATGCACAAAACAAACTAACTAACATAAGTAAAGAAACAAAAATGAAAAAGAAATGAATTTTGGATTATGTTAGTACTATTTACATAACATATATTGTTTCCAAAAAATATTTCAGGTTTTTACAATTAGATTATGGCCTACATGTTAACATGAGGTCATGTTATATTTATTATATCTTTGAGATTACTGTTAATCATGTGTTTACACCCATTAAACCACTAAAGCAGCTTACTGGACTAATTAAAATTGTTTAAAAGGACAGGATTACCGGTATAAAGTCTTCAGGGAGTCGAAGGCCTATCTCGAGATTGCTCGAACTAAGGTGAAACGTGTCACGGTTGATAAAAAAATATAACACAGTAAGCGATTTTAAATAAATCATGTAAGAAGCATACTATTTGCAACATTTTTACTTTAAACCAATTTCTGTATATATTAACAAAATATTGTAATTCCTCAAAAAAAAATTGTTAACGGTAAAATATTTTTACAATGATTTAACTTAAATTTATATTAAAATTGATCACTAGGTCTATTAGTTTATTTAAACCTGAAATGACATTAAATTGAAATTTCTAGAAAGCACTCATAGTTTACAGAAGCTTATGAAGGACGTTGTTAAACAGATCGATCGGCTTTACCGCAAAGTATAACTAAAGTAGGGCACATTATAATATTTAGGCAGCCCCTAAGCAAGTATTTGCAAAGTAAAATTGTGTTTGCAGACGCTTATTTCAACTTCTATTAAGGGTCAAAACTACTTCTGTAAATACCCGTATGTTGAATCACTACAGATGCGAATCCTTTGTAAATTTCAAAAGTCCCGTAAAATTATGTTTCAAAAATAAAAAATACATCTAATTTACACTACAATATTTTATAAACCTGAAAATTTGCACTGTTTGTCACGAACCTAGATGAAAAAACAACAATTATAACAAAAGTAGAATAGAAAGTCATTGATTAAGGACCAAAATATATTAACACAATACAGTTCATTCACTTTTAATATCCGATTCAATATAAAATACTTTTTCATTCTTTAATAACTTTGCAAACTTGCAGTAACTTCAATGCAACTTTGTCCTCGATGGATCTTCGTTTAAGTCTACATTCAATAGAGATCAAATACTTTATCAGTTAATAATACCGAGTAGTCTTGTATTGGTAATAAAATAAACAAAATAAATTATCTGATTGCTTTATTTATAAACGAGATTACTATTGATCGTCTAAAACTCGTGTGTGAAGTGAAAGCTTTCAAAGGTGGCGGGCATCTCTAATTGAATGTTTGCTGAAGGGCCTCCGAGCGATATGCCCTGTATGCAAATTTGGACAAGGATAAAAGGTTTTCCCATCACGTAAAATAAAGAGTATTTAACCTAACGCTAATAGATATAAACAAAAAGAAATCAAAAGTGACGAGAAACAAACAAGATATATTTTCATAAATAAAAACCTATTTGAATATATAATAAAGGTAACACCGACCGAAATGAAAGGTTAAAGAGACATGAAGCACTTAAAAGTTAATTGCTTTGCAATTTTCTATTTAAATTGGAGGAAGATCGAAAAGAATTAAGCGGTAGACCAGTCAATCCAGCGACTAAATTAAAGCCGTAGACGATACGTTCCGTGAACGCTTTGATAGCAAGTGTAATGTTGTCCGTAAAACCTTATGTAGAATTGTTTTGCTCGGTTCGTGTATTTGTTGTTACATTGGGAATGAATTTACTAAAACGTTGGTATTGTAGTAATGTAACTGAGTAACCCAAAGCTATTTTTGTATACAACGTAAGGGAGACGTGTCTCATAGGACTTGCACCATTTACTCTAAAATATGCAAAGTGTGGTGTCGCTTGACACGTGTTTGTTGAGGAAATGGTAAGATGTTTGCGACATCACTTCCAGCTCGCGAGTTGATTCTACTGAGTAAACACACTTTCGGTGTTTGTGTAAATACATATATATGACCATGTATTGGATAGTATTTTTCAAGTAAATTAAAATGAGATACATTATTTTGTTAAATGAAAGTTAAGATAAAATTAAATTTAATTTAATCGCATCAATCATCACCAGTTATTTATTTTCGTTTACATAAAGTAATAGACTATTACTAGTAGTGGTAGTAGTAGCAGAAGTAGTAGTCGTCTAAATAAATGAACTTCCTATTTGATTCTTTGACTTTCACCAAATATCATCAACACTTAACAGGTTACTGATCAAATTTCTACATTTACAAAGAATGTCAAATTAGCAGCAAACAGTCAGGAATAACTCAATTCCCACCCACGCTTAAGTTCCATCAACCTGATTGAAAGTGAACCTTTAAGCTGAACCAGTCTTTATTTCTTCGAGATAATTTTAGATCTAATGTTAAATATTACGATGCTATTTCTAGAACTACCGCGTGGGCAACGAACAATGTTTAACGGTACCTATATTTTAATTGGATTTACTGATAAGAATATCTTTAATTAGTTTAGAAGTATTTTTATTTTAATATCTTATTTTATATTGACATTGTGATATAAAGTTAAATCATCGATCAAATAAGTTAATTGAAGTCACATGAGGCAAAGTAAACAATCTTTATCAAATGTAAATACCTTAAGGCGCTCGTTATAAGAAACATTGCCAATTACAAAGCTCATCTAGATAAGAAAATGTAATTATGTTGGTAGGATTGAAATAATCGCGGTGGGCGGGGCTTACAGTTAACGATTGAGCCATTACCCTGCTGTTGATATTAGAATTTGTCTTTTTAAAAGGTACCAAAAAAAAAATTAACAAATATCTAATGACGTATCGGGAGGAAGAGAAATTCATTATTACACCATTTAAAATTTAATATCAATATTTGATCCTAAACTATACTTGATGGAGGAGCCAGTAATTCAGACCCTTGGCATATTATGCCAATTGCTTCAATAACGCTAACTACAATCAGTATATATAAAAAGTTCTATCAACGCACAGCCTTGCTAAATATCCATTTATTACTGACTATTTTATAAGAAACTAAGACAGCCTCTTTAAATTCCATATCAAAGAAGTTTAAACAGTGTGAAAGTTTGTATAGCAATAGTTGATTATTAAAATAATTTTATATAACAAAATATCTACGAGACGAAGTCACCAGGCAATTTCTTAATTTTTCTCTTCAACTATTCTGACATAATATTTTTGTGACAGTAACAAATAATTAATATTCAATAGTCTACGATCTTATCCATCTATGATCTTAAATGTTATATATTTATATAGTTTAGGGTAATTAAAACATAACCAAACCGAGGCCAGACACAGTGTTATTTAATTACAGCACGCAGCACTTACGCCGTGTTCCCATGTTTGTGGCGTCACGTGGCGGCGCTCGTTACCCTTTGAGGGTTTATTTTTATTGCACCCTTTATGGAAGTCACGATTTATGTCATACTGAGGTAATTGAAATGCTTTTGTCTCTACTTTTTATATTTTTGACTTTTACGAGTGTTTGAAGGATTCTGTTTTATTGCTTGCTTTTAAACGCTCGAGAGGATAATATTAAAATCTGGTTTTTATTTTATGGGCTGCTTTAATGAGATTACCATTTGCCCTTGATATCTTGATGCTTTTATTTTTAGTACATATTCATAGCAATAAAAATTAAAAACATCGACCTGCATTTTTATGTTAATGTGAATGAAAGAGTTATCGTTATATTATGATTGTCTGAGTACACATCAACAGACGAATGAAATATGTGAATCAAATGATAAAAGACTTGTATTATGTGTTTAAATTGCACATATATCGTCATTCACACACTGGCATCCCCAATAAAGGCAATGACCTCGGGGAGCCCTTTTTAAAATGCTTAGGGCGCGGTCAACCCTTTGTGTGTTTTGATTTGTAATTTGCCTGAAACGTCGACTTATATTGGAAGGAAATATTTTAAGTTTTTATTAGTGATGGTTTGGTTAAGATCCTTTTATTATGAAAATGCTAATGAAGGGACAACAGATCTAATTTAATCATTTTAAGGAAGAAAAAAATACGTGTAGTAACGTACAGCGCCATAGAGAAGTGTTGTAAATTGTTTAGTTTTTTATCGTTATTCCTCTTGTTTTTTATGATAAATAAATAGATATTTGAATTTTTAGACGTATAGTTATAATGATAATAAAATTGTACCCACGTAGTCTGCATGCCTTAGTAAAGGTCGATAATTCTTTGAACAAAACTCTACTCATACATTATGTACGTGAGAATCGCCTCTTGCAGTCTATTTGTAGGATTTACCTTTCAAACATTTTATAAGGTTTACATTTCATTAGAGTATTTTGTTTATTACATATAACAAAACTATAAAGCATGTTAGAAATTCGTGGTTTTGTTGCAGGTATACAAATCATATCTTTTGTCCCATTCATACAATGGAGGCACCGAGCAAATCGGTTACGCCCTACAAATTAAATGACAATAATAGGCACTGTTGTAAGGATATTATAACTTGTTTATGAAAGGAAATAAATAAAAATAAATGAATAGTAGATAAGGAGAATGATCAGTCTCGTTATTTTGTTGTATAACAACTACGCAATCCTATCACAAGACTGTAAGAAACCTAATTATATTCACATTAAACTAAATCTATTGCGTAACGGAAGTTGATCTTTAATATTAAAATAGCAAAGATCGCTTCCAAAACGATATTACTTGACAATGAACATTAAATTGCAGTGAATATTTGGAACGAAGCGTTAATGGAAACATAACAATTAGCGACGCTGTTATAGACCAATAACATAAACACACCCTTAGGTCGTATCACCAGGGCATAGAGATCAGTTTGAGGAGCATAACAGCCAGCTGCGGAACGAAATAGGATTCGTCACACGTAAGTGATGGAACACGACAATAATAAACACCGCCTAGACCGGTGTTACTGTCGGCTTTAGTGCTAAATATGTAAATGTATACAAATTATCTTAAATTACTTTAGATGAACGAACGAACAGATGGAAGACTATATATGTTTAATATAAAAATGTGAGTGTATTTAATAAAAGCGTTTTATTCATCATATCAGCTACATCACCCACAGAGGACTTTTCAAGTTGCCCATGTCCCTTAATATTAAAACTCAAACAATAGGCCGGTCTACACGAGCGAAGTTATGGCAGCGCACAATAGGGAGTCCGCAGTGTGTCCGCGTCACATAAATATTGTCACATACTGAACCACGACATTAAGTCGGATTCAGTTATTCTTAAGGTTTTTGTGAGAATATTCGTGAATGTTTTTATTTTTTGTCCTTTGTCTGCAGATTTACACATGCGGATAGAATAGATATCCTTTATTAAAGGAAACATGAAAATACGCACAGATGTCCGATATTACTTTTTGACGTAATAGTTTTTGCTGCCGATTGTATTTGTAAGGAATTATAAGTTATTTATTGTATATATAATAATAATTAATATGCTTTGTTAATGTGTATCAATAGAAAGGTTGTAGAATAAATAGTCAATTAATATGCAATAAATATGTTAATTGCGCTCGCAGACTTCCAATCTAATTTTCTTATTTTTATCCCCCTTCGGATAGTGTTAAAATTACATTTAAACATCCATACGAAAGGGACTAATGAACTGGGTACACTGTTATAAAGCTGAGTACACACCGACGAAAGAAACTTTGAAGTAAAACAAAACTATTTCTATAATATTGTTTTTATAATTAAAACAAAACTATTTATTTTATTATTTAAACTATACAATAGATTGCACTGACATAATTTCCATGTAACATTTCTATTTTGCAGCCATTAAATATATTTTTGTGTACGAGCTTTAATAAAAATAATATTAAATACATTTAATAGTGGACCCCATTCCTAGTAATACAATAATAGGCGTTTCAATTTTGTAGCGACAGATGTGAACCCAATACTCGCTTTTTTCCTTCATTCATTTACTCTTTATTAACTGTCTGTTTGTCCGGTCTTTGTTGAATATTATTGTAACTTTATATTTTAAAGTTATCGTATTTATTAAACACCATGTTATCATGACCCAATGATTATGATATGTAGTGTATCCTACCATTAAACTATTGTAGAATTTTATATTTTTTGTATACCTATTGAGTTATCAAGTATAAACTTATAAAAATAATTTATAAAAATGTAATTATAGTATTATATTTTTTGAGAACATTTCCGCCATTTAACACTGACACGAATATCACATTGGACATCCCTAAAATTCAACAGTTTTACCTATCATTATGATATACCATGTTCAAAAGATAAATTAATATTTTTTTCTTCTTTTTCTTCTGAATTACAAAATTATCTGTCTAGGTATCCTTTCGTCGTTTAATTATATAAGTCAACATTATTGTCCACCTGCCCTTATACCAATCATTTGGTGTCGGTCCAATATAGATATTCCTTCCACGTTCTTTTGTTGTACGTCATCTCAGTAGAGACATGTTTCTTCTTCATATAATTTTTCACGCACTACATCATTGTCTTCTTTGGTCGCTCCCTTCTAAAACATAATCCACATTCATACTTAAAACTCTCGTTACAGACTTTCATCTCGCCGCATTACGTGACCATACTACGACTAACGACTACTTCTGATCATTTTTTACAATTGTTGCTACTTTCATAACATCTCTTATATAATCATTTTATAATGTACCTACTCTCGTTTCAATCCCATCTTGCGCATGCATTTGCCTATAAGCATGCATGCATTTGCCTATAAGCATGCATGCATTTGCTTATAACACAATACGCAAAACAACAATCATTCTCTTTCCATGTATTTTTTTAACACATTTTATATATTTTGATTCCACCGGTCTTTGTCTATCATATGTTTAACATTTGATTTGCCAAACACTTCATTCGCTCCTCCTCTCATATGATTTGTCATCTCATTTCTACATTCATTTACTAATTCTTCTTTACTTTTATTTCTTACATCTTATCATTGCATACTCACTGTCTAAGCTCCTGTATCATATAATTTAAAGAGAGTTTATTTATATTCTTAGTCATATAAAAATACGGGTTTAAGTGAAGCTGTCTATGGTAAGTTAAGAAGTGAGTCAGGATTTCTTATTATAAGAAAGAATTAATCTGGAAGAAAGAAGAATTAATCTGTGTCTATTGGCAACTTTTGTAGTTAATGATTATTTCCAATCAAATTTATTATGGCCATATCGAATTCTTTAGCATTTTGTCTTTTCTTATCTTGGATTCACAGTTAATATTGCTTTGTCCGTACCCTCTGTATATATGCACACCCATCCTATGGCACTATATTTTCATTTAAACCTTCTACCTAATTGAGAGTTCTAGAACTTTCTGGAATATTCATCTACCTAGCACTTTCTGGAATATTCATCACCACTTCCCAAAACTTCTCTTTAACAGAGACAACTTTAACAAAAGATGACAAAACACTTTTTTCCTTACTTTTCTTTAATTACAATAATAATAAATCATAAAAGTAAACAAATCTTAATACCTTAAAAATAATAACAGCTGCATTACGTAGGACTTACTTTTTGCAATATTCTTTTGTACATTTATATTTCAATCATTATCGATTCTCGTAAATCTAAATCGTACGCTTTCAAGACTGAAAGGGTAACCTTCACTTTTTTTATTACGTTTATGTAAAATATTACAGTGTTGAAGGTTTAAGTAACATTTATAAATTATTTCCAGCAAGTATTTCAACGTTGTAATTCGTTTATTTTAACACAAGATTAAAAATTGTATAAATAAAATAAATTAGAAATGTAAAACTTCAATCAAAAAAATACATAAGTTACTTAAATTATTATGCAGGTACTTGGAAAAGAAAAACGGGGTTTTTTTTATTAAATAAATTATAATAAATTTTTTACTTATTTGCAATTTTCTGCAAAAGAATAAAAATATATTTTTACTACAAACAAAATTCAGTGTATAATTATAAAAAAAACTCACCTCTTAATAAATCCAAACAAATTAATAATTACTTGCAAAGAAAACATAAACAGGGGTTTGTGGCATGTTATGTATACTTTACAAAATATCAATAAGGTTTCGAAAGCAAATATTAGTTCAAATAAAATGTTATACCTACTCCTAATACCGGCCTGCCCACGCGCAGAATGCTGTTGCTTCAATAGTCCAATTTTTGGATATCAAAAACTACTTTGCTCTTATTAATATACTAGCTGATTTCCGCTCGCTTCGCTTCGCTTATATTATAATATATATAACTTATTGTATAACTCCTCCAGGTTTAAAACTTGGCCAAATGCAAATGTTGAATGTTGGGATACGAATATCATAAAATCCGTTCTTAGGGAACAAGAATGATGTAAAATTTGATGTTAATCAGATAGTTTTGGAGATTTCGTGATGAGTCAGTGAGTGGTAAATCGCTTATATATATATATAGTTTAATCAACGTTTTCAACAATAACACCCTTAATCTTCTTCTCAAATATCTATTATTTGAAATGTAAAGTATAAGGTAAAGGGCTCGTTAACTTCAATTTCCGTCTGTCCTCCGCCTTCCATCTCAAGTGATTCTGATTATGATATTGTCTAAACTATGCAATTTATTTTCTTGTAAATTTTCAGATTTTTTTTTATAATAATTTTTTAGGTGTAAATGAGTAAATACAACTTTATTTTATCGTTAGAAATAAATAAATTAAAATAAAAACAATTAATAGTTTGCAATAATTTTATTAGAAATATTTTATTGTATTATAAATCTTTAAGAACAGTTCACAAAATATTAGCGTTAAAAGGGGTACATTTCAAATAACTTTTCACCCATTGAAGATAATATTTCATTGTCTCTTGTTTATTTCTTTTGTATTTATTCAGCGTTGATATCAAATTACAAAAACGTTAAAACACACAAAGTGAATATAAAAAAATCAACATAAATAACGAACAGATAATTTTCAATACGTTATTTAAGTTTTCAGGGTAACTGCATAACATAACGTAACATAAAAATGTAATTGTAACGTACAGTTTAATTTAAATGCTCAACAATATTGAACATGATAAAATACGTTAAAAGTGTCGTTTTGACGGGTGCGGGCGAATTAATCAGTCTTATCAGAGACCGATACTAACCACCTCAACCGGAAGAGGAATAACGGTATCCTCATAATAACCTTTTCCCTTATTTGGCTTCAAATTAAATTTACTTTACTTAATTTATGTCCCAATTTATATGTCACGTTATATTCTAAAGTTATTATAATTGTTTTAATGTATCCCGAACATGAAAATGGAAGTGAATTTCAATACTTAAAAAATACAAACACAAATATGGCAAAAAGCCATCTTAATAATCCGAATCTAATCATATAGGTCGATGACCCAAATGTTCCCTAATATTTTATCCCGAAAATGTTCCTACAATATTTTTAGAATAAAACCATGGATTTGAATGAGCAGTAATCGTTGGCCGCGCGGCATCTGCCGGGTCACGAGCCGGAACTTTCCTCGCTTCGATAAATTCAGATGTTTTACAGTTCTACCTTCGGCTCTGTTTTGCCTCGTCGTTCGCAATTGTTATTATGCTAAGAGTCTTTTCACTTTCGCTAATAGGGTAACGAAACATATTTTATTATAAGGATAATATAATTTATGTGTTGTTTTTTATAAAATTGAATACTATACAATTTTGAACACTCATATAATAAATAAAATGAAAACCAAGGTTAGTACCGCGGGCTATTCAAATATTCATCAATGAGCACCGCCTCGAGAGTTTAATTAGCTGTGCGAGGAGAAGGTATTATAAAAATGTAGAGGATTGACTTTTTTAACAATAAAAGAAGCCATTACTTTCTACACGATACGAGCCTTTGAAGTTTTATGTGTTTATAACATTCATACTTCTAAAGCAATACTGCACTGGGTCTATCGGAATGCAAATGACTCCGGCAGTTTCCACTTAGCCAATTTGCTAGCGCCACTGTCGCCTGTACACAAATTGCTTAGCCAGCTCTGCTAATTGAGCTCGCAGCCGATACTTCTACATCTTTAGTGTGTGTTGCAACTCCTACGTGTAGTGGGTTTGTGTCTGTGTTTCTGTGGTTTTATTGTTTTGTTTGTAAACGTTACTTTTGTGTACAATGTTTGCATTTTTTCAATTGTTTACGTGTGGATGTTACTTTAATATAATAGTATTATTTTAACTCCACTTAGTTGCAGATGTATAATACGATAGCATGCTTGTTCCAGTAAAGGTAATGCGCTTAACACCTAGTCGACAGCGCCATTTCACAAAACTATGACTCAATTACTAAGGCCTGTAAATGCTGAAACATGCTCACCCGTGTTGTTTACATAAAACATTTTTATTAACAGTAAACCTACCGACAATTCTTGTATACCTGTTCTTACCGCACGCCGTCAAATTAACCGGTAATTAAAAGTTATTTTATTATATAACGCAGGTAATAATGGATATAACTAAAAGTAAAGAGTGTAGAAAATATTATATGCATATTTTAAGAATTGTCATGTAGTTTGATAATGATGTTATAACGTTTAAAAATGTGTAAGTTTTACAAAAGTTTAAGAACGGTCAATTTGACCGGTACTTAGTAAGTTTAGTGTTAAGACATTAAAGAGTACAATATTTAGACATTTACTACGTAAATATGTTCATACGCGTTTGTACGCGTAAATTAAGTTTTAATATAAGATTAATTCATAATAAATTATTAGGACGATAAATCTCAACATAACTGACATAAATTAACCTTAAGTTAAAGTTTATTAAATTATATTTAACAATAATCATAGATAACTGTTAAATCATCATAAATTATCCATTTAAATTATTTTGACTAATTTCAACCAACGCTTGCATTACTTATATGATTATCAAATATTTCAGTATCAACAATCGAAGTTGTTTCTATCCGCCTACATGTCATATCTGCTAATAATTTACAAGTGGGCCGACGATAAATAGCGGAGCCGTAATGCGAACTTAATGAACGATATTTGAAGACATGTCTCAGTCGCTTATTGAAATTAATGTGTTTATATATTAGTGAGCGATTAAATTATATACGATGAGATAAAACGATGTTACTATCAGAAACGAGTAAGTTTTAAAATGAAACAATACAGTATAAACAATTTTACAAATTACATTATAAATAATACTATAAGTTAGAAATATGTATATTATTATTGGCACCTTTACTAACACAGTTATATCTAATTCAGGTCTCTAAATGGTTTCAATAAAGATATAAATAAACACATAAAAAAAATTATAATAACATATGAATGAAGGTTTAATAAAAGCTTTAAGAGTTAATATTGTCCTTAAAGATATTCTCCAGACAAGTTGGAACCGAATGTTAAATTTAATAAAACAAGATCCATAACATAATTTAAACGGGTCCGGAATTCAACATTCAATTACTGAATCAAACTATCCGCTACACCATAATTAAGGCGAACATAATTAAGTTTTAAATTATTCATGAGGTGTAAGTCTGTGAGCGTCTTCGCCTCCGAGCTAACTATTAACATTTTGATTATATCTTTTTATTTGAAAACACCAAAGACTAAGGAATTATCGGAAACCGTGGGTGTTCTAATTAACTAATACTGAGACTTATTAAAGTGAGTTATTAATTTTATAAATAAAATAAATTGATAATAAAAAGCACAATGTGTTTGTGGCGGAACACGTGAAATGTTTTAGACATAACATAAATATTTTTCAACTTATTTTTAGTAATAAAAAATGCTTCTAAAAACCATATAGAATTTTATGATTAGTTAACAATTTACATTCTTGAGTTTTGTCGAATTTCCACTACCATTAATTGCTAAAGACAAAGCGGTCAGCGGTCAGCGTTCAGTTCTCAGGGGGGTGATGCACTCAGAACAAAATAAACTTCGTTGTGGTCCACCGGTCTCGCAATCTTCTCAACAAACTTACTGCTTTGAAAAATTCACCACGTCCCGCCAACTTTGCCAAGTTTGTTTAAACTAGCGACACAAGTTATATGAAATTTTTACAAGTTTTTAGGTTCTATACTTCTATACTTATGTCACGTTTCTGAAACTCCATTTTACATTATATATTTTGTAAAAATTATTAATAAATAGATCTATAGATCATCTACATCTATAGATCATTCAAAATAAAAAAAAATTAAAAGTATATTCACATTATAATCCTAATTTTAAATTAGAAAAACTCTAACTTTTTATAGAACACCCAGAATAACGAATTCGCAATAATGATTCCAAAGAATTTCATTCTCATGTATTTTATAATACGATTCAAATTTTTTTGTGACCAGTTCCGATTCGCACCAAGTCCGATGTTCGTTTTTATTCACTGATCGCATAATTAATTACTTCACGGTTATTTAATAACAATTCTCTGAATCTGATCATAAAGCGTAGTAAGGAATGCAGAACGTTATCAATAATCAATAATTCATATAAATGAAACTTGTTTAAATCTTGTATTAATCAGAATTAAGACAAGAATTAGTGATTATAAAAGTTAATTTGAAATACAAACAATTCATTATCTTATTTTATTAGAAATTTTATCAGAATATATTAAGATGTTATCAATACACGTATTGATAATGTCGGTACATTTACCGATCTGATCCGACCTCGTATATGTGAGATAGAGATAGCAAGTGGTTAATTAAAATGATCTTGTTATGATACACTCTTAACACTAAACCTACCGACAATTCTTGTATATCTGTTCCTACCGCACGCGGTCAAATTGACCGGTAATTAAAAGTTATTTTATTATATAACGCAGGTAATAATGGAAATAACTAAAAGTAAATAGTGAAGACAATATTATATACATATTCTAAGAATTGTCATGTAGTTTGATAACGATATTATAACGTTTAAAAATGTGTAAGTTTTACAAAAGTTTAAGAACGGTCAATTTGACCGGTACTTGGTAGGTAGGTAGGTGTTAATATAAAACGATATTGAAAAATACAGGCCTCTTATGTTGTAAAGTTATCTGATATAACACTACTCAGAAAGAGTTTCATTATTAAATTATTTAATATTTTTTTTACAGTAACATGTGTGGTATCGACACACAAAACGAAACAAAAACTAAAAGGTTCAGTTCGAAATGTAAACAAAACAAAGTCATCAGAATAACAAATCACTTATTTTTTTATCTAACATAGTTTTACTTTTAATTCTGATAACGATCACGATATGGAAATTTTATTTACAAAGAGTGTTACATAAAATATGTTTCGCTAGTAACTAGATTCAAATTCAAATTCAAAATATCTTTATTTAAGTAGGCATTTACACGCACTTTTGAATCGTCAATTAATACAATACAAAAAAGGTCATTGTAGTCAGTCCGTAAGTAAGCTACCACCGGCTCAGAATACTGCTCTGTTGAGAAGAGCCGGCCAGAAACTCAACAGTTGCTCTTTTCAAAAGAAATATAACAATGTTAGGTGATGTTCATTATAATATAAATCCTGCAAGATTACTAGATTACTATCATGTCTAGATGAAATAAGTAAGAACTTATGTTAATTTGAAGTTATTTATTTTACAGATGTATTTCAAAAGTGGTATTTGAAATATGATACTTTATTAGATGATATAATATCAAATAAAACAGGTAATGTTACACTATCATCTTCATTTCATCTCGAGATGGTCATAAAATGGCATTTTATATTCAATGAGTTATAAAATTTCATTTGATTGGCGTTCCATTACAATAAATAATTTTAAATGATTTTGTTATATATTATGATATTTCAATAACATTTTTTATATATATATACAATACAAAGTAATCTTCAAATAATATTTTAAACGCAGAAAGTCAAAAGTCAAGTAATAGTAGTTATTATACTCCCGGAATTGTCGGTTATAAATCATGTTAAAGAAAGAATACTCTGTAGGAAGTTGTTTTTTATATATTCGCAGCGCCCCGCAGCTTTGTCTAATATATCGACACAGCGAGATTGCATCGAGCGATATCAAAATAATAATTTATGCGTATTTTTTTAACATTTAGAATCAACTCATTGAAATTTACTTTACATAATGTAAAAAATATTTTTCTTTAAATCTTTCAAATTAATAAAATTTTTCACATGTAGGTATTTCAAAGAAATGGTGCGGTTCACTAAATATAAAAAAACAACCTCAGGATTATAATATTTTAGAGGTTTTTAAAAAGATCACCTTTTATACTTCTCGTTGATAAAACATGACCAGTGGCTCCTGGGCTCTGCGCCGGTGGTCCAACGGCGGGGGACGGACCTCATCTCTTTTGTACTTTACTGTGTGGGATATATTATTATATAATTTATATGTAGTACTTATCTATAATATCATATAAATTCAACAGTAACTATAATATTAGAACAATTTAACTCACAATCAAAGGTAGAAATATTTTTATTATAGACAGTCCGTCACATAAAACGAACACAGCTATCTATGTCTCTATTAACTCCGTCATTAATAAAGAATTCTAAACTTCCACATCGACTCGTTTATTACCGGCAGTAAATTTTATACGATTCTACTACTTATTTTATAACCAATTAATGCTATTATTGTATGCATAATACTATAGTGGAGTTGAGTTTTTCCTCGCTATACTGGCATAGTTCCCTACAGTCATAGTTCAATATGTCAAGTGCAATTAGTGACCGTACTGTAATGCTATTGTCGAAAATAATATAAATGCTCTTATTATAAAATAGTTATCATATCATATCATAAATTAATATCGTACCTATTATGTGGGTAGTATTAATAGTCCTGGTCTACACTGTTAAATAAACCTCTAACGATTCTATTTGACCTTAACTTTTAGTCCAATGATATGGTATCAATTCTGTCTATTTATTTTTTATCTAAAGACCGATCGATGTTTTTGACGCAATCTTCAATAAATTGCCGGAAACACTGTGGGAACGTCAGAGAAGTGGCGCTTCTATTAAGATTGAATCGACAGGATTAGAGCTGAATTGTGTTGTATTTTAACAATGTTTCATTATAGTTTAAAAATGTAATCAGATTGGTATATGTCAGTATTTATGTATTTTTTATTAACGTAACTGATATTACGCGATCTTCATTACATTGGGTAACAAATAGCGACAATTAGTTAATTGCTGCCTTCGTGCCTCCACTTCGTTAGTGCGTTGTCCCTTATTTGTTTTATCTTGTGTATGTTTGCTGTTGGGCAAAATTCGATTCTGTACCTTCGTCATCATTATTTGATCGTTGTTTTATCGGGAGTGTTTGTCTTGGGCTTCGTTGGATGTTTCGTAATTGCTGTATCAACTGATTGTTGATTCAGAAACTGTGGATACTGTTAAATTTAGAAGCAATAATTGAGATGATATTTAGTTTGTATAAATTATTGTTATTGATTCTTATGTTTAACAAATGTATGTAAAAAAATATTTCAATTAGCGTCTTTACACTAGATTATTTATATAAATTACTTAGTAAATTTATTATGTATTTGCTCATAAATTTGATGCAACTATAAATAATAATTTGGGAACATAATAACTATAAATATCTGGACAAAGAAACAGGTTTTAATACGTAGCGTGTCGTTATTATAAATGCTAATATCGCCATGTATGTGACATTCTATAAACAGCAAAATAATAAGAATCCGAGAGATAAATGTTGACTCTTGAAGATCTTATATTCGCGTGTTTTGGTGACAGTTATTGCGTTAAGGAACCAGCTGTCAGACACTTACACCGACAGACGCTCCAAACTAAAATAAATTATGTACTTATTTTTGACATATCCCATCAGTGTTTGTGAATGTTTGGGAAAAACGTACTCTACATTTTGTATGCAGTATTATTTAGTAAATATAAAAGATTTTTTTGTTATAAGACTGGGAAGGTATTAAAGATATGTGATAAACGAATAAAAGAAAGCATAACGGGTTTGGGATAACTGGTATAGTAATAAAAGATATATAAGAAATCTATAAAAACTAAAGTGATATTTATAACAAAGGGACATATGTAAATATCACAACAATTTTTTATTTTCAAATGGCTTTTATTATACATAACTCTTGCATTGCGATTAATGTTTAATGGTTTATTGTATCAATCCTAAATATGGGGATAATTCATCTATTGTGAGTGTAGTGAAGGAGTGAACTTCAGCAATAGACAATCTATAACAACCAGCTAGCTAGTCCATTCATTATAACTAAATCTTTACATTAACTGCAAAATAATATATTTTTATTATATATAATTTGTATTAGTCATAATATAAAGTTATTCTATGGTTTATATTTGAGAGTATTAAAACTTTGAAATTTTTCATATCTATACTTATAATAAATCTGTAGAGAGGTCAATTCTGTACATGAAATATATTTACAAAATAAGTAGCAGGGGGTGATTAGTGTTCGATACTGATGCCAAAAATGCAGTTAAAAAAATTTTTGTCTGTCTGTCTGTCTGTCTGTCTGTTTGTATGTTATTTATAGAAAAAAAAACTACTCGACGGATTTTAACGAAACTTAGTACAATTATTCTTTATACTCCTGGGCAGGTAATAGTATACTTTTCATCACACTACAATGAATAGGAGCAGAGCAGTGAAAGGAAATGTTGAGAAAATGGGAGAAGTTGCTTGATTTTTTAAGCTTCCGTCGCGTGTGCAGCCTTAATGGTTAGAGCTACATAGAAACTATGTATAACGGAAATATTCTACATAAAAATACACGAAAAATATTCCAAGACAGCATATATCTACCTTTTATAGTTAACTCACAATAACACGCATAACTCTCGATAGCTTAGCAGTTCGGAGATTTCTTATTATATTTGTTTACTTTTACGTTTATAAAACCAATAATGCTCACCATCATTCCTAATTAAAAAAAAAATAAACATTAGCACCAATTCAATAAAAAAAGAATCATTGAAATCGGTATAGAAACACCAAACTTATACTTACTTACATGAAATACGCCAACAAGACATCGCGCGTGAATAGTGAATCAAGCTATAAGGATTATTTTTGCGTAACGGTTGCCGCGCTCGACGGGGCTCGCGGCGGCAGAGTATAAAAGGGGCGGGAGGCGAGCGCAAGCGTCATTCAATATTTGGCTGTTGATGCGTTCAGAGTGTTGAACTTTATTGACAGACAATAATTGTTATTTTATAAACCGTGCTTATCAGCGCGACTTTTTGTCTTTAAATAGTTTATTTTAATTTCTTTTGTTGTTATTTTCTAAATTAGTTTTAGTTTTGTTTAAATTCTTAACTATTAATAGTTCCTATTTTATTTCTTTTTAAGTAGATTTAGATTCGATTTTTAGATTAGATAATAGATAGATAGATTAGATTATTGTTAGATTTTTAGTTACTGATAGGTTAGTTTTGGGCATTTTATGTTTAGTTTTTTTTGTATTGAGTAGATAAAAGCGTAGGTAGGTACTTTTATTAATTATAGTATTCATAGGTATTTTTTATTTATTTTTAAGTGAAGTAGGTATAGGTAGATATTGCCTACTATCTACCTATACTGCACACGTGTTTTAGCTTTATTTTCATTTCTTTTTTTTTTGTACCTAAGTTGTAGGTAGGTAGGTACATATTTCTTAGTTTAATTCTATTAGAATATTAGGTATTTAAGTTTAAATAGGCACTTAGATTTATATTTTTTTATTATATAGCAGCTGTACTTAGAACATCTAAGGTTTTTTTTGTATTAGCATAGGTACTTTGATTAATTACAGTAGTTGTAGGTATTTCTTATTATTCATTTTTAAGTGAAGTAGGTAAGTGTAGATAGTATTGCACACGCATTAAGTATAGCTTTATTTTCATTTTTTATTCTTTTGTAATTTGTAGGTACCTACGTACATATTTATAATTCGATTAGAATATTATTTTAGTTTTAATAGGCACTTAGATTTATATTCTATTTATTATATACTTAGCTATAGTTAGGACCTCTGACGTAAGTTTTTTGTTGGGTAACTAAATAGAATTTAAGTTACCGTCGATTAAAAATAAAATAAACGATGCCACCTAAAAAACGACCATCTTTATCTCGAACTTCGAGTCAAGCTAGGAGAATGAGAATGACGCGTTCTCAAGAATCGGAAGAGGAAAGAGCACATCGGTTAAACTCTATGAGAGTTAGTGCCTCAACATCTCGAGCTAATGAAAGCTCTCCAGAAAGAGAGATGCGATTAGCAGCTGAAAGAGCGAGACGAGCTACAACACGGGCTTCTCAAAGCTCTTCTCAACGAGAGCTAAGGCGTTCCATTGACCGGGAACAACATGCGTTATCCCGAGAAGCTGAAACTGCTTTACAACGAGAATTGCGACTCACAGCTGACCGCGAACGGCATACATTATCTCGCGAGTCTGAAACCTTCACTGAGAGGGAATTACGGCTTACAGCTGACCGCGAACGTCATATTTTATCTCGCGAGTCCGAAACCTTCACTGAGAGGGAATTACGGCTTACAGCTGACCACGAACGTCATATTTTATCTCGCGAGTCCGAAACCTTCACTGAGAGGGAATTACGGCTTACAGCTGATCGCGAACGTCATATTTTGTCTCGAGAATCTGAAACTTTTACTCAATATCAAGACCGTTTGACAAATGATAGGGCGCACCATAACATGATTCGATCTCTTGAAGATGAACATGAGCATGAACAACGACTAGAGTCGGGACGCGATTATTACAATTCTTTGAGACAAGAACAATTGATTACTTTATCTAATGAAAGATTAAGAATTGAAAATATTCGGTCGCTTGAAACAGAAGAACAGCGAGAGGCCCGTCTTACTGCAGATAGATTTCGACATGGTCTTAATGACTTAGATATACACGTGGTAGATCAATCTACAAATTCGGTGGCGTGGTCCGATAAATATAAAAGTGGGTTTGCTTATAACCTCACAATTGATTACAGATCATCTTCTGAAATAGGCGATATGAACGTAGTATGTTCCTTTTGTAATGCTTCGAAGTGGAGGAAGGAGTCTGCTGGTTTCTGTTGTTCTGGAGGTAAAATAAATTTGCCTTCGTTCGAAGACCCACCGGAACCTTTAAAATCACTACTTTTAGGGGAACATTTGCAATCCAAAGAGTTTTTAGATAATATTCGCACTTATAATAGTGCATTCCAAATGACATCCTTTGGTGCTAAACAAATCTCAGAAGGCCCTTTCATGCCTACTTTTAAGGTACAAGGTCAGGTTTACCATTTGATAGGGTCCCTTTTGCCTGAAGAACAACCTAAATTTCTTCAAATATATTTTGTATCCGATTACAACGAACAGTCGAATATAAGAAATCAATATTTTCCGAATTTAAATACTGAACTCATTTCACAACTTCAGAACATGTTACATCAGGTTAATTCGTACGTATGCAGTTTTAAATCGGCATTAGAAGCCCTTTCTCAAGATGGTAATAACAATTATAAAATTGTTATAAATGCCGATAAGCGTCCAACTCAGGAACACCCTGGGCGTCATAACGTTCCATCCACGAATGAAATTGCTGTAGTACTGGTCGACCAGGAATGTGATAGGCGTGATATCGTTATACGTTCCAGAGACAATCGTTTGCAACGTATTTTCGAAACCCACAGGGCTTACGACAGTTTGCAATATCCTATGATATACTGTCGAGGGGAAGATGGTTATAATTTCGCTGTATACCAAACCGATCCGCGCACAGGCGCACCTAATTATAATAAAAAGGTGTCATGCCTTCAATTTTATTGTTACCACCTGCAAGTGAGACGGAATAGATTGGTATACTTTCAACGTTTTCGTGGCTTATTTAATCAGTTTATTGTTGACATGTACGCAAAAATTGAAACCGAAAGATTAGTTTATATACGATCTAATCAAAGGCAGCTGCGCGCTGAAGAATACGTGCACCTTCGCGATGCCATGCAGCAAGATAACGATACTGTGAATATGGGTCGTTTAGTTATTTTACCCTCTTCTTTTACTGGTGGTCCACGCTACATGCATGAACGTACTCAAGACGCTTTTTGTTACGTAAGAAAATATGGACGTCCCGACTTATTTGTTACTGTAACTACCAATCCCAAGTGGGATGAAATCACTCGGGAGCTTCTTGAGGGTCAGGCACCGCATGACCGCCATGATATTATTGCAAGAGTGTTTCATTTAAAATTAAAATCAATGATAGATCTTCTTACCAAAGATAACATTTTTGGAGAAGTATTGTGTTATATGTATAGTGTTGAGTGGCAAAAACGCGGCTTACCTCACGCACATATCTTGCTTTGGTTAAAAGATAAGGTTCGACCTAATGATGTAGACAGATTAATCAGTGCTGAAATTCCAGATCCGACTGCAGATCCCCTGTTATACGACATTGTTAAAACTCATATGATACATGGTCCATGTGGTGCATTTAACGCAAATGCTCCTTGCATGCAAGACGGTCGTTGCACTAAAAGGTATCCAAAAGCATTAGTGGATGAAACTGTAACAGGACATGATGGATACCCATTATATCGTCGCCGTTCAAGAGACAATGGTGGTTTTACTGTTGAAAAGCGAATGTCTGGACAACAGGTTACTTTAGATAATAGGTGGGTCGTTCCGTATTCGCCTGTATTGTCCAGAGCATTTCAAGCTCACATAAATGTAGAAATGTGTAATAGTGTAGAGTCAATTAAATATATTTGTAAGTACATTAACAAGGGCAGTGACCAAGCTACGTTTGCGTTAAGAAATGAACATGATGAAGTTACTAGATTTCAGTCAGGCAGATATATCAGCTCTTCAGAAGCTGTGTGGCGGATCTTAAGTTTTAATATTCACGAAAGATATCCACCTGTGACCCATCTGGATGTTCATCTGGAAGGCGGTCAACGTATATATTTTAACGCCGAAAATGTTACAGAACGATTAGAGAACCCTAGACAAACAACTTTATTGGCATTCTTTCGACTTTGCCAAACTGATAATTTCGCAAAGTCTCTTTTGTATGAAGAAGTTCCATCGTATTATACCTACGATAAACAACGAGGTGTCTTTAACCGTAGACGCCGAGGCAGGCCTGTAGATGGCGAGACAGGTATTTTCAAAGAACATGTTCTTGGTAGAGTGTATACTGTTCATCCTAACAACGCAGAGTGTTTTTATTTGAGATTATTATTACATACAGTGCGAGGACCAACATCATTTATAGATTTGAGAAAAGTAGACGATGTTGTTTATCCAACTTATCATGCAGCTTGCCAAGCGCGTCATTTGCTTGAAAATGATCAACATTGGGATGACGCTTTAGCAGAATCCTGTGTTAGTGATAATCCACGACGGTTACGCCATTTATTTGTAACATTACTCACATTTTGTAATTTATCTGATCCTGTCCAATTATGGGAAAAATATAAAGAAAAATTTGCAGAAGACTTTCTTCGGAATTTATCTCACAATAATGAAGGCGCAACTAATGATAATTTTCGAGATCTGGCTATAAATCAGTGCTTATTAGCTCTTCAGGAAGACTTAACAGCAGTAGGCGGTAAATCACTTTGTGAATATGGTTTGCCAACGCCAACCTCAGTCGGAGAGGTTACCAATAGGGAATATTCCGCAGAGATTGGTTACAACCCAATGGAACTGCTGGTAACATTAGAAAACGGTGTCCCAATGATGACTGCAGAACAACGCTTAGTCTATGATCGCGTGTGCGAGAGTGTGCAGAATAATTTAGGAACAATATGGTTTTTAGATGCACCTGGAGGAACTGGGAAAACTTTTTTGACTAAATTAATATTAGCTTATGTTCGAAATCAGCGTAAAATCGCTCTTGCCGTGGCTTCATCAGGTATAGCTGCAACATTGCTACCAGGAGGTAAGACTGCTCACACTATGTTTAAAATACCAATTAATTTAGATCGCACGGAAAGTCCAACCTGTAGTATTTCAAGAAATAGCGACAAAGCTAAGGTATTGCGTGAGTGTAATTTAATCGTATGGGATGAATGTACGATGGCCCATCGAAAAGGAGTAGAAGCAGTAGACAGAACTCTAAGGGACATAAGACAAAATGATCGACCAATGGGCGGTATTACGGTTTTATTTTGTGGTGAATTCCGACAAACCTTACCGGTAATACCACGGGGAACCCGAGCTGATGAGATTAGGGCTTGCCTGAAAAGCTCTTATTTGTGGCGTGATATACAATCGGTGCATTTGACTATAAATATGCGAGTGAGAACTGGAGACAACGCAGATAATCGTGAATTTTCTGATACATTATTGAAGATTGGTGAAGGTACCTATCCACAACTACACCAAGGAAAACTTATTCTGACACCTGAGTTATGTTGTATAGTGCAATCCCAACAACATCTTATATCTTCGGTTTACGGTGACATAACAATTATATTAAATAGGGACAATTCTTGGCTTTGCGAAAGGTCCATTTTGACTCCTCGCAATGACCAGGCATCTGAAATTAATAATAAAATACTGTCTAATATACAGGGAGAAAGCAAAGTTTATAGTTCAATAAATAGAATGGTTGATGAACAAGAAGCCACTAATTACCCGATAGAATTTTTAAATTCTTTAAGTATGCCTGGACTACCTTCTCATATAATTTGTTTAAAAATTGGCATACCGATAATTCTGCTCCGAAATTTAAGACCACCTCAACTTTGCAATGGAACTCGGCTAAAAGTAACCCAGTTGCAACAAAATGTAATCGAGGCTCAAATTTTAACAGGTTGCGGTGCAGGAGAAACTGTCTTTATTCCCAGAATTCCCATAATACCAAATAATTTTCCATTCCAATTTAAAAGAACGCAATTCCCAGTATCGGTGTGCTATGCCATGACTATCAATAAAGCTCAAGGGCAGACTTTTCGTGTTGCTGGAGTAGATCTCGGTGTTAGCTGTTTCTCGCATGGTCAATTATACGTCGCTCTTTCCCGGGTTAGCAATTCTAGGAATCTTTACGTTCACGTGCCGGACGGGTCGACTCTTAACATAGTCTACCCAGAAGCTTTGCGCTGAAACATTTTAATTTGATCTAAAAATATTAGCAATATATTATCTTAATAAAAAACAAGGAGTTTCACGCTGACCGAGTCGTGGGTATAGCGTGGGTATATTATAATATTCTGCGGTTACTTATATTTTTCAACAGTTTTGTGGATTGGCATATTATATTACTATTGCCATTCTAAAATACGAAAGTGAATCTGCCTGTTACGTCAAAACTATGAGGGAGGACATCTGCTAATTTTTTTTCGAAAAACGACGGAAACGCGGACGAAGTCGCGGGCAAAAGCTAGTTTTAAATATGATTCCTAATAATTTTCAATATTTACTATCATCTGATAAAAGTGAACATACTCGTAATATACATTATTATAGACCGCGGCGATCAATCTTCACGAGGCTTGATTTCTATTAGTCGTTGATAGATCCTGTACTATCACCATCATTATAATTAGACACGGCTTACTTCATCGATAATGCTCTAATGATAATGTAGGTTTCACTTCCGCGTTTCATGGTTTAACTGAATAACAAATTGCGTATAAAATTCAAAATTGAACTACTCGATTGATTTTGTCTGTTTTGATCAGTTTGATGGGACGATTATTAAAGAACACAGCTAGTATCAAACACAAATACTATTATTGCCAATCTCACGGAGTGTCGGTGATGAGGGAGAGGCGAGTGTGTCGGCGAGCGGAGTTGGTGAATAATGCAACAGTTGAACCGCGTCAATCCTTATCAAGGCGACACTGACGGACGGAGTATAATGTTTCTCTATGTTATATATATAAGTAGAGGATTTGTATTTATCACTTTTGGTCTTTTGTGTTACAGAAATAGAAAAAGATATAGAAAAAATCGACATTAAGATTTTTTAAGAGAATATTGTTGTAACAAAGCACAATATTTATGTATCTATTTCTGTATAAAAAACGATATCCTTAAGTGGTACTTATTTTCTTATGCTATAATTTTACTTTTTTAAACTATTATAAAAAGGTCGGCACTATTGTGTGTATGATATGAAAGGGTCATATAAAATTATAGGGAACAGTAATTGTTAAGAAATTCAAACAAAATGCTATAAACTTACTTCGATATCTCCATCTTACTTAAAATTCAACATGGAACGAAACTTTTAGTTGTTCAAAGACCTTAACTTCTTACTATTTATAGTATTTTATCATATGTATAAACTGTTTCTGTTCTTTGTTACTTACTGACAACTTTATTGTCTTTAAGGTAACCCATTAAGGAACGTTCGTTAAATTTAGTTAGTGTACTTTATTTGAGCGAAGCGAGCGGAGCGCTCTATGTGAAACTTTTACATCCCATGTCCGGTGTTGGCATGAAAACGGCTTTACCGATCTTCATGAAATTTTTGCACATTTATAGCGATGGTTGTTGTTATGGTTTATAAAAAAAAGTTAAAAAAAAATTTATGTCGTTGAGGAAGAATCACTAAAAAATGTTCAACAGACTTGAATGTAAAATAATTTCACTATGTGATATTTAATTATTTTATATTTTTTATCTGTCGGTTTCAGTTTTGAACGAAATTGAATGAATTGAATGAATTGAAGAAAGGTTACTCGCTTCGCTCAATTCGCCAAACTCTGCCTAGATTTTGCGAGCGCAACGAGTCAAAATCGAGGTCCGGTTCGCGCCCCTAGTTAATACTTCAATGAAACTAATGTTCTAACAATAAATTATATAACATGACAACTCACTAATACTTTACATACAAACTTTCGTAAATTCTATTACAAGTAACAATTGAAACATGTTTATTTACGACGTGCTCGATTGCTTGTCTGTCCAACAAAAGTGTTCCTTGTTAGATAACAGCTATCAGATAAGGTGTTGTTCTTTCAAGTACTTCTTGATTTATTCATTACAAATTTGTAGCAAAATGTACAACATTTTATATTGACAGTTGCCTATTTTGAATATATATTACCAGAATTCGTGAGATAAACTTTTTTTTTTAATGACTATTAATTTGACACAGCAATTATATTATTTATTAGAAATATACGAAAGAAACTTAAAATGGACCGAACTTATAGTGGACCATTGTTCGCATGCTGATATATCTTAGGGCTTACGTGAATTCGCTAAATAAACTCGGACAAAGCAACATTAAACTAACAGAAGGTTGTAAAAGTTTTACTCCTCCTTTAAATATTTTGACCACAATATGTCAAGTATCATGTTTAACGTACTCTCTTATGCCGACCGCATTAGGTTATAATTAAAGTAACTATAGCATGAGACAATGTGAGAGCTAACTTTATTTACCCAATTCTGAAAACCTTTTTCTAAAAGCATGGGTTTTAAATGTTACCATATTTATTTGTCAAGCTCTCAACTAGAATTGTTGTATGGTAGAAAAAAGTTGTCATCAACAGGATAAGCTCACTTTTTCAAGTGGATGACAAAGCTAAGGAAGACAGTTCTTTCGTTTTTGAATAGACTTCAAAAAAACGTATATCGTGCTAAGAACTAGGATATCTTTTGTGCTCCTTCCGCATCCTGACTTCGTGAATGCGAAAATAAGAAATGCTTGCTTATTATTTATGGAAGTCTTCTGCAGAAAATAAAAATCTTCTGCCGCAAATGGTTTTTGGGAAACTGCTTTATTATTTTAATAATGTTTAAAATTGTAGGGTGAAGTTTAAATTTGTATTAATACTATTATAACAGTATTTTAGTTAACAGTCTGATATCAAATCGCTTATAGAAGCTATGAAGTCTATTATCTTCAGTGGTTATATCATAAAAGGATGTGTCTAAAAGGATGGTCAGAGTAATTACGGTTTGGTCCAAATTGAGCGATTGTCTTCACCCACGTTCGGCCGTGGGCGTGGGGTAATGGGTTCTCTTTAATAGGCCTCGTCTATTTACCGGCCCCAGTTATTAGTTGATGTGTGAGGCGTCGATTAGCTTCACTTGTGAGTGGGTGTACGGAATGTTTTCTTTTTATACCTTGATTGGATCAAAATGGTGGACATGACGACCATGGCGATGTTATGATTAGTTATAATTGTTTTTTCTAAATGGTATCTTAATTAAAGTGTTACAATTTATTTTTTATTTATTAACTTTCTGTTAATATTTATTTTACAAATGCTTATGGTATTATGGGAACTTGTACTCGTAAGGTTTAAATATTTGAATATAAATCATTCTATTAATTTGTTAACTTGTTGAGCCTACCCTCTATATATATGTATACTTTGCTGTTTCCCTATTCTACTGCCGCTGAGTTTATATTTTTTTGGAACTCAATATCAAAGGGTTGTAAAAGGTTGTTTCAATATCAAAGTACATGAAACTTAACGATGTACTAAATTATGGTTAATTATCGGCTCCAATTTCTCAAGACAAATTAAATATTGACTGCCTGTTGAATGAAGCTTCACTCTTAAATTGGAGTGAGGTTAGGAGTGTGACGCATAGAGAAGAATTGGTTTGGTTTTTCTACAATAAAATACTGCGTTTCTAATAGACTATTATCAATTAAAGCTATTATACGTCATATAGATCAGCTCCATGGATCACTGAATTTTTTCCTTACCTATTTGATGCTTTCATAAACTTTGGTTATGCTCTTGTTTTTACATGGTTAATGCAATCTGGTTTGCCACATTGCATCAATTCCACAATTGCTGAGATTGATAAGGACTTGCAGAACATCCTTGGCTGGTATTACAAATTCGGTATTAATGCTAATCCCAAAAAGTGTCGAGCAATTGTTATTGGAGGCAGGTTAGTGTAAATAAGTTTAACAGGAGTATTGTTCCACCAGTTAAGTACAACAATACCGACTTACCATTTATAAATTTGAGTTATCCCGTAAATTGACGTCTTCATTACGTTCACTTTATCTAGACAAAAACTTTTTACTTATTCGGACCAAAATTCCATTAGTGCAATTTCTCATATTACTCATTGCTCTAACATATTCGATAATCCTTATAAAAAAATTGTATTCATTTAAATTTTAATCTTGATCACATCTCCCAATACCACTCAAAGCTTAAATGGTTACCTATCCGCAAAACAAGAGAGTTAAGAACTCAGTTATTGTATATTTTAAATGATACATCTCGCCAGTACTTGAAATCAATTCCTAAGGAACACCCACGATTTGCAACTACGTTCTTCGTTTAATCCTAGTTTAGTGTACCTTCACACCGTACCGGTTTTTTATCCAGTTCTTTCACTGATATTCCAGTAAAATCTGGAACGATCTTCCTTATATACTCCGACGAGCCTCTAATATACAAATCTTTAAAAAACTTGTACGCAAATATTTTTTGGAGGTAATGTCTTAATATTGTAATTACTTATAATTTCATATCGTTAGCAAAGTAATATATGTATGTATGTATACACTAATTTTGTGTATATATATATATATATATATATTATATTGGTATGTATTATGTTATATAAATGTCATTATTTTTTGTCAATTGTCAATATTGTTTGACTTGTAGAAAGTGCTTTAGCCTTAAGTTCGAATTTTGTATGTTTTTTGTTGTACAATAAAGATTGTATATAAATAAAATAAATAAATATATTAAACAGCCAGAGATAGACATTTACAGTTTAATGCTATGTAAGAGTATCTCGAATCACCTGTCACAAATTAAAAAAAAATTGCTGTATATTATGGTTGGTTCCCTTTATAACAAAGAAATTAACTCTTACAATAGTTGATCAAATTTAGGTGATCCCATTTTATAATCTCCCTTTTCAACGTTCAAGTTTAAACAACAATATTGTAAGTAAACAGCAAATGAGGCTTCATTCATGTGCTATCTAGGTCAAGTCCTAAAATATATTGACTATAGAACAAATTACAGTTTGCGAAGTGTAACACGCGAAGTTGAAACATAACAGAGATTACACTCTGGACACTCTGAACTTAGGAATTGGACGTCTAAACAGACTTTTATATAAATGGAACAAAATAAAAAGTACGTTGGATTATTCTTCTTTTATTATTTGAGAAACGGTAATAGAAAAAACAAAGAAACAATTATGTTTATAGTAATAAGAAAGTATACTTTAATTATTTGTTATATAACAATAATATTTTTTGTTTTTATTATTTTTCTATCCTCTCATATTATCTCATGTCGTGTCGCGTCGTGTCGTGTCGCGTCGTGTCGTGTCTTGTCGTATCGTATCGCGTCGTGTCGTGTAGTGTCCTGTCGTATCGTGTCGTGTCGTGTCACATCATGTCACATTTTACCATATATTACCAGAAAAATGTTAGCCATAGACTTAAACATACACATTATCTCAAAACAACGAGACATACATAGTGGCAATAATTATTAAGGTCTTTACCTTTACATGTGTACAGTTTTTAAAATGTTTCTGAATCTGCTTTTCCCTAATTGTTTAAAGGCGGCAGAGCAAAATATAACCGAGCCCGTACAAACTTCATTATAATAAATAAAATGTATAAATATATTTTTATTTATATTAATATTAATATTAATATTATGAAAAGAATATGAAAGTGTATAAGTTATAAATTATACCTCCAAGATAACTCCCACCTGCGCGATGTACACAGTTCATGTATAACTTCCATGCGAGTTGAAGATACCTGGTCGGAGCCGTAATGAATATTCATTAGGTTTTGTTTGACCCGCTTTTTGAGTTTTGATATCGTTATCTTAATTTAGTGATTCAATATAAAGAATATTGATTTATACACTGTTGCCAATGTTAACGTGTTATTATGAAAAGATTTTAATAAAAACGTATCTACATACTTAACACATTAATTTAGGAGTATATTAAACAAGCGACAGGCTAAACTTTTTATTTTACTTAATGTCAAACAACAACATTGTTCGATAACACTCATCTCTTCCGCTGAGAACAGTCGATTTATTTTTACATCTAATAAAGTTTCATTGCAGTGCATGGTAGCTCGTGATAGTAAACTTTATTGTAATCACAGGACTGGAACATACTTAACAGCTTAGATATCATGTATAAAGCAAATAACTAAAAAATTACACTTCTTTAAAATATTTTTTTATATTATTGACTCGTATGTGAAATTAGAATAGAATTCATGTGATGGTTGTGATAGGAAAATAAGACTAGAACAACTAACATTTATATATATAGATTAAAAATAATTGTAAAAAGCCTTATATTTGGACTAAAAAATGGAGAGAGACAACATTTTGGTAGTAATTATATTGAAATAACATTTGCAGAACGGACTTTTCAGGACTACACTATATTTTATAAGATATAAAGTGATAGAAACGTAAGTATTGTAGAATTTTAAAGCACCCCTAAAATCTTATGTTATATTTTAATAGTTCGTACAGCGTTCTGTTCTAAAATAAAACAGCTTTTATATCTGCCACTGTTCCCCAGATCAGAATTCGGTAAATCTTTAAATGTACAAAGCTATAGGTATACAATAACAATATAATATAATTAATAATTCATTTTCTCTTCTTTATAGTGAGTAATGTAAAATTCAGACTATTTTCGATTCAATTACGTTCGAGTTAAATAATACAAGGTAACAAGTCCATCTTCCTAACTCCGTAATGGTAAAGTTTAGGGATTAAAATAATTTATATTTATATCATTTCTATATAACTTATAAATTATGTTAGTAATATTTATACATACTATATATTACATTGCACATAATTGAAGCTCAAAAACAGTTTAATTTAATTTAAAAACTACCAACTGAAAGTCCAAACACTGTAAATTAGCTAATTTAAAACGAACGCCTTCACAAACGCCGCACCGCAGCGCGGACCTCGTTTAATCAGCTATGTTTATGAGCAAGCTTTACTTCGAACCACTTACTGCTTCATTTTCTATATATGTTTTTACTTTTGTTTCAGGTACTTTTCATACATCTTCATCTCTATTAGGATAACTTGGAATCTAAATCTTACAAACTAAGTATACTTAGTATTAAGTTTTAATAAGTGTAACATTATTGTATGTATTAATATTAATTAGAAGAACGTATACAATTTACACAGGCCATAAACCAGAATATCCAACATCAATTCCTTTCCTTCAAACACAACATTTCTACTGACAAACTTCTATAACAATAAAACAAAAACTCTGTCTATTCACCCCTGTTGTCCCGTACAGGAGGGCGCATCCCCTACGCGATCGATGTGTGAATCTTACGACAGTGGCGGATGACGTCATTAGCCCATTCGATGTTTACTAACTATGTATATTAAAGTCCAACCAAACAATTTTGACCTGATTTTCACGGTCTTCAGTTTTTACCGAGTTATTTATTAAATGTCAAACATTATAAATTAAGTAATAATAAACCATATCTTCGTTAAAACCGACGATTACGTTAACCACGGGTGATTACGAATGTGTAATTTAGGTTCAGTCTAAAATCATATTTACAATTACGCATTCATTACATTGTAATCTTTTATCACCAAAACAAAAGGTCTATATTCGCTTGCAAGAATTATTTCTAGAAACAATAAAAGCGGGGTTTGTTTGGAGCGGGACGTAAAAGCGAAGTTTATGTCTCGATAAATGTCAGTAGTCGTGATTGGAAATACCAGCAGTAGACGGTTTCAGCGCGTATCAGTTTTCTAATGCAGTTAACGTCAAAACTGCATTGGGTTTATTTTGTGCACTTGTTTGCGTGTAGCTTGGAGTGTTATTATCATAATTTTGCTTTCAATTTTTAGTCTTACGATGTATAATTTTTTGCTTTTCAGTATTAATATATCTTTTAGACGTAATTTTACGAAAATTTTATAATTTCTCATGAATGATTCACCGAATAAGTTTTAATGACATGATTTAGTTTTAAAGATTTCTTCGTCCATTAATAGCAGGCACGAAGCAGTCAGTAATTCCTGCAATCACATGTGTAGTCAGAGGCACCTGTCAACTCTTCCGGAACGACACGTAAATAGCGGAAGCGGACGATTTTACAATGTTCTGTTTGTGAAAGACTTATTAGTATAACTTTTATAATCGCTCATCAACTAATATATGTTAAACATATTAACATCATATTATTTAAGCATTCATGGTTAAATGAGACATTAAAATATATCTACATCTACATCTACATTAAAATAAATTTGCATTTCAAATTTACATACATTATGAAAAGAAAAAGAAATATTTGGTAAAAAATTAACGAAACCAACAACCATTTTAAGCTTAACCTTATACAAAAATAAATATAATAATAGCAAAGATAAAAGAAAACTTATATTCTGATAGTTTTATCGTGAATAAGAATTTATCAAACATACGTAAGTGTCATTAAAGTGTAATTTCTAATATTCGTCCATTATGCGATTGTCATTTAACCAAAATCAGCAAATCTCAACACGAAGTTTCCCACCATATATGATTGTCCATTACACATGGAACAGTATCGGAAAACGATTTGACTCCAGACGAGATCCTTGCAACAAAAGGGCCGAAGAGAATAAAACAAAGAAAAGTTTTTATACCGCTATCCACGCTGAACACTCTCCAAACTGAATGAGTACATATTAAACATTTATTCTGAAAGGTCGCACAGTAAATAAAACTAATAGTTGAAGTTATAATTGTATCAGTGGCAGCGTTAGAAGCACAATATTTAGGTATAGATTTGTGATACAATGTATGAATTTTCATCTGTGGACGTAACAATTTATCCATTCCTAGACATTTCAAAAAAGTTTGGAGCTCCTTCATTTTGAGTCAGTGATTTATTACCAACAAAGTTATTAAGAGATTCAAAGTATTTCGAAGTATATATGGTTGTTGCTTGGCTCTATTGATATTTGACTGACATAAATTTTGTTACTGGTGAAGACATTTACATTGTCTAGTACATTAGCAAAAAATATTATTAGTTAATGTAATTAAAAAATGTTCGCTATTTTTCCCTACTTACCACGGGTAGCTTACTTTTAATAAGATATACCGAAGGGGGAACCGTGCTCAGACGCTAGTTGGTTACGAGTTGTGAAGCTAAAGTTGGTTGTGAAATGTTAGCCACACTTGTCGCGAGCCCCCGGGACGTGTCCGTACTTTGCTGGTGAATCGAGTTTGATACACTATTTAGTCCTATTTCATGGTTCCTTCATGTTATATTAAATTTTCCATGGTTTGGTCAAGTCCGGGAAGATGTATATTTTAAGATAATTGTTACATTAAAACCGAAGAATATGATATATAACTTTTTAGGTGTACTTTTTTACACATATATATACGTTTAGATATTGTATTATTAACAAAGCTTCATATTATATCAATTTATAGTTGGTTTTATTATATATGTATAGAAGGAGTACATCAATTTATTATTTATATTTATTATGAACCTATCAGACAATAGAAAACATAATATTTAAAAAAATATATCCAATATACCGTACCGTAATATTTTGTTCCCTTTGTTGACGCTATAGTATAGATATTATTCTCATGAAAGATTCAACAGTGTCACCAAAGTTATGGAACCTCAAAGGGAACACACAAAAACTTGTGCATTGACGCTTATAATTTTACGACGACGCCAGATCTCGGAAACTTAGTCTGATGAATTTTACATGATCTTCAACTTGCATGAGATTTAAAAGCGTTATAAAATGACGCACCATGAAACTGTGATTTATAAGAAATTCACGTTACTCTAACTTTAAATGTGGATTATTAAATTAAATAATTGAGAGATTCGTTTTTCTGTATATTTAAAATAATGTTAACTAATTTGCGAGAAAACAAGGTAACAAATAGCCGTCGGACGCCGACGACGGCTCCTAATTTACCGACTTAGCCGCGACGTGTTAACGCGATTTGTAATTCAGTTTAAGCTTCCCTCGCTTTGTTCTTTTTACTCTTGTCTCCCATTTAATCGTTTTACTTAAATAACCTTTTTAACTCTTCTTTATAGTATTTTTTTAGGCTGAAAAATGATTGATGTACCCAAATGTTTAAAGCCTGTAACTGAATTTCATTTACATCCTATCATTACCTATCTTGGAGACCTGTCTCATTAGTAGGAATAAGAATAAGAAATACTTATCTCTCTTATATTATTTAACAAAGTGCTGGCAAAAACTCATTTCATTTCAATCAAAATTAATCCTACTAGGTATTTGTTCTTTAATATTTCATGAAGTCTTATAATTGCTTTTAAGATTTACGATTGAAGGTATTTTAAAAAGCTACTTAAGAGTTGTACAAAGAGTTTACAAAAAAAAAATGTTGGTAATGAAATTATTGATTAATAGATATAAGAAAGAACTCCAGGAAGGAAAGAAACTAGATACTCGTATATTTGTGACGTAAGAAAAAATGAAACAAGAAAACAGATATTATATAGAAATTATTAAAACAAAAATAACAACTAAAACTATTAATCAAATTGTCCTGAATTAAAAAGAAAATACTACATATTTGCTACATTTTAAGGTAGGTTTGTTCAAGTTACTTATAATTTATAATTAACTTTATATTGGCCCCACTAACTGTTCTGATTAGTAATATGTATTATGGTAAAAAAATATTTATAGCGAATTTTATGTCCTAGAACAAGATTTAATTAATTTTTAGAGCTATTACTGGTCTCCTTAAAAATAATTTATTTCCTTGAAACACTAAATAACGACTATAAACTATTCGTTTATTATACTAGGATCCGCCAACCATGCTCGGCGGGTGTTGAGCTGAGCCCCTCTCCTTTCTTCTTTTCTTGATAACTTGAATGGCTAAACATTTTTTCAATCTGTTTTCGCTATAACATCTGTGTTCAGCTCAAACATACATGAGAAAATTTTTAGCTAATTATCTCTTCGCATTCTGGAGACAAAAAAACACAAAAAAAGGCCTCTCAAACGGTCAAGAGCTTGGCTTACGCTCAGCTCAATTATCATTAAAGGATTTCATGATACCATATAATTAATATATTTTTATATTAAACTTGTCATGGTTATGGTTTGTCTCTTTAGAGTATCCAAAGGCTTTATATAGGCTGTACTAATTGTACTAATAAAAATTGCCTTGAGTCATACAGACAGACATATTCGGAGAGACTGGTCCAAGCTGACTATATTGGGAGCAGGTCGCTGTGAGACGTGAGACCGAGCACAACATTTTTTATCAGTAACAGAGTTGCAGTTTAATCTTAACTAATTCTTAAAAATAGTTTAGACGTTTCATAGTATTTATTATTGCAAACGCAATGTAACCCTAAATAAATAATTGTAATATATATACATATATGTATATATATAATATATTAGAGATATCCTTTTGTGAATAATGGAGAGATCATTTCAACACGAAACTTTTGGTGGGTCTAACTATAATAAATTATATATATTTTTTCTTTTACGGATAGGTAAATGTAAAAATATTATTTCTGTAAATATATTTTTCATGCCGTTTTCGCTTTCGCTTTAATTTTATTGTTCACTAAATTGTTGTGTTTGTGTTTTTTAATCATGCCTTAGAATCATAGAGTATTTAGTGTGACGCTTGCATCAAAACATTCACATATGAATCCCATCAAAGACGATCCATTCACTTTAGAAAAAATTCAGAAATTATATACATTAAAGTATTCAAAGGAGCATGAAAAAGAAATCATTTTACGCCCCACGAATACGTGGGATTTACCACCAATAAGTGGTACCTATTGCTGGTAATACAATGAGAGAAATACAAGAATACAAAGTATTCTATTCATTTGTTGTTTGTTGTGTAAATGTACATACAGAGTACATCAGACGAAATAACTAATTTTTAAATTGTATGATAAACAAGATTATATTTCGATATATTTGTTATAAATTAATATCCATAGACAAAATGGACATGGATTATAATGGACAAATGGACAAATATCCATGCCTTTAATTGTAATTTTAATCAATATTGTCATGATCTTTATTATGATAGTGACTTTACAGGAAATTTTACACCTGCACAAGTTTTTATATTACGATTTAAAAACAGATAAAAAAAACTAGCAATGACCATGAATGAATCTAAATATAAAGTAAAAACGAAACAAATGGCTACATGACATCCAAACGAGTCAAGGGCTGAGAAACGAATATAAAATTAAATTCGAAAAGCACAGTTTCACACTTAGCCGGTCGCGACAACGAAATCTGTCAGCGAGCGACAGCGGGTGTCGCGGTGTCGCGTCGGCGTGTCAATCTGTCGAGCTAATTTACGAGAAAGTGTCAGACATGCGTATATTTTTGGATGCAATGTATGTTCAATTGCCCCCATCAGTTACAGATGTGGTGTTTTTTTTACTTTTGTTTACGTGCAAGAAAAGAAAAAGCAAAGATTTCACATCTTCACTAAAGCGTTTTAACGTTTTCTTCAATATCATAACTTTATATCTATGCACTTATCCGTGCATTTATGCTGGTACGGTGTGGTACTGAAATAAAACATGATAAAAAGGTGCGACGTATTTATTCATTGCTGAATATCTATGGGATTTGAGGACACACCTGCGCCGCTACATTGCTTTGTTACAAATCGTTCTGTTTAAATGCAGAGCTGTCAGACGATGTTTGTGTTTGTATTTCTAAGACCGGGGAGTCTCCAGAAGACAAACTCAAATACTTACCTATAATGAGAGAATCCCTTCATCATGTTAAATTATAAATTATGTGTTATAGGACTATAATATATTCAGAAAATTGAAAAATAAATCCTTTACTGACACAATATATTTCGAAAAACAATCGATGACAGCTGTTCTAAGTTTAAGAAAATAAGTTTGTTGTTACGAAGCCTTTTTATGTAAGGAATATTACGTTACTAAAGAAACTTGCCTCTTTTTATATTTGATGCTCATCGTTTCTATGACTCCGGATCAAATAACAGTCTATCAAGTGTCATATTTTAGGAGCACCAAATTGCCTCACCCTATCGAAGTTATATTTGCGAAGTAAACGGATCCCAAGGGATTGTTTGTCGAGATTAGACTGAGAACACTGGGATCGTTATTTTAAATCACGCCACTCAATTTCGTATTTCCACTTCGCTTGTAAAAGATATTTCTTTAATATTTTTTATGGCAGGATTTATGGTCATTTAACTGACAATAATGGTCAAGAAAATCGTATAAACGTATCTCCTTTACTCAGTTTTGATATCTGCAATATTTTATGTCGATATAAAAACAAAAAATATTTGTCTTCTTGGAAGAAAAACGGTAATATACTTTTTACATTCAATTATTTTTCAAGCGCTTTACAACTTGTAAATAAATAAAAATGTAAACAATTTATAAATTAGTACATATAATGATTCCAATATGTAGTTTGAAACGTAGGATAATAACTTAATTTTATAAACGAAAGTAAAACTATACTAGGGGCGCCAACAGACCCTCAATTTCGACTCGCTGCGCTCGCGAAATCTCCGGGTGCCGTTTGCATATAGAGCGAAGCGAGCCCAATGTATTGACTCATCGTTTTCCATTGACGTCAATGGGATATCAGTTTTTTGACATGATATTTTTTGAGGACATTTTTCAAAAATTTTCTAATTTAATGTGTGTCTTTTTTATTGCAAAGTTTCATAATTTTTCGTCAAGTAGTTTTTGAGCCAATTCGTGACATAGAATGCAAAAAGTCTCGAGTAAAATGCTCTGCTCGCTTCGTTCGCTTCGCTCAATAATTTTAAAACATTGTCGAGTGTTGTTCAGAACAAGTGCTTTAGTAGTAATTGTAATATACAAGCTGTATGTTTGTCTTCAATCGCATTCGATAACTGATCGGGCGCGGCGTCACCTCGTAAACTTTTATCGACAACAGAACATCTGCGACATCATAACATCCTCTATTCATCTTTCCTAACAGGATTTACTAAATTAATTAAAGAATTTATACTATATAGTTTGAACAAGTGACAATTTAAAAATGTGTTAAGAAATAAACAAGCATTTAAAGTTTTACGAACGATTTTCTACTGAACAGTTGTTGAGCAAATGTCAATACAATATAAAGATAGTACACACTTTGTGTCTTAAGAATTCCTATTCATGTCTATCTTTTAACCCCAGCTACCACTGAAGGAACATACTATTATTGTATTGAATTCTTGTTTATTTAAGAAACACAATAAGAAAACCGACACTTGACACCTGTATTTTTTTCCATGAATTGAATTTATGACCTTAAGTCTATGGGATAAGACACAATTTCATTTGACGGTTGATATAAGTTTCGATTTCAGTAAGGGATTAACAAGGAAGGATTTGCTCGATATAAGTCCCAGGTATTTTGGTATTGTGCTTGCATAGGTATTTGTTATGACATGTTTGGAGACCTTTGTATAAGCACTTATTGTGTCTTTTACACCTTTGCTTGCTTTGAAACATTGGATATGATTGATTGTCGAGGTACCCTGAATATCGGTATTCCTTTTCTACGGTACAGAATCATATAACTAAAATAACTTTAATATTTATATGTTTATAATTGTTTTAAGCAATAAGACGTATTACTTTTATTAGTATATAGTTTTTTGTGCCGATTTCTAATATAACTGCACCACTGATTTACTATTTCCGTTGCGGTTCATTAGCAGTGCAGTTCCTAACTCCATATGGCGGTAGTTGAACGTCCGCTACAAAACTTTTAAAAAAAGTTATATTTCTTGGAACGTTGCCTTCCTAAAAATTAAGACAAAAAATACACTTGGATAAAGCGGTAACGGCTTTAAATTCTACAAAATGTAACCATTGAACTACTGAGATTATTAAGAATTCTCCATTTTATAGAAAATATATGTTATTTATAAAGATTCATAACATGAGTTGCATTTTTAACTACTTAGCTAATAGGAACTTTAACTGGAATTAAAATTATTTTTAATATCATATCTGTAGTATTTTTTTTTCATATATATTATTTTGATTTTAAAATGTTATGATAAATATCAGAAGATGTTTTCATACAATTTTATTTAAAATGCAATCCAGAAACTTGGCGCAACTCAAACGTGACAAGTCAAAGGCATGCTGTGGAAAAATTTGAAGCCAAACATTTAATTTCCGGGAGGGTGTCAGGTATTTTCTAGTAAAGACCGTCAGTCTACCAGCGGAACTCTGATAACAGTTGTCAAAAGTTGAGGCTTTTAAAGACGAACTTGGTTCCACTGATTACACAAAAATGTTTGGATGAGAACTAACAAAAGAAAACTTAATATATTTTGGGACCGTCCCGATAAATGAATGATGATCTCGAAGAGGTTGGAAGAGATACAGTAGCTTAATTGATAAAGTAACAGGATGGTATTCTATAGGTCACTAATTCTAATCCTGCTCGTGTCGATGAATATTTTAATCTATATTTAGAATTTAAATAAGCTTATCATGGCTAGACATGTTTAATGATAATTACAACCATCATTATTCAAAGTTTTAATTGTGTATTAATACGAATGTAAAAAAGTACATAAACAATTATGTTATTACCACAGGCTCTTCATTGCTAGTAAATATAATGAATATAGGATCGCTCGCGGACAGCTTCTTTCAACCCGACCCTACCTACATCAGAGCTCAAATTCAACATAATTCCATTACACACTTTGATCTACTCGGGACGTCTGTTAGCTCCAAACAACGATTCATTTAGCAACAGCCAGGGGATGATATTTTAACGCTCCCAAGGCATATTAATCCTCGTTAAGCCAAATAAATTATTCACCTAGCTTTAGTACCCTTTTCAGGTCAGGACTCTTTTGGGAATAACCGGCTCCAAAACTTGAGAATTTCTTCGAATATTCCGTCGCAAGGTTTATATGTTTGATCACAAAGTTGAAAACATTTAAAAATGTATACTAATGGGCTCATTACATGTTAAATTATTTATAGAGTAAGAAGTTTTATAGCGAGTTTTGGAGTAAAAATGGTCTATAATATGTAATATAAATTAAATTGTTGTCAGAATTCCTACCCTTATTCAAATGATTTGCTTTTGTTTCTTGTAAGACAAGACAAGTTCAGGAATAAAGTTAAGAAATATAAATAGAGCTATCTATAACTTCCGCTTAAAATATTTCATTGAATTATTGAAAATTAATCAATTATAAATTCAAAACTTGTGCCGATAATTAATTAAGATAAACATAAACGTGAGATCACGTTTGATACGCAAATTAATCCAGGTGATATTGGAAAATGAAAGTTAAATGAGTCATTGATGAAGTGGAATAATGTGGTCAATTCTACACAATGGAACGGAGTGAATAATAAAAACCGCTGCATGTCGTCGACCGGTCTCTTGACCAGTCTTATTCATTGTCCTCTGGGGTCTTATTGATGTTATATAAGCTTGGCAATTCAAGATATTTCTTATCGTAAAAAAGGTTTTTTAGGTCATATTGACAGAAAAAAACGAATGTCTAGTTTCTTTCATATTTCTACCTTATTTTAAATGGTTGCTTGAAATAGATCGGTCTTCAGCATTAAAATTACCACTATTTTTTTATTTACTTTAGATTGTATATTCTGTGTACAATAAACCATATTTATTATTATTATAATAATTATTAAACGTAATTAAAGAATCAAATTTACTTTGTTTTTACTTTGAATATATTAGTTAACAGAACAGTCTAATGTTTCTATTATCCAGAAATTCAATAGAGTTGCATAACAAGCAAGTTAGCGTCTAGTTAGGAAGTACTAACTGGTCCAGTAATAATACTAATAGTAGAAGCGTTGTTCCTAACGCGATTACCTCTCAGATGCCGGCAATCATCTGTTAGTTTTATCGAGTTACAATATCTTTGCGTTTATCAATTAGTCGATAAAGTTGGTTAATAAAGTGAACTTGTTAGACTTTTTACAAATGTGCAGAATCTTATAACTACATAATATTTTACTCTTTTAAATGACCTCTATAGATAGTAACTATATTTTTAAAAATTAATTTCTTATATGCCACACTTTTAGAATTATCCTTAACATTAAAATACTAAACAGCAGACCATTATAAATTTAATTAAGTCGCGCAAGACGCAGACAATTTGTGAATAGGAGTTAGATCTAGAGTTGGAGGAAGGAGTTGGTTCAACATTGCATTTAAGTAATACTTACCAGCCATTAAATTTTTGAGACAATTTTGGGGGACTATTTCATTACCACCATAGGATTAAATTAAAGATACAAGATTTAATTTACTGAAGCTTTATGGCAAAGGAGAGCAAACGAGCGTATCGATCACTGAAAACAAGTGATCACCATCGCCCTCGAATTTTTACAACATCCGTTAAATCGCCGTTACGTTTTCGACCTTGGAGTTGCGAGTATACGCCTTTTTGAAGGTACCCAATCCTACCCCGTATCGATTGCGAAATACTGCTAAAGGATATTCATTCTACATCTTAAAAGCACGTGGAAGAAAGGTCTTTGAAAACCACACAAAAGAAGATCGCTACGCATCCTACTGATACGGATAGTGTTGCAGACGCTGACGGGCTTTGCGGTGAAGAAAGTCATCAGATCAAATCAGCTCTTCGGAATATTCCAGCAGTCATAAAATTAAAACAGCTCTTTGGAAAACTCCTTGTTGATAGACGACACACAAAGAGGTTACGTCTCTACGTCTGTTGCTCTCCAAGTGACAAAGAAAACAAGAGTCGTTCAAAATGCCGAAACCCCGTATTCTGATATTTAGCCAGGTATTGAGGGGAACACTCTCGAAAAGTGGCGATATGATGATTTTTCTTTGTGGTAAATGCTCAAACCTGTGGAGATTACTGCCTGCACGAGGTTCAGTTCACCCCATTCTGAGTTTATCCCCATGGAGGTCTCTATAGAAAATACAAATTTCTTCCGGCACTGCAGATCACTAGCTGATTGACCGTGGCGAAAGCCATATAGCCGGTCATAGATCAACTGGCGATTCTCAAGATACGTTGGGAACTGTTTGTTGACGAGTGCTATAATACTCGACGTCTGCGAGACATACCTAGCCCCATTATTGTTGAGTGCATATGGTATGCATTTAAATTTATTGTAAACATGCTGAAATCTTTTCTTTTTGGTTTGGTTTGGTGACCTGGTACTGACCAGGTCATCAAACCCTACAAATATTTGAGAACAACTGTGGTAGATTTACCTTTCCTAAAATGTACCTGCTAACAATAATATTCCGTTTAAATTAAAATGTAACACCAGTTGTTCTAATATTAAAATGGTGGATGCTCTATCCATGAAGTTTCTTGCCGATTTTTTTTTTCATGAAAACTGGAACTGTAAAACGAGTCTGATTTTTCAAAAGGTGGATGTGTGAAATTAAACACTTCGATTTAGACTTCGTAACAATTAAATATGTTAAATATTTTCCACTTACGTTGTTATGAAAATCTAAGTAGGTTTATAAAGTCTATACAGAACAAAATATAAATCATCTTTACCGCTATACCAATAGGCTATAACAATATTTTGCTGAAAATGTGATATTACGTACCAATTTATAGTAACCAAGTTATCCAAGTTGTATGGCGTGTATAAAAGAAATTCTTTTATAGCTATATCCGAAGGAAAAGTAATAGGAAAGTGTAACAATACAGGGTTGTGTAATTCAAAAGTTGGTCCATTTCGTCTGGTTATTAGATACCTCGTTTTCTTTATGAGAGTTATGCGTGTTCTTCTAATTTGAAACATACTCGTATTCTTCACATACTTAGGCGATATAATGGTCTTGTATTTTTCTTTGTAAAAGATTTTGATATATTTATTTTTATACTTTGTGCGTGTGATAGCAAATATTATAGAAATATATTGAATTTGGTAATGTACCTACTATTACGAAAGTATTAAAATTCACAGTATCAGTAATTTATATATAATAATGTCAGATAGTTAAAAAAATACTTAGTGATTTTCTTTAATATTTCATAATATCATATCAATAAGAAAATAACTTCGAAGAAAGTTCGTTCTACATCTTGGTGGTAAGTGACAAAAAGTTTCTTGAAAATCGGAATATGGAAGAACGCCAAGCATCCAGGAGGTAGGGGTTTTCTTGCTGGCGGTGACACGTCACTCCTGAAAAAAGATACTTCACTCCGTACCTGAAAAAAGTCATAGCAGCGTCGACAGCTAGCCGGTAGTTCAATAGTCAGCAGAAGATCCACCTATAAGAATATGTGGCTATTCAAACGGATGTGGCTATTCGGGAGACACCTAAACCAGATGAAATAGACCATTCGTAGTGACAAACTCCCCGTATAGTCATGCACGTGCACCACGTGACCCAAGCCAATCAGTATGGCGCGCATAAAACTTGCCGAAGACATGGACTGCAGCACAGGGGATCTATGGTAATTTAACATCAGATGTCGTCAGAAGAGCGGCCCCAGCAAGATTACTCGGGGAGGAATTCTCCGGCGTCTCTGGAGCCTTGTAACCTTCTGGTATCCTCTTGGGGTATTTTCTTTCATAGAATTGCTAACATAATGGGGGGAGGGGTTGGAGGTATGGCGTCGCTTTTAGACACTTACCTATGCGAAACATAGAGGCATTAGGAAACTGCTTAATGCCGGATTTCTGTGCGAGTGTAGTACGATGCTGAGTCTGAACTGGATGGTGACTTTATTTCTAAACAATATGATGATAACTACAGACCAATAAACATGCATATAATTAATCTCATGTAATGTTAAAAACATTTAAATTTTCAAATTAAAAAATTCCAATTCCTGTAAATTCCCAATTTCAGGAATAAAAATATGTTTTGCGAGTCTCATCATGTAATTTAAACTTGTTTTGGGAGTTCATTTTAATCCATCTCATTTTCCCTTTTGGAGTAAATTTGAAGGGTCGCTTAGTAATTTGTTGTAGGAAAGTAACAATGCCCTTTTTCATCAGCAAGTGGACTGTTTCACTGTCGAATGGATCGGTTAATTTAGTTATAAATATAGGTTAGAGAATCTAAGTACAATAACTGGTAATTATGTTGTCAACAATCTAGATATCTCATATAACTCTTTAAGTGAAGATCAGTATTATTACCGAACCGATAGGATTACCGTCATAACCAGAATATATTGAAGTGTAATGGTCATATCATCTGAATACTATGCATGAGTCTTGGTAAAATACGACAAAGTCAATTTAGACATTATTTTAGATTGCAGTATATTTCAAGCACTTTTTCTTCAATTAACTGTTCAAATGTTTTGTTTTGTTCAAATGAGCGTTACTGATTTAATAAATTAATTAACACATTTTAAACCTTCATGAAACAAAAATAAGTTGTAGTTAATAGTCGGTGAGGAAATATTTAACGGCTAAAGATCTATAAAAATATTTAAAATGTTTAGATAAAATAACAGGAGAGGACAGTTCTATTTTATTGATCAATGGAAATCAAATCAACATTAATAAGTTACAGTAAAAGATCCTTTTTGAAGAAAAAAACTTACGGTACGTCGTCACTGTTAGCAACTACTACTGTAAAGGAAGCTTATATTTTTAATACCTTTCAAACATAGTAAATACTTGTAAAAACATTATTTAGGCCTTAAACTTTAATATTCTTACATCTTCAGTTGAAACAATTTGACTTGAAAAGGAAAAAACTATCAATTCTTAACAAAGTTCTCGCGTATCACTTGCTGGCAAAGCGTTTTAAATTTACAACTTAATTATAAGTTTTACATTTTAATCACAATATTTATAAATAATTCGAATTTCAAATCCTAATCGGATTACCGATAAGTGTGTGTTGTAATATTTAATCCGCCCGCTGGCAGTGGGCCCGGCCCCGACGGCTAAGACGCAGGGGCTTAGCAACGGAACAGTGCTTAGAAGTTAGAATCCGTATTTAAGATGCTAAATAGGGTTAAGCGTATATATTATGCAGAAGTTTGCCGTGTATTGCGTTAGATTTCCGATAAACAGTATAAGATTAGGTGCGAATTTAGTGTTGTGGGATAAGAAGTTAACAATGATTTTTTTTTTTTGTTTTACCTGTACGTAACACATTTGTATTCTATTAGGACCAAAACAGATATTTTGGTATTTTTTTATAATATGGAATCGGAACCTTACATTGTGATATTTTTCTTATGTTTTATGTTTTTTTTTCTAAATCAAAATAAATGAAATTAATTAATGATATTAAATTACAGGTTTAATGAAAACTCTTCTAAAATTCATTTTTTATCAGAGACCCCAAAACAAACAAGTATTTCACGATGTTTCTAATTATAACGCAAAGGCCCTTGTTTCACGAACTCTTTCAAATAATTTAATTTACAAAGTCCCTCAGAAAATGAAATCTTCAGTTTCTTTTTGAATTAAATGACTATTGTTGTGAGTGAGCTGACAAATAAATACTGTTGCTTAAAAGTACTATATTCTTTACAGACATTTACAATTAAAACTGGATATTGTTACTTCATTTGAAAAAAAATGTACTGCAGAAGTTAATACTAGGGGCGCTAACAAACCCTCTATTTCGACTCGCTGCGCTCGCGAAATCTCGGGTGCCGTTTACATATTGAGCGAAGCGAGCCCAGTGTATTCACTCATCGTTTCCCATTGACTTCAATGGGATATCAATTTTTTGACAGGATATAAAAAAAAAAATTTTTTTTTGACATTTTTAATTTTTTTTTTTAAGAACCATCACCGACTGTGTGTCTTTTTGTTTACAAAGTTTCATAATTTTCCGTCAAGTAGTTTTTGAGCCAATTCGTGACAAAGAATGCAAAAAGTCTCCAGTAAAACGCTCCGCTCACTTCGTTCGCTTCGCTCAATTAAAAGTAAAACTCGAAACAGACATCACTTATTATGGTGGCTAGTCATAATGTAAAAGCACTAAGAGTCGAATGAATAATGGGGCGAGGGAGCGAAACGGATAAATGGAGTTATTAATCGATGCTTCAGACTCGTATTAAGATATAATTCACTAAGTCGAATGGTTTAATGGATAAGAATTAAATGCACTGAATTATCTTTAAGTTTTCTTTATTCAAATGCAATTGGTTGATATTAAAATTATATTGCGTTTTAAATTTTTTTTTTGTTAACGCAGTCAAAGTAGGTTTTTTTTTATTATCATAACTTTTTGTTTTGATTTTTTTTTTATTAATCTACTCGAAAAGGATTCAATATAAGTCTTAAATTATTTAGAAAAATCTGTTATTCCAATAAAGTTAATCAAGATTTGTTAGTAAATAATATTGTACAAAGATCTTGTGTTATAAATCACTGCCACTCCGAAGTACGTTGTAACTCGATGACGGCTTAATTATACGCGTTTTTCAAGATAACGTAGTGCTCTTAATTTACTACTACACGGTAAAAGTGTGTGCGAAAATGTGCTGAGGATTTGAGTTACATTTTAAAATACAATTTTATTAACACTTCACACTATATATGATTTAAAAAAAACCCAAAAAAAATCTTACATATTTGTTACAAAAAACTCTCAGACTAAATATTGTGTATCAAATTTTGATGCATTGATAATAACTATGACTTCTGATACAATCCTTATAGACGTATCTCTGGAAACCGCGAATCGCGATAAACATTATGTCTATAATATTGTTTAACTGACCGTTCCTTAAATAACATGTTTTTAAAGCTTAACAGTATTCGTGATAAATTAATGTTTATAATGTATTATTTCGTAGCTACTATAATTCTATCACTCACCAGTTATTAAATGCCAGCACAACATTGTTCCACGTTAACTGAATCCAATTTAACTTATCGCTTCTATTCGCTGACAAGCTCTCTGTCAAAACTACAAAACATTACCGCAGGCTAGAACCTTGATGGCTAAAAAACATTCTGCTATAAATATTAAGTAATTCTCCAAATGAAATCTAAGTGCCTTCTGTTTTGTTAGAGCCCCAATCGAGCGTGGTCCGATGTTCTTTACGCGTAGTATTTTAAGCCTTATTTTTTTATGAAACTATTTGAAACAGATTTCACCCCTGTAATATTTTGTTTATTAATAAACCAACCTTTAAAGATATTATGCAGTAATCATGTTCACGATAATGTAATTATCATCCAAAAATATTATAATCAAAATATACATTTGTCCAGTCTCGCTTTTACTGCTGTTATTAATTTCTTCTCCGTCGCTCTGATATCAAACGTAAAGGCACGTATTATTATTTTCCTTTTAAGAGTTCCATGCCGAAGACTTACCAAAATATAGAAATCTCACCAAAATATTTATGTACTGTTATGGAAAGTACAAGATAGTTTGTAAGATGTATTAATTCAATAATTTAACGGCTTTATGTTAAAAAATGTATTAAAGTACCGTATAATGGGTCATAATATTATGAAACATTTCTTAAACTTACTGCATCTGTATGTCCTTATGTCTCTGATGCTAAAAAAATATAATTATATATATATATATATATATGTATATATATATATATATATATATATATATATATATATATATATGTATATATAACTTCAATTATAACTAAAAATTACAATTTGACCTATACAATTGTGGAAAGCATGCAAAGCTTAACCAACAACGAATAATTTTTACTGAAATATACAAGTTTTCTAACAATATTTTTGTTACACCGTCAAGTTACGAAGTGTATTTAGCATTCAGGAAACTAAAAAAAAATATTCAATAAAAATATTATAAGAAAAATAAAAAAAAGGAAGTTTCTTTTTAATTTAAAATAAACACACTGATATGCAAGTAAGGAAATAAATTGCCAAAGACAAAATATATATCGAAATGTTTACTGAGCAACCCAATTACTCTGCATAATATGTGTTTATGTTTGTTCGTTTGTCTGTCCATAATGTAGCGGAGGCACTTCCCCAATTGTTTGCAGACGTGTACTCTCAAGTTACCAGTCGAATGGCAAGTTTGTTCTGAACATCGTTCAAATTATAAGTTTTATACTTTATTTTCTGTGTTGATATGATTTTTTATTTACACATATTTTTCTGTGATATATATATTACTAACTTATTCCTTCCCGCTTCGCTGGGCACACTATTAGTTTGGATGTGAACTTCGGTTGCTATAGTAGCCTTTTACATATTATCCGTTGCTATGGTAACCGTTAACCCCGCGATAAGTTTATAGCTCCTACAGTTTTAAAACTTGACGAAATGTAAAAAGTTAAAATCCGTTGCTATAGGAATTCCGTAAATTCCGTTCTTAGTGGACGTCTACGTCACAAAAGAAGTACCTAACTATGTAAAATTTTAAGTTAAAAGGACAGATGGTTTCAGAGAGATTTCGTGATGAATCAGTGAGTGGTGAATCGCTTATATATATAGATAATAGTGTCAAACTGATTTCATTTACTTGATTCTTCATAATAATAATTATCTTGATCCATATCAAGTCCCGATATGTGTATATTCGAACTCTATTTCGATACAGATCCATAACAATAATGGCATTAGGTGGTATGATCATGCAATTACCACGTTATTGGTTATTAGTATCGGCTTGCACGACATATGACACTCACCTCCGTGACGTCATCATATTGCCCTATCAGCTTCATCTACCTTCATATCAAGAGGTAAATAAAATGTAATGTAATGTTGAATTAATAAAGGTACACGTTTATAATCATAGTGTTTATCTTTTTCGTATTTGACTCTGTTATGTCAGATTACAATCTATATTGCCTCACATTACATATATTATTGACATTAATTGTGTATAAAAGAATATTTTAATTTATTTTTAATATTTTAATATACTTATTCATTATTATAAATAAATTCTCCATACAAACTTTGATTGTGTTGAATTTTATACTCCTTCGTCCGCGAAATCTTCATCAAAAGAGCTACAAAGTTTTTAATTGTATATATATTTAATTCGTCACTTGTTTTATAGTTACAAAATGTACAAATATATTGTTTATGTGTAATAAAAAATAACACACATACAATGATTATTCACCATAAGTGTATTGAATCTCAAAGGTTAAAATATTGTTATTAGAAGACTTATTCCCGCGATATAATTTATTAACCACTATAGTCGCTAATCACTAATCACTAGTGACTTCACTTCTTGATGCTAGCAGTTCCAACGATACGAATGAGCCCTACTGACCGGCTAGTGACTTATATACCGTCTTGAGGCAAGTTTCGTAATAGCGGTGCTACCCTCTTTAACAATTAATCATGGCAAACTTCACGCACCAAGTATTGAGAATGTTAAAAATATCCTCCGAAAGTACTGGCGATAACATTGTACTTAATTCTTATTAATACCTGTCCTCAATAACCACAAACCCAACTACATTATGTACAGCTTTCATAAAAGCATTTAAATTCTAATACATCATTAATTTTCTTGTTCATGAATTAATTACTTCCTCCGTCGTGTAGCTGTTCCTTGGTGATTTATCCTTCATTGTATCTATGTTGAGGACACCCTAAGATGGATGTAACACGCTCTCTAATTGTGAAGACTATGTCCCTTGTTATACGTGTTACGTGTTGTGGATTAAGATTTATATAACAGAACCCGATCTGATAATGGGTTCCAGGGAATAAATGTCTATATTACTTTTATTCAATTTAGTCGGATATCATTTCATGCGTTATTTTATACATTATATACAGTATATAGTATATAATAAATATTGATAAATTGTCAATGTTTTTAACGCGTTTTAACTCACACAAAGCTTTCGCAGGTTAAACCAGCAATTACTAGTATCCCATTCGCCACTATTTCTCTCAGATAAGCCAGGCTTAATTAGACGCCAGTGCTTTCGGTGTGAAGATGGCTTATTACTTGGAGAATGTAATTGCAGTTTATTATGTAGTTAAGTGTGCAGAAGAATTATATTACATTTTTTTTCTACACGATACACAAAGACAGCATGCAGATACGATGGTTTACATACGTTTTTTAATGTATTTTTAATTTATAGTTAAAAACTTTATTCAGAATAAGATAATCGTTGTAATCTTGTCTATTGATAGTTCTTAATTGGTCTGCATATTACTGTCTCAATGATAATACAACTTATGAGATTAGTTGTCGCAGTGAATTGTATCCAGTACAAAGTACATTGTTTCTAATTGAAGGTAATTATTTTATTGAGGGTATCGATGGATCTAGCAATAACTTAGTATAAAGTATGTAATACATTAGCCGTTGAGTTATAATCAATGATACTTTAATGAAGTTTATATTTCGAAATGAATTTCATTATCATATCATTTATATTATAACATTTTTTACTTATATTACCCAGTGATAGTTAATAGATATGTATAAATTTTATAATATATATTTGGAGAGTAAATAGCGTGTATTACGACCGGTGCTACATCTGTTAATGTTATAAGTTTGATGTCACGCAGAGCACGTGACAAATTGCAGTATAATGACTAAAGTTTCCTCAGAGGTCTACCTATTAGAATAATAAAATTATATTTCCATTATTAACGCTAATTATATTATATAAAAATTAAAAATAACCACGATATTTTAGTAGAATATTTTAATATAGAATGTCGAAATCGTTCATACATGCATCCGAGCGCCTGACGTCACATGCGCCTGCAATGGTATTTGCCAGTTCGAGTTTGCTCGCTTGGAATTAATCTATTTCACATGCGTCTTCCGACGCGGTTACTGTGGTAGCTGCGTCTGTGGCAGAAATTGCAAAGGTATAATATTATAGTACGTTGTAATCTTTATTTTTGCACCTAATGCACCTAATTAAAGTGTCAATAGTGTTAATGAAATATATATCATATACTTAAGTCTTGTGTGCTTCCGAATGTGTCAGATTTTAGTTTCGTCAAGGCATTTTATTTAAATAATGAAACTACTAACATGAAATCAATATTTACTGTTATAATAATAACATATATGTATTAATAAGAGAAACGTAACTTTTTAAGTGATTTATACACAAGATAGTGAGTACATCTAGTCAAAGATATCATTTTTGTAAGTAATTAAAAAGTCATACTAATAAACCACCATTTAAAAACTACAAACAACCACTAACTTTTATTTCTAATATTAAATGAACACATTTCTGGTCATTACTGTTAATTTATCTACTAAGTCGCAATACAATACTCATTTAACCTATAATAAAGTTCTCCGTCATTAAGACAGACGATTTAAATTAAATTCGCGTCGCATTCAGAGGCCTTTGCATTGTGGTCACGTCTGCGATTAATACCGCGCCATTCGTTTCCCTAATCATTGTACTCGTCATTGAGAGGCGCCGCACGATGCGCGCTTATCTGGTCTTATTATGAAAAGGAATTTTGGTAATTAGCGTTAAATATATTTTTATCTCTTATTTATTATTTAATATAAATATAGAAAATATTATTTTTTCTTTTATTATATGATCTAAAATCTTTTATATTCAAATGAAATGTGATAAAAAACGGAAAATTAAGAATTCAGATCACGGGTCACGTAGCGCAATTAATTGCTTCGAGTTCCTTATTCCTAATCACTCCCATTTGGGGACGATTGGGAAAAAATTATCTATCTGAATTTTTTTTTAATTTTTAAATTTAGTTATATATTCTCTTATATGTCAGTTAGATACTTTAGCGCTAGCAACGCAAAAAGATTTATAAATGTCAACAAATCTGTACACAAACTTATCTCAGTGTAAATTCAGTATAAATTTAGTTTTTAGTTCTAACATACATTTAAAGTGATCAACGAACCTAAATAACCCTAATTTCCGATTTTCCCCAAAACTTCTCAAATGGTTTTATTTAAAAAATTTTGACAGATAAATAGATTTCTCTTCAACCTATTTTGACGCTTTTCATTACCTCAATTAATTATATAAATAAGTTCTTATAGAATTAAATTAAATGTCAAATAGCATTTATATCACAATATTAACCAGTATTTAATGAGGTAAATTATCAATGATTATATAATATTTTAGATTGATGTTTCACCAATAACTTTAAATCTCTTATAATGATGACAGGATCCGAATTTATTTCGCAAAAAAAAAAACTTAAATAAACATATTAATTTTAAGAGAATACTATTTTTTCTGTTTAAAATTCTTTATAGCTGGTAGAGTGGTTATTCTTGGCTAGTGTTCACCGATCCTCATTACGGATAATCAGTAATCATCTACCAAACTACACTTACCGGATGTTAAGCTACTATGGCTGCAATACGGATGGATACTCCAGGCGAGCACTCGAGGATGATTCGGAACCCTAATGTTAATAATATACCTACTATAAGTATATTCTGTGTTATAATTTCTTTATACAATACAAAAACTGTATATTTTCTTAATAAACCTATAAGGAAATGTATAATTATCTTATTTTAACACACAAATATTCTTATTATTTTAATATAGAAAACTAAGTAGCACTTTAGAAACGGGGATTAATTATGAGAATGTGAGAGATAAAAGCATAGCTGCGAAAGCAAATGAACTTCCTCATTAATATGCTCCTGTAATATGAAGAAACTGTGTTATATTGTGTGTAAAACAGTACCTCGTGTAAAAAAAACCATTAAAATTTCCACTACTTATTGAAATTCAAATTCAAAATATCTTTATTCAAATAGGCTTTTACACGCACTTTTGATTCGTCTATTATTACTATAAAAAGGCCAGTGTAGTCAGTCCATGAGGGAGTACCACCGGCTCGGAATGCTGCTCTGTTGAGAAGAGCCGGCCAGAAACTCAACAGTTGCTCTTTTAAAAGGAATTTTAACAATGTACACATCTAACATTATATTATCAACTCTGCGAATGAATTGACAACTTCATTTCCACATAATTCGATACACTACGTATTCTTGAATATTATAATAAGAATTATTTAAAAATAAACTTTTGATTTTAGATTTAAATCTAAGAAAAGGAAGGTCTAAGATATATTGTGGAACTTTATTTTATATACGTACACTCAAGCCCATGAAGGATTTGTAAACTTTTTAAGACGAAATTTAGGCGTTAGGAATTTATTTTTTATTTCTTATAAACGTGTGTCTGTCATTGTTTTTAATATAACAGTTAAAATTTTGCCATATAAATATATTATTAAATATGTATTGAAAAGTGACCATAAGAATACCAATTTTAAATCCTCAGGGAATCTCTAGCTTTTAAGTTATAAATAGTCTGCATAGCTTTTTTGAAAATAAAAAAGGAAACAATTTCTACCAAATATTAAAATGCCGTAAGACAAAATACTATGAAAATAACTAAAATAAACGAGTTGAGCCGAATTGACGTCCGTTAATTGTCTTTTCTGTACTGAGTGCTGAGTTCTGAGGGACGGGGGTTACACTATAGCTTTTTATATAAAGTTATAACCTAAGGAATTTGTTGAGTCAGTTATAACACTTCATTGTTAAAGAACAAGCTACAATTTTGACTTTTTACATAAAAAATTGTAAACTCCATGCATTTAATTTTCTTAGTATTTAATAGTAAATTATTAATAATGAACCAACAAAGAACTTGTTTCAGAATATTGTTCGTCATTATTAGTTCTTTGACTCTCAACTTTAAAAACAAGCGAAGTATCATCAGCAAAAAGTACGATATTACATAGATCTTTCACGAAAAACGACAAGTCATTAATATAAATTAAAAATAAAAAGTGGCCAAGAATAGATCCTTATAGAAAACACATTCTTAGGTGAGAACCCGTCGATTTAGAATTGTTTACGGAAACCCTCTGGACTCTTTGATTAAGGGACAATAACATCAATCGCGTCACAACGTATACCATAGTGGTTAAGTTTTGCATAGCAACGTTTGATGGTCTACGCAATCAAAGGCTTTGGACAAATTATAAAACATCCAAGTCGTTTCAAGTCTATCGCCACTTTGAAACAAACTCCTTTGCTGTTTTCCATCAAATCTGGTAATATATATTTGATAAAAATAAAGATAATTATGGGGCAAAATCATTTATATTATTATATAAGTACTTTTTTAAATAAAATTGACATACCACAAAGACCGGTTTTTTTCGGATTTAAGGTTCTAAATGTTTTAGTAATTTCATCTGATGAAAAAGGTTTAAAAGCAACACATTTATTACTACTCTAACGTTATTAATCAATTCGGCGATTGCATCAAATGATGAAGAATTGAAGTTTCTCGTGACTGTTACTAGAATTTCATAAAAAAAAACTCAAAATTTGTATCTGTATTTATTTCAATATTATCAATTTCTATGTTTATAGGTCCATTTTAACAGTATCCCAACTTTTCCAAGTAACAATAGATCAAACATCCCACGTTGCCTTTTTTTATCTCCTGTATTTATTTCGAATATAAATCGACTTAGCTTGAACGCAAACGTTCTTAAATATATTTTTTAATTCCCAACTTTATTCAAGAACACCGTATCATGATTCCACTGCCTCTCACCATATAAATCATATAATTTTACTGTTTCTATATATTCCGACGGTAGCCCAATCACTAAATTTAAGTTTACGGTATTTTGTTATCGTTTGTGGAATAAAAATATTATTAAATTAATGTAACAAAGAATCGAAAACATTATTACATAAATTATTTGAATTATCATTACCTAGATTTACTTTAAGCACTATTTGTGCAATATTGTTTTTAATAGTAAGGATTCTATTGTTGTAATCGACCTGTAAGTAAATTTTGTGGAGCCTTTCGATTTCATGATTAATTAAGAGAGAAAATTTTTGACCACATTAGCCTAAACTTAAAATTGATATTATCATAAATGTTACTGTGACAGAACTCATTATCAATACAAGTCACGGAAACAATATAATCCGAGTAGGTTCTGAAAAGACGTTCAACAAGTTATAAGATTTAAGCAAATTTAATAAAGGTACACTAGACGAAGTTACTTGTAATATATCTACATTAAAGTCACCGCAAACTATCAGTGATTTATTTTTATGACAAAGTGTTCTTCTGTACACGCATAAGATAATATATTTATTGAGCTCAATGCAGGATCAATAAGTCGCTCAAAAGAAAACGCCACTATGTCTGAGGAAGACTTTAAAATTACATCACTACAGGGTAAGATAAGTGAGCCATTGTAAATAGCTTTCTGTCTACAGAACAAACTTGACAATCTGTAATTTTCTATATTTATAATATTGTTGCTCTTTGACAACTAGTGCTAGGTATTGCACAATTAACTAAAGTTATATTTTTTAACAAACAGTTTCACTTCCAATTCCTTGCCATCCATGTATTGTCTTGATTGTATACTTAATAACAATTACAGTTGTTGGTTAGAGCTATATCTCTATGTTATGCGGGATGGTGATACCTAATATAGTTTTTGATGATATTCCTATCCCATTTACTACTAAAGTAAAAAATGTAAGTATCATAACTGATGAAAATCTATGAACACCGCATGTCAATGAAATACAGCCGTTAGCTATTTTTTTCTCTTCACTAGCTCAAGAGATTCCAACATTTTCTTCCAATGAAAACCAAGGCTATGTTTGCAAATTCATTATTACTTCTAATTGATTATTATGATGATCTTCTGGAGGAGTTGTTGTTGATCCTTGTGAGGAAACTAAATTAATACCCGATCAAATTAAAAAGAAATCTGCATGTTCTCTCATTCCTCTACAATTTCCTTTTTAATCCAGTATCATCAATGTAATTAAATTTCAATATTTGTCCCTCCTAAGTATAGGTCGTTTATTATCCAACGCTAACTTAAAACTTGCAGTATCTAGCAACGTACACACAAGGTTTCTGAATGTGCAATCATGCAGTGAAATCATAGATAGGCCTTCCGCAGTTTGTTCATGAGTCATCTTCTTTAGACTCTCTTAAAAAAGACATTGACAGATTGGACGAAAATAAACAATAAATACTTGTGTTAGATTATTAAATTCATGATTTAATGTGTTTTGCATATGTTTATATTACTCAGAATATATGTTACATATTTGTTGGTAATACATTTATAATTTTTATATATTAATTGGTTATATATTTACACTACAATCCCATCCCATATAGTATTGTTGTAAGTACACTTTAACTTGAATTAGATTTAGTTTTTTTATTATTTCTTTTTTTATCTACGTTAATATTTTCCTTTATATCGTGTTTTTCACTTTTATCCACCACGTGAGATGTTTTGTTTTTTCATTCATTCAGGGGTTTACCGGAAGAGATCCCGTCATGGGATAAGTCTTGTGCACAAATTTCTGTTGTTGTCCACTAAGCTATATACAAATATAAGTATATATATATATATATATATATATATATATATATATATATATATATATATATATATATATATATATAAGTATCATTTGTGTACAATAAAGGGCTAAGAGAGAAACCAACAAGCATTCAATAACATATTACAAATAGGCCATCTGGTTTATCTTTCAAACGAAGATTAATGATTTATTATCTCTCCCAGTTATCCAGTTATAAATATAAATGTTAATATTTATTTTATATGTTTTTTATAGGTATACTACTTCTTTCATTGGTATTAAAATTAGAATTTATTATGTATTAGTATAATTTAGTTTATCGTATAAATAGTGTTTGTTTAGTTATTTCGTCTTTATTTATCATATTATTTTCCAAACACAAAATATTATATGTAATGTGTACCTATTTCTGCCCTTTCAAGTCATCTTTGTTACACTCATGGGTAACTGGAAGAGATCGTTTAATTAAGATAAGCTCATCCAACGTTTTTTATGTTTCCTAATATTTTCTTTGCACTATAATTTGGTATATAGAAGAACCAGATTGAAATTGATTTAATCTGGGGATCTTTAATAGTAAATAATAATAATAAATATTTTTATTACGATTCATCAATACCTTAAAGACTAATATACATATACATGTTTAAAAACACAAATAAAGCATTACACAAGACGAGATGGCGACAACTTGCTCAGAGTGGTGTCACGTACACTTCCGCGGAATCGCCGATATACGATCCCCTTCGGCCACAACTCTTCCTTGAGAAAGGTCTGTACATCATGAGTTGATAACCGCGTTCCCGCGCTGGTTACGAATAGACGACTTCTTTACCGTCTTCTTCTCCACTTTGATGAAACCAACCTTGACCATGCCCTTGATTGGGCTTTATTGTTTTGGAATTCGGTCAGGAACAGCTTAACAATAACTCTTTCAAATTGCGAGCGGCGAAAAAGGCAGAGTAGGCACACTTGGGGGTCGGAACGCCAGCTCAGACATGAGCAGGTGACGTAGTAAAGCTCATTCGGCACCAAAGCAGGCTTGTCGTCCGGGACTATGTCCTGCACATTTTTCTGACACCTATCCCTCCGACAGAACAGCATCTGTTCGACTTTGCTAAGCAACTAGAACAACGGAAGCTTAGCACTACTGATCTTCTCCGTCTTGAAGCTTGACTTGCAGATCTGACGATGCTGACCTCGTCCATATAGTGGATGGAATGGAATGATATATGCACACTCCTCGTCGGCTATAATTGGTTTTGAACAAATAGCGACATAAACAGGTAGAGGCCACGCGACATGTGAATGTAATTTGGTCCGAGCAATGCTAAAACGTACGTACTCAACTAGAAGCGCTGAAGCTGGATTTTTGGACTATTAATAACTTGTAATAATAGTATAGAATATTTTTTGAGCAAGAAGGGAAGAACTACATTTTAACATAACTAAAAGTTTGTTTTAAGACGATTATTTCAGATTTAGACAAAATTCTTATAAAGTATAATTTTTATATATAGAAAGATAACTTAGAATATCGATATTATCTCATTCATATATTGTTAAATTTACCCAACGATTATTTATTTCACATAACTTGCCAACACCAAGATAATCAGTCAGACCATAACTTCTTTCATTCTTATCAGGTTGAATAAGATGTTCCAAGTGAATGTATTTGTTATTTGCATCTTGACAAGATATTTTATTCATCTTGTTTTCAGAAAAATATAAGATTTCATATTTTATAAATATTCATATATATATTTTTCAACCAAACTACATTTATTTATTATTATAATATTAAATAAATGTTTTTCTTATTAAAAGTAATAAATTAAAAAACGTGCTGAAACTCAGTAATATTTATTTATCACATAACATTGTATAAATATTTTCTCAAATAGTTATTATCTATGACCTTACTAAAATATATTAATTTAACATTTATTGTTACATAACATGACAACTTACAATGTATGTTAGCTATTAATACTTATCTGGCGACAGAACCTCAAACTAATCTCACGTTAATATTATTTTAGATTTCACTGTCACTTACTGTTTTAATCTGAACATCTGAAGAGTTACTCCCAACTCCCAATTATAAACTACACCTGTACCTGAGGTCTCAATCCTTTTACACTAATTCACCAACAAATAATCCTAAGAAAGTGGAAACACCATTACCATTCGCAGTAGAATCAAAACACTAATAATATTATATTCGCTCGAGGCTTAATGTCTGTTACAATAATCGTATATCATTTTAGTATGATTTAAATATCTTATAATTATATATACAATATATTTATATCTATTAAATATTAATATATCAATTTACAGTTGCGACAATCTATTAGTGAAGTATTATATCAATAATTATATAATCGCTTACAATTTAGGTATTTATTGAGCGTTTTACTGGAGACTTTTTACATTCTTTGTCACGAATTGGCTCAAAAACTACTTGACACAAAATTATGAAACTTTTCAATCAAACAGACACACATTAGGTGATGGTTTTAATAAAAAAAAGTATATATATATATATTTTAATATCATGTCAAAAAACTGATATCCTATGAAGTCAATGGGAAACGATGAGTCAATAGACTGGGCTCGCTTCGCTCAATATGCAAACGGCACCTGAGATTTCGGTAGCGCAGCGAGTTGAAAATGAGGGTTTGTTGGCGCCCCTAGTTTATTCATAATTCTTCTATTTATTTTAATAATATCCAAATTATATTTTATAATATTACAAGATCATGTGACAATTGATAATGTACTTAAAACACTGCTTAATTGAAATTTAACAGCAGGCTAATACTTACAAATTTAAGTTGTATACTCCGAATAATCATTTAATATTCTTACCTTTATTCTAAACATACAATTCATAAATATTGCATTCATATTATTGCAGGTACTTAATTAATATTACTATATTTGATGGAGCCATTTCATGCACAAAAAAAGTATACATAAAGTAATTTCCAATATCATATTCCAAAACCCCATTTCGCATCGTCATCGCATTAATATTGTAAACGTGCCATAAAACGAGAGATAAAAACGGGATTCGAATCTGCGGTGAGCCGCTGACAAATGGCTGCCGATCAAGTTTACAAGTTTCCGTACTGCGAAAATAATTTCGAATCGGAACTATCGCGATAAATCGTGGCGCGTCGCGTCTCCAACCACAGCAGCGCCACCCTTTATCACACGTGGCAGCTTTAAAATTACATATTATTATTAGTAACCTATGAGCATAGCACATTACTTTTAAGTATAACCATAGACGGCTAAACTGCGCTGTTACTAAATATTTCTTAGAATAATAATAATTCAAAAACACTGACAAGTTTGCAATTAAGTGTAAAATTTTAAGTTAATCGGACAAACAATATATATATATATATATATATATATATATATACAAACTAAACAAACTATTTTACAAATGATAAAACGGAAACTAATATAATATTCATTAAATCATGTAGTTTCCATAATTCAATATAAACACGACTTCAGCTTCTGTATTAATAAATTATAAGTTGTCTCGCATCACGTACGTCGTCCCATAATTCATACCCACTCCTAATTTATACTTCCCATAGAGATTTGCGATTTCTAATATTGATGTTAATCTGATAACGTGGTGTGGATGCCAATGTTATATTTTTGATTTTGTTTGAAGTTGCGATTTAATAGAGTACATGTTGTGAACTTTAATATCTACTTCCAACCAACCAACGTACTTCACAAATTACTTTTAGCGTATATAGTTCTGACGTTACCGACGTCATCGATCCTTGCTTTCCCAATTGATATGTAATCAAAATTCTTTATTGAAAGAAAATATTCAATCAAAAACATAACATGTAAAGAGCCTCGCCTGTCTCTCCATATCTTATTGTGCTACAGTCAATAACTTCATAATTAAATCCTTAGTTTGATCTGCAATAGGCGTCACGTAAACCACTCAATATGTAAAGATAAATTACTTATTACTTTTATAAAGTTTTAATCTTTAATCTTGTATTATGTTAATTGTTTTGTTTATGAGACCGTTACTACTGTGTGCCTTCATGGAATTTCATTACCTAAGTTAGTGTGGAACAATGACAATTAAAACTTTGACTCTATTTTTGTTTAAATGAAATTAATAAGTGAAAAGAAAGATAAAATTAGTTTCGTACTTGTTGTTTTACAAACTAATTAAAAGATTTCTAATAATTTCTCTCTACAATTTAGATTTTTAAGTAATATATTCTCTTTTGCACTAACTGTTAAATATAATAATTAAGGCAGTAGAGCGAAATACTGATATATTGATGTATTAATGAAGTTCATGATGAACTAATACTGCTTATTTTGAGTTTTTGAGTATATAATGTAATAAGGTCTTTTCCACTATTTCGAATTGTATTGAAATTAAATTAACATAATGTTTAATTAATGGATTGTAATAAATTAAATTAAGATTGTAATTTATTGTTCTAAAGTATCAGAAGTGAAAATATCCATATCTCGCGGCAGCTCCTGACTTACCAACAAATAATAAGTCTTTTGTCCGGGACCGCTTATTATGAAGTGGTGCTCGACAATTAAGAGTCGGCCTCGCAGACGCTTCAGGCGCGAGCGATATATATATTTATCTATACTGTCGTTCTACTTATTACGTGCAGATACTAATATAAATAACACCTACTTATAAAATAAACAATGAACATTTATTATAAAATAATCAAAATACTAATAAGAGAGAAAGGGGGAGGCCTTGAGTGACCTTCGAAAACACTGTATCTATGATACTGGAGGAAGGTCACGTAAAAAGAATGAGGACCCCGAAGGGCATGTATGAAGAGGTTGATGTCTGTGGCCGAGGCGAAAGAAGTATGCAGGGACCGTAGCGTTTGGCGCTCCGTTGTCTCTGGCTACCCCGTAAGGGATATGGCGTGAAGCTAAATAAATAATAAATAAATAAATAAATAATCAATATACATTTTGTGGAGTTTATTTTTCTTGTAATGATGTATAAATAAAAAAAAGAACACAATGTAAAAACTAAAGTATGGAGGTACGGATGTAATGTCCTCAATTCAAATTATTTTATTTAAAAGACAACAGATCTGTAAGTACAATTAATCTTGTTTATGATTTATAAGTATAATACTTAACCACTATGATATATATACTGCAGAGACCACCACAGACAACACTAAGTTAGCAATATATATGATATATCTTGTTCATTTTGTTTCAGTGACAGACAGAGGGCATTTGGCAGTATCCAATTATTTTAATCAAATGAAGTGCCTTCTTTATATTAATATCATAATAAAAAATACTCAAGTAGTAAATTTGTTTAATAATAAGTTTATGAAAGTGATCACTGAACGTCCAATTTAAGATCACTCCGTTTTAAAATATACAGTCATAAAGTTTCGTTCTTATTTGATATTTAATTAGCTGTCATCCTTTTCTGTTCATCTTATTAGTATGAAATATGGTTTCCATCTCGTTATATTTAACAGAAGATGTAACCTCATTACAGTTTCAAATATTCGCTACCGTACAAGTTTGGTCCGACATCGTTTCATTAATTGCTTCACTTTTTACTTTATATCGTTTCTATTTTAGAATTATTTTATAATTATCATAAAAACAATCCATTTATCACTTTTCGATTTAAATACATGTTTAATTTTATAATAATACTTCACTTTATTAACTTTATTTTATTATTTTATTTAGATATAAGTTTATCTAAAATTTTTACAAAATAAAGTAGACTTCTGACACGAAAAAAAAATATTGGCCTACTTCGAGTGGAGATTCTTCACTTGTTAATTCAGTATCACCAAATATTCTAATTACAGAATACTATTAACATTATCCTTTAATAAATTACTCTTTATTATTTATCATCTTTATCAAGAGGGTGTACTCACTGATTATCTCATTTGGTAATGAAAGCCCTCTTGTCTCGTTGCAGTTTTGTGATCTTTGTGTCGACCCCACGCCGACAACTAATTACAGATATGGCGTTCTTTTTTTTGATCACAGAGTTCTAGTTTAATTATCTTGAACCTAGACGACTACTTGACATTATTAATTTCTACAAACTAACATAACATTCTTGACATAAATTAAATAAAATAATATATCCATTTTAGATCGTCGTTATATTGTTATTATTTATACAGCCATGTATTTCACATTCAATACTTGTGATACGGTCAAATTACCGTTCTTAAAATTTTGTAAAACTTACACATTTTTAAACGTTATAATATCGTTATCAAACTACATGACAATTCTTATAATATGCATATAATATTTTCTACACTCTTTACTTTTAGTTATTTCCATTATTACCTGCGTTATATAATAAAATAACTTTTAATAACCGGTCAATTTGACGGCATGCGGTGGGAACAGGTATACAAGAATTGTCGGTAGGTTTAGTGTTAAGTCCATAATTATAATAAATTTGCTTGTCCTTCATTCTTTTTTGCCAAATTATGATATATTCAAGACAAAGTATGAATATGAATAAAAGTATAAGTAATTTAACGGGTCCCGAGGACGTCGCGGTTCTTTATGGCCATGGCTATGGAATACATTTCAACGGTCATTAATTTTTACGACATTAACTTTTCAGAGAGCATAAAATAATTTCGCTTGCAGCCGACGACTGCAGTCTGTTTACAGCTTTTAGATAAATTTGATTCACCCCACATGCTCTATATTGAATACAATAATTATATCATTATTATAATAAATAGCGGAATGGTGTTTGCGGTACTCGATGGTAATTTTCCAAAGCTGCCTTTAGTTAAACAATAGTATTATTGTTTGTTGTACATAATAGAGAGCGAGAGGTCCACTCTTCAGAATCGAGGAAGTGTGAGATATTGGACCTCCTTCCAGGAGAGGTCTTGCGGTGCTTAATTTCTCCCTTAATCTCTTACTTACTATGAAGTGCATTTTGCTCTTTACAGATATATAATAATTACACATTTAATAATTTTGTTAGTATAATAAACATATTACTAAAAATGTCTTGTATTTAATGAATACACACAATGGTCTAAAACAATAATTTAAAACGAATGCATTAAAAGCTAGATGGTGTATTAGATGATTTTATGTTTAAATTTCTTTAATAAATAAAACTTTCATACCAAGAATAATTAATTTTTTCGCTTACTCGTCTAATTAGCGGCTGGAACTTTGAATGTAATGGCGTTATAGATTAAAGTTATAGAAACTCAAAACAAAAGGTGACCTTATAAGAAAATAATAAAGTATAGTTTCCAGTAACCAATAATGCAGATTAAAGTCAGTCTCACCGGTGTCGAGTAGTTTTTGTGAAGCGCAATTAGAAATGTCAGGAAAAATCTGAAAGGACTTAATGGTTCTCTCTCACCGATTTTGTCCTTTTTTTGAGTAAAAATTATTTAAGAAATAAATATAGCATAAGTGGAAGATATATATATATATACATATATAATATTTTATATAGTTATAGTGCTTGGCATTATCTTAAAGTTTTTATATGATGTTATTTTGTTCCAGGTACGTAAGCAAGTTATACGTTCACTAAAGGAAGGTATGTTGAAATCGGCTGTTTTGTAATACCTCATTCTGTTCCAATAACAAACAGCCTGAAGGATACTGATATGAAACCATCGATACCGCATCTCTTAAAGTGTTACTGACTTTTTGTATAACACACCTTTTGTTTTGTGTGTTTTGCTGCTATTTTTTGGTTTCTCCTGACTGAAGACTAATATCTCTAAAGTTCTATGAGACTCACTAAAATTTACTATTATATACACGAGTGCGACAGTGTGTCTGTCTGCACCTGTAGTGATTTGTAATTTGTAGGCTACACCGGTAATTGGTTGCTAGTTCTAATCCGTACCAATTTGTTAAAATGAGATCGTTGCCAACTTCCAGCTGATTACTAGTAAGCTGTAATTTGCTGCTAAGTCCTTCATAGTTTTTTATCTAGAGCAGTTGTCCCAACATTATCATTAAGTGACAAATTCGAATACATTTTTAAATATTTTTTATAACAGAACGTAATTAGTGTACTTATCTCTAAGTGAAATATGACCAAATTAGAATACAAGCAATAAAATTAGTATCAAATTCAAATTATCTTTATTCAAGTAGGCATTTACATGCACTTTTGAATCGTCAATTATTACAATATAAAAAAAAGTCAGTGTAGTCAGTCCGTAAGTAAGCTACCACTATCTTTTTCATAAAAAGAGTACAGTGCACAGTCCTCTATATTTATTATATCATTTAGATATTTTAGAATTTTTTCTTTACATGCTATTTCGCGAAAATATACAAACTAATCGTTAAACCTTAAATGATTGTTGATATGTCATGTGCGACTTTAAGCTATAAGCGGAACTTAATAAAGCTTAATTATCAGATTTTAAAATCACAGGTTAATGAGGACTCAGTGTATAGATAAACACTTTTGCCTGCAGGTCGTTCACACTTGTCCTAAATACTCCTAACGGTTGAGTCCTTTATAAGGGCTAATGATTGGACGTAATGGTTATTCAAAATGGTTTCTTTTGTGGATCCTATAATAATTATAAATATATATTATATTGTTTGATTTACATCCATATTTAACATAATAGAATATGATTTTTTGTTATTTAATATCGATCTTAGCAACTAGATCAGCACAATTACTTACACGTGAAATTTTATTTCTATATTAGCCACATAAAGTTTAAATATTAAACAATATATTTTTCTATATATAGTCTTCCGAGTTATTTCATTTCTGCCACGCTGTAAAACTGAAGCTGTTTTCTTTCTTACAATGAAAATCGTCCATTCCAACTGTAGCAAGGCGTCCCGTTCAATTTATTTGTAAATATAGCTAGAAAATGTTTAGTTAGAGTTTACAAGTTACAAATTACCGATACCTATATAATTATACTATTAGTATATAGAATAATACGGCTTAAGAGATCATCAAATGCTTATAAAGTTATGAAGTACTAACACGTCTCAGAGAATAAGCAGCTTGCTTTAATAAAGTTAAACCTGCAAGGCAACTTATAATATTATAGTATATTACGGTCAATTATAGTGTAAGTTATATATAGAATCAAGTTAAGTATGTTGTAACCTCATTAGAAATTACAACTTCTTGAATATATATTATTAGATCAATTTCAATTAGCTCTGTAGTAAACTGATTTGATTAAGTAAATTTAAGTTTGTTTTTCTTTTACTTAGGCTTTATTTATAAGTAAATTTAAGTTCGTCTTTCTTTTACGTCTTTTATTTACAAAATTTTATAAGCATAAAGGTGTCTTTAGATATAATTGCATGTTTAATTTAAAAGACAAAAGTATTAAAACTAAAAAAGTACGTCTCTGGCAACCCCGCAAGGGATATGGCGTGAAAATAAATAAATAAATCCAAAAAGATTCATCATTGTTGTTTGTTACAAAACTACAATAATTAAGAATCGTTTGTTAAGGCTTAGGAGTTGTGTGATCTTTACTTGTATGGTCTTTGTTGGGAGCAGGTGTCATTTGAGCAGTAAGTAATGTACAACTTACTTTGCTAAGTCGCAGCCGAGTGTATGTACCTACCTGTTAATGTTGTTTTGTGGTTAGTTCATTGTTAGTTTAGAATTTGCTAAACAGTTGTTGCTTGTTTAACTTTTTGTTTAGAGTTTTACGAATACATAAATTTTTACTTAATCACTTAGTAAAACTATATATAAGATTGGTTGATATGATATCTAAATGAACTCTAACATACCCCTACAGTTGAAGAAATTTCCAAGAATACCTGACAAACTAATAAAAGCAAACGACAATTGAAACGTCACAAACGATTAAAAAGTTCCTCCCCAAGGAAGATGTGACACATATTAATTAAGCCTTTACGAAGAACAAAAGCACCATTTGTCAGTGTCCCATTCACGTATTAAAAAACAAAGTTTAGAAAGTGAACAAAGTCAACGAGCGTGGAGAAGTAAAAAGTTAAAATCGACATCAGAAGAACAGTGCTCCGTTTTTTAGTCAGCGGAGTTCTGTCTTCATTTATCAAAACTGATCAAGCCGGGACGATTAATAACGAGAGATTTAAAGGTTCGATTCCCCTTTTATTCTATTTTTATCTAAGTAGTGATCGATTAAAATATAACATTTTAACAATATTAATAGAAATTTCTCATATGTTTGAATTATTTCTTATTTCTAGTTATCAATTCCAGTAAAAAGGCATGACGTGGTATAAGATAAACATACTAATAACAAGATAAGATTAGTATTGTATTATTTTTAAATTTAATTTCTTAATATATATTTATAAAATATGCTACGGCGAAGTCCTAATACATCTTTCGAAATTTTACATAAAATTTCCAATTGTTCTTATAAACTTTACAAAGAAGTCACCGGCTTTGTAAAAAGCGTTAGTTCGTTTACGAAAAATTTTGACGATCTAATTAAAGCTTTGAAACTTCGAGACTTGTTGACGCGTTCCTGCTTCACTTTATAAATTGCTGCCATCATATGTCCCTTCTATAAGTTATTTTCAATTCTTAAGCGACGCTGTTATATTGTTCAAGGTCTTTGTTGTCATGAATATTTAAAGACAGAAAACGCCCTATATATATATTTGGTAGGGTTTAATACCAATGTCTTGTTACATTCTAATTAAATGTTGTGATAAAAGCCGCTCAAGCTTTATTACGTTATCTATAAAATAATCCAATTACTGGTAACAAGCCTTTCAATTATCAAATCAATCATTTATTTTAACTTTAAGCATTACATATAAAGTGCAAAAAATTTGATGGTTTAAAACACACTGATTTTCATGACATGTATAAAAATAATATGTATTATTTGCAGTGAGGAGAAAGTCTAGGTCCATGCTGTCATTCAATTACCAAATTTTATATCTTTATCTAAACAAATATTATATAGTTAAAAAGTTTGTTGGTTGTTTGTTTGAAAGCGCTAATTTGAAAAACTGCTTGTGGCTCTAGCAAACATTAGACGACTCTTAGAAGAAAGTGAAGAAAATATAACAAATATGTGAATAATGTCACTATTTGGTATCCCATTTCATTAGTACATGTGTGAAAGTAAAGTATTAAAAAAACTATTTAAGCTATACTTCAAAGCTGTCACAATGTTTTGATCCTTCAAAGTAGATAGTTAAAGTTTTACATTCAATTATCAAGGTTTTTATTATTTAACTTAGCATATTAATCCATTAAACAATCAAAACCACAAATCACTAGTGCTACTTAATCCAGCGATAATCATAGAATTTATCCAAAGCGCAATCGAGTGTAAATTTAGAGGCTATCAGTTGGAATGATGGAGAGGGCTTATCTCCAAACAGGAAATTATCAATTGCCTAGTTACGTCAAGTCAAATAAATAGCCCTTATTGTCATAAATGTAAGGTCTATAATTGCCGCTACTATTTTGCCCACTGTACATCAGTTATTCGTATTTGTCTGACTCGTAATCCATTTGATGCGGTGCCCGGTGTGATTCTAGCTTTAAGGTTGATATAAGGCTCACGCATACTTATTTAAAGTTCAACAACGCTTCTTACATATACACATTACTGCATACAAAAGTATACAGAAATGGAATATGCAAATGCTTATTGTAAAAGTCATCTTTGACAGACAACCAGTGAAAGGATTTCAGTTAAACGTACTGGATATTAGCAATTTAGCAATGCGATGAAATAGTGAATAAAAAAGGTACATAGAATAAATGTTTAATTAGTTTAACGTATGAATTAAACTACTAGGTACTTTTGCTGAAGTTTTAAAACAATTAAACCTTAATGTTACTAAATCAAACGTACAATAACAGAGTAATTTGAAACAAACGCAGTGACAACCCTACTTCGTATTATGTCTAAACTCTTGACGTTGAAATAAGTCTAACGCGCTAAATTAAGTATTCAAGTTACACTCGGATTAGTCTATAATATATTGTAAGTTAATAAAATAATCCTAAATGTTGCCTACTGTATTATCTACTTAGGTACATAAGTTAGATGAGTTCATTAACCTTTTTTGTTCAATTTCTAATCAAAAGTTATCTTTTTTGTATCGAACCTATCTTCTCGATCGCAATATATATGACGAGGTAACAAGACATTACAACTACGTTCCTACACTCATTATATTTTTGTTTGTTTTAATCTGTACTATTTATTTTTTGCATCCGCTATCTTAAATTGATTAATTTAATATTGTAACATTATCTGTCTGTCACGGATTTCTTTTACAAAGTCTTATATATTATTTAATTCATCCTAATACTGCTGATTTGTAATTCGAGGAAATGATAGTTTAAAGTAAACTGTAACTAGTCGTAGGAGTAGTGCCTGTCTGCACTGATTACATCTGCGTTGTCAACTACCGCCTTAATATTCGCAAAAATATTTCAATTAGTTTCTTTCTAGTTAGTAGGTACCATAGGTGATTTGATCAAACACAATTTGACATTTTCAGATATTTAATTTTGTCAAATTTTGACGATTTATTATTAGAGCAATGCAATTCTTTAAGATTTCGAAATATTTGATTTTTTTTTTTGAATGAAAATGAATAATCATGTCATTTGATTTAGTGCGTGATTTATTATTATCTCAATGATACATTATAAATTAACACCTTCGCAGTCGCTGATGTTACAATTATTTACTTACGTTTATTGCTGTACGGACCAGACTAGACTAGACTATTGCAGACTGTGCACGGTTAGATTACACTTTACACACAGTAATTACAAAATTGTAAACCAATTACGAAAGGATTTATTGCGACGGGTGCAGAATTAAAACAGTACAAAAACTATAAGGAAACCTTAAAGTTAAACCACATGAAGCCGTTCAATCTCTTACGTATCGATCGAATTTAATAGTCTGTGAACTTTTATGAATTGAAAAAACATAACTCAAAATCTAAACATAATGGAAAATATCTGATGGAAGCTTTCCATCCGATGTCTGTCCAGCGTCTAGTCTCTAATGTCTCAATTATATGGCAATTAGACTTACTGCTGGCAGCGCGACGTCTGGAAATATGGATGGTATTCAGCGTTTATTTAATTGAATACCTCAAATTTTAAACATTACAAATTGTAAAATTATCAATGAATCTAAAATATGGGGAATAGGGACTATAATATTTAGATGAGTAAGTCCCTTTAACTGGTAACATTTTTATATATGTTTCATATTATATATATTTAAATAACGGCATTTTACCTATAACTATTCTATAGACATCACAAAAACTAACAACTAAAGACAGTAACATGTGAATGTAAATCAAAAGATAACATCTAACGTCAACAATAACAGCCGGAGATCAGATAATATTAGATGCATTCGCTCGAATGTGTAGCGGACACACTGGCGTCGGTGCGTCAGACCGATGAAGAGGAACTACCACTCGCTTCAGATATTTTTGCTATCTGATATACTTTGAGTCCAAGTTAAATATAATATTAATAATTTTAAAGGAAATATTCTCTCTTGGATTTACAGGTACAATATAAAATATATACTAGGATCCGCCAACCGTGCGCGGCGGGAGTTGAGCTGAGCCCCGCTCCTTACTTCTTTTCTTGATAACTTTTAAATAGCTAAACATTTTTTCAATCTGTGTTCGCTATAACATCCGCGTTCGGCTCAAACATACATGAAAAAATGCTAACTATCTCGTCGCATTCTGGAGACAAACTAAACACAAAAAAAGGTCTCCCAAACGGTTAAGAGCTTCGCTTCCGCTCACCTTAATGAAAACATATAAATTGACGGGTTCTAAAAGAAAATTTGAGTTTTAACTTCCTATCATTACATTATAGGGTATTTAAGCGCATTCCGCTCAAACTCGCTCCCTACACCACAAATAGTTCACAAAGCTTCCTCGCTTTTATACGAGGCTGTTGGAGTATCGCACGTCTTAATAAGACCGACCTGAATAGTGAATCGTGGATTTGCAAAGCTCATTTAATATCTCCTTGCTCGTATAAACGCTGTAATTAAACGATGAGCTTCATACAGAACGAGGCCTTTGTTCTTTCATAACTTTATAATTAGGTGTGAGAAGGAATACATTATATAAGTTATAAACGTTTATTGCTTCTCACGATGAAGGGAAATTGCAAGTGTTTAATAAAATAAAATTTTAATGTTTTTGTATTAAGTTGATTTTAATTAAGTAACTGTGTTTGTATATTACCAATATATAATATTTATAGAAAAAAGGTTTATTGTTAAAATAATATTAAAAGAGAAAAATAAAATGGCCCTTTAGATAGATTTTTACAGACAGTCGCAAATAGATTTCACTCTTAGCACAAGAAAGCGTCAGTAGTCAATTAACATGATTACCAGCCACAGCCTCCCTGCAGACAATCACATCAACGCCTCGGAGTTCGATGCCACCATGATCTGAATCCTAATGTGCTCCACACGTATCTGAATTATAAGTTCGTTCAATTTATCTTTGATAGAAGTAGATCAAAACAGTATTTAAATATTAAATATAAATGTATCGGATACCTTTTTGCAATAAGCTCCCATAACTATTATAACTGTTTATAACACGAAGATAAAATATTAACATATTATTAATAAACGTTTTTAAAACCTAATATTCTTCTTTAAAATGATTTTTTTTATTATTCCCGCACTTATCCTCCAATAAGGAGATCATTTTAATAATATTTTTTTTTACTTTTCCTCGGATATAGAGATCAGAGACTTTGTTGTTTCGGGGAAAATCAAGTATTAATTATATTTCAATTTATTCGTCACTTCTGCGATATGTTTATCTCTGACGAGACGGTATCAGTGTCTCAATTAACCTCAGCGAACCTGTTAAACGCATTACCTATCACCTCTACGTTGCCATGACATATAGTTATGACTATTCGCCTTTGAGCTATAAATCTTTAGATTTTAGCATTCGAGAATACCATAATATATCGACCAAAAACAATTTAATAAGAAACTATTTCAAAGAACATAATTACCTAAGTTATTGTTAAATATATAAACGTAACTTGTCTATATATATAAGCGATTTACCACTCACTGACTCATCACAAAATCTCCGAAACTATCTGTCCGATTAACTTAAAATTTTTCATAGATAATTCTTTTGTGACGTAAACGTCCACTAAGAACGGATTTTACAGAATTCCTATCCCAACGGATTTCAACTTTATGCATTTCGTCAAGTTTTAAACCTGTAGGAGCTATACACTTAACGCGGGGGTAAGAGTTACTATAGCAACGGTTACCATAGCCACGGTTACGATGACAACGGATAATATGAGAAATGATACCATAGCAACATAAGTTCACATTCAAATTAATAGTGTACCCAGCGAAGCGAGAGAATAAGCTTGTATATAATAACAGAGCGGTGCAATTGATTTGTCATGTTAAACACTGTCGTCAACAAGGCTTTACTGAATCGCGATCCCACACAGGGAATTCTAAATACCTATTAATTGGGTGGTAACTATTTGAATGTTATCCACGTGCATTTAACGCTCTGTTGTTGGAGTTACGTAAATTAAAAAAAAATGGTTTTTTGTTTTTTAATTTTGTTAAGATTTATTTAGTTATACAGTTTAGGTAACAGAACTGTCAAACTGAACTTGACATGTTTGAGATCGTTATACAAAAATAATAACAAATTTTTTTATATACAAACCTTCATACAACGAAGAACACAAAAAAAGCAGCGTGTTTGACTGTTGTCAAGTGGATCTAAGTGAGCTCTTTCATTATGAACATTTTATTATATTTAATACTCCACCTTCCACAGTGAAAATAAATATATGTGTATTTGAAATACAATTTATAATAATCTAGTATGATATTGAACTGATTATATAATATACTAGGGACGCCAACAAACCCTCAATTTCGACTCGCTGCGCTCGCGAAATCTCGGGTGCTGTTTGCATATTGAGCGAAGCGAGCCCAGTGTATTCACTCATCGTTTCCCATTGGCTTCAATAGGATATCAGTTCTTTGACATGCTATTAAAAAAATATATATTTTTTTGACATTTTTCAAAAATTTTTTAAACCATCACCTAACCTGTGTCTTTTTGTTTGCAAAGTTTCATAATTTTCCGTCAAGTAGTTTTTGAGCTAATTCGTGACAAAGAATGCAAAAAGTCTCCAGTAAAACGCTCCGCTCACTTCGTTCGCTTCGCGCAATAAGATAGTAATACATATAACAATAGTAAAACAGACAGACACAACGTTGAAACAGCGCAATGCTCACTAAAACATAATTACCGTACATTTCGTTATTCGCAGTCACGAGGCACTCATTATAGTTCGTCATAATCGATAATTGATAGGATAATCAAAATTCGTTGTTAATGATGTTATGTTAACACTAAACCTACCAAGTACCGGTCAAATTGACCGTTCTTAAACTTGTAAAACTTACACATTTTTAAACGTTATAATATCGTTATCAAACTACGTGACAATTCTTAGAATATGCATATAATATTTTCTTACACCCTTTACTTTTAGTTATTTCCATTATTACCTGCGTTATATAATAAAATAACTTTTAATTACCGGTCAATTGTCACACAAGAATTGTCGGAATTGTTAAACACTTATGTTCAAATAAGTAAGATATAAAATGATATATAACAAGCTGGAGCTTGACAGATTTCTTTATTCACCTTTATTATATTTTATACTTTTGTAAATAATTTGTTGTCAACAAATGATATCCCATTATTACGATCAATCCATCGATTTCGATATGAGAAGCATAAATCCACACAATCAAATTTAAATATGGTCAATTTAATTTCAGTCGAGGAATAAATACGCTTGTTTAAGCAATGAATTTATGAATGGTTGGGGAATGGAAGGTGATTCATAGAGTTATTAGTAATATCCATTTACACAAAATGTTTCCAATTTTAATTTGAATCAGTTTTTTTTATATTGTTACTTTAATTTGTTCCTTATTATATATGACTAATGAATAATTCTAATATCTTTTTGTCGTCGAAAAAGTCTGTTGTTATTACCTGATTTTACTTGACTTTAACCTATATAAATATAAATGAATCACCGAAATCTTTGTACACGCACAACTTCCAAACGACTTCATCAAATTGGACAAATCTTTCTTATTTCTTCTTTATAGTGAAGAGAGTTTGTATTAAAAAAATGTTTAACAAATAATAGCAAATATTTCGAAATTTCAAAAAAGTGAGTGCGCGGAGACAGAAGACTGTGAGATGTCTTCAATATGACAAAACTCTGACAAAGTGACCTTCAGTTGTTCAGTTAGATTAAAGATACAAAAAGAAAATATAAAAACTAAAAATACCTATTGATAGCATGGATAGTTAGATTGACATTTCATTCAATTGATTATTTCAACAAACAGCAAAGTATTTATGAACCAGCAGACGAAATCGCTGTCAACAACTGGTTCATAATAAAAGAAATAGAGATAAAAGGTTGTATCACACTCGCATTAGGCATTCATCGTAGAAAAGGCGTCACCAAAAATCAGTAAAATAGTTGCGTTTGTGGAGCTCGTTTAAAATTCAAGGATCAGACGCGCACAATCCTGAAAGGAACGTTTCTTTTTATAGGGGTCACTTGGGTAAATAACGCGTCTCTATCCAACTCGTATGCAGAACACGTACCCGGCCGCCGAGCCGCCGCCTCTATATTTTGAATATTTGGCTCCTTCTGTCGATATATTGAGATTTGATCCAATTTTGCTTTACGCTTTTAAATGTTCTTTTACTTAAAATGTGTAGTTTTCAGTTTTTCGTGACATTGGGAAACAACGATAACAATGCGTCACTGTAGCATATAAACCCTTTTATTAAATGGACCCAATGTGTCTAATCAACACTGACAAAATAGACAATTTCCATGTTCAATTTTCAGATGTGGTACGAAAAATATTAATTATTTTAATACTTGAAAAGAGATAACAAAAATATTTAGTAAATAAAAAACTAAACGAATGTTTCAACAAAAAGCAAAACGGATTAAAGAAAGGATATGAAATAAATTAAAAGACAATTACGCAATTGAAATTTCTGCTTTCTTGAAACGTAATTACGTAATTAAATCATAACAGATGGTCTTCACACTAATTGCGTTACGAGAACGATTGTAAATGCATTACCGGATGTAAGAGAATACCAAAGAAAGAATTCGTTTTTTCGAAACAGCCATCATGAGCTCATCTCGCACCATTCGGATGCCGCACGCGTTTTGCGTCCTGCTAATATTTTAGAGCCCCCGCCCTAAAATACGAGGGATAGCGATTGCACCCGATCAAATATTCATATTTGTTTTCAAGCGAGTTTTGTCATTATTTTGTGTTAAAGTTAAATTAAATGCAATAATATATAACTTATTAGTAGCATTCTATTTATGCAGTGGTCTCATTTTAAATGATTAAAATTTATTATGCATTATTGCTGTAAAGATTTGTATTCTTAAAATATGTCTCGCTAATGCTTAATGCGTAAAACCTTCCAAGTTGCATTTTAATGCAATTGCTTGCTTACAAATGAAAGTGCAGAATCCCATCAGTAAGTTACGAGTACGGCGCGCTGGTATCGACTCTCTGTTTACACAATCCAATCGAGAACTGCAGAGAACTGATTTCCAAATTCATGAGCTGAAATGTGCAATCGTAGATATTGCTTGAACTCTGAACATCTATTAGGTCTGCACTAATAATAAATGTTATAGACGTTGCGCGGTATCATTACCAATATACTGGAAAAGTGGTTTAAAACTTAATTAACTTAAGTTTTCTCTGCGTTTTTAAATAAATAAATATTAAAGTAATAAGTCTTTCTTTATTTCTAGATTTAGGTTTTATTATCTTTTTGTTTTTATTATATTTTTAAGAACCCCAGGAGATAGAGATTATATTGCAAACGGTGGCTTAAAGAGTGAGTACACATAAAAATATTAATTAAAATTTTATTGTATGTCTACACACTATAAATGAGGTGTGAGCTCAAGTCATCATATTTTAAATTAGTATACATAAAAATAGTAGAAGACAGAGTTGGTGGTCGAGGTGCAGTGTTTTTTTATATTTTCAATGGATTTAAATCCACACTTTTGCAATGTTAAAATATTTTAGATAAAAAAAAAACTTACAAGGTAATATCACATTTATAAGATCATGAAGATTATTTTTTATATTATTACATTAATTACTTAATACTGTTAATGCTTTTAACATAATATACAATATACATTTTGAAAGCTTTACGATCAAATCATATGTATATATATAAATACGAAATGTTTTGTTCAAAAGATGTTTATCAAAATCGAATCAAAGGCGTTAAGAGTACCTTGAAAAGCTTCACATCGATCTTATAAGTGATTCGTTCCAGTTTATCGGTGGGTTTGTTACAACTCAAACCGTCACTCGACGGAGCGAATAATGTATCGCGTTCTAATCGATTACATGTCACAATAGAATTCTTATGTTACATCTGATTACACAATCTATTCGGATGCGACGGAAGACCATTGGATTTGTGACTGTTAATGCTGTTCAGAATTTTTCTAATTTATGTTACAGATAACAAAATGCGGCATATGAATAGATTCCTATATTTGCTTAGTATATATATACTAGGTGCGCCAACAAACCCTCAATTACGACTCGCTGCGCTCGCGAATTCTTGGGTGCCGGTTGCATATTGAGCTAAGCGAGCCCAGTGTAATGACTCATCGTTTCCCATTGACTTCAGTGGGATATCAGTTTTTTGACATATTAAAAAAAAAAATTTTTTTTTGATGACTTTTTTAGATTTTATTTTTAAAACCATCACCTAATGTGTGTCTTTTTGATTGCAAAGTTTCATAATTTTCCGTCAAGTAGTTTTCGAGCCAATTCGTGACAAGAATGTAAACAAAGAATGTAAAAAGTCTCCAGTAAAACGCTCCGCTCACTTCGTTCGCTTCGCTCAATAAACGCTATATCAGTGCAGTTTTTATATTCTAATTTCGATTATTGTAACAGATTCATAAAAGTTTTTCAACAAATAGGTATTATTAATTATAGAGCAAAAGAATACACTAAAAATATGATTTATTTTATAGATGTTAAGTAAATACTTTTTTATACTATTAAATGTATGATAATATTTAGTGTTCTATTACTTAAATAAGTGATAAAAAGTGGACCCTGCTTCTTACAGTAACGGAACACGACATGATAAACATCTAACATGTTATTTATGTGATCTACAGACACCAGCTGCACCAACCATGCTTTATTGTTTCATAAACTATTTGTATAATTATTATACTACATATTATACAAGTTCATTATTAAATTAAATGCATTATATTATAAAATATATTTTGAATTTATTAGCAAATATTTTTTACTACAGACTTAAAGATGATTTCATTTTTGTAATTAATGTCATCGGTCTATAAGACTTCTATCTTTGAATAATACCATATTATAGTAATTTTATATGCACTAATGTGTACTTAAGATTAGGAATACACTAAATTATAGAGGCAGATGTTAAGTCTTAGTCTTTCGTAATGAAGAATAATTCGAACACACTTCGCTCCAAATAGCTGGGATTACAGACGACAATGGACATCCATCATGGCTCGTTTTGTTTTGTACGATATATTACACATCGAATCCACCGGGTGAAAAATTGCAGAAATAAATAACATTCTGTGCTCTGAGGAAATAATATGTAAAATTAAGTTCCGTTTGTCTGTTATTATATTATATTTCTATATTATAAAAAACTATATGCTTGTAGACATTGATTTCAAGGCCGTAAACCTAACTAAATAGTCTACCTGTGAGACTGAGGAGGTTGTACAACCAGCTACAATAAACGTATAAACGAACCTCCGTTGATTTAGCTACACCGAGTACTCTTAAAAACATATAGGAGTATATAATAAAAGTAGTAACCCTAAATCCGAAGTGCGTTGTGTGTTGCTTAGATAACAAAATTAAGCCGCTGATATATTGCTGAACGAGCGAGAACTGGCCGTCAGTAGCGGTTTTATGATACGGCTTAATTTGGCGCAAAAAATATTATTACAACATATCTCATGACAATGACCAAACGATGTTATATTTAACCAACCTGTTATGTTACATTAAAACCATACTAAAATATATAAAAATAACATTTAATTGAACATAATACGGCTCACAATCTTATACATCTTGACTTTAACATGAAAGATTTCTTTTAACTCTTATTAGGTAAACATAAATCTCACGAAACGCGCGGACGCAAACCGGCGCTGTGCAAATAAGACCTCTACTACGACTCATCATTTGGAACACCGCCAATATTTGTAAACGCCCAGAAACTTATTTATATTTTTGAAGTACCTTTTTATTATAATAAGAGTACTTAAAATTAACACACTTAAAATATATAAAGTAGCGTAAATAGTGTCAATGTGACATACGTAACGCTGTCAAATTTTATTTACCACTCACTGACTCATCACGAAATCTTGGAAACTATCTATCCGATTAACTTAAAGTTTTACGTAGAACTAAGAATGGATTTTACGATTTTATTTAATTCCTATGCCAACGGATTTCAACTTTTTGCATTTCGCCAAATTTTATACCTGTAGCTATACACTTAACGCGGGAGTAAGAGTTACTATAGCAACGGTTACGATGACAACGGATAATATGACAAAGGTTACCACAGTAACCTAAGTGCACATCCAAATTTATAGTATGCCCAGCGAAGCGGGAGGAAATATGCTAGTATATTATAATCACCTAAGCTCTCTGATTATCTCTTAGTTGATCTATGTAGGGAAGATACCTACTATATTTTATCAAATCCTCTCATAGCTAACATAAATTTTACTTTAAATAAATCGAAATAAACACACCAATAACTAAACAAAGGGTATAAATCTTTTTGTGGTCTAGAAAACGGGCCCACACAGACGCAATGCGACTGCAATGCGTGCCGAGACTTTACCAATATCCAACTAGTTGTACTAACAGACTAATATGCTTTAAACAAATCACATCCAGTACACACTATGAAGTCTTTAAATATCTTTGTCTTATACTTGACAAACAGCTTTCTAATCGTTTTATAATTTATTACAGAATTAAATGACTAAAGTAATCTAAGCTATGAAGGTAATATTTTAAATGATACCGACATATTTATCTAACATTAAATTTGTAAAATGGGGTTATTAAAAACTTTTTCTCCCTTACATCTAGTTAGCTGATACGACGAGCTGGATTACAGAAGGATTTTACAAAATGGGAACTTTCATTCAGAGTGATTATTTTTTTTGCCTTTTTTTGTAGAAAAAGTAGATTAAGTATTATTCATTTGATATATTTATTTAAAAGATTCTTTGTGTCACTTGTGGTTATACGATTAGTTAACTATAATACCATATTGGAGGTACCAGTTTCTAACTAGAATTTATGAAACAAAACAAGCTTTTCTGTTCCAATCCAATCCAAATCCAATTCCTTGCTATATTGTGATAAAGTAACGAAGATTTGTAATGATTACAATGTACTATATCTTCTTATCATCATAGTTTTTAATATAATTATGGCAAATACAATTTGTCTCTGCTGATTCCGTCTTACATTCATAATTCATAATCGTAGACTATAAATTATATTATATTTATATATCTTATAAATATGTGGGTATATATCTACGTTAAACATTCATGCTAGCAAGGTAGGCTGAATGGAGGAGGAGGGGTCTAATGACGGGTCACAGCAGATCGAGGTAATAAATACAGATTAGTTGCACACTGTGCGGTCCTGATTCAGACGCTGTAAGCGGGTTATTACATCAAATTATAAAGTAATTTAACGTTAAAGTATTAATTATATAATTTTAGAATTTTTTTTTATATAAAGAAACCATTAAAATTAGGTTCTCTTGACATATTAGATTTACTGACTATATTTTTAATCTATCTTGGAAATATGGACATATATAAGAAAATATTGTGTTGTCTCTTTGGATATAAAAAAAAATTGTTATGATGTGAATCCTTCAGGTCTTTATGATACTGTAGCTGTAGCTGTAATAGTCAGAGCGACGGGACAGTATTCCAAAAGTCACCGGTTCAAGATCTACCCGTGTTGATAATTTTCTCATTGTATTTTATTTCAATAAGTGTAAGACGGGTCTTAAGTTTATATACCAGATTTATATTATATCAGATTTAAAACCATCATAAATGTAATAATAACTTTTTGATATAAAGATCTAAAACAGGCACAAAACTAAAAGTTATACAGTGAGAAAAGTTTAACAAAAATTAAAGTAACATTTAACAAGTAATGTTTTACAGTTCAGAGATAATAAATATTGATATACCGTATCAGCTCGCGAAGTTTATAAAGAAAATGATAGAGATTAGGTTGTAACAGTCACCACAATGGTTGAAGATATAATCTTAATGAGAAACAACTTTCATAGCTTCGTTATTTGATTTTATAAATTATTTTCTATATCTGAAACCGACTAGATAGTTTTATGAAATGAGCAAGCAATACAATCATATTTATATATTAAATATAATAAAGTATTTAACACTAAACCTACCGACAATTCTTGTATACCTGTTCCTACCGCACGCCGTCAAATTGACCGGTAATTAACAGTTATTTTATTATATAATGCAGGTAATAAATAACTAAAAGTAAAGAATGAAGAAAATATTATATGCATATTCTAAGAATTGTCATGTAGTTGGATATCGATATTATAAGGTTTAAAAATGTGTAAGTTTTACAAAAGTTTGAGAACGTTCAATTTGACCGGTACTTGGTAGGTTTAGTGTTAATGGAAATGAAAATGGATAGACCGCGCCTACCAATATAAATACTAAGAGAGCAAGAATAATGAAAATAAGAATGTGGATCTGTAGCTAGAGGTTGTTCGATTTATGCTATATTCATACCCAACTGTTATATATGTTCAGTTGACATCAAAATATATGTTTTTAAGTCTTGGATCGAGTTTTCGAAATCTTTAAATCCTTGAGCTATATATATGAGGGGCTCGATGAATGTATCGCATCCAAATGGGTTATAATATTCAAATTGAATAGTGTTATTAATCTTGGGTAAATAGGCGAACTTGGTATATTAATTTGAATGTAATATAATTTAAACGTCAAAGAACCAAATCCAGTCTTAATATTATGTAAAGTAATAGCCCGCGACGCGCTACTATTTATATTCTACTACGCTCTCATAACATGGAACCAAAACGATAATGGAATGGAGGTGGCATACGAATTATATTATTATTAAATGAATTGTGTCACGTTTCTATGATATTCTTTTGGAAAAATAAGTTTATAATGAATAAATGCAATCTATTTATGACCCATTTAATTTGTAATTAAATAAATATATATATACATAAATCTAATCTGTTTATTATATTCTATGACCCATTTAAAATGTCAAAATTTTTAAAAAATTTATACAGTACTTTTTTAATATTTTTCCCTATTTTCATGCAGTTTTATTTACTGTTAATTAATCACAAGGCAGTACAAAGTACGAGTATATCCAAAAGTATTTCTATTTTTTCTGCTTCAAACCGCCATTGGCTTATCTTGAATTGTATATTATTACATTTATATTCACCCTAAATGTGGAAATTTAAGAAACAAGTCATGTTTTCACAATTTAGCATAAAGCCTCACGTTTTCACGACATAAGCTGTCGTTATCTGTCCGCCGCGGGCCTCCATTTTTCTGGCTCAGAGTGCGCGGGAAATATTGTCCGTCGCTTAGCGCATCGCACCCTCCATTCATTTGCATATATTTACATTATAATCCGTGTTGTTTGGAGTATTTGAGTCGGATATTATTTAGACAACACGAGGGCGACCCGAGCGGTAATGCACTGCCGCGGGTCAAATAGTTTTATTGACTTTCGCAAAACCGCTCGCTCGCTCGCTCGCTCGTGATTAATGCCTTAACTGTTTCTCTTGTTTTTGTTTTTCGACTTCGACTAAATAGACTATTAAAAAGTTTGTTATTAATGATATTGGCTTTTTATAGATTAAAGAAATTGCCGCGTCATCTCATTTACATAAATATTTTTATTCAATGTTTTTCTTCTCAAGTATGCCAATCAAAAACAGACATTTTTTTATACTTCCAACTTAATTATTTTTCTATTTTAATAACTTATTTTACGTTGATTATGAAAATAGTATTACAAAAAGAAAAATAAACATGCATTAATATAATACTCAATGTTTAACTTACTACTAACTAAAATTCTTTCAATTCAAAACCTCGTAGTACCTCTATTTCAGATTAGTGGTACCGTCACATGTGACACGGACACAATGTAAAGTAGATCCCCAATCAAAGGCTGTCAGTCCGTCTGTCCGTTGAAAATGTGCGAGATTAGGTGCAGAGCAATTTGTCGACGTCGACCAGCGACCTTGTTACTGTGGTGATCCAAACCATGAATCAGATAAAATCAGTACTTACCTTACCTATTTTCACGTTTTAAAGTTTTATTTAAATAAAAAAAGTTTTAGAAATTTTTGCTTCTAAAGTATTTTTAATCTTATGTTTCGAAATATTTGAATTCGTTTCTTAGAATGTATATAGCTAATCAATATTCATGATAACGGTCTTAAAAATATAATAAATTATAACTAAACTTATCGTTACCCACAAAAGCGAGTTAGGACCGGATATTACACAATACAATTAATTAAAACGTTTCTCATTAAGGCCACCTTTAATTAAGAGGCAATGCTATGTAAAAGTTGATTGATAAGTGTCGAGTGTCGGACGCAATCAAACGCTGACAGTCGGATCGCTCGCGGGATTAGGAAGCGTCCAATTTGTCAACGACGTGACTCGACCGCCGAGTCACGTTCTACCGTTTTATTATTATACCCATAATTGAGTCTTGATTGCTACTGAGATTCTTTAAGATATTTAGTGGATTATATAGTTTTGAAATTGTACATAATAAAACTTGACTGTTTTGTTCAGATTTGAAATTGCTGTCTAACATACCATGTAGATGGTTACTGCAATTTTAAGAATTATATCTTTGTTCTGTACCAATAATAATTTTATTCTAGTAAATTTAATCTAAGTGCCTTATATTTTTTATTTATCCTCTACTTGAATGTCTTGAAACCTGCATTTTAGATAATATATTGTAATCGTATGTAATCACCTATCAGATACTATGCTTCATTTAGGTACACTGAATGCAGGTAGACTATGTTTTAGGAGGGGTCCTGTAGGAGAAGGGAGAGGGAGATTCGAATGTCAAATATGTTAAGCACGAGAGACACGTAATCAGGCGGCTTGCGGTTTACAGATATACGTATAAGCCGCTACTAATGACACTAGGAATAGCTATAATAGAATAGTAGGAAGGATATAGTTGTAGGAATAAATAGATCCATATATATTTATTTACTAAACGGTAAAGGAATCTGTATAATGAACATAATATCGCCAGATATACAATTACAAATTTGAAAGTTTGATTTAATTATACCCGAAAATAAAATGTAAGATAATACCGAATCCTGTTTGTTTGTTTGTGATTACTTGGAACGTATTATATTACACTAATATAAATTAATAGACAATGTAAGATAGATTTATATAACGGGAGACGTTAATGAAATTGTCAGTGATCAACATTTTGAGAATCATTACCAAGTTTAGCGACGTATTTGCGGAGGGAATTAATCTCTCAGACTTAGGTAAGTGCGTTTGCGTTAAGCAAATTATATCGTAAATTCAACTGACGGAGACGAAACCCTAGACTGTAACGATCTATATACAAGTGAATATATTAATTTTAACTTTTAGATAGGTCATTTTGCATATCAAATCTATATTTTTATGGAATTTCTTTGTGTAAAAAATAGATTTTTCTATGCTGCTGCAATAGAACAGTTAGCTGATAACACAATCTTCAATATATAAAGCATTTTTTAACCATAATACTTATATGCATTCATTTTACCTTATGAACGTGGTGTTTCCCTGAAACCCAGCATACACCTCTTCAAGTTCCTGGAGGTAAAAGACGTTAGCCAATTAATTTTGGACATTTGATTTAATATTTACTACAGTTAACACTTGTTCCTTTTCAATCACATCCCTGGTGAAGCACTAGGATTAGGGGAACTAAGTTATCGAAGCACGCGACCTCGACAGGATTTCATTACCCTTAAATTAAGTCAGACGTTATACTAAATTAAATGAAGAGGATCGTATGTGAATTACTCAATGGAGTAGCGAATATAATTTGTGTATTATCGTAGGGTATGTTGACTTGAATTTACCTTTCTGATGCTTTCATATTATTCAATTGTCAAGAAAATATATATATAGCGTTATAATATAGGAATATATATATATATATATATATAAGAAAATAAATATATAGGGTTTGGAAAAAGTATTTTACAGATTTCTATGACCAGCATTAGGTATGAGGGAAAGTTTTGTTATGTTACATGATTCTCAGTAGTAGCGTTCATTTATACATTTAACGGTTTCAGCTTGCGTTAATTTTAACCCGGAAACTAAATAAGCTTTACAGGAAGATGACTAACTGACGCATCTAAATTTATCAGGTTTTGCCAGAAAATACGATTCCTGCAATACAATTAAATTGTTAAGTAATAAAAAACTCCATTTATTAATAGTTTAATTATTACTGCATTTTTCGCAGAATTTAGTTTTAACCCTTTATCAGGGCAGATGAGAACTTTTTATAAAAACCCTTTTGAAAGTGAACCTCTCGAGTGTCAATATAAAGTGTCTCGATGTAGGGCCCTCTCTCTTGAAAGGTTCGCTGATATCCGATACTAGTATACAACCATTACAATAACATATAACCCAGGTACAAAAACAACATGAATAAGAATAATAAGTGTGTTAAAAAAATGGTAGCGAACATAGTTTTAGTGATTTATATTCACGATTTTCCCTTATGAGGTAGTGACAGCGACATGCACGAAGTAAGTCCACAATACAGCTTCATAAGTCGGTAGCCGCCTTCACAACGCTGTGATCGTGAGTCACAAGGCAAAGCAGGATTGTCTAAGGAAATAATTCAACATTAAAATAAGAACAAACAGTGACTTATCTAGGCGATAAGCATTATTTATTGGTTGATCATTATCGTACTCGGGTCAGCATTCTACCTATATGTATTGGGGCATGGGAGTAATGTTTTTAGGATGTCGCTGGAGGTACACATTCTCATCATGAGTATGTTCTAGTTATCGTTATTATAGAACCGTCAAACGAGAACATATCACATGTGTTTATGTGTACATTCATTTTAACAAGCACTGTCTAAGATAGGGGAGACCGGGGCTGGTTGACTATAGGGGCAGGTAGACTAATTGTCAAAAACGCGAGCTAGGCAAACTTTTTGCAAAGATCGACTAGGTGAGCGTATCCATTATTCCCCTGCGCACAATCATCAGAAAAACCGCGGAGCAGACCCAAACCGTTTATCAGCTAGAGGCTATTGTTCAAAAACAAGACACTTAAGTAACTATTTTTGCCTTAATTCTATTTGTTATAACTCTTTTCATTTTGTTTTGATTGCTTGTCAAACTGTTTAATACGAATGTTTGATTTCCGAACTTTGTATGCTTCCTTATTATTTTTAATTACGACACCATTTTAAGGTTTTGGCACGTAGTTAAAAATTACTAGGTCGTTTGGGGCTGGTTGACTCATTTATAAAGGGGTTGGTTGACTATCTAGTCAACCTGCCCCATACAATTTTGGATATACTAGATATAAATTGGTATAAAAATTATTGTTCTTAACCTAACATTTCCAGTTTAGAACGATGCGAATCAATAAACGAAACTCAAATCGACGTAAAGACATACTGGAGAGAGTATGTCGACAAGTTATTTTCGCCGAAGTATCAATTCCAGCAAAAGAATTTCCTATACCATATAAAATATCGCCATGTAGTAAATATAAAAAAAAAGAATGCAATCCCGGACTGTCTAGATCTCAATTGACCTTGGGAAGCGTTGGCTACATAAAAAACAGACAAATATTCAGTGACGAGGAAGAGCATGCATTAGAAAATTACCCATAAGGGAGCTGATGATGTTTATTATGGATTAACGCCTTATGAGTCCCGAAAATTTGCATATGAATTTGCAAAAAAAAAAATAGAAATCTATTCCTGAATCATGGGATAAAAAAACAGATTGCTGATGAAGATTGGGTAGGGAGTTTGCTTAAACGTCATCGTATTCTCGATTCGATCTCCTCAAGCTACTATTTCGAGCCACTTCTTTCAACAAAAACAACGTGCAGTAGTTCTTTGATTACCTAAGAACCGTTTACCTACGTTTAAATGTAAACCCTGGGTATATTTGGAATGTAGATGAAACAGAACTGACAACGGTTCACATTCCTGATAGAGTAATAGCTCATCTTGGCACCAAAAAATTGGGAAAAATGACGTCTGCTGACCGAGGTTTCGCTGGTGAGAGTCGCAGTTGCTATCTCGGCCTCGGCAATATGGTCCTTCCGTTCTTCGTTTTCCCACGTGTTCAGTATAAATACTATTTTTACTATTTTAGACTAAAGGACTATCAAAGACCATTTTAGACTGGAGGTGGACCGATAGGTTCTTAACGATGTTTAATGTTGTTGAAGATGTTCTTAAAAATGATGATTGCATTTACTTTAGTATTTTAATCTTGTTCCTTCGTAGTCTTGGTACTCATTACTTCTTAGGTCAACTTACCCCTAGTGACAAGTCGACCTGCCCCATGCACGGGATAGGTTGACTCGTTTTTCCCGTTCTATAAAATCGAGCCTATATACTATGTTTTGATTGATATCGAGCTTATTGTAATTTCTTTCTAGAGCTGAATAGTGTCACTATCAATGGAATTGCTTTTCACAAAAATAATCATTAAAGCAATAAAAATATTAACTTTTAAACTGAAAATTGGTCAACCATCCCCGGGCTCCCCTACATATGTAAATACATTACATCTAACTAACGTTCGTATATTTTTTTTACAAAACATGTTATTTCAAATGCTAAAATAAGCTTGTCTAAGTGGACGCACGCACTCTGTTTAGTCTAGACGCTTATTGTTTTCTTAGCTAGAAATAGGTCTGTGATGTTAACTGTTACAGTTCACGGTTAACTGCAGACGATTTTGTCATATAGCGGAAGCGATCTATAATATATATATATATATATATATATATATATATATGTGTGTGTTTACTAAGTTTGTATGAAGTGTTGGCACGATATTCTGCGTTCTATTATAATAAATTAATAAAATACAACGAAATAAGTATGCTAATCGTGACTTCTTTGAGATATGATATACTAAAGTAGGCATACAACGTCCTAAAAGGGACGAGATTAAACAATCACGACTTAGTTATGTAGAAATCACTCTACTTTACTTAAAACCTTAAAAATAATGAGAGAAATGAAAATAATAGCTACGCATTCTCTTTATAACCTTATATAAAAAATATATTCAATAAATACGCTTAATAAATTTGATAAATTCAAAATAAATAATTTTTTAGCACTAAGAAAACTAAATGCATTGAGTTCACACTTTCTAATGTGTTGTAAAACGTAAAAACGTCAGCTTGCTAAATTATGAAGTTTTAAAACTGACGGACACCAAATTTCTTAGATATGACCCATCTCTCAAATCTCGTACGCAAATTCAACTCGGCCGTCTTTCCACTTAAAAAAGTAGTGTGTTTTAGTTACCATCTTACATAGTATTTCGTGTTACAGTATTTTATTATGGATCAGTGTTGCCGAAATCATTTCTATACTTGTTGTACAAAAAAAGCTGTGCTGTTCTATTTATAACTTAAAATCTAGAAATACCCTGAGAGATGTTTTTAAATAAATTGTTCTCCTTGTGGTCGCTTCTTAATACATATTTAGTGACACTTTATTTTTACGCCAAAATTTTAATACTTATGTTGTGTTTCTGGGCGGCTCTTCTCAGCAAAGCATATTCCGTGTCGGTAGCTAACTCACGAACCGCTGTATAATTGACGATACAAAAATAAATGAAATGCTTTCTAAATGGAATAAGAAATTTTAAATTCATACAGAACTTAAAGACAAAACCATCAAAAGAACACAAACTATTATATTAGTATTAGGTACACATAGAAAATTAAAAGATAGTATTGTTAAAACATTCTTAGCATAATTTCAAACAAACCTCAAGGCTTCATTCAATGATGTGTATAGCGCAGTAGATCCCCGTTAGAGCCGGTACACTTATATTTAATTTGGCGGCGGCGGTGGGCGGATCGGACCACACTTGACGAATTAATGCAAGCCGGTAATATTGTAGGGGGTAATTTATTTGAGCTATGCTCGTAATACATCATAGCTGAGCGTAAACACGGAGACCAGTAATAACTAGTTTCCTTCACATTATTCATGTCTGACTTTTGCGCATTGACTATCGAAAATTGGTTAGTGATTGAATTTAATTTTTAATTATCATATTGCGGTTGTATTTGTGTAATAGTTATTTAAGTTTAAAAAATATCTACAGTATGTATATATTTGTAGTCGTATTTTTACGTAGATATAGTATCTATTCATATTTTTTATATTTGTCCATTGTCAAGTCCAAAGATATTAAGTTGATTAATTCAATCATTCATTATACTAGAGAACATAACGAAAAACCATTGAAACCATCATAAATAGTGTTTGTCAAAACCCAAAACGATAAGCTGTTTAAAGTATAGAAAAATATAACCTGATCAGTTTTACGGTAATCTAACCAATATACTATACTTGTAAATTAAATTTAATATTAGGGATTTATGTATCATAATTTCATTATGTTCTTAATTACAATTACTGCCATTTCGACTTCTTTGACTTCGAAGTAGACCATTTATCACAATACTTAATGTGTATACTCCACATTCCGCTCATTTTGCATGAACTGTGACGTCATATTCAGGCAAGTATTACATCAATATTGTTCCTAAAGGTTTCATTGAATGATGTTGCCAAGAAGGTCAAGGTTTTATTTTATATTTAATATTTGGTAAGCGTAATTGTAATTAATCTAATGAAAACTCTTAATTTTTTCGTGTGTTAAATCGCGTCGCTGGTTGAATATTAAGAAGTAATAATTGCAAACACCGGAAAATTTTATGAAGTATTTATGGACAATACTGGGTAAGTAACCTATAATAATAGTAAGTAAGTAGTTATTAATATGAGTATATTATAGTAATTAATATGAGTAGGAGTGTTATAGGTTGTTCTTTAACGTTTCACGTTGCAATATTTCAGTATTTCTCTCCTTGCAACCATTGAGTCAAAGACTTGTCCATGCGAGGACTTTCTCTTCCATAAGATATTATTTGTGTAGACGATAAAGTGATTTATATTATTTCCTTGATACTTATTGAAGGTTTTTTATGAATACGGCGGAAATTTATTGACATACATTTTTATAGGTTTGTTGTTATTAGTTTATTAATCTTAGTATATTAATATATTTAATAAATTACATTTTAAACTACCTAAAAACAAGGGGTTATGTATATCTGCATATCTTCACTTGTCCATTATCTAAGAATTTAATACAAAAACAGATAATTTTAATAGAAGACATTTGTGATATAAATATATGAGTGTGGTAAATATACACCGCATCTATTATTAGTTCTACATCTATTATTAATTCTACATTCGTGCCAAATTTGACTAAAATCGCGCCAGTAGTTTTCATGTGATGAAGCGACTCAGCTCATTTTGAGGAAGTCGATCGGCAAGCGCGGGCGAGAACAGTTAAGCTTAAGTCTACGGGGATTCAGTTTTTCGACCATAACTTTTGATCAAATCAATATTTTATTAATCAGTTTTTTTCTGTAGAAACCCGTCAACAAGAGCTACAGCAATGCCAATTCTGAGGAAGATCGATTGAGTAATTTTTATGTGATGTGGCGACATAAAATTGATTCCCAAACGGTTAAGAGCTTCGCTTACGCTCAGCTCAATTATATATTAGCTTTTACATAAAATATTTATATTGGAGTAACTCGATGAATGCTTAAATTTCTTTGTTATTACCAATCGAATCTTAACCACCATATAAATTATAACCTGTTGGTATTAAATGGTATAAATCGTTCGCGAGACATCGAATACGCCTTAACATTCCAACATTATAAGAGCGGTAGGCGAGTTAGGCGAGTGTGTGGGCTCTATCTATTAGGGGGCGATCACACACGCATACAAATTGACGTATTAAAGACACGCAGCGTCGATCATAATCTTAATAGCTTTCTCAAATGAAGCTATTTTGATAATTTATCTATTGAATATGTTTTGATTGTTTTACAGACGTTCATACATTTATACTGTAAGAGAATGAATATTTACTTTAATGGTACAATAAATTATATGTATTGTTTTTTAACTGATCATATCTTGAAATTGTTACATACATATACATACACACATATACATACATATACATATAATCCCTAAAAGAGATTTTAAACTAGGATCCGCCAAACGTGCGTGTGTGAGCTGAGCCCCTCTCCTTTCTTCTTCTCTAGATAACTTTTGAATGGCTAAGCATTTTTTCAATCTGTTTTCTCTATAACATTCGCGTTCGGCTCAAACATACATGAGAAAATTTTTAGCTAATTATCTCATCGCATTCTGGAGACAACTAAACGCAAAAAAAGGTCTCCTAAACGTTTAAGAGCTTCGCTTACGCTCAGTTCAATTAAAGTTTTATAAACATTCTAGTAGAATTTACAGCAATATTTAAATAAGTTGTTTATTTTATCATCAACAAATTAATTATAATTCCAATCTTTTATTCTTAATAGCTTAAATACGCTATTAACTTATTAATGAGTTTGAATTGAAGCTTTATTTATATAGCCTTCAATAAATATTGAAAACAAGTTGTAATTGATGTCTCAATTATTGTTTTATTGTCATTAAACACGCGACTGTCAATGACATACATATATACATTACAATATATCAACTGCTAAGGGCGTCAACAGACCCTCAATTTCGACTTGCTGCGCTCGCGAAATCTCGGGTGCCGTTTGCATATTGAGCGAAGCGAGCCCAGTATAATGACTCATCGTTTCCCATTGACTTCAATGGGATATCAGTTTTTGACATGACATTTTTCAATATTTTTTTTTTAAAACCGTCACCTAATGTGTCTTTTTGATTGCATAATTTCATAATCTTCCGTCAAGTAGTTTTCGAGCCTATTCGTGACAAAGAACGTGAAAAGTCTCCAGTAGAACGCTACGCTCGCTTCGCTCAATAATATTATCCACGTAATAATGTTATTGTTGTAGATCGGATAAGGGTTAAATTAACTAACAAAAGGAGCAAGTTACTTGTAGTTGTGTATTCAAACTAATTTAATTTGGAGTAAGTGATATCAAGCGATCGGAGCGGGTCGGTCAACTAATTGAAAAAGTTTTTGTCGCATGGTGACGAGCGGAGTCGCGGGCGGCGACGGGTTATTGAATTACATTTACTGGATCGCTTTAAAAGCTTTTTATTGATACATTTTACGATTAGATTTGTAAAAATGATATTTTTTATTGAGACTTTTTTAATTAATATACCAAGTTTTTATTATTTTTTTATGAATCATTATATGAACAGGTATAGAAATGAAATTATAATATTGTGATAATAATTTTAATATTACAAGCGTAACATGTAATCAATCAAAAATATTGTATTTCGGTCTGTGGTTTATGTCATGTTCTGTCCTAGTGATAAACAAACAATTTTGTGCCTAAAAAAATAGTTTCAGTTTTGAATATAACAATGTAATTCATACTAAAAATTATGCAATTCAGATTGATTCATTGACCTTTTTTTGTATTGTAATAATTGACGATTTTACATCTAAAGCGTGGCAATGGATGCTGAAGTAATCTGAACACTCTTTTTTTATCTAAGAGAAGCAAACGAGCTTGCGGGTCACAGATGGTACGTGATCACCGCCCATGAACTCCTGCAATATCCGAGGATTCATAAGAGCGTTTTGGCCTTGACTTAACGTTCAGAAATCCAAATACAAAGTAATCAAGCAGTATCAGAAGGAAGAAAACATCTGCAATACAAATATACTCAGATACATTGAATCCTTATACCAAAAGCAACATTTTCATTATAAGTTTATTATAGATACAGAGAAGTTTGAGAAGTTCTTCCGCGCCGTTGACTGAGGGATGATAATGAAATCAATTGTGAGGGTGCGCACGTATTTAATCTATTGTAATACTCCATCACCAGATTTAAACCTGGAATGGAAGTGGTATTTGGGGATAAAAAACCCAAAAAACTTTTGTATGAAAATACAAAACGCATGCTTCACGCGTACCTACGCCTAATAATTCCCTATTTATGTATTTTACGTTATTTTAATAAAACCAACATAGTATCTGGGCCATAATTTTATATTATATGTAAGAACTGTCCAATTAATCGAAGTGATTGGTAGTTGTTCCTACTGCTCCCAAAATATTGACGTTTGTGAAACAGTGATCACAATAAATATACCCGGCTGAGTTTGTTGTGTGGTTCTTCTCAGAGCAGGCGTGTTTGGAACCCTCGTAGACTTATTTTGAGTTGAAGAGTGTCTTTACAGAAGGGCTAATTTTGGTAAGTATAATATCAAAATAGGCCCTCCTGCCACTCCCATTTGAGGTACTCAAGTGGTCACTGGTATTAATTGTAACTGGAATAAATATAAATATAAAATAAACTTGCTACACAAAAAATTAATTATTATTTACATTACGTATACTCATTTACTCTACCGATGACATGACCAACTAGTTTGCAAGACAAGCTGTCAATAGCAAGTAAATAACTTTAATATAATTATATAGATTCTTCAGTTGCAGCATGTTTTCTAGTCAACGCCATCGCGTGACAACTACTGCTTGAGTTAAAATTACCATCTCGATAAGAACTACACTGTCGAATAATTTAGAGATATAAAAAAACCGTATGTCAATATTATCATTGCAATATCAATTGCATCAAACCAATAATATACTTTATAAAGTAACAAAGTGGCTGTTAACTGACTCAAGAGCTTCTATATTGGTTTCTTGTTACTTTATTCTTACTCCAGCTAAATATTTCTCTTGTGGTCTACAAACTTAATAATTCATTCAAATGTATACAGTTTAATTTTAAATTATATTTTATTTTTAATTCTAATATAAATTTTTATTCCGTTACTCCGGTATGGTATTATAATATACATGATTAAATAAGCTGGCTCCCAGTCTCTGGAGATGAACGTTCAGTCGCTCTCATCCAAAGCATTTGTCTCCATAAAACTGCAGCCTCGAGTTACTCAAAACGACATTACAGTGCACGCTTTGCTTGTCTTTTAAAACAAGATCACACTACTTTCGCCTCTATCCTACTATAATAGGGAATATAACTGCACTAATGTTGTGGTTCTTGAAGTGAATAACACTTAAGTCGCGCCTCGGTATATGAACCGCGATAATAACTCTCAAGACTTGTTAAATTACAAAATATTGTTATTCCGGAAATAATAGAACTATGTTTCGCTACTTATAGTGAATAGAACTTCAATTATATAGAAAAAATAAGCAATATTATGAACAAGTCACAAAAATATATAAAAGCAAATATAATTAATGTTTTAAATTTTCAAATATAATAAGATTTTCAATAAGAAACTTAAGAGCTTAATAAAATTGATGAACTTAGAATTCATTTAAGTAACTTAGTTCTAAATGTAATTAAGCGATTCGAATTCTATTGAGAAAGTTACGGAACAGACAAATTGGCGCAGTTTCTTGACGAGATTAAAATAGGAAGAAAGAACTGAAGTTAGTAATTTTTAGGGTATTTTAACTTAGATCTGATATAGGAACTTTAAAGGAACGATGGGAGCTACAAGATATACCGAGTCCCTTTATAACCTTCCATATTTGATTGATATTTTATGACATAGAGACAAAAAACACATCTTAATAAAAAACATATATTCTATGTTTAGTTTTAATTTAAATTAAATCTTTATGTTACAAATAGAACACAAACAAGATTCTTATCTGTCGTCGTTTTGCCGAATTATCACTAGACCATGTTAATATCAAGCGAATTGCGAATTTCTTTCAAACGCTTAATTTTCATTTCAATTTCTTTAATATTCATAATAAAAGAACCGTTTAATACTAGTATTTGTGTATTCTGGCTTCATTATCTACAAGATTAAAAGGATTTTCAACATTTCTCATTTCTTAGATCCGCAACAGTAAGTACGGAATGGTCGCGCTGTTTAATATCGGGATTATTGCGCCATATCTCAGTTTTATTGCCGCCTGCTCGCTGCCGATGACTCCGGCTTTTTCTGCAAACATTCTGAAAGCCAGAACAAAAGGATAAGTCATAGCAATAGTTATAATGTTAGCGATGCGACAACTCTGACGTCATTCGACTCTAACATTATTAAATTAATTAATATTTATTTTACCATGATTAGATTTTATATGTATGTTACATTATTGAAGTTATCAATACGGATATTATCTGAAGTGAAAACACTTAAAGTATTCATAAATATCAAATTATCATTATTAATATATATCAATAAAATATTTATATTGTAAAAAGTTTATAATATTCGTATAAGCAACTTATCTGCAGCTGGTAAAAAAGAGTAGTTGTATTTGAAATATTTTCGCTGCAATCCAAATAGTCGGGATACGCGGCTGACTGGAGTGAAGCCAACTTAGCCTCGGCGCAAAATAAACGGTTCCATACAAACTAACATAAAAACTCGTCTTTACTTCTAATATATAAGGTTTATTTCAGATCGGAGCTGGAAGGAGACTGGTTAAACTATTAATCGTTAGCGGTACAAATTTGAATCCTGTTAATTCTTTAAAAAAGTTTAATTCTCAATGGCATAGATTTGAAATGAAAAAAAACAACGCATCTATCAGTTTGAATTATCATAGTGTATTTAGGCCTTGATTCTACTATTCAATTACTTCATTACTCTGTCAAAATTACATTTATTCTTTAAAAGATATTTATGCAGCAACAGCAGCTTGAGACAGCGTAGATCAGTCAGCACAAAGACGTAATTATGCTGCTTATTATCCGCAGACAGACGCGTATTATTTTACAGGCACTTTGCTAAATTGCTTCATTATTATACTAATACCAACCTAACGCTGTTCCCGTTTCTTGTTTCTTTTCCGTATTTACAGGATAATGTTAATCTACTTATGATATTTTAAATGGCTTAATTAAAATATTATTTGATTTTCTACTCTTAAGTAACTTATTTGTCGAATATTTCGCAAAGGTATTGACGAAGTACATGGTTACAGCTTATTCATATTATATTCACAGCTTATTCATTAAAAATAACAATTACAATTTGTTTTATTACAGTTATGATGTTTATTGTCAATATCGAAGGTTCTTTTAGGTTAGTATATATATATATATATATATATATATATATATATATATATATATATATATATACTAACTATAACTATATAAAATGTGATGTTGCTTATAAACGTATTTCTAGATTGACGATCAACAAGCGTGCGGAGGTTCTGATAACGTTAAGTTATAGTTTTAGTTTTTGACCATCATTCCTGAACGGAATGAGATATTTTATTCTGTTTTTTAAAAACATGCTCAATCCTAAGCTCTGCAGCTCTGCCAATACATTCAAATCGGTTCAGTAGTTTTTATGTGATGTTGCAGCAAAAAGAAGTTTCCCAAACGGTTAAGAGCTTCGCTTACTCTCAGCTCAATAATTATAATTAAAATAATAAGTGTGATTACTCCTCAACAAATGAGTCAATTAATGGTTCAGTCTCGTGATAATTATATAATATATCGTCCTTCTATACCTGATATTATCGTACTGTGGCCGTGATGGTTCGTCAGCGCTGCAGACCCTGTCCGAGCTTTAGCTATAAATCTTTCTGACCGTGATCATCCACCAATAATTTCTTAGCAACATAACTCGTAAATTATTCTGACGTTTAGTACCAAGTCTCATCTCTGTCTCGATAAATGGTTTTTATATATTTTTTATATTTTTTAATGTTTTAAATACAGGTAAGTGCTACTAATTTAATTGCAGCACAAAATGAGAAGATATAAATTAAAATTACAAAAAAAAGTCTCTATTATTTGCTTTACCAATAATGTTGTAGTAGCATACTAATATAAACATATATGCTATTAAAAATAAATCATCGAACATGTTTCAGATGGAATTTCTATGAAACTAAATTGAGAGGTCAGGCTACTGTTAGTCTGAACACATTCTTTCTTTTCTTAAGTCTCATTCTAGCACAGCAGAAATTTTGACATATGCTGTAATATTCAACCAACAAATGTTTTAGTGAATTTAACTTTAAGTGACTATAACCAATAATATACTGATACATTTATATTATTTTATATCACGATATAGGACGGACGATATAGGCTTTAAGACGGAGCACCGCAGCCCCTTCACTTAATATTCTCTCTGCTTGTTTGTGATTCTCCATAAACTCCTGCCGTAAATAAGGGATAAGGGTAGCCGAGGAACATTATCCGAAAAGGGCGTGCGTTCGTTTTGTCTCAACAGTTTAAGAAAATGCAAATGAATGCTAATCACTACAAGAGCTTGCGACATCTCGCTGCTAGAAGCTGATAACTTGGAATATTTATAACTTTACGCAACAACTCGCAAATCACTGTGTAGGAATTAACGTGCGTTTGTCTCAAGATATTTATTATAAGAGTGTTATTAATTTAAAATGGAATAGCTTATATTATTGGTAATTGTGTTTTAAAAGCTTCATATTCCTATATACGTATATGAAAGGTACATATAGATAGATAGATGTTTTAATGCGTGGTAGCGTTCCGTCATTACGAGCGAATGCTTAGAGGGGTGAGGCCGTGATAAATGTCACGTTCCACTCAAGACTCGTTGACAGAATTGCACATAATCGGGGCCTTCCGAATCCGTCTACACTCATGGATATTAAAATCGCTCCCTGCGATTTGTAAGTCTCATGCTAATACCGCAATATTGAGTGATTCATCCTTCTGTCTATATATTCGAATTGAATTTTGCGATGAAAACAATCTGTTTGGACAAATTGAGAAGTTCGAGCGGTGATTTGCATAAAATAATACGCTAGCGAACGGAGGCTACGCGGCGTCAGCGCAGCTAGCGAACGCTTGTAATAATATTATGTTTGAAAGCATATCTCGTAGAAGATGCGGGCAGTTTCGTTATGTGGAATAATACAACTTACTATTAAGAATTTAGATATATTTAGATTATTTAGGTATACATATATAATTATAATTTCTATTCTAATTTCTACAAGACATAAAAAGGTTTGTCACAAGTTATCTATCAACCAAACCATTAAAGTTAGAAACTTTTAACGTTGATCGTTGGTTCGCTGGATCGTTGTTATGATGCAATCTTTATTCCAACGGGTCATGGTTGATTTTGGATATTTATAACATTGCATTTTATATTGAGACTTTGGTTTAGAAAATTAATTTGATTAATGATATTTTAAAAGTATTATTTAATATGGTCAAGCAAAAATGTTGCCATTTATAGATAAACAAAATCTCTTCATCAGTAACCACTGCATGCTCAGTTTTCTGCAGTAAAATGCGTCTTTAAACGGGATGAACGGCACTCTGTACATACTGTCCTAATAACAAACAACAAAATGTAAAGACAGATTTATCTGATATACTGAGTATGTATAAATCTGTATGTACGTGAATCAAATAAACCATTCTTTATCTTTATTTTACTCTGTCTGTCTTACGTCGATAAAATAACTTAAATTTCTGCGTAACTTATTTATGAATGTCTGATACATTTAGTGATGTCACTATCATTATAAATTACAATTTTAATTGATTTTATACATGTATGTAAGACTTAACTAAATCGAATATTCCTTGTATAAAATTCTACGGTTCTCACAATGAACAAAACTTTCTAGCAGTTATTAAACAAAACAAAAAGTTTAAAACAATAAAAAGCAATAACCCCAGGTATGAGTCGTGTACGCTTTGAAATTACCCCGAGGTGTCTTACGAGTGCTTTGTATTTCATAAAATTATATTATACTTACTATTATTAGAAATTTTATTATTACTTGGAACGAGACATGTAATAATGTAATTATATCTAACACATACTTATCCAAAAATTAAGTAACAGTTTTCGTTTGTGAAATACTTTTTTTTATGAAAGTATTATAATTTTTATAAACACCGTTCCTTTGTTTTTTATCAATCAATTCTAAAATATCTCGTCAATTTAATGTATATCAAAAAAAGATAAAAGATCAATCAGATTCAATTTGGCGTGTAATGTAACGGAGGTAAGAAATAAAATTTGTTCGTTTGTGATCTGGAGCGAACTTTATTTTACTCGAAGCGTCATCAAACCACGTTGTGATTGTCTCGTTGTGATCGTCTTCCTCCGACTCCCGTAGCATCTTTGTTCTTATTAATGAAAAACATATACCATATTTGTTCTTTACTACATTTCGTTTTCAGTCACATATAGTTTATTGAGCTGAGCGTAAACGAAGCTGTTAACCGTTTGGAAAACTTTTTTTTGAAACAACATCACATAAAAACTACTGAACCGATTTGAATGAAAATTTGCAGAGCTGTAGAGCTTAGGAATGGGCATGTTTTAAAAAAAATAGAATTAAAATATCTCATTCCGTTCAGAAATGTTGTTAAAAAAACTGTTTCTCTCATAGACTTACCGTTATCAGAACCTCTGCACGCTTGTCGATCGTTAACTTAGAAATATGCTTATAAGCAACAACATAAAAACTACTACTATACTACTATATATATATATATATATATATATATATATATATATATATATATATATATATATATATATAGATACTAGAACTTATTTTATATCTTATTTATTAATAAACATGCTTTTTGCTTGATTCTTGATATTTCCTAAAGCAACAAAAAGTGCGGTTTTTACTTATTAAATGCCAGCGGCGGTGCATTTTTTATTTTCTCTTCAAGTAGCTTAAGTGAAAAGTTTGCTCCATTGCCGTCTTGTACTGGATTTCTTACTTGTACTGCATAAATTAAAGTATTTTCTGCATTGTTTATGTTTTAATTGAGATTATTTAAAGAAGTAAAATAATATTAAAGGCAGCAGAAGTTTCAAATATTTTAAATAGTATTTCTATTGTATTATTAATATAAAGGATTAAGAATAATTGTTGTCATTATATTTTGTTACTGTTACTTCTGTGCGTGTTTAAAACCTGGGACAGTATTGATTGAAAAGTTTAATTAAATATTTAAGTGACAAATAAATTAGTTATTGAATAAATAAATGATTATTTATCAATGAATATTTTAGTGATTGATTAAATTAATAATGTTTTGAAATTGACTGTTTAAAATTGTAATGAAATAGGTAGAGGGAGGCACTTAGCTCATATCAAACCCGGCTTTCGTTTAAAAATGTCTTGTTAGTGAAGAGAGCTTCCACTGTAGAATAATAGGTCATTATTTTTGCTTATTTTAATAGAAATGCCAAGCTTACTATGTTCTCGTTTCACTTAAACTTAGAAACAATGCTACTTTGCCTAACGACTACTAATGAAGTTGGAAAAACGCTGCGAATATTAACGAACTTAATTGTTAGGTAGTGCTCATTATGAATGCAACTTTTTTCTTTTTTTAATAAGTATAAGTTGTGGCAATAATGAATTTTAAAAATGTGTATATATATTGTAATTATATCTATCCATTTATTTATACAAACGAAACGAACGACAGCGTATATTAATTACTTCTAAGAAATATATCGAAAGGAAGACAAACAACTTAATAAGTGCGCGTATCCTCCAGTCAGACTAGTGTCGACATCCAGCATCCGCTTGACTATCACCAACACTGTAATGGGAAAATATTTATAAGACCCCTCATTATGTATGTAAATAAAACAAGGATATTGTATTATTTGGCCTATTGAATTTTTAACTACTAAAAACCGAAAAAATATTAATAATAATTAAATATCAGGTTATAAATAAAATGCCTTTATTATTTAATAATCCTATACAGAATTCACAATGTTAATTTTCTCTTAATAATTGTCTTCTCTCATTCTCTTAGACCATCCTGTCTGGATAATTTAGAAATGCTACTTTCATAAAAAACTCCAATTTTAATAAGTAATAAAATTTATGAAAATATTTAATTTAGGATAACAAAAAAATTTGAATGAGGAATTGATTTGACTTAATTACTTTATCCTCAATACTTCTAAACATTTACAAAGAATGAAAGAAATAATATGTGATCTTACAATAATACTTAGTTCTCTCAGTTCTTATATATTCGTCGATAAGTATGAACATTTTATATATATATATGTTTATAACATTATATATATATTAATGTTTTTGAGTTATATCACGCTGTTAGACAGGGATAGGGAATATAATATAATATAATAATAGGGAACGCAATAGCGGTTACCATACTTTTAGCGAGGGTGTCTTGTTTTATATGAGATATACCGTAATTGAGTTTTGTGAAATAAACGATTTATGAAATGTTATTTGCTTTATAAAACTAAATATTTGGTATTCAAAATTTATAATGGGGTTTTCACTATGATATGAGTCTTAATATTTTGTTACAATAAGTACATATTGTTAAAATATAGGTTAAATCTTGGTTTTTTTATAAACTATCAACAAACATGTCTTCCATGTTTTATTTACCGAAGGTTCCCTTCCTATATATTTTTACAATATTCTCTGTCAAACATGGAAGCCCCGCTAACACATTCCTCGCTGCCATGATTACACGTAATATATAAAATTGCAAAAAGCGTTAACCCCCCGTCGACCGATCCCTCGCGCGCCTGATTGCAAGTAAATACCATCTCCCTTCTGATCCCTCCCCCTCCCCGGGACGCCGCATAACCCCACCATTCCCCTCTAGCCAGCAGATAATTCCGTTTAGCCACCACTTTCCCTCGTTTTTGCGTTTTTCCCGCACCACAAAGGAGTTTCGCATAAGTGGAACTTGCTCCACTCAACTGCTTTTGTCTCCAAAAAGCAATTAAGAATTGTCTCAATACGTATCATCTGTTTTAATGGAGAATTCGGTCTATATCGTGATTTTAGCTGTTTTTTATTTATCATTTTTTTCAAACAATATGTATCATTTGGGAAGCTTAAAGTTAAATTAACTAAAGAAAAATATAACCTGGGGATATAAGGACAGCCTAATTAGTTATTACTTTAAACTCCAAATTAATACACTCGTCGCTAACAGGACAGATTATTGAAGATAATGTTTACTTGGGACATTGTTTCAACGGAAACTGTCTGAAATAATAACTCCCACAATCAGAGTAATATCCCTTTATTTTGCCATCGCACAAAGAGCCCTACCAATGACGAAGTTTGCAGTAAATCTCCTAAATTAAGTTGGAATCCACCCCGCCATATCATTCGCGAATGCAAATGTATGCAGAAAACCAGCAAACACCTTCAAGTGCCTCGTTTAACTCAAAACCACCTTTATAGGATTTGGAATCGTATTGAGTTATAATAAAGTCTCTAACCAATATAACTCATCTCCTTGTCTTGATTCGATGCCCGCCAGTTTCCATCCTCCGATTTTCTAAATCAAAATTTATATTTGCATGGACCGTCTCGTGTACGTTTCTAATTTCAAGAAGTTAACACAACAACTACAATAATACTAAAGTATACTTTGATAAATAGAATTGATAAATTAATGTTTGTGTGGTTGGTTAATTAGATTTTTTCTTTTATAGTAAATGAAATTGTAATTTATAGTAATAATAGAAATAAATAATAATATTGTATTAAAATAGAAATATATTACGACACATGCAACACATCAATTTCGATTATCTGATAAATTAAATATTCTATGATTTTATTATTCTTAGTAAAAACACTAAATAAGTAGCAAAAACTTTTTAATAGAATTAAAATTTGTTATGAATTATTAAAAAAGATCAAAGTTTTATCCTTCTTTCAAATATGGCAACACCTTTTTTACTACCTGTATTTAATTACAACACAATAGATATGTCAATAATTTACTAAAACGTTTTTTTTTGTTATATAAAAACAAAATGATAACAAACGGATCAACTAGAGCTAGCGGAAAACCTCATCGACTTATACTAAATCCGTCTGGAAGTAAATCCATATAAACAAGCCTGGAGTTCATAATATTGCGATGGATTTAGAATATCCACAGCCTGAGAGAGTTTAAAAAAGCCTTTAATATTGAGGATATTTATAATATCTAATGTTTGAATTAAAGAATTGCCAAAAGTTTGATCACGCATGGCGTAATACGCATCTGCAGTGCGTGACTACGACATGCTAACGACTCGTGACGCCAGCATCTCACTTATCTAAACTGTTCTTACATCTTACTTGCCATGACGAGGGTTTAATCCAAAGTCCATAAATGAAACTAAGTGCCTCACATATTGTTTAGTGATACGTGATGAAAAGTGAAGGGAAGTCCTCGGATTATATTAAACAATTAATAATAAATTAATGGAAATTATAATTTTAAGTCATATTTTAGTCAGTCACAACTAAAAAGGGATAAGTTTAAAAGACGAACTCAATTAATACTATGTATATTTTGATTAAATAAATTTTGATAAGATATAAGTATATAGTTTTATTTTTACAACAAAACTATTTAGATTTATAAGTAAATAACATATAAGTGTTACAATGTGACTCTGCCCATGGGGTATAAAAAGGCCTTTCACATTCAATACATAAAGATGAAACAATAATGTATTTATATATAAAATACCATTTGTAATATTGGTTGTAAGTAGTGTGATGTTATACCTATAGCGTATAACCTTACTTATTAAATGGAGACAATTCATTATACTATTAGTTTATATTTATTTATTTATATCTTTTTAGTAGTTTTAGTAGATTCCATTTTAATGTCGGATCTTTCCTGTTCAGTCTGCAGAAAGTAATTGCTTTAATTTACTCCATTCTGCATTACAACCATTATATTTAGTAAATAACTAAAATGACAAATGGTTTAGTTTTCATTCTGGTACTTCGTTATAGTAACTTAAATAAGAATCTACTATAACAAACAATTTAAGTAACCAATAATTTCATGTTACATTTCTATAAAATATTTTTAACTACACAGTAGTATGTATATAGCATTCTATATAAATTTGCATTGACAAAATGGGTGTAAAAAACTACTTGTTTTGGTGAAACTTTTTTATTTTTTGCTGTCTTTTTTCTTTTTATAAAAGCAAAGATGAATACTATCTGGGGGAAAGGTGTATCATAATAACTTTTTAGCTAATTTCTTTATGTGTCCCTATCACCTTGTAGACTACAAGCGCTATACATTTTTGTACAAGAGTCAAAATATAAAATTAAAAAATGTATTTTGAGAACTATCTCATTTAAAACACAATAATTATAGATGATATATTAATAATACTTGTAAACAAATTATTATAAAATTAATTGTGTATTTGATCATGGGGCATTGGTTTTTAACTACTATGATCAACAGTTCTTAAGACCAATTTGTCCACAAATCATTTTATTTAAAATAATTACCAAATCACTATATTTAGTATTTTATAATTCAAATTAACAATTATCATCCTATGAGTGCAATTTTAATGTAAATTTTCCCTGCACAGACCTGATATGAAATCAACTTTTATTTAGAGAAACAATAAGAAATTATTTTTATTACCCACAACGACATGACAAAGGTCAGTAAATAGTTAGCACAAATCTTCAAATCTCAACTGAAAACACCTCCTCAATCAGCAATATAACAAGTTTGTATTAAGTGAGGAGTTTTAATAGCTTTAACCATCATGTCTGGAATATACTAACTACTTTTGCTGAATTAGCAATTAGCCGAGGTCTTGAAAAGTGTTGACATAGCTAAGACAAGATACAGAAGAAAATTCTTGTTGCCATCTGGTGTTCCTGAGAAGCAGGTTGAGGACCTCCCTTCTCACATGTATCTATTCTTCATAACTCGCTGCAGCTCAGTGACAATCAAGGTGACTGGCTTTAAATCTTGTCAATGACTGGGAAATGCTTCTGACAATAAATGCCATCCAATACTAATCAAGTTCTATGATGATGAAACTTAGGCAAAACATTTGGCGTAAAAAATGTTGGCTGAATTTCTCAACTTTAATTTTTTTAAATACGATTTCACTTTTCATGTATAATATATACTGCAAGTTATATAAAGTTTTGCAAAAGCTTTATTATATCTGTCTTTTATAAATGATATTCACATTTTAATTTAATTTAATATTTACACTAACACAATATCAGTGAACAGTATCAGTTGTCACTTGTCATTTAAAGGTTTTATGTCATAAGACAAGCAAAGGCTTATTGACATGCAGCCTGTTGTCATCTACCATGTGACATTTGACTTTTTGTGAGTAGATTATTTACTAATCATAATACATCTTTAATCGGATTTGTGTAATTTGGAATTCTATATCTTTTTTCAATATAGTAGTATTCTTTGGTTTTAATGTTTTTTTATATTTATTTCTACACTGCTGTGGTACAATTACATTACTATCTAAGTAATTACAAGTAGTGTATTATATGTATTTTGTGTTTTTTATTATTATCATTTTTTTTATTTTAATATAGGTATTACATATACCTATATTACAATAAAAATTATAGGTTGTATATAGGTTGTATTTGCAAAATTGTCTCTCATTATTATACTTTTCATCAGTTCAGCTTTTTAATCAAGTTTATTTTAATGTGATGAAACTTATTTATTATATATATATATATATATATATATATATATATATATATATATATATATATATATATATATTGATATTTCAGTATGTTTAAAATTAATTATTTTTTTATTTATTAATGTAGATATATTATATATCTATGTTGTGTTAAATAATTTAGTATTAATAAAGAGTATGCACCATTACAGTTTTATATAATATATATTAATTTAAACATTTTCTATTTTTAGTTTTTTAAATTGTTTCTTGCTTTAAATATGTATATCGCCTCTTTGTATTATCTTGTTCAGTATTACCGAGTTGGCTGGTAGTGTCTTGTGTGTATGTAGGTGGCTAATGCTCTTAGTGTTACATCCGCTTATTATACCTTTTGAATAAATGAAAAAAACTAAAACTAAATAAATAAACCGTTTTTTAAAACAGAACGTCTCGATTAAAATTCAACAACCCTTACAACCACCACATTATTGTTTGCGACAGGTGGCGATGAATTTAAAAATATATAAAAAAGATTTTGAGTAACATGCTGTCAATAATTATATAGGACTTATACGAATATCGACAAAACATGGATTGCTGTCCTTAGATGTGTTTGTAGGATAAATGAGGTCAGTCGGCATTTCCATGTTTGGATACGTAGGATTAAACATGTTATGTATAAATTATTATTAAAAACCACGTGCTTGCCAAACACATTATTACCGTAGATTTTCACTTTAGTTACATTTTAGATATCATATTAATATATATATACCTACGTCTAAATATTATTACGACTTATGTTGTATTAATATAGTAAATTGCAAAACTAGCGCCATCACTCGGTTCTCCACATTTTCCACAAAATGTATTAACACTATAATTATTGTGGTAACATTTTAGTTACACAGTTAATTAAAAAATATCTTGTTTTCTTCTCATTATTTCATGTCAAAACAAAGCTAACATAATTTTAATGTTTTTAATCTCCACAATAACAATTGGGTTTTTGAAAAATTTTTTTTTTTGCGATAAATAGAATGATCATATATACGTTTTATAACAAAACTATTTTTAAAAATTTTTTTTTTGCAATAATTCACAAGTTATTTCAAAATAAAAATAAGTTTTTGAATCCAGTACCGAAGACACGCCGACAGCTCCCGAACAAACCCGAGTGTATGTGACGTCATAATGTTAGTTCATTCATAGCAGTTGATACAGAGACAATACGTACAGTGTTTTGATCTATTTAATTCTGTTTTGACATTGTTATAAAAACACAAATTTATATTGAAAATGTCGAATCTCAAAAGTTATCGTTCTTGTTTTGTACCATTATGTATGAACACTACAAAAACAACTCCTGGTAAAATGTTTTTAAATGTTCCCCAAGATGAAAAACGTCGAAATAAATGGTTTCAAGCAGTGCACCGTGATAATCCAAAAACAAAATCGAATTTTTTTTGTTGTGAAGATCATTTCGATGTAAGTATTTCATAACACTATTTTTATTACTTATTATTTATCTAAGTATACAAATCGAATAAGTAGATGAGTTCAGTCAATACATTTTTTTTAACTAGAGTCCTTATCATAACTTTTAAAATTATAGCATTAAAAATTTTTTTAATTGATAATTGAAAATGTTTACGTAATGAATTCATCAATTTTTATGTAATGATTTCGATTCAATTGAATATTTAAATAATTTTATAAACTTCTAGGTTATGTATTGGACTAGATTAAAATGAATGAATTCCATATTATAATGATTTTCCGTCGTTATAATGATATTCAAATAATTATTATGGTTTATGTTTTTTTTCTAGTTAAAAGATGATATGGAAAATTATATTTATTACACAACAATGGGAGGTAAAGCAAAGATTAAAATTGATGTGATACCACACAAGTTTGACTGTCAACCTAATCGTAAAAGACAAGGCGCTACAACGATTATAAGACCAGCTGCAGAAAAAAGGCGGAGACAACAAATCATTGAAGAAATTTTAAATGAATCGTCAGAAAGTATTGCAATTGGTAATCCTCACGAGCCAAATATTGAAGTTGCTTCTGATCCTTTAAATATAACATCTGATCAAAAAGTTGCTGTTGAAACACAAACCAATATTAACAACCGTACTGTTGCTGTACAAGTGAATAATCGTCCTAAGTATCGCAGCGTGTCAGTTCAATGTAAAATTTTATCAATCGGAGTGAATAAATCTTGCTCACCGATTAAAACTGGTAGCATTAGTATTGCGACATCTCCAATAAAACCATAAATATATCAACATCCGGAATATTATCAGACTTTGCCTTTATAAATCCTTTGTCACACATAGCTAGACGAAATTAACTAACAAATTTTTTAGCAATAAATTTTCGATATTATTGTCAAGTCACATGTAATTGCCGTAAACGCTGTACTATTCTTTAACAGCTATAACATTATGACGTCACAATTAGGGGTGACCAATCGTGGCACGTTCATAGTCACGTGATTTTTATTTAAATTTTATCAACTTTTAATTGCTTATAATTAATTGAAAAAAAATTTTTTTTCAGGTTTTCGCATGACACATCGATATAATTAATAACGAAGTTTTAAAATACATAAAAAAAATCAATACATTTTTTATTTTCAAAATCCCAATTGGGTTCAAAAGAAAGCATTGGAACAACAACTTTCAAGTACTGTATGTGTGCGTGTGTGTGTGTGTGTGTACGTACGATGATAGACGAAGTTTTTTATAAAACTATATATTTTTGGTGACATTATCTTTTACTTAATAACAATATCAATGAGTGCGCAACAAATAGTTCTTATATAATTACGATGGGTTAAGGGTTGTTCAAAGTCTTGGTGGTAAGAAACTTGTTAATTACTTCGCTTAAAGCAGACACATGAGTTTCTTAAGACAGCGCGGATCCTCCAACAACGCTTGCACTTATGTGCATTCTGTACGTGTCCTTCAGTCGACAGGCCACTTTTCTACATCGCGCGTGCTCTTAAACTACTTCTTTAAGACATACATACAGAATTTTATTTAAATTTTTCATGTACTGTTAACTTTAACTACCTACCTACTTGTAACAAGTACATAGTGTCACTCTCCAATAGTCTTAGTTAAAATTTAATATTAATGACGGTACCACATCAATTTCATCTGCTAAGACTATCATGTCGGACTTCAAAGAAATAGAAAGGAACTGGGACGATATTGATTGAACAAAATGGACGTTCACTCAAAAGCAGCGCCCACATGAGTTCATCTCGTGCGCTAGCGAATCAGATCGCCGATAAAATCCTCATATTTGCAATATCCAGTACAATTATTTGATATCCAGTAGTTTCTAAATAAAAATATAGTCCATAACATAACATAAGGTATGTCAAATAATATACATTATGTATAAAGTATATAGATGCTTATCGTTCCAGCTAGTTTCATTCCTGGACATTCCAATCTCGCTTCCCATATTGTTGATCATTATCGTTCAAATTCTCATTATATTTTGAAATATAATATCCCGATGGTGTCTGATTCTTAGAAACTTTTCTTAATTAAATATCTGTTGTGTCAGCAAGTTTAATAATTATGTTTTAAATTTATAACTATTGTTACAGGTAAAGACAATCCTTCTACGGTTGTTATAATCGTGTAATAACTGTCCTTAAGGTGATTAAAGATATGGCGTGAGTAAATTTTTATGCGATATAGTTTACGAAACTATAATTATTAAAGAACTTCATATTACAAGGGTCTACGTATATTTATTTATTTATTTATTCATTTAACTTCACGCCATATCCCTTGCGGGGTAGCCAGAGAGGACGGAGCGCCAAACGCTACGGTCCCTGCATACCTCTTTCGCCTCGGCCACAGACATCAACCTCTTCACACAACCTTCTACGTATAAGTTATATTAAAATTATTTATTTTCAATTTACTTCTTTATTTTAATTCATGTTATTTAATCGCTGTGCAATAATTATTAAGTGTGTTTTTATATGACAATATTTTTTCCTACACTTAATAATAATTAACGATTCCTTTTAATATTAACATAATAAACAGAGATTGACCATTAAAATCTCAAGTAATACGATCACTATTTGATATTTATTAATTTTTAAACGTTATAATCAAGTAGCCATCTTGGAAACGCTTTCTCCATCAGAGAGCTGTCAGTGTGAGTATAAAGCATCGCAAATCAAGGCCGGTGCGGGAACGAAACAACATTGATACGGTGAATGGAAATAATAAATCGTTTGCGAATAACATCGATACGGAGCCGACAACTTCTTATTTCATCGCGGAGCTCCATTATTTATTTTGTCGATTACGTACCCCGACATATCTCATTTTACTGAGGCCGCAAGTGGAACGACGGTATTAGTTATATGTTTTTATGTCTCTCTTGGGAATACTACGCGAATTGAGAAATTACCGACTTCAGATATTATAATTCTTACATTGTACCGTGTGTTAGTATTGACAGATCTAATTATTTTATATAATCATCTATACGATTGATCTCTTTTCTTTATAAGATTTAGCTTAAACCCGTGAACTATTCTTTTTATACTTGAAGTATCATCTTTATGACACTGGAGAGCTGTGAGGTTGCAAGTGTAACCTTAATGCTGACAGGCCGCATCCTCCTCTCAATTGACCTTTATTTCATGGAAATTCTCGCTACACAGCTTATAGCCCATTTGTCGTAATTATTTTGGCTGCAGTTATTGAAATAAATAATAGGTACACATACCAATAATTTTTCAAATAGTTTTTATATGTTCGTCTCTTATCTGTTTTCTTGTTGATTTAGTATTTGGCCACACAATTTACTTTACTTTATAATGTATAACATATTTATCGTACATAAAATATTATTTTATAACTCTTTCGTATTAATCTTGGTGAAATGACATATAATTTTAGGTTTGACGTATCTGCTGTTAGTGTCAGATGTCAAATCTAAATTACACTCAATTTTTAGTATTACAGAGTGCACAAATATACATCTCAAAGAAGAAAAATAAATGTATGGCTTAAAGAAATGTGTTTTTATTAAAAAGTATATTAAGGTCATTAAAAAAACAGATTTTTTTTAAAGAATGTTTAAAATGGAAAAGGCTTCAAAGTAATGCGATAAAGATAAAGATACTAAAGATAGGCATTCAACCGTAACTCTATTCGAATACCCTCGATGAATACATTAGTCGCATTTATCAAACCCCACAATGCATGTCAAATAAATTTTACGCAAGTAACTTATTTATTGTATTCGATTGCGATAACTCGTGTCGTGTCGGAGCCGTGACGTCGTCGCATGGTAATGATATATTTTGGAATAACTGTCAAATAAATATATTCTAATGGGGACAATCATTTATACAAATATTTTAATATTATGATTAGAATCTCGTTTATTAATGACATAAGAATTCATAGCTTAAATGTTTGATTATTTTTTATTGAGATATATATTTTAAATATTTAGGTTTGTCTGAGTTGAGACTATTAATAAATTATGTTAATATATTTTTATATAGATTAAACGACCAGACCGATAACAACGATGAATAATATTATGTAAAGGAAAATTTTAATAAACACATTTGATTTTACCGGTTAACAATTTTTATACGATATTATGGTGTTTAATGACATCCCTAATATTTGTTGTTATCATCATTGACGTATAACCCCGGACGCCGCTGATGTAATGTCATAATCGCCGCTTCCGACGCAGCCTTTGTCATTCCTCCCCTAGCCAAGATCTTACCGATACCTCCGATAATAACAGTATTTCAATTCTTGTATATTTAAGATTGATTATTTTAGTATCAATTTTTGTGATATTTGATGTCATTCAGAGTAATATTTCATTTTAAACAACTCTTTTTCTACTTATATGGTTTTCGTTTCTGAAAAAAATTTAATTGCTTCCAAAATATTATATATCGTACTTCATTATTAATTATTTATTAGTTCATTTAGTTGTCTTAACAACTCAAGTGCTTATTTTTATTTAGAAAACATTTCTGACACTTTTTGCCAGAACGAAAAACAGAGTATCGTTAAAAATGTTAAGCTTGCTGCTTGCTTGCTGTTTGTAGCTTTATTTACTGCGTGCTAAGTTTTGCAACGATTGCGCGACACTTTGAGTAATGTAAACTCTTGATACATCGATGTCTGCAACCGAACTAGTGTCACGACACTAGAGCGCGACACGACTAATTAGACGCAGATGCGAGCTACTCGCCAGATTTATGAGGTTCTCTGGAAAATTAAGTACCTTTATTTTGATATTACAAGATATATGGCAATGGGTTCGACCATTATTATACATCCAGAAATTAATTGAATCTAACTCTAATATTATATATAATTAATAGCAAAAATGGTTGACAAATGAGATTGGAAAATAATTTACGGGTTTTGAAATATTTAACGACGTGTACCACATTATAAATTTATTGCTATTAAAAATCCTAATAAATGATTGGTATTCTACAACTACACCTTGAAGGCCACTTTGGTATTTATAAATAAAGGCAACCACACCAAAACAACCATAGTCATACTAAACAACTGTAACATACTTTAAATCTCATCTTCGAAAATAATATATTTCCATAGAAACTTTCATACCCTCGGAGTCTAGGTTTTTTTTTGCAAGAGACTCAATCCTATCTATTATTTCCAAGTAACTTTAACAGCTAACACACACACACACACACACACACACACACACACACACGCACACGCACACGCACACGCACACGCACACGCACACGCACACGCACACGCACACGCACACGCACACGCACACGCACACGCACACGCACACGCACACGCACACGCACGCCGTATAACTTTGGATGGCTATTTTCAATGACTTACTTGACTTATATTTTGGACAATATATAAAATATTTTTATAAGTTAAATCCTTTGCGTTTTCTTTATCTATATCTACAAGATATTACTGTAAAGTTTATCTAAATCTGTTTAGACAAACACACTAATAGATAGAAGTAAGATGATTACGATTATTGAAAATATCTTGTCAGTCAAAGTATCAAACATTGATAACACATCCCTAAAACATTCCTGTCTCGTACGAATGTAATCTCAAGAGAGACGATCAAAGATAAAGTCGAGAGTGAATTTATCTCAGCGGTGGTCCCCATCCTGACTTATAAAAAAAACTATTATATTCAAACATAAATATAATTGAATACTATTATTACAGTTACTCCAAAGTACTTTAACTTATGAAAACTAAACCAAAAATATAAAAGGAATAGAAAAACTGAATGCAAAACATCTATAGAATATTTTAATTTTGTTACGGAGTATTGTTTTAATAGTGTCAGTTAGAGCGAGTTCAGAAAGAGCAAAGCGTTTCTCATTATGAAGTTAGCGAGCGCCCGCGCAGCGATCAAAACTTTACGAATACTTTTATTCCCATAATTAACTTTATGCTCCTGTTTTGCATAACGAACTCAAGATACTAGTACGAAAGCACATTCTAAGATTATATGGTTACAAATTAAGATACAATTTTACTTCGCTCCACTTCGTTAGTTCTTTTTCACAGTTAAACCTTTTTAAAGAAAAAATGTTAATGTAGTTTTCTACTTTTATTAAATCCCAAACCCAAGTCAGACTATTGAATTTACACTTAAAATATGGTGAAAAGGTATTTGTTAAACCGGTCAAATAGATAAGGCTAACATTTTCTGTATTAATCACGAAACTAAATTATGTAATTGTGACATTGGCATTATATGTAAACAGTACTTATGTACTGTAGTGTACAGCGTAGTCTGGGCAGCTCCGTTCTATGGATACATTTTCTCAATTGACTCATTTGTTGATGCTGGACTGAACGCTTTCGTTCTTTCACACATACTTCATATGTGGTGTAGTTTAAAACTTTTTTATTTAATAGAATATGTAATGTAGATTCTACTGTAAATAATCTTGGTAAATGTATAACGATTTATATATAAACATATTATAAAGTAATAGTAAGGATAAAAACTCTGCCATAAAAATTGTGTCCTAAATAAGAAATTACGAAAATAATAAACAAAAGATTTATGATATACACAATTTAAAATGATTTGTTAATATAATAAATGGAGTTAAGCATTAAATTAATACAATAGTTGTTCATGACCTGTATGTGTTTACAGCACTAAGATTGGGAAGCGCCCGCTTCATGTATTTTATTCTTAGCTGCATGCTGCTATAAATAAGCACTAACTATGAAATATTAAGCTATTGTTACAACTTCTAAAACGTGAAAATGACTCCATTAGTTTACAAACGGAATTTGTATTATTTTATTGGATTATATGTTTAAAGAATGTGACAAATAGATTTACAATTTCAAATGGAATAATTATGGTTTTCAATTTCATATGGTTTGCGTGTTTTTCATTCTTTTTTATATTTTAAATATTTTTAAGAACAAATAATAATGTAAACATTTCAATTAAATAACAATAAATGTATGTATATAATAATAGCGAACTAAAGTCCATTAATAGCTACACTGGTAATAATTCTCTTATCGCATATTCTAAGAGGAAATTTGGTTATGTAAATCAATCCGATATCAGACTATGATATTTTATCTTACTAACTGAGGTATGGTACTATCAAGGTGCAAGGGCTTTTAAAGTGCTAAATACTAAGAGCTGTGCCAAGCCCTAGCGTCTCTCCCATACATACCTCAATAAGCGGTAGACGTAACAGAGCCTTGGCATTCAAATTACACACCACAAAATACTAAGACAATAGAAATATATGTCGACATTTCTATGCTATTTAGATAATACGTACAAAAGTAAAAAACATTTAATATTTATATATAGATAGGTCGTAGGAAGAAAAAATATAACTTATTGGGACATTAACACTAAACCTACCAAGTACCGGTCAAATTGACCGTTCTTAAACTTTTGTAAAACTTACACATTTTTAAACGTTATAATATCGTTATCAAACTACATGACAATTCTTAGAATATGCATATAATATTTTCTACACTCTTTACTTTTAGTTATTTCCATTATTACCTGCGTTATATAATAAAATAACTTTTAATTACCGGTCAATTTCACGGCGTGCGGTAGGAACAGGTATACAAGAATTGTCGGTAGGTTTAGTGTTAATATTACGACGATTCAAAATCGAATATTTTATAGCTATATATAATGTTTTCTTCATGAATTCTCAAGATATAAATCTAAAAAAAAAATCCAATTAATCCAAATATTTCCTCAATATATTTTTACCAAATCTAATTGAAAATATAATCGAAGCTTGATCGAGAGTTCATATCAAATGCAGATCTCCCATTGTGATGTTAATGACGCCACGACAGCGATACGACACCGCACAAACATAACACAGGCTAATAAAATCCAATCCAATCCAATCTGAAAATATGTCAATTGGACAGGACTCATTTGCGTTTATATCATACGATCTTGCAATGTCACTACGGGCGTTCTACACAAGACAACTATATATATATATATATATATATATATATATATATATATATATATATATATATATATATATATATATATATATATATATATATATATATATATATATATATATAAGCGATTTACCACTCACTGACTCATCATGAAATCTCCGAAACTATTTGTCCAATTAACTTAAAATTTTACATAGTTACTTCTTTTGTGACGTAGACGTCCACTAAGAACGGATTTTACGGAATTCCTATCCCAACGGATTTCAAATTTTTGCATTTCGTCAAGTTTTAAACCTGTAGGAGCTATACATTTAACGCAGGGCCAAGAGTTACTATAGCAACGTGTTATGTGCTTAAATATACTTTGAATAAGCATTAAGAAATCAAAGTCACACTAAGATTACAGGACACATAATTTAATCCGTAATACTTATGAGATACTTAAATCTATTATCTGTACAATTGAGCGCCAGGAGGGTTATGCACAAGGTATAAGTTGGCTGATGCCCTTCCACATCCAGAATAGCTAGTCATCGGTTCATTGATTCGAACTTAGATATCTCATGGGTTGCCTCAAGACCTCTTCAAGAAAAGGCGTTTCGATAGGCCCTGGACTAAACAATAAACTAACACAAAAGTACGATTATAATACACGTCTCAATCGCATTAACAATATCTCAAAGCCATGTACAATAGCGGAATATTATAATTATCTAAATGTCGGTAAATTGATATTTTTAACTCGTTATTGGTACACGACCACTCACATTGAAATGACTCTTAAAATTCTTCTAATAACTTAATATAACAATATAATACTACTTGCTAACTATTTTTAAATAAACTTAAAATTAAATTAAAAAGATAATAATACGGAGACTCGTTGGGGATCGAACTTGCGTCAACCGGCTTAACTAGTGAATTCAATCCGGCACTTTAAACACAACACCAATTATATGTTAACAGATTTTTTGAATTACTTATAGTAGTCAAACACTTTTACCATTACAAACGGCTACCATAGCAACGATTACGATTTCAATGGATATTATGACAAAGGTTACCATAACAACCTAAGTTCACATCCAAAATTAATAGGGAACAAGCTTGTTTATACATATTGAAACATGGACGGATGATTCATTGAAAATTGTTTAGAATATAATCAAATAATTATCCGTGAGCAAATATAATACATATAAGCAAGGCAATTGCTAAGATTTTTTTTCAAATTTGAAACCTAAACTGAGCGTATATAGTATTATACGCTCAGTTTAGGTTTTAGGGTATTGCGAGAATTTATCAGGTGTAGATTCACGTCGGCTACTATGTGATGTGCGAAGTCATGACGCATTGTCCTCTAATGCGAGAGGCGGTCACCACCCACCATAACCACCACCCACCACCACGTCATATTATATGTCATGTGACAAAGGTGTGAACTGTTTGCTATGAGGCGTTATTGGAACTTAAAAAGATTTCAGTGCAATCATGAGCTATAATATATCAAACTAATTAAATATTTTTAATAATATTTATGGATAAATAATTCTAAAATGAATTAGATGCCAAAGTACTTTAGCTATATATATCTTTCTAATCCAATCTAGATAATTAGTCATTATATATTTTTTGTTATGTTTAAAGTTATGAACTACCTGTCACCATTTCTGTGGATGTAAATGTGGAGTTGCCGCAAAGTACTTTAGCTATATATATCTTTCTAATCCAATCTAAACCATTACAGTCATTATATATTTTTGTTATGTTACATGAGCTATCTAGGATGTGGTCTAACTCGTAGTGTCACTGGTTGGGGCGTGTAATGGAGTGCAGGTGAGGTGCACTCTGTTCGCACTCAATCATTTAGCGATCCTGCATCATAAATGACGAATATATTCCAGCATACCTCAACTGTGTTCTGTATTATTGTGTGCATATTTTACATAATAGTGATCATTCTAAAATTTATAACATATGACAGTAATTTGTTATACGCTTTCACTCAACAAAATGTTTATAAGTTTTTGAAATCCAAAAAAATATTTTATATACCGTAGGCAGACAACTTGTCAGCGTTATTTGATTTATGCTATTACATGATTTATAATACGGAGGACCTCAGATCGTATTCTAGTTTTAATGATATTGTAATGTATTCAACTATACTTAACATTCACTCCTGAATCAATTTGAATATCTCACGATACAGCGGTAATTGATTTTATGAATGGGAAATAATTCAATGAAGCTGGCTTGTTACCTCCGATTAACTTTGATCAACTTTGATTAACAGCTTTCACAATTAATATCAATTATTATGTAATTCGATAAACAATTATAATTATATTAGTAACCGTTCTTCCTTTTTACATCATAAATATAATATGTTAATATAAAAAACTCATCTATTTTTTTAATCTCTTTGTGAAATTTTACATAATTTTCTAATTATATTTTTGACAGGATTTTATTGTATATATTATATGAAGTTATCAAATATTTTTTTATTTACAGTATATTTTCAATTAATGTAGTATTTGTGATAATTTCTATTTCAATACCTATTTTAACATCATGATAGTAACAGGCAGACCATTGTGGCGTCAGTTGGCACCGTCCCATTGTGTGTACGAAAACGTTTTTTAAATAATTGTCTTTTAATCTACGAAAGCTTTCAAGAAACTTACATTCCTATATATCTTTTGTTATATTTAAAACTTAATTACTGCATCGTTTAAAAATAATAATTATATTAGTATATTTTAAAGGTTTATTGATTTGCAATTTTAGTTTAAAACAATGAATAGAACCGAGTACCGAGAGACACGTCCGTCTACGACATGTTCTCTACAGAAGTAGTGGGTGAGTGAAACGACGCTTAGTCGTGCCCTTATTATTTTATGACTTCAAAGGTTTTTTTAAAACGTGTTTATTATTTACACTGTCTATTAAGTCATGTAAATTCGCAAAAGTTAACATTTTTATGGATAATTTCGAATATCAATTTTAAATTGATATTCGAAATACATACATACAATACAAGAGCAATACTCTTGTAATAAGTTGAAGTCAATTGAATATTTATAAGGATATGAAATATAACTGTTAGATATTTCTGCAACACACCAAAAGTCTTTTCATAATCAATACACATCCTCCGAGACTTATTGTGAATGACATTCTCGAGTACAAAGTAATCTTCCTAATTGAAATACTTGCAGCAGACCTCCGTGGGCCATGTGTTAGCACAACGGAAATATTAATTAACTTTCACAAACTTACATATATATATATATATATAGAGAAAAGAAGCTAAAAGTATACATAGTATAGTAAAAAAGAGCTCCATAAAATCAATTTGTATTTAAATTTTTACAAAAATATCAGTAACAATCACATTCTACCAGTAAATAATTCATATTTCAGTGTTAGCATCGGATAGTCTTAAATAATTCAGTGAAGATTTAAAATTCCAAAATCTGGTTTGGAAGCTGAGCTGTCCCGTAATTGTCTTAGTTAGCTGTTAGTATCGGACGTGATGAACAAACAAACAAGCATTGTCCTTTTCGAACAAACCATTACCTGTCTATACTAGGTTACATGAAGTGACGGCTTGAAACTGATAATATTAATGGTCACGTTTAAGACTATATTTATGTTCTTGATGGCATATCTAATGTCACTTGAATAAACAGAATAACTTTATAACGACTACTATTAACCCTTTATCTTAGAATGTATACGGAATTTTGTGAGATAAAAAAATTCCTATGGCAAGTACCAATTTGCATTTACTTTGAACCCTTAGAGAATAGATTGTTGGAATAACAGTGGCGCCATGTGGCGTCGTGATGATCGCGCGATATTACTAATGAGGCGACCTCTGACTGAGCTCACAGCTTCATTAAACTCGTGTTTCTTGTAGTTCAGACTTCACAACAAATTTTCATCTTCCTTATAGTCAATTGTTATATGCATTCGCAGACATGGAATAAAGTTTGGTGTTTTCAATTCTCAACATTACTGAAGATATGTCTACGTATAGAAATGATAATTTTCACTTGAGAAAAGTAATGGTGTTTTTTGTTTTAAGACATATCCTAACAGTGACTTACATTAGTCAACAATCAGCCTAACACGCAGGAAATTTTACTTTTTCCAAATTAGGCGCATAAGCTCAGAAAAAAGCGAAAATATCATACATTTATAGACAAATCATAACACCAACAAGAAAATAAACCATAGTCCTACTCTCAAAACGGCAAATACACTTTGCTGCAGGCGTTTAAAAACATACAGCAGTTACCTCCATCAAATTCGACTCCCCCAAAGCTTGGTGCGCATTTCTACAGATTCATATACAAAACTTTATTACAAATTAAAACACGTTAGAAAGTTAACAAAAAACAACGAGTACAAGTGGCTTCAAAGCCTAATATTTAAGACTGCATACAAGATTCCTTGTACAGCCTGCCTTAAATGTTAGGTTATTTAAAATGCCTTGCGGCAATCGTTACATGAGACTGGTCGGGACATCAGAATAACGTTCCTTGAACATATGTGTATTAAAAATCTGTAGGTTCAACGATACCCAAGGATTTTTGTTAATACTCGTGAAGTGCGTAAAGATATGGAAATTATCATCTACCGCAATTATATAGAGATAATTAGTTTCCACCATTTTAACCTTCTACCTAGTAACTTTCACAACTATTACTACTTCAGCGTGTACATGCACCACACCTCCAAAGATCTTACCACTCTCGCAGTCAAAGCGATAGTTTGTACCATTTTGCACATACAAGTTATTGATTAACATATATTTGGTAAGAAATCGATGGAATTACAATATAAGTCTGTCCTTACTTTGTTATTAAAACAAATCATCTTGACTTATTACTTTTGTCTAAAACTAGACGAAAACCTAACGAGTCTAAAAACGATAGGTCTTACGTTTATGAAATATAATTATAACTTATTAACTAATTCTTTATTTCATTTATTTAAACTTTTGTTAATTTTTTATTTATTAATATATTATTCTGTAACTTTTACATTATATAGTTAATCGTCTGTCTATACACATAGGATTAGTTTTTAATATAATTAAAAAATGTTATAAATATTAAACTTCATCAAAATATTATGTTTATGTCCTAAAAAATCATGCCGTAAATAATTCAGAAAAGAAAATTGCAAAGTCCAAGTGAAGACTACCCGAATTAAGCCGAAGCCCGAGGGTCGCTCCAACGTCACTACAGTGACAGATCCACTTTATCATATCATATTATAAATATAAAATGTTGATTATATTTTCTGGTATATCATTAACTAGCAGGTTACCCGTGCTTCGCGACGGACGGCGAAAGTGATCATTTTGTTTGAATTTCCACACCACCTATTAGGTATCAAACAGGCGCGTTATATTTTTTCAGTTTTTTAGCTGTAACTTTGGAACGGTTTGGTCCTTTGCAAAATCCTTTCTTATTGCACCTATTCAATATGTCACGAGTCTTGTGTCCAAATTTCAGTTTTCTAGGTATAACGGTTTGGGCTGTAGAGCGATGAACGAGTCAGTGAGTGAGTGTCTTTGTGTTTTATATATTAAGATAATATATCTCAATGCCAAAGCAGTAATTCTATAAAACATAATATAGTGTTTTTAAAATCACATACTGTTGTCAATAAGTGATTAGCATATGCACTTGTTTAACTAGGAACCCAAAAATTCATGTTACTCGACTTAGAATTAACTTATTCTACACGCTTCGCTTTCCCTGACTGTTAACGAAATGAAGTCAGGTAATAACCTGACTTCATTTCTTTAACAATCATTTTATTAAAGGTATAATCAATGATAAATACCTTTTCGATTCTAACGTATATTATTTGAACTAGATATCGAAAACCGTATGCTCATCTGAAATTCCAGCTATCTATCTACAATATGCCAAAGTATGTATAGCTTCCTTCCATATCCTAGTGATTTAATTCGGGAATATGTGATCTATTAAATGTATATATAATATTTAATCCAAAGTTAAGGTTTTTACAGTCTGTATTATCTAATACTTACCACTGAGAAGGCAATAAATATAAAGTTTTTCGACAACATTACCTTTTAAATAACTTGCTCTAAAGTTAAAGTTATTCGTGCAATTATTTGACGTTATAACTACGTTTAATGGGTTTCTTTGATTTATTATATTTATTACTATGAAAGTTAAGGAAGCCATGTTTATACTTACGTTACTTAAGGTATTATCAATAAATATGTCATCTTATTTATCATGACAGGGAATGCAAGTAAAAGCGTAATACATAAGAAACAATCTCCTTTTAAGTGCGCAATAAATAAACATTGCCTTATCAAGTCGTGACACCAACTTAATGCTTCTCGCCATTCATAATATCATTATTTATTCGAACCTTGATATCATTTGTCGCAGACAGTAACGCAGTAGAGCATTATAGCAATTAAAAATTCTTAAATGCAGATGAGAATGTTATATAACGCTGTAAATATTTCATTCACAACAAAGTTATAAAGGAATTCGAAAGGGTTATATTATTTTACTATCAGTAAACTGCGAGCGAAGAGCGGTTGCGCTGGACGCGCATTCATTATCCTTTATTAACTCTTCCATACTTCAAGTTTTATGAAGTCGGTGGCGTCAAACACCAGATACAATACGCTTCTGAGTCATACTTGTTTAAAAATAAAATGATAAAGCTCTCTTTACGTTTGGAGATCGGTCAAACGGTTTTTACTTTTAGAAAGACATAAAGACAGATAAAAAATTAAAAAATATTGAAATTCGAATCCCTGACTTAGCTACACACAAAATAATAAATATTTAAATAAAAAATACTTTTAATATTCTATATATTTTTGAATGTTGATATTAACCTGAAAATTCAAAAGCAATGCTTCACATTTCTAAGCTATATTGTTTCAGTATTAGGCTACAAAAGAGGCTTTTGATGTTGATAAACTATTGATTGAATTGATACCACAATTTTCACTGATTGTATATTCTAATAACTCACTTATTAATAAAATAATAGCATAGAACGATGCATGACAGTAATTACAGCTATTCCATACCGTATTTTCTGTATTTTCTGTCATTACCTTAACTATTTATGGTAACTATGCTATAAAAACATTCTACCGCCTTTGATTCTACCTATAATTTCAATGAAATATTAAATAACTATCTGTATTTAATAAGTCGAGAGACATGTAGTCTAAATAAATGCAATAAAGTGTGTCAGTGCAATGAAGAAGTTGTACAAAGAATGTAGTCGTCCTCGTAAGTCTTAGTCTTTTGAGAAAACAAAGCTGAAATAAAAACAGAGAAGCGCTCGAGCTAAGCGCGACACTCGACTCGACTCGACACTCGTCACGCGGACGCGACACTCGGGGACACTCGACAGACACTCGTCACACTTAAATTAATTAAGCTACATCAGAGACTGCTGTTATATGACTTTACTTTAGTGTTGCTCCATTTTGAAAATTCAGTGTGATTTAAATCTTTACAGACCTCACAATTTACTGATATTTCGTAGTCTTATCAATGCTTTTGACTGCCACTTTATGAATTCTTTCTCTTGCGTAGATTAAAACTTTAACATGTGGAACGAATTTGGTCCTTATTTTATTGTATGGGAGGTATGTGCGGGATTGATATATTTAAAGTAGATATAATGTACCACCACTACTTTATGTAAAGCTCATTAATAGTATTCAAGTGTAAACTCGAGCCACATTATCATGCAAAGTTGTTTCCCATCTCGCCTCAAACTGCTGCTTCAAGTCTCAACAACTTTTATGATTTCGCAACTGGATTAAATCCTCCCAAAAGTCACTGTAAATTTTAGTCAATTTTATAATCATCTTAAATATATCGTTTAAATGTATATAAAGTGTAATTTTCATAGTTTGGTTTATTTTATAGCCTACATTACCTGGTAAGGTATCAAAAAATTATCGGAGATATTCATCTTAAGTTTTTTTATTGTATAGATAAAGGAAGAATGAAGCTATTTTTAATACTATTCCATTTTATTGAATTGATAGGAAAACAAGTATATAGTCTAACTGATGGAAAGCAGCGACGTTTGTGGACATCTACAAATATGAAAAGTCTTAAATGCTTGGCCACCCTTGATAAATGGATAGAATTAGAGGAAAAAAAACTGGTTATCCAGATCCCTCGCTCACCGTATATACCAAATATATATATATATATATATATATATATATATATATATATATATATAAAAAGGATCACTTGTTCCATACACCTTATGATTCTTCGATAATATTGTACCATTATATATTGGTAATTATCACATACTATTATTAGTGTATCAAATTATATACATAGAAATTAAAGTAATACGCACCTTGGTAGCGAAGTGCGGCGGTAATTACACACGTACATAAGCAATGAATACGAATACAAATACCATTGTTAAATGAAATTAAGATTTTATTTTACAAAATTACTTGGAACTTTATTAACACTTTACACAAGATATATTAGAAAAAACAATATGTAGTTAATATCTCTGATAAGTATATTTAAGATTTATTTCACGTTTAGGTCAAAGTGAGTGTTTCCTTATACTTAAATCATATAAAGTATAGAAAAAGAAAGGTTTCTAAGTAATAATATACATTTTTGGGAAATATTACATGTACATTTTTAAATTAACATTAACAAAGTATCTATATATATTAAGTATAATAATATCACATAAAGGTACATGTGTACTTCAAATATGTGTATATAATATGTGTAAAAGGAGTTATCGCTCCGCAGTTATTAAGGAAAGAATGGAACGGTAGTCACAAACAGCACTTAGCGACTAGAACAACAGAACTTGGCCCATTATCTTGCTTTATTTCTCACTTCTGCCTCTTGGTGAATTCAGAAACAGCTATGGCGTTAAATTTAGGGGTTATTAGAAGATATATAGACATATTTGTTACAATTTGACGTAGACATTGTAATTTTATCGATGTAAGAAGATATAGAAAAAGATTTTAGAATTTTAGTTAGCCAAAAGTGCCAGTCACCGAACTAGTAGCATGTTTTTGGGAGTCATTTGTGGAATTATGCGACAAACACTTAATCCGTGATTTCGATAAACACAATATTTTTTCTTCCGAAGGGTCCCCTCCGTAAGATTACTTTTTGAAGTATGGCGCTTAAGTAGGGATAATTTAATTTGGGCATTGAATGAATCTGGATTCCCCTCGTAATCGATGTGCTAACTGGATTGTCAACACTATGAGTGCTGCAATGGTTTGATAATGCGCTGATTTGTAGACCCTAGAACCTGCTAGTTAGCTTGAAGACATCATTTATACCGATTTAAACCGTTTGAATTAAATATATAAAATAACTCCTTCACATTATATTTATTATATGATATAAAGTGTTTTAAATGATAGAATGGACGGATAAAAATAATGTTTGCTACTTTCATGTGCTAGTCTTATAACACAAAATACACCTCAATAAAATAGAAACAATAGACTGGAATAAGATATCGGAATTACAAGATCTTTTAGCAAAAGTTGGACTACCAACACAAGAGATACCTACTCTCAAAGATAAAGTGCATTTCCTTTTCTTTTCTTTTCTGAAAGTCTTAGAAGCTTGTACTACTGCTAATTAATCACGTATAAACGTATAAAATGGTAGCGATAAATACACAATAAATACAAATAAAACTATAAATACTGCAGAGTTTCACTTCTTTTGGAATATTATCTATCGGAATCAGAATAGTGTTAAGCAATTGTCGTGCACTTACACTAATTATTTAGAGTGTTAAAAATCTTATAATAAGTTATCTGAGTAGAAATTTCATATGTTCGTTTCGTAGCCCTACATTCCGTTCCATATTACTCATATCACTGATTTCGACACTTTCTACAGTTTAGGAAATAAACGGAGATCTATAATCCGTTTTCTGATATGCTGTCACTTTATTGATTGCGATGATCATGTATTACAAACTTCTACCCTATTCGCAATTCGCCATCTTGATAAACCTGGCCGGCGTCTCGAAAGATGGATCGAACTGGTAAATGTGCAGTCAAGCGCTATTGGATCAAAGTTAGCAATATTATCATTTATTTAGTAAAAATTTATTAATGTTAAGTATTTACTTTATCCATACTATTTTTAATATATATATTTATTTATACATCTTCAACCGATCTTTTTCATTTATTCTCTTTATCAACATCTCAACGAATCCCTTGCATCGCTTCGTTCTGATAACGCTCATTAAATAACATAAAAAAACAAAATACCTATTGTTGACAGTTGGCAGATTAAGATAAAAGATAGCTGTTACAATCGAATTCGTCTCTCCCTTCCTAAATTATCAAATTATTTATCAATCACATAAAATTTCTACAAGAATCATCTATTTCTAGTTTTATTATAGTATCATGTACTTAAGTAAAAACTTCTATCCATCTTCGACCAATTTATAATTACAACGAAATACTAATTTACAACCTTAATTAATTTCCCAAACCGTTTTATTAGAACATCGCAATATTCGGTTATCGGGTCTGCTAATGAGTGCAATGAACGATCAGTAAATCATCCATTTGAAAAATGTGTCAGGAGGTGCGAAGCGAACGCCAATTAACGGGTCACTAATTTCGACCCCGTGATGAATTGTAGGGGGCGAAAGATGCTAAGAGACATTTGTTTACAAGCTCCCCGTTAATCTGTTCCTGTTCTTTTCCTTACTTTGTATCTTTTTAAGGATACATATCTTAAAAGGAAATAATAGGAATCTTTATAAAATCACTTTGTTGTACGTTAGTCTGTCCGTTCGTCCGTATCTGTCTGACTCTCCGTCAAGACTCTTAATTTCGGGATCGGATGGAGATAATTGAAACTAAAACCAGTCACCAAAGTCTTACAAAAATATAGAAAAAATACCTAAAGATTTTACTGAATCGATCGATACACGATTCCAGAACTATTTGTAACCTACAAATTTTTACGGAACCCCTGGATAGGTGACTCGTTCTTATCCTGGTTTTTCATTTTCTTAAGAAGAGTTTCCTACTTCTGCTTCGTAAGTGCTCTAAAAATATATTTTTTTTCTATCTCAAAATTGTATTAATGTTTAACCGAACCGAGTAAATTTTTACTTGGTAGTATTCGGCATCGAACGAATTAAAGAAAACGCATAGTAATGGGTGTACATAATTAAAAGGCATATATATATATATCCAGCTTACATATTATATATATTTTCAGCTTACATAATATTCGAACATCACAGCTAATCTGCATTCAGGTAGACTGCACAGTCCGCATGGAGGCACGGAAGGAATGTTAGATATTTAATTAAAGGAAGTCTTTCGCCGGCCGCAGCCGCAATTAAATGTTATTGGGGCAATCGAGACCCCAAGCCAAATAAATACCCCAGTTGATCCAAGTTACACCCCCACTCTATCGAAACAAACGCTCAACTTCGCGTTTGTTCAATAGTCTATCTCAATTCTTTACGTGATCCGAAATGTAAAATAGTTAAGATAAACTTTACCACAACGATGTTAATTGGAACCGAGCTCGGTGTTACATTCAATATATTATATTATTAGCTATCTTAATTATAAATAGTTTGATTTCACGTACTATTGATAAATAAATTATTTAATTTATTAAACTAAACCGCTGTAGTCTTTGTTAAACTTTAAACTCATTGTTTTAATATTGATTCTTTATAATTATTTTCCTTCCAAAAGATAATACATTTCTATTTATGTTATTCGAATGAACGTAACTGTAAGGGTCGCTACACTCCTAGTGTTTTGATTGCGCTCTGCAAACACCGCTCAATATGGTCAGGGGCGTTGTTTATTTGTATTTAATAAAGGCGTGATCGTTTTTAACATTCTATAATGTTTGTAAATTATAAACAAATATGAACCAAACACATTCAAATATAAGTGTACATATACAAAGTTATATCGAGATATACTAATTGGTTGACTAAAACTACTCCGATATGTTATATTAGATTTGAAAGTAAAAAAAAAATGTGTATATAATAAAATATTTTCAGTGTTTCTCAAATTCTATTCTAAATGCTATTAAAATGTAAACACGCTTCGTATTTTAGAAGATAAAAACTGTTTGCAGACGTAATTGAATGTGAAATGAATTCATTGAGGGCGGAGATCAAAGCGACGCCGGAGGCTGCGCTTTGTATCGTCCTATAATTCTTCCAAAGATGCAGCCTCCGAACCCTCCTAACATCTACAAAGTTCGAACGTTTTATTGTATAAAGGAGGCATAAAAATATATTTTTAAAAACACACCATATTGAAATGTTTAAAGAACTTGATCTAGAAATAAAGCTGTTTTTACCTATACAATGTCCTTTTGAATGGACTATGTATAGTGCCTTCATTAATATTTATTATCTGACTATTTTTATTTGCCCTATTACTTGTTTGCCGATATTTCAGTACCATTGGAAACACCACAAAAAACAGACAGCTATTTGCACGGCATTCATATTTTCTCCTAAAATTACAATGACTACGGTAATAGTGTTGATATATAACTATTTTTTGTTTTATTACAACAAGCATTTTCTTTTCAATTAGTACTACATTTCAATAAATTATGTTGCTTTGATTTCACAAATGTGCACTTTCCCCATTCACCAATATTTAAATACAAAAAATATATTCTATATAATGTATACGATTAAATAATATAAAATGATATAGGAATCGAACTTACCATTAGCTAAAAATAACAGTTAAATCAAGTCAGCTAACAGACAGTTACCTAGAGGTAACAGTCAGTTCCCCTGATCCAAAACTAAATGCAAAACATTAGAAATATGAAATATTGATTCTTAATATTAGAAAAAAATAATATTTGCTTCCATTGTTTTTACTTTTGGTAATCACTGCTTATTTTAAGGTTGTTATAAAAATGGTTTAAAGTACCTTCACAATAGGTAGTACGAGATTTAAGGTGACAGCCTTTATAGTGCTAATTATAAAAAAAAGAACAATTTTTAATATAGATTTGAAGTTGAGTGACTCATTTTTTTTAAATCTAGCAACATTTTTACCACAGTGACGCCTGTTTCTCAATGTTTAAGATTTTTTTAACAAAAAAAATATGATTATTATAATTAATAATTGTGAAATGTGATGTATTATTGTTTTTATATTATCGTTAATTGTGACACCCTTTTATAGTATGTCATTTAATATTACATGAGTACACACTGGACAATTATCACTGATGAGCCGGTCGGGTATCTGAGCTAAAAAGGTCTTGTTTAAAATGGTCTCTACTGCAATTTTAAAGCAACCATTATCAAATTTACATATGTAAAAATACTGTTATTGAACTGCTAATGAGCTAGCAACACCTTCTTCAAACATCAAACATCAAGACATCAATCAATTGACCATCTGATAATGCAATGGGCTGATTGTCGATGACAATTTCTATCTTTAGTGTCTTATGTTATGTAGCATTGTCCTTAACACCTTATATATTAAGTATTTGAATTAAATCTATTTAAGATAACTGTATTAAATGAAATTAAATACAAACAAGAGTGTTTTGACATTTATCGTTATTTCAAAACTACTTTCAGTCCTACAATATTTAATTATTTCAGCGATGAAATAAGAATGTTGGAGTTTGTTAAATTAATAGTGATACACATTTCCAACCTAAATAACTCTAAGTTTAATATAAGTACATACCTCGCCTGTTTTTGTATGAAGGTGACATGTTAAGTTGATGTGGGACGAAGAGATGAAGTTTATGGTACCCTCACAATGAGAATAAGGAAATTTACCTCTTTAGCAATGGACTATTAAATTATAATGGACCTCCGTGAAATAGGGTCTAAGGGGATAATTTAATAGAATTGCAATTTGTAATCGCGTGCATTCGGTTTATTTGTGACATGTCGTGTGTGGCTTGCATAAGTTATTTGGGACAGTCGTCGATGAAGCTTCGTGAAGAGCGCACTGTCGACTGTCTAGACGCACAGTTTATGGTCCGCCTAATGCCGTAAAAATTAACGGCAAATGGTATCACAAAATGCAGCAGCAGAACTATTAATTATGTAGTTAAATATAATGGTGTCAAATGTGAACTAAGGACTTGTAATAAATTGTAATAACAAGAATTCACTGACGCACTTTTATGGATCAAGTGAGGAACACTGTTTAATTATTACAAATTAAAAATAAGTAGATTAAAAAATATTTTTTTTTTATGAAGGATCCCCAAATCGTGCTAACCACGGATGTTCGTGATGTTGGTTGGCGATTTGGGGATATCTATTTGGATTAATATTTGATGAAGTTACATTAAATAATATTATATTACCACATTTAATATTTTACCATTATCATAGTCAGTTTAGTCTAATGAACTATTGTTATGTATACATATACTATTAACGTGATTTCACGGCTGTCTTTACTCTAGTCTTAGAGATAATGTACAGTGAACAATTATTGCTAATTAGCGGCAATGTGTTTACAGCGTTTGTAGAACAAGTATCAGCCATCGTGTATAAGATGGCCTTGAGTTTTACTTCGTACTATATCTTTGAATTGAATTAATGAATTGAATGTGCATAGAATATGCACTATTGATGCAAATATCTAAGGAGCGCCATTTCTTTTTATATTTCCAATCGCTTTAAATACTAAATCCTAAATAGTAAAAAAAATGTATTAAAAAAATATTATTAACACTAAACCTACCGACAATTCTTGTATACCTGTTCCTACCGCACGCCGTCAAATTGTCCGGTAATTACAAGTTATTTTATTATATAACGCAGGTAATAATGCAAATAACTAAAAGTAAAGAGTGTAGAAAATATTATATGCATATTCTAAGAATTTTTATGTAGTTTGATAACGATAATATAACGTTTAAAAATGTGTAAGTTTTACAAAAGTTTAAGAACGGTCAATTTGACTGGTACTTGGTAGGTTTAGTGTTAAGGTAAAGCTTAAAAAAGAATGCTATTTTAAAGTACGCCATCCTCTCATCTCGTTTTAGATAAGCTCAGCGGTTCGTGATATGCAGAGGGTATAAGTACAAAGAAGTAGGGAAGGTCTTTGGGTGTTAGACTGTGAAGTGGGAGACAATTCGGTTATTTGTTCGTGTCAAAGAGTACTCGTGTAAAGACTCTCGGTGTGACACTCCGCGTACCGCCATTGAGGACACTCACTTGACCCGCCTTCACATTTTATTAAAACTATACATATAGATTATATAAGCGTTTCTATTAAATCTTTTAAAAACAATTTATTGTCTGTATCTAAGCTATGTATACTTTAAAGGTCTCTTATAAATATATTGATTTTGTAGTTTTTTCTTGTCTTCACGACGAGAGTGCTCATATAAATCTGTAAATTGTGTGACAATTATCAACTTTATAATGGATGAGGGTGATTTAATGATAATATTTGAATGTTAGAATTAATTAACATTAAATTTAATAAGATTAAATTATTATTGTTTGTCTGCGTTATTTTTGGTTTTGTAAAAATTTGCTATGGAATGCCCAGTATTATTAAACCGAAATTAAAACCAAATATTTTTTCCGATTTAAAATGTTCATATTATTAACGGGAAATTATTTAAAGTCGAAACAGGTATATACAATACCTCTTTATGTAATAGTTAATTGTATGTCCTACTACATCAGAACTATATATATTGTAGAAGTGACGTTAAAATTTTCCAACAGGACCTCCAGGCCCTCCGGGAAAACGTGGCAAGAAAGGGAAGAAAGGCGACTCCGGCGACCCAGGACCTCCGGTATGATATTTATATTTTACTATAGTAAATTGGTGTTTATTGTTATTATTTTACAATATATTAATATGTCGCTGTAGTACACTTTTCTTTATGTTGCATTTATTTTGCAGGGGTTGATGGGGGCGCCAGGGAAAAATGGATTTCCGGTATACAGCTTTTTATTTATTTTATTTCCTGTACATAGAGCTTTTATCTATCTTATTCTAATTCTATTTATTTATCTTTCATACTTATATGTGTTACAAAGTTTGATGTAGACTCTTCGATGAAAGATTTTTGGGCAAACTTCGATAAAGATAGATGGAAATTGTATTTTTTACCAAATATAGCATTTTTATGTTTTCTGTTAAACTAATCCAACCTAATTAACTATGGAATTTGTGGGTTAGATAATGTTGGTTTCTTCTTAGATTGTTTATTGACGTTATCTGTCAGAACATGGATTGAGGTTTACCTAGCCAAGTCTAATATACCCAATATATAATATTTGCATGCCATAAGTATATTTTAGAATAAAGAATACAATTTTCAATATCTGTAATCTCAGGGGTTTAAGTATATGCAGATGGTAGGGCATCTAAACGATACGGTTTGAATTTTCAGGGTGTCAAGGGCGATAAAGGCGAACGAGGTTTTATGGTAAGCGCCGGACCCCGTAGAGTGTAGTTTTGTCTAAACCCTTGCGCCTCACTAACAGTTACATCGACCATTTATAATTTGCCTAACCGCCCTGCGTCCTGATTGTAGTATCAGTATTTAACCTGCGTACACTTGAAATATATTTTTTAGATAATGGTAAATAGCAATAAGGAAGCTGGAAATCTCTTAACTAATATATGCCGTGGTTAAGCTACTCCAGGATTTTGTTCTGAACGTGTGCATGTTAACTACTTGGTGAAATGTTGGAGTTAAATAACATAACATAACATTATATTCTTACGTATATTTTAGACTTTTTGTTCTTTTTCCTATTTTATCTCACTTTAAACTGTAATGTTATTAGTTTACTTGTATGCATTATATGTAAGATAATTAATATGAATATTTATTTTTCAGGGTCCAATAGGACTGGACGGTCCTAAAGGAGATCCGGTAATTACATATTTATTACTTCTTTTTTATGACTGTCTATTATAGATGGTAATTGTAATTAAGTAGACTAAAATTGTTTATTTTTTTCATAAAAAAAATCGCTGTTCTTATATTACATAGTAGAATATCAGACAAGATAAGGTAATATAAGGTCAAAATAAAATATTAGACTTTTTTTTATATTTTATGTATCTAACAATGTCGAGTAACTGGGCACTTTCCATGTATTCCAGGGTCGGCCCGGAGACAAAGGACAAAAGGGAGAACACGGCAGTCCCGGCTTCGATGTCTTCTCTGCAGTTAAGGTAGGTAGTAAGGTAGTTAAGGTAGGTAGGTAATAGGACCTTCTCTTACAGATATTCTATGCTCTTAATGATCTTATGCTGAAATACTTAAACAATTTGTGGAAGCAACAATGCATAGGGCCAGATTTCAAGACTGAACGGCCTCGAAGAACGAAAGGAGTTGAGGCCTCTAATTATGAATTATTTTCCAAATAATTTATATATTTTTTTGTCAATTCATTTATTTTTTTTTTTTGTCAGAACTAAATTTATTTAAACAAAGAATGTAGTTAATTGTTAAAATCAAATACAATTTATTCAAAACTAAAAAAGGAAAAACGTAAAAGATGCTTACCAGACAAAATGCGATTTTCTTATCTGTATTATGGGGCTGCCTCCTGTGGAAGACTCGGGCCAATAACCATACCTGTTCTCCCCTAAATCCGGTGTTGGCAATACCATATCGCTATTGTTATAGATAGGCCCTTCATCTTTTAAATTATAGTACCAGCAATGAGCAATCTTATTTAAACAGTAGTACCAAAATACAAGGTAACACCACATTGCGACGATTGCAGGGCGTCAAAAGATCTGTGGACAACTATAAGATGAGCCCGTACACCACCGCTGAGATCATTGCCGTCAAGGTACCGCGTGTCGCATGCTCTAGCGACCATGGGCTTTATTTACGCTCACTTATTTTCAATCGGGCAGTCGAGATATCTCGGCTTTTTAAAGCATTATTTTGCGCTTTCCAACTTTGTGTTTAAATTTGATGTTCGTATTGACGTAGTTTAGTTATCATCTTTATGTAAAAATCATTTTGATCGACAACTTTTCAACATTGACTGCGATAAATCAAAATTTGTTTTTACCGCTTAGGACAAATATACTCGGTCTATAATGTTGAAGTGTTGTCTGTGTGCTCGCATGTATTGACGGGGCGGTGTGCGTAGGGCCTGCAGGCGGCCGGACACAACATCTCGGCGCAATCCATCATACAGCTGAAGGTTAGTCGCAGACGCTTCTACCATCACCACTATGCTGAGATTTCATTAAAACTAACTTGTGAACAAAAGTATGTAATCACTTACTTGAAATTGATTTCATGTTATCTTGAGTACTGAAAAACTGGTCAAGAATTATAAAAGTGGCACCATTCTAAAGTTTAAGCTGTTGACTTAAAATTCAATATTATCCCACTAGTATTTAGGGAGTTATCCATGATTACGTGAGTTATGAAAACATAAGGAAATATGAAAAAAAAAGAGTGTTTGACCTTAAAACACACAATATTGAATCTGATTCAATATTTTGTGTTCCCTCCCCTAGCTATAACTGCTCAAATACGATTCTTTATTAACCTAATAAGCTTCTGAATCGATTGTTGTCAGAAACTTTTCCATTTCACTATCAAAATAGATTGCAGCTAATTCACATTTGAAAGAGCAAGATTTCTGAAACGAATCTTGTTGTTCATACCACACATGCCCAATGGAATTTAAGTCCTGAGTGAGCGCTGGCCAGTCAATGTGGCTATAGTTTGAGGTATTTAGTTGTGGCATAGGAAGAGTAACAACGAGCGATATCATGCATAACAAAGAATCACTGGTATGGTAGGGTACGAGATGTTCCGACAAAATATCGACAATACAGTTAGACAGCCTCCTCTTCCTTCGCTAGACACAAAAACAAGCGTCATTTTAATCTTTACAATTGTGCCAATTTTATTATATTTAACTAGTTATTTAGTACAAGATCATGTGGAATCAATTTCAAATAAGTTGTTCCACACTTTTGCTCGCGAGTGAAAATCCACAAATATTTCAACATTTAGTGCTATGCTGAAAACTTATATTATGTAAAACCTTTGGATAAAAACTTATTTTTCCTAAACTGAATTAAAAGTTTGGTATTTTAATTAGTTCATCAGTTTATACACATTTTTCCTTTAAAATTAATATTAAAAAGTGCATGTCTCCGTAATTGTGTTTTTTCATACTTTCTATATGTATTGTACAAGCATGAAAATTTATCTTATATTTATCTTTTATACAAAGCCATTTTCAAAATTACAGATAAATAATGTAAGTTCTTCCGTCTTTATATAAATTAAAAATGCCTTTTCTTTCTTACATCGCGCTTAGTAGAGGTCTAAGCAACTTGTCCTAATATTTCAATAACTAACAAAAGTTAAATTGCTATTTCATACTGCTACGAAATTAACCTAAAATAAAAGAAAAGCTTTGATACTAACTTTGACGTATGTTAAGGGTGAGCCAGGAGAGCCAGGGCCTCCGGGGCCCCCGGGGCCAGCGGGTGCTGAGGGGATAGCGGGCGCGGAAGGAAGAGTTGGTCCCTCGGGAACGTCGGGACCTCCTGGGGCAATAGGCGCTCCCGGCCCAGCAGGACCCATTGGCCCAATAGGTCCTTCCGGTCCAGCAGGACATAAGGTAAGACAAAAATTTGTATTCAGTCTATTAAATATTTGTATTTAATAACTATATATTAGTATTATGACAAATTCTCAAAAGATCTCTCATTTATGTTCTCGAAGTATGTTAAAGATAGATTCTTTACTGGTTTTATTAAGCTTTTCTTCATCAGATTTATTAAAATAAAATTCTCAAAAAAATATTATTTAGGGAGATAAGGGTGACAAGGGTGAACGTGGGTTCACGACAACGCTAAAGGGCGACGCCTTCCCTACCGGCATCATCGAGGGACCTCCCGGCCCTCCGGGACCACCCGGTAACCAACTATCTAGCATGTAGTTTTCGCCTTACTGATAGCCGTAGACGGCAATCGTAACCTACACGCTGCTTACCGACACTTTAATTGGGGAATGTTGGACAATACATTTTCGTTTTATATTGTAGTTTTATAGTTTTGGTGTTGTGAAGTAGTATTAGATCAACTGGATCATTATGACCCAATGACAAATTTTAAAAGAAATATAATGACAAGAGAATACGAATTGATATAGTACTTGAACGTAAAGACTCTAGTGACGAATGAGTATTAGAGTTGCGCGTGTGTTGAAGGCTCGGAAGGAGCGCGCGGAGAACGCGGGGCGGCGGGTGCGCCCGGGCCCCCCGGCGAGCGTGGTGCCAGGGGCAAGCGGGGCAAGCGGGTAACACGGCTCTAAACTACATACACTATATTATTACTGCCTAGTGTCTCTATTCTTCTTCTGTATCTTGTTGGAGTCGCGCCGTGTCTCATAGATTAAATTACGTTATGACCACTTCAAAACTTTATCAAAGTGTGGCCAATTGTTGTCAATTTTTAAATCCGAACGCTGCGTTATTCCTCAAAATCCGAGCAACTACTATTACCGTCCTACAATACTCGGTATTCTGTAAACTTAGAATTGCACATTGTCTTTTTTACTGTTGAATACTTTGTTTTCGAATTAAGACTATTGTCAAGTTATAAGTTCTGTCAACTGCAAGTATCGTTTCTGTCCATTGAATCGTATGTAACCATTCAATTGTAACATCAGCATGACGCACGCTTGCATGTACCTATGCATGACAAGAGCCTTCCACGCTAACATTATGTTGAGTAGATGTGTTGTGGTACAAGTGACGACTAACGATAGCTTCGCGGAGTGGCTTATAACCGGATACAGTTCTACTCTACTGCTATCCAGGCTTCGGGGTTTTGTAAAACATGCTCCTCACATTTATAATAAGGTAAGAACGAAATCTATTACTTAGAATTAGTGTGTATTATTGTTGTTAGTTAGTGATTTAAGTAATACTTTAAATATAGTATTTTTTAAACTATGTTATTAAGATAATATCTTATTTGTAATTAATATTTTCGTTAAAAAAGTGTAAACATTGATTCCTAAGTTAGCATTGAGGAGTTTTGAGTTTTTATTTTTACGATTACTTAATAAGTAGTGTTTTTCACATGTTTATTAAAAAGAGTAACATATATTTTAAAAATACTGGAGTATTTATACATAAAAACAATTTATTTTTATGAAGAAAGTTTGTTTTAGATAAATTATCTTTGCAGCCACTCTTTTAAAACAGTGTTATAAATTGACTCAAGGCAACGATACTAATGAATTAAATAATTGTACTCGTATTAAATCTAATATGTAAAATAAACTGCTATTCCAGGCACGGCAGGCAAGGAGGGCGCGACGGGGCCCCGCGGTCCCCCCGGCACGGACGGGCGACCCGGCGACGCCGGTGTGCCGGGGCCACCCGGGAAACCGGTACTTATTATAATTTCCTTATTTTTTGTTGTCAAAATCCTAAAACTAAAAAATCCTGTAACATGAACAAACCGTACATTTTATTAAAATACAATGATAGATTATATGTTTAATAAGATTTCTGGGGTAAGCTATTTGTGGACTCATTACAATGCTCTTTGAAACCAAATGTCCATTACCGACGCCATTACCTCACTTATGTTTCTCAATATTGATTTGATAAATTGATTATATTTTAAATACATACACAATAGTTCTTTCGTCTAAATTTATTTAAAAACAATTGCTGTTTCACGTATTATAGGGTGAAATGGGTCCTAAAGGCGAAAAGGGTGACTACGGTGAGATGGGCTTCCCTGGTATGCTTGGGGCGCCGGGGCTGCCAGGACCCCCTGGCTATCCCGGACTTAAAGGCGAGAAGGGAGACAAAGGCGACTCGGTAAGTTTGCATTTTATTTCTATTAAACACGTAAAATCTCTCATTACCTAAAAATAATTATAAGTACTGACAAATCTGAAATCACTATTATATTTTAACTAGCGTTGCCCACGACTCCGTTCACGGAATTTCTTCATTTGAGAGGGTGCAGAATTATTACGCAAAATTTTTTAGGTTGCCTACATGTTGAAGAATAGATCCTCGAAATAACACGAATGTAAATTATAAGTGATATATAGGCAGGTTATTTATCTATTAATTTTGAGTAAACTACTCCTTACACGATATTAGACGAATAGCCGGCAGATCATCGCACAAGTAAGGCTTATTCGAAACTTGACTGCTTTTACAGTAAACGAAACGAAAAATTTGTTTGGATTAATGGAAATTTTTAAAGGTGGTAGACTATAACATCGGGTCGCCGGCAAGGTTACCACCCATCGAACAAAGTCGTGCCGCAAATCGACCTAGTCGTGTTCCGGCACGTTGTTCGATGAAGCCGTATATATGGGAAATGGGTCTGAACAGTTCCGTTACGTTGGCGAACCGGTTTGGCGTTGAGTTGGTGCTTGTTGTGTCGGGTGCCTAGTCGAGGAGGGTAGTCGCCCTCGCCTTCTTCGCCTACCTCTGACCTAATGATTATGTTTATAGCATCTCAACCCCACCAACCCTCCGGTTATAAAGGTTGAGCCGCTATACATGTGGTCCAGGTTTACCCCGGTCACATGGATCCTTGTTACGGCAGATCTGACCCCCGAAGTCATCCGACAACGGCACTATTAAGCCTAGTAAGCTCGCAAGGCTATCGGTCATAGACAAGTCCAATCGCGACCACCCTGCTGCCTTTTCTCCATGAAAGGTTCCGGAGCTGTACGGCTCGCTCACTTCCCGTGTGATTTCTCACACTAGCAATAACTTGCTGAGATCGTTAGAGAGGCCAACTACCAGTTTCCTAGCTGGTGCCGGAGCTGTACGGCTCGCTCACTTTCCGTGCGATTTCTCACACTAGCAATAACTTGCTGAGATCGTCAGAGAGGCTAACTACCAGTTTCCTTGCTGGTGCCGGAGCTGTAGGGCTCGCTCACTTCCCGACAAGCGATCGGGCCGCAAGTCTACCCTATACTACAGTCGGGTGACCGGATAGATGCTAGCTCATCCATCTAACCTCTAAGCAGGAGGCTACCCGAACTGCAGGGACCCCCGAAGGGATCTCTGCTTATGGACCGTTCCAAGCCCCGAAGTAAAAGACCGCAGCAGCCCTTCGCCTTAGGCTGGTCAATTACCTCTCGCTGCGCACGAGATCCGACGAGCCCCCGACAACTGTGGGAACCCAGACGAACAGCGCCGAACCTCTGCAGCTAACCACATTACCACTACGAATCCAACACCAAAACCGGTAACCCGGCAGTTTACACGCGCGAGCGCATGCGTCGCTGCCGGAGGGCTTAGGTACCGGGGTCCCGTAGTACCCTGATCTTAGCAGCTGACCCATAGTTCAGCTGCAAACTATCTACCGCCGGGTATCTCAGTAGTAGATAGTCGAGGAGGGTAGCGGGATCCGAAGCAACGGCTTTCCGCTGGCCGCCCGCAGATAGTTGGGGGCCCAATTAGTGGGTCAGCCACCCACGAAAGGCTGCCCCGCCAGCTGCGTAAAATCCCAGGGTGGCTCCATCGTGCTGGTTGGCGACCAGACGAGGAGGCCCGATGGCGATCCCTGGGGGGGTTCGGGCGTCCCCGCAGTCTCCTGACTAGCCTCCCAGTGGCATGACAACACCAATTTCGGCGTCGGGTTTGATACGTACCGCCTCGTTCAACTGCCATTTCTCATCCTATTCACTCTTTTATTTTTATTTTTTTTAATGAAAAGGTCCAATAAGAAGTTCAAGTTTTCACAGTGGTTGCACTCCTCCTCATTTAAAGTGCACCTCACTAACATCAGGGGTTTGCACTCTAATCTCTTACCTGTCCACCACCACCTGGAGACAGAGCAACCGCACTTGCTCTTTTTGACGGAGACGCAGATGCAATGTCCTTTGAGCGCTGCGTACCTGGATCATCCCGGTTACTCGTTAGAGCATAACTTTCGCTCACGCTCTTTTGCTCTGCTGAAGCCGGATGGATCTCTGGCCCATACAGCGACAGAGAAAGCGAATGTATTTGCTTCTCTGTTCGCTGATAATTCACATCTAGACACTGGCAATGCTTCTCCACACACATCTTCCTCACTGCGGTATTTCGATGCCTGAAATCCGCATCACTAACAAAGAGGTATGGAGAGCATTGTGTCGCCTTGATGTGAATAAAGCCAGTGGTCCTGATGGTATACCAGCCATTCTGCTCAAGACATGCGCAGCTGAGTTGTCTCCTGTATTGACACGTCTGTATCGCCTCTCTTTCAAGTCTGGAATAGTGCCGAAATCTTGGAAGCTTGCTAACGTGCAACCAGTGCCCAAAAAAGGCAGCCGTGCCGATCCTGCCAATTATAGACCGATTTCAATCACCTCCATACTCTGCAAGATTATGGAGCGTGTATTGAACTCGCGCCTTTTAGCGTACCTTGAAGGTAACGATCTCCTCAGTGACCGACAGTACGGGTTTCGCCGAAATAGGTCCACTGGGGACCTTCTAGTGTACGCTACGCACATTTTAGGCGAGGCCTTCGAGAAGAACGGAGAAGCGGTCGCCGTCTCTCTTGACGTCTCGAAGGCATTTGACAGGGTCTGGCATGCGAGCCTTATAAGCAAGCTTTCAGCATACGGCATATCTCCTTGTCTGATCGGCTGGGTAACGGACTTTCTGAACCAAAGATCTCTCCGAGTAGTTGTCGACGGGTGTTCCTCGGAACCTTTGACAATAAATACCGGAGTGCCTCAGGGGTCCGTTCTTTCTGCAACTCTCTTTCTGCTGCACATTAACGATCTGCTGAAGCCCGGTATCTATGGGTATGCAGACGACAGCACAGTTGTAGAAAGATACCTGCCGAGTAGTCGGGCTAGTAGAGATCAAGTACAGTCTGAAAGAGAAGCCATGGTGCAACGTTTGAATGACAAACTTCAGGCAGTTTCCACATGGGGCAATGCCAATCTTGTCAAATTCAACGCCACCAAAACGCAGACGTGTCTGTTCACCGCCAAAAGGAGCCCTTTCACCTTGGCTCCGACTTTCCAGAGTGTATCTTTGGAATACAGTGACCGGCTTCAGTTGTTAGGCTTAGAGATTTCCTCGAACTTCAACTTTGGTCGGTGTATTGAGTCCAGAGCAAGAGTAGCTGCGGGAAAACTTGCCGTTCTTGCGAAGGTCCGTCAGTTCTTTACACCGGGACAGCTTCTTGTATTATACAAAGCACAGATCCGGTCGTGTGTAGAGTACTGTGGGCATATATTCGCTGGTGCCGCAAAGTCTCATCTTGCGGTTCTGGACTCAATTGAGAGGCGAGCAAAGAGGCTTATAGGTGACCATGAATTGGTTGAAACCAACCTCCACAGTCTTGAACACAGGCGTAGAATTGCTAGCCTCTCAGTATTCTATAGGTTACACTTCGGTGAGTGTGCGCAGGAATTACACGATTTAATTCCTCCGTCCCCCTTCCACCACAGGACGTTCCGACACACGGCGGATATCCATCCTTACGTTGTGGACATTCCTCCTGTCCGAACGAAACGCTTTGCTTCGTCTTTTTTAATGCGTACAGCGAAGGACTGGAATAGCTTGCCTGCGTCGGTATTTCCGTCTACATACAATGTGGGTGTCTTCAAGAGAAGAGTGAATAGGTTACTAGGTTAATACGCCTTATCACCTATGACTACATTTCCACTTTCCATCAGGTGGAATGTAGTCAAGTACTAACCTAGAAAGTATAAAAAAAAAAAAAAAAAAAAATGTTTGAAAAAAACCTATCACCTGTACCTCACTCATTTATAATATCTGCTTCTAACAGATTTCATAGTAATTTAGTTATTTATATAAAGTTTTGATGGGCTTAGATTTTAATTACAGATACGCTAACTTTTATAATCCTGTGATCCGTCCAGGAGCGCTCAGGGTTGTTAACTTACATTCTAAATAATAATTTAAATACGGTTACCTTCTACTGCCTTCTTATCTCTGTCAAATATGGCCTATGACCTATATACCTGCGTGGTCGCGACTAACCAACGTCGAACTCTTTATATGTGATATAATTGAATGCTCATCTTTAATTGGATAGTCAAAATTTCCAAAATTGACCATATTTTATTTCTATAACCATCATAGTGTTCCGATCAAAATTATATAATTATAAAGTTTGAGACAATTCAAGAAAACAATTTCTTATCGAACTTGAAAGGCAGTACGGCGGATTCTAATCTTAAGTGAAGTTACCACAGTAAAAGTACTTTCAAATCAACAATCCACAGATTAGTGCGCAGAAATAAACAGATAACCAAAAATTCTAAAAATCATTGTTTTCAATTCTATTCGTTACAAAATAACGACTTCTACCAAATATCTTCTATGTACAGTTAGTTTTCAGTTACGGATTTATTATATATAATAATAATATTAATAATACTCTTTATTGTACACCAAAAGAAAATTATACATAATATATTCAAGTAATGTACAAGAGGCAGCCTTATCGGTAAAGCAGCGATCTGTGCCAGCTATATATAGTTTAATAAATTACCAATATATTTGTAATAAAATATTAAGACTACCATCGTATAAGATTCCGTTTAACATAAATCTGAAAAAAGATTATTCATTCATTTTAATCAATCACTTTAATTCTAGGAACACTTTATGCAATACATACTCTTATTTTTTACGGAAAAATACATCTATTGTTGATGACTACATTATATTTATACAAACTCTTTCGCGTAACTCGAGGCATTTGAGCGCGAAATTTGCATCCGCTTTATAGTGAAACCGCGTGTAACGGGGTCGCGTAAAGCGGGGTATTACTGTACTATCCTTTACTACTTTGTTTAGATCAACCCAAAAACTCAAAAAATAAATGAATTTTATATCATATTTATTAACGTATCGCTTTTATATCGGATGCGGCGCTGGCTCGGCGACAACTATCAGCAGAAATACCGGAAGCTCAGACGCAGGCAGGTAACTATCCATTCCGACACACCACACAAACACACGCGCACACACACACACATACACTTACAGCTTTATATCTGCTGACGCTTCGATCCTTTCTCCTCTTGCCGTATTATGCTTATCCTTATCTATTTGATCCTAACTTGGCGTAATCAAAACATGACTGATATATTTTTTACGGTTAATCTTTATGCCCACTGTTGAACTTGCAGGGAGACGGCACCGGATATGAGCTATATGGACACGAACTCGTAAGTACTCATTCTTTTCTAGTCTTCTATTCCCATGAAGCCTTTATCCAGTGAGATTCTTTATCAAACATAACAAGTTTTTGTATTTAAACTGGTTATTATATTACCGGCAGTCTACACTTAAAATTTGTTCGAAATAATTTTTTGTTAACCTTTTATTCATGAGTTTGGAACGTGGCGAAATAACAGCACCTACGCGTTATACCAAGTGAAAGTCGGAAGACAACTTGTTACAATAGTTTCACACTAATTCTTTGCAGAACAGATTTCGACATTAAGTATTGATCTAAAGTCCACAGAATAAGTCTTTAATTATCGTTAATTACATGGATTTTGACAGCGTCATTTAAGTCATTTAGTTCAACATGAACATAAATGATTACCACGAGTGTGACGAGAAGACGCGCAGATTCCACAATCTTTTCCGCGCTCATTAATTATTATTAAGATTCGAAAGTAATCGGTCAAAATGCTTCTAAATTGTTTATAATAACTTATAGCAATCTGGTAAACGTATATAATATAATATATAAAAAGGATTAAAGGACAATAATTTTAAAGCCTTGAAGTTAATACAAAAGTTTAAGAGATTTTCATCATTTAAAATTAATAAATTTTAAAATGCTATAACTTTGATTTAGATAATATAAACCTTTTATTTAATACTTTCTTTTTATAGGTTATAAAAATCTGGTAAAAACAATATAATAAATTGCCTTCATATTGTATAGCTTTCTAAGATATCCACAATTAATTTTATCAAAAGTCAAATACAAAATTAAGATCTGTACCCGTATACAGATGATGGGGCCGCCGGGGTCGCCGGGCCCCGCGGGGCCCCCCGGCGTGGCGGGGCCGCCAGGTATCAAGGGCGACAAGGGAGAACCCGGCACGCGTGGCAAGACTGTACGTACACCCAACAAACACACCACACTGACTAGACAATTCCACACCAAGCTTCTTGTATGTATGTGTGGACAATATAGAATAAATTAATGGGCACATGAACTATAGTTAGCCTATAAGTTTATTTCCTACACTCAAATAGAGAAAGTAAAGATTTCAAACAAATAGAACTGAAAAATAAAAAAAACAACTTTTTTTGGGTCAATATAGAAGTAAGGTCCTATGGTTCGATAACCTATGAAGGAGACAACAGGACACATCGAAATATGAAAGTAACGCCAGTAATGCCACAGATTATAGGTTTTTCTGTACCAAAGCTCATTAACTGATCACTTATTAATTAATACTATATTTATATTATCATTTTAGATTAATTTAAATTTTGTGAATTAAATGCACGTATACATACATATCTCTAAAATAAAGTTAAAACCGAAAAGTCAAGTAATTAATTCAAAATTTCTATTGTCATTGGTATCCTTTTAATTTCAACACTATTATCTTGTAGAAACTTAATCACATTACCTATGATTTGTTCCTTTTGTTGTTGTTAAAACATATTTAATTATTAATAAATGTATTCACAACAATCACGGCGATCACAACAATCACGGCGATCACAACAATCACTACGACGCTTAACGGCCATTTTGATGATATTCTAAGGACAACGCCATCTAGTGTTGAAGATGATTTGTTTTACTGTTTGTTTAGAAATGTCAATTATTATATAAATTATGATTATTATACCTATATTGTTATATTTTTGGGATTTATTATTATTGTATATACATGTTATTATTATTAATTATTATTCCTATTGAGGTCGTAGTATATGACTTTCTTTATATTTTCATTTAATATGAGGCAACAATTTGTGCCTCATTGATGAATGTAATAAGGCGAAGGATTTTTTAATGATTGGGTATATATTAATGCGTAATAATACCTATCAATTGTTCAACATTTTATATGATTGTTCTTTTATCTCCTTTAAAAACAATAAATTGTTTAAGCCCTTTGTTTTAACATATGTTCATTGATGATAGTGTACTCAGAATGTACTCATACATACAGACACAAAGAATAGATTTTTTGTATTATTATTTTAGATAGGTATAAATATGAAAATAATAGCAATGGTACAATTTTAGGGTGAACGAGGTGACAAGGGAGATCCGGGACCCATGGGACTGCCGGTAGGTGTCCTACCAATGATCTATATGAGATATCAGTATTTTGTATTTTTATCTTTGATGTATTGTGTGATGAAATCAGCATTTGAAATACGTGTTTTAGGGGCCAGTAGGACTGCCGGGAGAGCCAGGGGAACCCGGTCGGCCGGGTGACGGCGGCCCAAGGGTGAGTCGGGTCAGCTAGCATGGAGTCTCTTGTAGCCGACACGATTAGTCTTTCTTATTTACAATTTACAAGAGATAATTCAAGTTTAAACGTACGTGCCGGATAGATGGGTCTCTTTATCAAAAGTAAGACACAAATCTAACAGTCTAACCGTAGTGAATGGTACACTTAATAAATAAGCATGTTCTACATCGCACTAATGGCAGTGTGGTACTAACTCGGGTTGGTGTGGGCACAGGAGAACCGATGGCCGCCGGACTTCGCCTTCACGTAGTGCGACATGCAACGAGCGTAGCGTTCTCATGCACAACGCTCTCTCCGCAGCGATCGTCCTGTAAATTGTAATATTTGTACGTAACTAGACAAACATCTAATGTAAGACGTTACCAAATTTATATTTAAGTGTTGAAATCTGTATAAAATGATATTTTCGTTACTTTAAGGTGAATATTGTAAGTACTTTGTAATTTTAGTCTTTTCGTTTAATTTTCCCGATATTGTAAATTGTAATTTCTAAGTTTGATTCTAATACTTATATTTGTAAACTTTGGAAAATGTAAAAAGACTATGTCTGTTTAAAGATCACTAAATGAAGGCTATGAAGAGGTTCTCAGAATTTTTAACGGTCGGCAAGTTTGCGTATGAAGCAAAAACTACTGCATGATTTTGCGTATGAAGCAAAAATCTGATGGCAGTAATGAGATGTCTAAAGTTGGGTTCAGCTTAACTTAAATAACGATTCTACTTAAAATGTTAATTATAATGTCTTGATCTTATTTTGGAGCAAAATTATCAAATACCAAGCCTTCATAGATAATAAATTATATATTTAATCAGTTCTGAAATTTAATATGTATCTTTTTTAGTAGGTTGTAAATGAAGTGAATGTTCAGAGTGAATATTTTTAAATAATATATTTGTATATTTGAAAAGATCTTAAGTAAAGAAACCGACAGTGATATGTAAGGAGTGTAACGCAGGTCGATAGGTTATTATATTTATAATTATCCTATACCATATCTCTTGCTACTACTACTAATGTCTCATTCATTCATATTATCTAAAAAAATATTAAAATAAATCTCAACCTTTGTATCTGAGAATATTTTCCGCCGACGCTCGCATTTCACGTAATCACAAAATTCTAAAATATTATTGAAAAAGTGTCGGCGTAAGGCGTGGAGCGACAGGCTATCTAGTGCTAGCAAACCTTCTAAGGCTAACTAACTAGCACTCGTGCCTGCCTCGCCCCCCCGCCCCCAGTGTCCCAAGTGCTCCGTCCGCACTATTCACTTAATCTAGTGTTAACGTGTATATTAGCTTTATCCTTATCTATGTATCGTCCCACGTTCTATCGTACTTTGGTAAATTTGTCTTAAATGTCGTCTTTAAAATTTGATCTAATGTACAAAATTATTATGGTTATGCTACCGGTAAGTTGGGATCGGATCTCATCGATTCGCATCTTTTATGATAATTCTTCTCATTGTATCGTTGTATGTAAATTAAGTGTAATTGTAATACAATTAATTAAGGGGTTTAGATTTTTTTATATAAAGTCGACGTTGTCATTTGTACCATACTCATAAAAATATTGTTGTTCACAAATTATTTTCAAGGAGAATAAATATTTGCATGCCTGCATATTCCTTTGTTTTTCTTTCTCCCTATCTGTGAAGTGTATCGCATTCGATACATTTACAAGGGATATTATATTCACATATTGCACGACTACCCTCAGTCTGTATCTTCGATGACATGACTTTAAATCTCCTCTCTATTCTTGTGCTGAATCTTTATTGCATGGAAGTTAAGGCAAGTACATTCTATGCGATTATTTATTGCAATTATATAAAATGAATAAGAAAGCATGGTGTGCGTGTATTTCGATGGAGCTGATGATATACGTTGTTCCACAGGGGCCGCCGGGGCTGGACGGTATGAAGGTGAGTTATGAATACATAATATAAAAGAATACCCCTCGTCAAAGATTCAATTTCAAATCCGACACCCTCGAAGCACCACAATTTCAACAGTGGTATTTTTTAAAGTTAGAAACATTGTTTAGGATTAATTGTAGCAAGACTTGCTGGTATTGAACTACAAGGATTACTTATACACTTAACGATATGAATTTGTGAAGTGATCGAGTGGATAAAACCAGAAACTAAATAAAGTAATAGGGAGAAAAGTCACCGGCGCTTCTCGATATTATAAACACCATGGGAGATAGGTAGCGTTTATGTTGACATGATTAATGTTACAGTAATAACAAAGTAAATGGAAGATAATTAGGACACATACTTTGTATGGTGTACCGTCTGTTATGGTATGGGCATGTTATGAGGAGGGATGAAAGGCACGTGACCAAAAGAGTGCTAGGTATGGTAGTGGAGGGATGGACAGGTAGAGGACGGCCGAAGAAAAGATGGATGGATTGCGTGAAAGACGATGTGGAGAAGAAGGAAATGTGTACAGAGATGACGAATAACAGGAGAGTATGGAAGGAAAAAACATACTGTGCCGACCCCAAAATGGGATAAGGGCAGGAAGATGATGACTTTTTATGGTGATAAAGATCATCAACTAGATATTACAAACACCAAACAACAACAATTCTTTCTTTGGAAATAAAAAAAGACTTTCAGGCATCTTATGTTCTTGAAAGTAGCATTTGCAATCCTTCTATAAGAACTTGCTAAATGATTAACTAAATTCATAAGATAAACCGCCTCAACAAAGAACAGTTCGCAGCTTTCCGAGATTTCATGTCTAGTCAATAATAAGTTTAATAAGTGCAGTAAAAAAATATTATAATTCAATAACAAGTGTGTGATGTAGGGCGCGCAGGGCGAGCCCGGCAGCAAGGGGGAACGCGGCGACCCTGGACTGCCCGTACGTTTCAAACTTATTTTATTATAAGTCCTGTTTCTGATCAGACCTGTTGATGATTTTATAATGCATCATCCAATGGCTCTTATCTCAATTTCTTTCTCTCTCTTCTATTATCATCGAAGTGGGTATTTTCTTCTCCATTCATTGAGCATTCTTCATCTCTTCTTATTATCTACATTCAATTTTAAGACTATTTTCGTTACATTTCTTTCATCATGCATTAAATGACCATCTTTTCTTCATTAATTCTGGTCACGTCATTTCAATTTTCATTTTAGAAGCATGGACTAGCATTTCAAATAAACCTTTTTAAGCGCAGCATTCCTATCAATACAATAAGGTAGATCGTAATACTGTTTAATAAATACCCTTTAGTCTAAGGGGGGATAGATGATTGCAAATCCCTTGATATGTCCCGAAAGTTCGAAAAAATTGATAAAGTGATTACTTCATCAAGATCTAGTGACTCAAAACTATTTTATTTAATATTATATTTATGTAAACCTTAATTACACATGTTGGAGGCGTCGATTTGACTTTATATATTTTTATCTATATTTTTGTATTGTATTCTCATTGCCGTTTCAGTTCGGTTGATTGGTTAAAATTTTTAGTATTATTCGATGTACTTACAATAAAGTTTAAATAATTAAATAAAATTAAGGATACCGCCGTTATTTTAGAACATGTGTTTATCTACGATTTATGTTGTCACTTTTCCAGCACACAAAAATTAAACCCTATTTACTTGGACTTATGAAAAACAGACTATTTGCACCATTTCAAAGGATAGGTCGACGAAGAAATAACTGGCATGAGTTCCGTGGATATTCTTTTAAGATATTATTAACTTGCAGTTTTTATAGTATTGACAATTGAGTCACAATCCGAATTAATATGTGAGAACAAACAACGCAATATCGAAACACTACTAATTAAATACGCCATTGTTAGTTCTATGTTGTTCGGATATTTGCAAATGATTAAAAGATACTAATTTTATACAAAATAATAAGTTTTTCTTAATAATATTATTTAGCCACTCAAAATATATGTAGAAATTTTATAATTGTTTTCTTCTTATAGCGAGTATAAAGTTAGAAACGATTATTTTATTATTAATTCTAGAGTTCGTTTGAAATCGCTTTTTAAACTATAAGTAAGCAAATTTTTTCTAAATAATACTTCTGAAATTCTTCATACGGCTTGACATCGTCATGAGTCGACTGCTGTGCCAGTCTTGTACATTTATCTTGATTTTAAAGATGGATACTAGGTCGATCAAATGTGCCCAGGATCGAAAGGTAGCCACTTTCACCCATCCTCTCTAAGTAGTTTCCCTACTTTTACATTCACCCATAAATTTTCTTATCGCCTTTTATAACCACTTTTACATCTTCCACCTTTACCGTCCACTTATTCTCTTACTTCATCAACGTTTCAAAGTACCTCTTCCATCGTTCGGATTTGTTCATCTCTTGTCAGGATTCTTCCACCATCATCTCATGCGAATTCCTCCTCTCTTTTTTCTTTTATTCGTTCTATAGAGTTCTTTTTGAACATCTAGTGACTCTTATAGATTTCCTGTTCATCTCTTCTTTTTTTTATATAGCTTTGTTTTCTTCTTACATACTTTTATTTCTCAAATCGGTATTCCTCTCTTTGATTTGTAAAATAATTCGCTACTTCTTTCTTACAAATTTATTATAAAATGTGTTTAATATAATATTGCGAAATTGCAGGGTACTGATGGTATTCCCGGTCAAGAGGTAAGTTACGACCGTTAGAAAATAAACTTCTGGGTTGTATGTTATTAACGTTCAGTTTCGCACGTTAGGGTCCGAAGGGCGACAAAGGCTATAAGGGAGAACCCGTAAGTTCGATTAATTATTAACCACTATAATTTATTTGTCACATCTCATATAAAACTAATTTTCTGACCATACATACATCTCCCAGCATGCCTTATAACTAACAATAGATTTATCAACACAAACACAATTTTTATATTGCTGATTATATATGAACGCCAATTCGCTACGAATTGTCAGAAGAATAACATCCGAAACAAATATGTCAGGGGCCCGGAGGAAAACGTGGGCGCAAGGGTGACAAGGGCGACCGCGGCGAACAGGGCGTGCCAGGTCTCGACGCGCCCTGCCCGCTAGGACCTGATGGCTTGCCGCTGCCGGGCTGCGGCTGGAGGCCCTCCAAGGTACCGATGTAGTTGGTGAAAGCATGCATGAAGAATAAAAATTTTATTAGTAACATTAACGATGATGATCAGCACCGCTCATGTGGACATTCATAAAGTAAAGAAACGGTTGCTCGTTCCATAATTTGAAATTTTAGATATCGTCTATTATGAAAGTCCATACGCGCAAAGACATCATATAGAGTGAGGTGAGCGGTTGTGCGAGGGAGTAGCGGAAGTAGTTGTCGGTGTGGCAGGAATCGGCGCGGGAGGAGCGGCCGGGATTAGGGGCAACGCGCTCCGAAGAGGAACCGGAGGCGGAGGAGGAGGTGGAGCCCGAGGAGGAGGGCGGCGAGTACGACGCACGCGACGAACTGGAACCGCCGCGGGACTATGACGACTACACTGATAACGCGCGCCTTGAGCCACACAGAGAATGACCTTGTAATTACTAACTAACTAACTATCAACATTTAGATACATGCTTTTGAAACTAACGGGGTTCTTTGTTTACTTGAACATTGTAAGATTAGGTACTAACTAAATTCAAACAACGTTACAAATAAATTAAACCCATTTAACAATATATTTTTCGTATCATGTATTTTCATATATTATTAGCTAGCCGTGGCTGATCTAAAGGGCTATTCACTCATATAGAAAGAGCTAGTGAGGAAACAAACTACATCAAATTCTGATATTATACACTATGTACTAGGAACTCTGTTTAATAAAATGTTGAAGTAATAAGTTTTTATATTATTCATCAGGAGGCTATGCTCACGTGGCTGCGACAGCGACTGGAACTCGACCCAGAGGACAACGATCTCACCCCCTGACACCAGCACCATGGAAGCTCTTAATATATATTGTTTTATGTCCAAGTAGTAGGTACAATGTCCACAAATATGATTGTAGCAAATAGTACAATATCCCCAAATAACTCACTGATATATTTATACGGACGTATTATATTATATGTATATTATCGAGAAACTTAACAGGAAAATTTGTTAGTTATTATTAGCGCAGCGTCCCCGGTTCCCAGCAGCCGGCCCGCTCGTGTAGTTGCTGCGGATATTAAGAATATTTTGTCATGACTCATATGTATATCTAAGTTATTATTCAATAATAAAATTATACTACTCTTCGGCAATAAATCTCTTCTAGATATTTAACATTTTATTGAGTATAGAGTATGTTTAACAGTTTCTAAAAAGTTTTAACTCAAAATTAATTTCTACTGTGGATATAGGTACTTTTTCGGTATAAATAGGTAATTTTTTAAAAACGGTTACGACTGATCACTTGAAATAGAAATTTAATTAAAATTTCCTCGTATTCCACTGACGAGTTATAACATGATAATATCGTGTAATCGTAAAATACCCGCATATTCTCCCACCTATTTATACATGTTAATTTTATATTATTAAATGTATAGATCCTTGAGATCATTCCAGAGGTCAACGACATTTACAATCAGATGAAACCCATGGGACCCCATCCCATAAAAACATCAAATTTTCCTAAGTTGGTATATAGGTAGGAATCCAGCTTAATTGTTAAGTAGTCAAATTGTAAATAGATATATCCTTACAGTGTAATTACTCTTTAATATTAGAAATGCATTAATCTGTAATCATATATGTAAGTATAGCTCGCTATAATATTTGTACATAAAATGATATCCTAACAGAATATAAGTAACTTTCCTTTTATAGATACTTATTAATACTAATTTTGTAAAAAAAAATGGTATTCAATAATTGTAAGTATCCGAATTCGTACATACCTACATATGAGCGAACTGTTCACTGCTTACAAATCTCAATAATACATATTTCAACAAAATTTATTTACTACTTTTAAGGTGTTTGTAAATAATATTTTTTATCACATTGTTAATTAAGTAAATTTAATAAAAATTACATTTTCAAAGTTTCTTTTATATATCCTTATAACTACCTAAATATAGAAAGTAACATGAAACTTGTCGCTATGATACCTATATATTTAGTCAATCCAAAAGTATATAATATCAAGATGGCTAAGATTGTAATCAAGATAATCAATAATTAAAATTCAAATTAAATAAACTAAATCAGTAAATTCTAAACAGTGCCATCTCTCGACAGTAATGAAAATGGAAATAATTTTCATTACCATTTCATAGAGGATCCAAACACATGAACATTCAAATTTCATTTGAATGCACACAGAACTTATTACGAGCAAGACTATATATGTAGACGTATAAGTTCCTTAGTTACTTTGTAAAAATCCCCACTTGGGTAGGGTAGCACCTTCTGTCACAAGGAGCCACAAAGCTAAAAAAAGAGTAAAAATCGTCTTTAAAATCGTTCAGAAATACGCTTTTTTTTAATACTAACTTCCAGCCCAAATCTAAAGCTTTTGGAATACTAATTATAGTCATAGGATAGAACACTTGTTTCCTTTTTTATGGAATTGAAATTTTTTGTATATTCCTTCCTATTTTTTTATTGTGCGTCTATTTGTTTGCTTTTCTTGCCGTCTATCTCCTACATCAATGACCTAAACATTTGACAGTTGAAAGTATTAATCATTAAAGTACAGACACTCAAAGACGAATTCTGTGAAGTTGTTGCAGATGGCTGCGCTTTAACACTATTTAGAAACAAAATGGCGGTAAGATATTATGCGCTCGTGAGGTGTAAGCTAGTGATTGCCGCTAACATAAATAAACAATCTTCAAATCGATCGTAATATTGGACTCGATTTTAATCGCCTAAAATTAGTTTGTAATTAGTTTTACATAAATTAATCCGTTTAATTTTGTGAATGTTAATGGAAATCTATTTATTTATTATTTATATAATAGTAATAAATATATTTTGATATTTAGAATTTATTATATTTAGTAGTCTCAATGTCTTAGAAAGTCATAAAAATAAAATCGAATATTACTTATATTTCCTCAAGATTCGAATTATAATCGATTAAACGACACTAAAATGTACAACCCTATTTGTTGATTTCGTTATTCTTCGGCAATATTCGTCACGACGGTATCTTTCTGTCTCATACGTGCATTACTTCAATTGTTTTTTTAGCCTTCTATGTAATAGCGATAACAAAAGTGTTCTGATATTTAATTTTTTCTCAGTATTCTCATTTTCATTATCTTATTCATTTAAGTTATTAAAGTTAGAAATCTTTGATTGACATAAACTTGCTAGAAAAGTTTAATCAAAGAAAGCCTTACTTTATTTACTATAACTTGTATATTTTATTACTATAACTTGTATATTTTAATATTTGGTTTTGTTATTGGTTGTAATTGATTTAAAAAAAAAACAATTTAATTGCTATTAAAAAAAATCACAGAAAGTCCTTACAGGACAGGATTCTATGTGATCAACAATATAGTTATATATATATTTATATATATAATAACAGGTTTATATAATAAGACATTTCCGCGCGAGTGTACATGCGCGGAAGTTCGGAAAGCCTGGTTTCGGAATGATCATGACTCAACGGCCCTACAATATATTGTTCTAAATTATTATGCACAAAGAGAATATTATCACGTCTTTATTAAGTTCTAATTGAAAATATGTAAAAGCAAGAAAATAATTAAGTTTTCTTTTTACACCTTCAGACCAATCTACCGTTGCTTATATTATTTTTTTTCCCAATGCTGCAAGGTAAATAATTCAATATTAAAAAGGTAATAAACTCAGAGTATTCATGTACATGCTTAACAGTTTACTACACAAGATATTAAAATGAGATATATATTTAAGTTATTGAAATTTGACAAATGTCAATTTATTTTTCGTACCATTATCTGTTTCTTATCGAATTCCATATATATTATTTTCCTTAGAATTGAGAACCAAACAATAATTGTTTTTGTACATGTTTTTCCTCATTACTCAATAGTTGATAATTTACTGTTGGCGTCGCATATATTAGTTTCAATTGAGTCGTTTATAAAAAAATTGCCACTTTGCTTTTTACTCTATAGTAATACTAATTCTTTTAAATTAAGGGCAAATTAGGTGTTAATTCCTTAAGTAAATATGAATTGAAATGTGAGTGTGATAATGGGATTAAGCAGAATATGGGTGTTGGTGGTCGTGCCCTTGGCACTGGCTGCGACGGAGGGCCCGCGCTGTCCGCCCGACGCTTCGTCCGCCGACTGCACGGAGAAGGGCCAGGCAAATGACGAATATTTCTTTAAAGTTAAAGGTATCTTAAGTGTTTAAAGGATATATATGTAGACTTATAAAGCCATCATTAAAACAACAAAAGCAAAAGATAAAGCAACCTTTCCTGGGTTGCTTTAACTAAATTATTGTGCTACATGACTAAACATACCATGTGGAAATGTTCCAGATGTACCATTATTCTATTAACTGTGAATTTAGACTTCATTAAATAATAATTCAGTTTACCTTAAAGTGAATGCCACCTCAGCTGTCCTATAATGTGGATGAATTGTATTTAACTTGTCGCTACATAAGATTAGTAATGTTATCTTATCTATATTACTTAAGATAAGTTTTTGAGTTTTTGGAATGGGAAGTAGGAATGTTATATGCAGGCAAGGGTGTCAATTGATTACAATGTGTATAATCTTGTTATTAGATTGAGTTTGATGAGATGTTGATAGATAAAAATACCTGATATGTCTTATTTTATACTGTTATTAGAATGCTGTTTTAGACGGAGGAAGGGAATGTTTTTGGAAACTAAACCTTATAAAATGTAATAACCATTTTTTTACATTATTCATATTTAAACTATTTACAATTACATGGTAAAATCAACAAAATAATTGTAACTTGTTCAGTTCATGACAGGTCTCAAAACAAAACAAGTTTTTAAATCAATTACTTTTATATGCCCAATTCATATAAGAGATTGATTTTAATAGAATTTTGTATTGCACTAGCATAATATATTTATAACAAGTATTCTTCTAACAATTCACAATTATTGCCGTCATAATTTTAGTAATCAGAGGATGCTTATTCTTCATTCTTTTTTTTTTTATATATAAAAACACAAAAATTGTTTTGGGCTATAATAATAAAAATAAAATCTTAATATATAAATTGATATAACTTTGAGTATTTAATAAGTAAATTTAATAAGTATAAAAAGAATTAACTAATTAATTAGGATTATGACTTAATTATTAATTAAACATTTCTGATAATTATGACATTTATGAATGTCATATGAATGTCAATATGTTGAAAATAAGTTTGGCTTCTCTCATGTTTATTAATTATTTCACCTTTTAATAAAATATGAGATTTTGTAGCAGATTATAAGATCACTTTGTTGTTTGGCTTTCCGTCCCTCCATCGGTATGTCAGGACTCCTAATTTTTGAAATGAGTGGAGATATGGAGTTGAATTTAAAACTATGTACTAAGGTCCCTTGAAACTGAGAAATTACCAATTAAAAATTAACATAAAGGATAAGAGTGTTTGTCACAAAAAAGGATATATTGTCACTCAAAGGATACTCCCCATTGACTTAGACCTCTGAAATTTAGCATGAAACATTGTTTTATAGTACAAACAATACATTCGTAATGAAATCATAACAAAAATAGTCTCACGGTCATTATTCAGGTGGTCGAAATTTTCAAATAAAATGTTCAAGTGAGGTATTATATGAAAGAGCTTGATGTGGATATTTTAAACAAAATTATTGGTATATAGCAGTAGGCTTTATATCTAATAATAACATTTAATCTATTTATATCAGACACCTTAACCTTTTTATCTAAGACTATTTTAAAAATATAAATATTCTTAATTCCAAATACTTACAAATTTTTTTTTTTTAGAATATTCATATGTTAATGACGTGGTGCTCTCATTTACTGCATCTCATTGTCTACTCTCATTCCACAGGTCTTCTGAAAGAGATTTAATTTTGAAATAAGCATTACCTTTTTACGAATGTTTTAAATAACTTTGTTTTATATATTTTCTGTGTAATATATAAATGTTAAATAAATGAATAAATAAGAATATGTATCTGTAAGCAGATGAGCATTAAAAAACAATGGTAAGACAATAGCATGAAACAATAGATATTAAAAAAAAAAAATCAAAATTGGTATAAAATATTACATAAAACTTTATATTTTGTTAAAATTTAGTTTTTTGTAAATTGTTTTGGTAATTAAATTATAATAATAAAAAGTGAAAGAAAAGATACCTTAAAATTTAATCACGTAAAGAATACTAATATGTCTAATACGAAGTTAAATTATATGACTGCGAGAAAAGTGAAAGTTTTTTTGATCCGTAGGAGTTTTTGGTCAGTATGTCCGTATAGAGTCGATTGTTTTATATCAGATCTAAATGTGGAAAAGTTGCCTTGCTTGCTTATAATTGCGTCCCTCGTTTGAAGAATATTAAAGTAGTTGCGACTTGAAACTGCAGGCGCCTCAAATCATGGAGGGCAATATGAATTTAGCTGTGTTCGATTAATCTGTGATATTCTAACCTAAAACACTTTTGGGATATCCCATGCGCATACCACGGGACCCGGAAGGACTTTAGTTATGATTATAAGGAAGATTGGTTTCTATTACCGGACAACATTACGCAAAGAAGAGGGCAAATTCAAAAAAGTTGTCCTGTTTTTAAAGTGCTACTGTTATTTTTGCTAATATATATTTGCTATTGCTACCAAGTATTATCTCAAACCTTTGAAATTATCTTACTATTAATACTGTAGAAAGAGTAGGTTCAGTTTTAATATCTCGTTAAATTAGTAATAGCAAAAAGAATAAAAAATTGTTAATTTTAAATTAAATTGTATACAGATGAATCTTAAAACAATTTATTTTTTATGTATAGCAATTTTATCTTAAGAATTTTTATTTACAGGAAAGGCAATGACTATAAACTATGGGCTGAGGGACCTCTATCTAATTTGTCGGAGCGATGTCCAGTTGGACAGCAAGGCGTTGCCTCGTTTTGCGGTCATGACCATAGTTCCCATCGTGGTATTAAGCAAGTGTGCGGCGCCAGCTAACGGGTATGCGGACGCGTTGCTCGCGCTCAACGTGACAGTCCGCCATGCGCTGCAGCTGGAGGATGTTCCCGCCGAACCTTCGGTGTCCGCACACCACTTACGTGGTCTCGAGCTTCGTGCCTTCGAGATGTCCGCCTATCCCGGCAAATTGTTGCGACCCGACCCCTCCTTTTTGGAGCCACTGGGAAAGCTGCGGGATCTTAGTCTTACCGGAGTGAAGCTATCATTGGAGGACGCCTTGCGGTTGCCGGTTAGTCTGCGCAAGCTCATGTTGTACAAGGTGGGACTCTCGGCGCTGCCGGCGCATGTGTTCGCTCGTCTGCCCGTGCTCGAGAGCCTAGCATTGCGCGACTCGGTGCTCGAGGAGTTAGACCTGAGCGCTTCGCCCGCCCTCGTTGCCGTGTCGGTAAACGCGCCGCTGGCCGGCATCGGGCTGGGTCCGCGTGTTGTAAACGCTACTCTACAAAACTTGCGCTATTTCGAGCTGCGCGGAAACTGCTCGGGCCTACGGCGGCTAAGCGTGGAGGGCGCGGGAGCGACGCTGCCAACCTCGTGGCTTGCGCACTGCAACGTAAGCGAGCTGCATCTGGCTCGACTGCAACCCGGAGCATTGGGTGCGGATGAGCTGCGGGGCGCAATACACCTCCGGATTCTAGAGGCGCACGACTGCGGTCTACAATCACTACCGCCGGGCTGGATCGACGACTCGACTCGCCTGAAGAGACTCGACCTCTCTAATAATAAACTGAAAAATATACCTAGGTTCGTAAGCTTCTTTCTTGTAAAAAAATAAATATCTTCAAATCTATTGTCTGTTTTTTTATTACAGTGAGGTTATCGCCGCGAGCCCGGCTCTGTCAGAAGTGGTTCTCTCCGACAACCGTCTGGGGGCCAGTGCAGTGGGGGCGCTGATTGCGGCCTCGCTGACCCTTCTCGTGCTGGACGAAAACCCGCTGGGTGATCTCTGCGGCAGCGACGCCGACACTAACTACGACATCAACGGTGACTCCACATTCTGAGAAGCATAGAGTGACTGACGCGCTCAAGTATTGCTTTGGTTTATTTGTAACGTGTATGTTCGTCTGCAGCGCTGTCGATGCTGTGGGAGGCACGCGCGCTGACTAATCTGTCCCTGCGCCACACGGGCGTCACGCGTCTGTGCCGGGACTGGCGTCAGCTGCCGCTGCTGACGCGCGTCGACCTGCGGGACAACAACATCACCGACCTCGAGGTGCGCCCCTCTGACACTCCCGTCCTAAACGTCGGATCATTTAGAATTTCTTTATTAACGTTCACGTCTTCCGTTCAGTACGACGATTTGCAGTGGACGCGCACGAAGAACACTACCGTCGACCTGCGCGGCAACCCCGTGCGGCGGGTCACGTACACGAGGGCGCAGTACGAACGGACGCTGGCGCTCCCAGCCGACCCGGCCAGTTCCCCCGCCGCCACCACGCTGCTCCTCGATAGTCGTTTGCTCTGTGACTGCGGCGTGTACTGGTTCGCACTGACGATGCGCGCGCGGCCGCGGCACGGGCAGGCGGCGCTGCAGACCATGTGTCGGGACGGCCGCGCGCTCGACATCGTGCCGCCCCGCCAGCTGCTGTGCGACGTGCCGCAGGTACCGTCTACGAATTGCCACCGCCGCAGACCGATTTGACACTTTAGAATGTAAAATCGTCGTTTATTTTAGTACAATCTCTCTCACATCAGAAATACTGTCTGGAGCGGTGCCAGTGCGCCGTGGACGGGGAGCGCTCGCGGATCTCTTGCCCGGACGCGGGGCTTGTCGCGCTGCCCGTCGCCCCACAGCTGCTGCCGCCCGCCGCGCTGCTGCTGCCGCATAACAACATCACCGCCATCGATATGGCGGCTATCGGACCCGGCCTCGAGCTCCTAGATCTGACGGACAATATGATTGCACACGTGGACGCGGCGACCGTAGACTCGCTATTCGCGAATGGCAGGAAGGTGCTGCTGGACGGCAACCCGCTGTCGTGCAGTTGTCGCGACGCGGCTCTGCAGCGTGCCCTGGAGGAGCGCGGCGCGGGCGGCGAGTCCGGGGAGCGTTGCCGGGCCGCCGCAGAGGCGGAGTGCGCGACGGCGCTGTGGGCGCTGCCCGCGGCCGCGCTGCTGCTGGTGGCCGCCGCGGCGCTGGGCGCGTGCCTCGTGCGGCCCTCCACCCGGCGCCGCATCAAGGTGTTCCTTTTCGAGCGCGGGGTGTGCGTGCGCTGGGCGCTGGGCGCGGCGCAGGACCCGGCGGCCGAGGCGGCGCGCGACTACGACGCGTTCGTGTCGTTCTCACACCACGACGCGTCGTACGCGGCGCAGCTGGCGGCGCGGCTGGAGCGCGGGCCGGGCGCGCGCCGCCTGTGCCTGCACGAGCGCGACTGGACGCCGGGCGAGTGGATCCCGGCGCAGATCGCGTCGTCGGTGCGGCGCAGCCGGCGCACGGTGGCGCTGGTGTCGGAGAGCTTCCTTGCCAGCGAGTGGGCGCGGGCGGAGCTCCGTGAGGCGTACGGCGCGGCGCTGCGCGAGGGCCGGGCGCGACTGCTGGCCGTGCTGCTGCCGGGCCTGGAACCACCGCGCGCCGCCGCCGCGCCCGAGCTGGCCGCCTACCTCGCCGCCGTCACCTACCTGCGCTGGGACGACCCGCACTTCTGGGACAAGCTGCTACTCGCCGTGCCGCCGCCGCCGCCGGGAGCGCCCCGCTCGCCCCCGCCACCCGCGCCCTCCTCCATCGACGCCCCGCGCCCGCCGCCGCCGCCGCCCTGACCTGCCCTGGATTATGTGGCGTGTACAATTTTAAAAATCGATTTAGTATAAGTGCCATTTTTATACATGTTAATATTGATAACGTATATATCGCGTAGTCCTGTCTTTGGGGATGTCAGTCTGGGGAGCCCTGAGGACGATTGTACTTAATTTTTATGCGATATACATAATACGCATTATTATAAGAATTATATGTTTACGTGTTACCTTCATCGTGAGCGCCGATGGCCCTAAGAACGGCCCCAAAGACGGCCGGGGACCTCGTGTACTAACATTTTATTTGATGGAGATACGTGTTTTGAAGATTTCGTAAGAGGTGCATTTATCATAGGAATTATAATTTTAATTTACTTTCTTTTAAAAATACTTACTTTAAATATTCCGACTCCGACGGCATAGAAGTCAAAAAAAAATTGTGTTTATTTTATAGATTATAAATGGAAAAACTTATTTTTGGATAATATACGTGGAGTTTACAGCAGACCTAACTCCGCCTCATGTTAAACTGACCTCTGAGGTTTTAAGTGTTAATTTTCACCTCATAACCGATCCGGATTAGATTTTAAGATTGTAATATATTTTAAAGTTTTCGCGAGTTATAATTATAGTCAGTTGCTGTCTTGACATACAAAATTCCTTATACATATGTAAGGCCTTGTAAATATACTAGCTGACGCGTCCCGACTTCGTTTGAAGTGATTTCTTTCATATCTTTAACACTTTAATAGATGGGTTATTTATAATAATACATTGTGAACAGTTTGTTTGTTAATCGAATGAATATCTAAGTATTAATATATCAAATAATAAATTTCTATTGGAGATGGAATTTCGTAAAATCATAAAATTAAATCATATTATATCGAATATTAATCATATAAATAAAATTAAATCATTTTAATTAATGGATATTGTAATAAACTAGGGGCGCCAACAAACCCTCAATTTCGACTCGCTGCGCTCGCGAAATCTCGGGTGCCGTTTGCATATTGAGCGAAGCGAGCCCAGTGTATTCAGTCATCGTTTGACTTCAATGAGATATCAGTTTTTTGACATGGTATAAAAAATTTTTTTTTTTATAAAAACCATCACCTAATGTGTGTCTTTTTGTTTGCAAAATTTCATAATTTTCCGTCAAGTAGTTTTTGAGCCAATTCGTGACAAAGAATGCAAAAAGTCTCCAGTAAAACGCTCCGCTCACTTCGTTCGCTTCGCTCAATAAAAATTCAAAAATTGTCTCAATGTGTTTTAAAACGAAACTTTAAAATTTTAATATTTCTAACTACAAGTGAAGTGTTGTTAGATCAGACTCACATTAACTTTATACTTGTAATATTAATCAAAAAAATACATTAAAAAAAAAATGGTCTGTAAGAAATCACATTTTTTTATCACATGACTCAATAAGGTCTTATCACCGCTATTTGTAAGACAAATACGGTGACTTTTATTTTTAAATACGTATTAAATAACTATAATTAAAACTAACAATTTATAAATGATATTAATTACTCGAATATTATGTAATAAGGTTTTTAGATAAGTATTAAATTGTATTTTTATATGTTTGTAAAACATTATGAATAAAATAAATGAGATTTCCTTATGTTTAATGTTTTTATTTCTTACTGACAAAAAAAAACAAAGAATCAAGACGACGTTTGCGGCCATTTTGAAATTTTGACGTTTGAGATTATTGATGACTTTAACGTAAAATATTATTTTATATTAAAATTATTATTTAATGTTACAATATTATTGAAAAGTACTTAACTTTTTATCTTTAATATACTTATATATTTATCTTCATGCCATATCCCTTGCGGGGTAACCAGAGACGACGGAGCGCCAAACGCTACGGTGCATACGAGGGCCAAACTGAAAGTTTTTAGAACTGGCCACTTAAAAGCATTATATTAAAAATTATTGTTTAAATTTTGAAAATAGAACTCTTTACCAATATTATTGAGTGTACATTTCATTCATTTGTCATTTGTTTTACGATTTGGCGGCAAATTGAAAATTGTCTGTGCACGTCAGAATGAATTTAAGCCGAGAAAATTTTCGTGCAATGATTTTTTATGACTTTTGATGTCATTTATTATATATTTATTATATATATATATATATTGTGTTCTTATTACAGTATTTCAGTCCTTTTTAATTTGAAAGTGAATATATTTTCTCAAGAATAATACGAGTACTAGCGGTCTGTCTTATCACTTAACAGATTGTTCAAAGAGTTTGCGAAACCTGTAAATCTTTTTCTTATACAGTGTAATGTTGTTGCCTTATTTAATAATTTTATTTAAAAAAACACACATTTGATATTATACATTTTTATATCAAGTGCGATAGTTTTCGGATAAGTTCCTACTGAGGCATTGTGAATAAGTGTGTGTGTCTGTGACTTATCCTTTACCCTGGTCTTTATCATGGTCATTGTTATACCCATAAAGGATTTGTGATATTGGATATTGGTAAATAATAATGAAAATTTTCTCTAAAATATTTAAGAACGTTTGCTTGTAGGCTAAGCCCATTTACATTAAAAATAAAATTTTAAATTCATAGGATAAAATAAAGGCAACTTGGGATGTTTTATCTAGTTTTATTGGAAAATCTAGGGCTGCCAATGGACCTATTAAGTAAAAAATGGATAATAATGAAATAAATAAAGATACAAAGGTGGCGGCTGTTTTTGACACCTTTTTTACTGAAATCCCAATAACAGTCACGTGTAATTTAACAAAAACGTTAAAGTCTATAATAAATGTTTTGCTTTTAAACCTGTTTCATCAGATAAAATAGTTGAATTATTTAGAACTTTAAATCCGAAGAAAATCGATGATCTTTGGGTTATGTCAGTCAAATTACTTAGCACCATTATAAATGATATTGCCCCTCAATTATCCCTTATTTTTAACAAATGTATCGAAACCATTATATTCCCAGATTTGATGGAAAACAGTAAAGTAGTTCTTTTATTTAAAAGTGGCGATAGATTGGATCCCAATAATTATAGGTTTTATCTATCCTATCTCGGTTTTACCGACTTTAAGTAAGATCTTCGAGAAAATATTCTAAATCAGATGTCAGATTTTTGTATATAGCAGTGAAATCATGCATAGTGAACAATATGGTTTCACCAAAGGCAAATCAACGTCTGATGCGGGTGCGCGCTTCTCAACCACATTTACGACGTATGGGAGAAGTCGCCGAATGCAATTGGGGTGTTTTGCGATTTATCCAAAGCCTTCGATTGCGTTTACCATCGGACGTTGCTATGCAAACTTAACCACTATGATGTACGTAGCGCTACGCTTGATCTTATTGCCTATTACCTGAATCAAAGAGTCCAGACAGTTTACATAAATAATTCTAAATCGTCTGATTCTCGCCTTAAGATGGCGGTTCCACATGAATCTATTCTGGGCCCCTTTTTGTTTTTACTTTATGCTAATGACTTGCCCTTATTTTGTTGACATTGTACTTTTTGCTGATGACACCTCGCTTATTTTTAAAGTTGACACACTACTTTGAACACACACAGTACTTTGTCACAAGTATTTCATTGGTTCGAAATTAATAATTTAGTCTTAAATGCTAAGAAAACCAAATGCTTAAAGTTTAAACTTCCTAATGTAAAAAGTAAAAAATTTAATTTGCTCCTTATCAATGAAGTGTTAGAATTGATTGACTCAACAAATTTCTTAGGTATAATTTTAGATCAAAAGCTCAAAAGATATTTTGAATTTGAATTTGAATTTAAAAAAACAGCACGAGAACAACTTGATTTTAATACAATCACTAAATCTTTAAGGTATATAATATGGGTGGAACCGTCAAACGGGAGGCTTTGAGAGGACTCGACCTCGACCTCGACTAGAACTCGGCCCCTAAGTTGATTTCTGGTGTCTGACTTTTGGTGGACCCCTCCCCCTGACGTGCAAGGGTAAAAAATTTAAAATTCTTTTGACCCCATTTTCACGAATCTCGACATTCTGAGCATGTTTAGGGTTGACCCTTCGGGGTTTAATCGGGGGCCCCTAACGAGGTTTGGTTATGTTTAGGCTAACACACAAAACCGTGTGTTATATTAATAACATAATAAAAGACTATAAAACATTAAAAATCTTCGCTTTAAATAAACAGTATAATAAGTTTATTATAACAATTAGTTTGAGTAGAATTATATATTTATTAATTAAACTATCAACATTTTGAAAATTTTCACAAAGAGAGATTTAAATAAAAACATTGTTAAATGTTAAGTCGAGGTAAACTGAAATAAAGTAGAATAAAATTAATTAATACCTTTCCATGCGTAAATATGTTGAAAAAACAACATCGATTAAGACTGTTGTATAAACCTATAATTATAATAGATCTAAATTAAAATGGAATTTTTTGTACACATGTCTCTCATGTTTAGGTAACTACATATTAATACTTGAAGAGAATAGGTTACAAAAGAAATATGTACATGAAACACGTAAGTGTCTGTTAAATGTGATGGTAGTCCTCAATTTCATTGGTATCCGGTTATCAGGTGCTGAATTTGTAACGGGAGAGTCTAGTTCAGAAAAAATCATCCAAATAAATAAGTATTTTTAAAATTGGTGGACAATTGACGGAGAAATCGGTGCACATTTATATAAACAGTTGAGCACATTGTCTCTTCTTTAAGTCGATTAATATACTAGAGGTTTGCAACAAGCAAAAGTAAACTAAAACAATTTAAAAATATATACTTTATTAAAAATAAATTGATGATGACAATTTATTTCAAACTATTTTCGATTGTAAGTGTCTCAGTAAGTCCTTTTAGAATTATCGGTAAAACTATTATACACATATATATATATAATATTATTTCTTGATTCTGATCTTTGATAAAAGTAATTCTTCTATTAACCGTCTTCAAGGGTTAAAGATGCGGTTGACCAATCTTCTTATCACGGCTTCAATACGTGTGTTAATTTCATTCTGAAAAATGAAATAAAAAAATTAGAATGTGTAAAAATTTTAAATTGTTAGTAATATTATAAAGTTTCTTAATTAAAAATTGATACTTGCCCTGTTGTCGTCGACAAAGGATGGTATTCCTTCGCCAAGGTATTGGTTGACGACATCGGAGATATCATTACCTTGAGCCACCACGGTGAGGTCAGACTGAAAATAATTCAAGTTTAAGTAATTTATTTAGATAGTACAATAAGAGTTGTAATATTAATACAATAAATGTAATGTTGTAATCTTTTGACGAACTATCCCAGTTCTGCACTACGTCGCATATAAGTTACCTTTATTCAAGGTAGGTCGCTACAATTAAAGAAAAATATAGATTGTACATTTGTTTACCTCAATACCACCTAGACTGAAGTTAACAGATACACTGCGAACGGTAATGCTTCCTCCGAAACCGACATCAACATGGACCTCACTAGCGAGACGAATCGACTTGATCAAGAGACTGAAAATAACATAAACCATGCATCAGTCGAACAGCAGAACGCGATAGGCGTGCAGGAGATAGTTGATAGTTTAGTACACTTCTTAGCCACTTTAGTACACTTTAGCCGTTGTTTATGACCGTGAAGAAATATAAAATAAAAATAATCAACTTGGAGTAATAAATCAAGATTTACCTGCCCTTTACCTGGCCCTCGACTTCCTTTCCGTTGACAGATCCTTCAAGACTGGAATCACCTAAAACATAGTATAAGCTAGTTTGAAAATCGCTAATTATTTGTTTCTATTTCATTATCCGTGTATTTGTAGTACATCGCGATACAGATATTATTTGTGTAATTGTTTTAATAAATATATTGTTTTATTACGTTGTTTAAATTATGACTATACCTAGGTGTATAACTGTCAACCTACCAACTCTAAGACTGATTTCCGGAAGAGAAAAGTCGAGACGAAGTCGGTTAAAGAAATGATTGTAGTTTAAGGTGTGAATGCGAAAATTGCCGATACCACTGAAGTGAAGGTCTTCCACGAAACCCTTTATTACACCATCTCTGTGAACATAAAATTCAATTTTAAACAAATACAAATAATAAGTACTGACTATGCAATGATTTTCAACCGCAAAATTATTACATAATTGCAAATTTATTACATAATTTCATTAACACTTACGTTCCGGGTGGAGCAAATTCAAAATCTCTCCTACCCACCACGTTCAATGGGTCAAGACCAAGAAGTCTAATAATAGAACTTATGAATTCGAAAATGCTTCTTATTCCACCTTCCACGTTGACTCTTTGAATTGGCTGGTTACTGGATTCAGCTGATTAAAAACCAAAATGCGTTAGAAAAAGTAGAATTGTAAATTGCCGATAATTTAATTATTTACTTATCAATAAACTTACCAACAACAACGCCGCTTGACGGAGGCAGAGCAAAAGCTCCGGCGATGACCACGAGGACAGTTAAGAGTAGAAGCTTCATTTTAAACACTGGAGAACAAATATATTTCTTTTTAACACTTACTAAGATTGTTAAAATTTTTATACAGGTATATAAGATAATTTTGCTGTCATTTACAAATAAACATTAAGTTTTACTTACCGAGTGGCCGGTTTCCAAGAATGTGATGAATGCTTTTGAATGAGATTTCTGTGAATTTCTTTCGGTATTTATACTGAAAGCTTATCGTATGTAGATAAAGTAACAAACTCATTAGTTATTAACGATATCTGCTGGCGTATTGATAATGGTATCCGCTACTTTAATACCTAGAGACATTTTAATCTTCAAAGTTTACGTAGCCTTTGTGTTTTTCTTAACTTTTAATAAATTTATTCAACTCAGTTTTAGAAAATAATAGCGATGGAAGACAACTGTGGGTAGAAGAATAAGAGGCTGATGTGTATATTAGACATTTTGGTCACCTTTCAATTGATATGTAGATAATAATTTCTTTTGTGAACGTAAAAGCAAAGTGAATATAAAGTGTATAAGAGATTTAACTCAACAAAAAATTTCTTGCATTAGTTAAATTATTTAAATAAAAGGAAGGCTACCATTCAGCCCAGTTTGCTCGATAAATATAACAACCTAATTTGAAAGAAGATCTAAAAAATCTACGGATTGTTAAAAATCCTTTATCCTTTATTGTTCAGAGCTTTCTAATTCGGCGATTTATACAAATGGTTAGCATCTAATTATGTTTCACGCTGCTGTCCCAAAATGTTCCAAGCTTATAAATAAATATATTCTTAATACGTTATAGTATTTTATGTGACAACATTCTACAAGAGCAAGCAAACGCAAGCGCCTTTAACTGAACCTGGAAGCGGCAACACTTCGCGGACATCTGTCTTAAAAAGATAACACGCTGTCGAATTATCAATTTAGTAGCTGTTGGGACATAAATAAAAGTGGACTGTAAATGTTACAGATACTTTGGTTTGATCTATTTACTTAATTTGGAATGAGGCAAAAATAATTAAGTAGATGGTGATGGACGGCGTCTGAACGGAGAGGTGATGGCACAGATCGACGCGCGGTCGTGCCTTGGGTGATGGTAGCTATCTTCCGCACGCCCGTCGCCCCCGTACGTAAAGTTCTGAACAGCAGCCGAATGGCTAAAAAAGTCTTTGCGATGGTTCTCATAGCTACATCGGTACCGTTCCTTAAGATAGGCAAATGTGCAATTTCTGTATCCAAATGAGGATATATCAATCGGAACATTTTGTCCTTTTATCTGTAGGATCTTTTGTAAAGAAATATATTTTTACAAAAGAACCTGTACCTTTTTCATCATATAATATATTATATGTAAAGCCAATTTTTATTTATGTAGAAACTAAATAAGAAGTTATTGTAATTTTTTTCATTATGAAAATACCTTCAAGTCGATTAAAATTCCGGAATAAATATTTTTAGAGTCTATTTATTTATTAAGCATTGTCGCATTTCACAAAAAAATTATGTATCTATCGTAATTCAATAGTCTTCTTGATTTTTGTAAAATAACAAGGAAAAAAATTATAGATATGGATAAATCTGATAATACTTTGCAACGGAAATGTAATGATTACATAATCATACTTAATTAATCTATATCAATCTAATTGGACAACTGTCTTTGTTGACCATATCGCTTATTGGGTGGCGAAAACACGTTACTTTAAATGATACGATAAGACCGATAATACTAATCTGTAGAAAGTATATTCACTAAAAAGAAATCCGATTAAAAACTACAAAAATACTGAAATAAGAACAAATAAAATAACTTTGTGCTCTCAAATGAATATTGTTTAATGTCGCTGTCTTTGCGTTGACGTCGCATTTCACAAAAAAACTGAGTGTTTAAACAAAAATGTTGTCGTTTTCATAGAGTAATTAGCTGAAATTTATGAATGGGGATAAACCTGAAAACGATGTTTAAAACGGAGATGTGATTCATAACTATAAGTAATGACTGAATAGCTCCAAGCTGTTAACATCAAGACTGTACTTCGAACTTCAGTAGTCTTTGTGATTATGGAACTTATCAATAACAAAATAACGCGAAATTTCTTGAATCATTCATTTATATGATTATTCTAATAAATTTTAAACATAGAGAGCAATTAAATTATGTGCTATTTAGGTGTTTCTCTTCTTTTTGTTTACAAACAATAATGTGGTCGATTGATTGATTGGTTGTAATACCGAAATAACAACAAGTAAAAGTTTTAGATAGGGACTTAGCTTGATGATTTATAGTAATATAGCTTATATATCAGAATAAAAAATATGTTATAATTTATAAAGATTTTGTGTAATTTCACGCTGCCGAAACAGGTCATTATCACTATCACCTCCTTCACCATATTTGGGGGAAGCGGGCAATTCGGCCCCTATCACTACCGCAAGTAATGACTGCTAAGGAAGCGGTGTGATGCAGCCGGTAGATCTAACAGGAGCAAGAAACAGTTTCAGAAAAAACTGCTTAGGTTATTAGTTAATCGCTAAAACACAATTTATACCGTCATCTTAACAATCATTTACACTATAATACATTTTTTATTAAATTCCTTTTAATAAATATTTGGAAAATATCTAGTGACAAATTTAAAGCTTTCCTGGGGAGTTTATTCTAAAAGAGAATACAATGAATCATGAGCAATTAGTTTGAGCATTTACAACGGGGAGTGTTCCGAAGAACTATTCGATCTGAGGCCTGCCGCCCAATTTCACCACCGCACAGCTCGCCATCGCCTCCTTTACCATCCATACCACCTGGATGCTTGACGATCCTCCACTGTACGGTTTTCAAGGACTTTTTTCCCACGTACCACTCGAATGTGGAACGCACTGCCTTCGGCGGTATTTCCAGGTCGATACGACATAGGTACCTTCAGAAAAGACATATATTCCTATTTCCAAGGCCGGCAACGCTCTTGTGAATCCTCGGATACTGCAAGGGTTTAAGGGCGGCGATGATCACATATCAACGTTGACCCGCAAGTTCGTTTGCCCTCCTCTAACATAAAAAGAAACAGTAGATTCTTATATTTATTAATTAAACTTTCAATAATGTGAATATTTTCACAAAGAGAGATTTTAATAAGAACATTGTTTAAAGTTAAGTCGAGGTAAAATGAAATAAGGTAGAATAAAATTAATTAATACCTTTCCATGCATAAATATGTAAGTATGATAAGGAATGAAAAAACAACATCGATTAAGAATATTGTATAAACCTATAATTACAATAGATCTAAATTAAAATGGAAATTTTTATAGACGTCTCTTATGTTTAGGTAACATTATAGTAATACTTGAAGAGTATAACAAAAGACATATGTACATGAAACACGTAAGTGTTAATGTGTAAATGTAATAGTATAGTCCTCAATTTTACTAGTATCCCGTTATCAGGTTCTGAATTGATAACAGGACAGTTCAGAAATCTCATCTAAATAAATATGTATTTTTAAAATTGGTAAAATAAAAAAAAATCGGTGCACGTTTATATAAACAGTTGAATACATCGTCTCTTCTTTAAGTTCAATAAAAGAAAACTAAAATGATTTAGAAATTTATACTGTAAGTTTTTTAAAAACAGAGTGAAAATTTAAACTGACGATTACAATTTCTTTCAAACTATTTTCGATTATAAGTGTCTCAAAAATACTTTTAAAATTATCGGTAAAACTATTATATACATATATTTTAAATTAATTTTTTGAGTTTGATATTGTCTGATAAAAGCAACTCTTCTATTAATCTTCTTCAAGGGTTAAAGATGCGGTTGATCAATCTTCTTATCACAGCTTCAATGCGTGTGTTAATATCGTTCTGAAAAAGGAAATAAAAAATTAGAATTTAAAAAAAAATGTTAGTAATATCATAAAGTTCTAAATTTAAAATTGATACTTGCCCTGTTGTCGTCAACAAAGGAAGGTATTCTTTCGCCAAGGTATTGGTTGACGTCATCGGAGATATCATTACCTTGAGCCACCACGGTGAGGTCAGACTGAAAATAATTCAAGTTTAAGTAATTTATTTAGATAGTACAGTAAGAGTTGTATTATTAATACAATAAATGTAATGTTGTAATCTTTTACGACGAACCATACCAGTTCTGCACTACGTCGCATATAAGTTAGCTTTATTCAACGTAGGTCGCGACAATTAAAGAAAAATATAGATTGTACATTTGTTTACCTCAATGCCACCTAGACTGAAGTTAACCGATACACTGCGAACGGTAATGCTTCCTCCGAAACCGACATCAACATGGACCTCACTAGCGAGACGAATCGACTTGATCAAGAGACTGAAAAGAACATAAACCATGCATCAGTCGAACAGCAGAACACGATAGGCGTGCAGTAGGTAGTTGAAAGTTTAGTACACTTCTTGAAGTCGGCCTTTGTTTTTGACCGATAAGAGATATAGAATAAGAACAATCAACTTGGAGTAATAAATCAAGATTTACCTGCCCTTGACCTGGCCCTCGATTTCCTTTCCGTTGACAGATCCTTCAAGACTGGAATCACCTAAAACATAGTATAAGCTAGTTTGAAAAGTCGCTAATTATTTGTTTCAATTTCATATACATATATACATCGCGATTCAGATATTAATTGTGTAGTTGTTTAAATAAATATATTGTTTTATTACGTTATTTAAATTATGACTATACCTATGTGTATACAACTGTCAACCTACCAACTCTAAGACTGATTTCCGGAAGAGAAAAGTCGAGACGAAGTCGGTTAAAGAAATGATTGTAGTTCAAGGTGTGAATGCGAAAATTGCCGATACCACTGAAGTGAAGGTTTTCTACGAAACCCTTTATTTCACCATCTCTGTGAACATAAAAGTCAATTTAAACAAATACAAAAACATTAAGCATTGACTGTAAAAAAAGTCCATGCAAAGAATTGTCTACCGCTGGGTTGCAAAATTATTACATAATTACATTAACACTTACGTTCCGGGTGGGGCAAATTCAAAATCTCTCCTACCCACCACGTTCAATGGGTCAAGACCAAGAAGTCTAATAATAGAACTTATGAATTCGAAAATGCTTCTTATTCCACCTTCCACATTGACTCTTTGAATTGGCTGGTTACTGGATTCAGCTGATTAAAAACCAAAATGCGTTAGAAAAACTAGAATTGTAAATTGCCGATAATTTAATTATTTACTTATAAATAAACTTACCAACAACATCGCCGCTTGACGGAGCCAGAGCAAAAGCCCCGGCGACGACCACGAGGACAGTTAAGAGTTGATGTTTCATTTTAAACACTGGAGATAAAATATATTTCTTTTTAAAACTTACTAAGATTGTTTAAATTTTTGTACAGGTAAATGAAATTATTTTGCTGTCATTTACAAAAAAACATTAAATTTTACTTACCGAGTTGCGGGTTTTCAAGAAGATGGTGAATGCTTTTGAATGAGGTATGTGTAAATTTCTTTCGGTATTTATACTGAAAGCTTATCAAATGTAGATAACATAACAAAATCATTAGTTATTAACGATATCTGCTGGCGTATTGATAATGGTATCCGCTACTTTAATACCTAGAGACATTTTAATCCTCAAAGTTTGCGTTGCCTTTGTGTTTATGTTAACTTTTAATTGAACGAAGCGAACGTCGTGAGCGGAGCGTTCTACTGGAGACTTTTTCACATTCTTTGTCACCAATAGGGTCGAAAACTACATGACGGAAAATTATGAAATTTTGCAATCAAAAAGACACACATTTATTAGGTGACGGTTTTAAAAAAAAAAATTAAAAATGTTATGTCGTTAAGGAATAAACTTCAAAAAACTGATATGCCATTGATTTCAATGGGAAACGATGAGTCATTACATTGGGCATGCTTACTTAGCTCAATATGCAAACGGCAACCGAGATTTCGCGAGCGCAGCGAGTCGAAATTGAGGGTTTGTTGGAGCCCCTATTAATTTTATTCAACCAAGTTTTAGAAAATAATAGCGATAACTGCGGGTAAAAGAATAAGAGGCTGATGTGTATATTAGACATTTTTGTCACTTTCGATTGATATGTAGATAATAATTTCTTTAGTGACCGTAAAAGCAAAGTGAATCTGAAGTGCTTAATTTTTTTAAATTATTTAAATAAAAGGAAGGCTACCACTCAGCACAGTTTGATCGATAAATATTATTAATTAAAAAATCTACTGACTTTTAACAATCCCTCATTACTCTTATTATTCAGAGCTTTCTAAAAATAATTAAGTAGATGGTGATGGACTGCATCCGAACGGAGAGGTGATGGCACAGATCGACGCGCGATCGTGCCTTGGGTGATGGTAGCTATCTTCCGCACGTCCGTCGCCCCCGTACGTAAAGTTCTGAAGAGCAGCCGAATGGCTAAAAAAGTCTTTGCGATGATTCTCATAGCTACATCGGTACCGTTCCTTAAGATAGGCAAATGTGCAATTTCTGTATCCAAATGAGGATATATCAATCGGAACATTTTGTTCTTTTATCTATAGGATCTTTTGTAAAGAAATATATTTTTACAAAAGAACTTGTACCTTTTTCATCATAATATATAATATGTCAAGGCTAATTTTATTTATGTAGAAACTAATTAAGAAGTTATTGTAATTTTTTTTATTATGAAAATACTTCAATTCGTTTAAAATTCCGGAATAAATATTTTTAGAGCCTATTTATTTATTACGCATTGTCGCATTTCACAAAACAATTATGTATCTATCGTAATTCAATAGTCTTCTTGATTTTTGTAAAATAACAAGGAAAAAAATTATAGATATGGATAAATCTGATAATACTTTGCAACGGAAATGTAATGATTACATAATCATACTTAAAAATTCTATATCAATTTAATTGGACAGCTGTCTTTGTTGACCATATCGCTTATTGGGTGGCGAAAACATATTACTTTAAATGATAAGATAAGACCGATAATACTAATCTGTAGAAAGTATATTCACTAAAAAGAAATCCGATTAAAAACTACAAAAATACTGAAATAAGAACAAATAAAATAACTTTGTGCTCTCAAATGAATATAGTTTAATGTCGCTGTCTTTGCGTTGACGTCGCATTTCACAAAAAAACTGAGTGTTTAAACAAAAAAAGGTCGTGTCGTTTTCATAGAATAATTAGCTAAATTTATGAATGGGGATAAACCTGAAAACGATGTTTGAAACGGAGATGTGATTCATAATCATAAGTAATGACTGAATAGCTCCAAGCTGTTAACATCAAGACTGTACTTCGAACTTCAGTAGTTTTTGTGATTATGGAACTTATCAATAACAAAATAACGCGAAATTTCTTGAATCATTCATTTATATGATTATTCTAATAAATTTTAAACATAGAGAGCAATTAAATTATGTGCTATTTCGGTGTTTCTCTTCTTTTTATTTACAAACAATAATATGGTCGATTGATTGATTGGTCGTATACCGAAATAACAACAAGTAAAAGTTTAAAATTAATGATGATGAAGAAATGCAATGTGTAAACAATTTTTGTAGACAGTCTGAATATTAAAAATACATTTTAATTTCTAGCATATTCTTGGCTGTGTGTAAAATATTCTTAATACCCTCATGGTGTTGAATTCTCCGCTTAGATAACTGTATCTTGCTTGCGTTTCTTACTTTTTTTGTAAACGAAACATCATAAAAATAATATCTTCTATTTTAATAATAGCTAACACTTTTTTATAGAAGTTGATAACAACTAGTTTGGTAGGCATGAACCAATTTGAGATCGACGACGACGACGGCGACGACGATGACGGTATTAATTGTGTTTTAGCGATCAACTAGTAACCTACGCAATTTTTTCTGCAACTATTTGTTGTTCCTGTTAGATCTACCGGCTGCATCACACCGCTTCTTTAGCAGTCATTACTTGCGGTAGTGATAGGGGCCGAGTTGCCTGCTTCCCCCAAATATGGCGAAGGAGGTGATGGCTGATGATGAACAGTTTCGGCAGCGTCAAATTGCACATTTTTTTTATAAATTACAGCATATTTGTTATTCTAATATAATAATATCTACCATAAAGTTTCAATCTAAGTCCTTTCAAAGGTTTTGCGTGAAAGAATACCAAACACATACCTTATCGTAACATGCTTTCGTATTTATAATATTAATAGGATTAAGAAAATATGGTAAATCTGCTGATAAATATAATAATTAGTCATTGATAAATAATGAAATGCGTAACACTTTTTAAGCTCACAATGTTAGATTTAAGTTTTCTATCGTCGTCGTATATAATAATAATTAATAACTAAGCTATTAGACTTATCTATTTTCATTAGACATGTTATTTATTTTGATAAAACCAAGATTGTACTTTGAACTTTAGTCTTATGTGGTTATCACAGTTATCTATAACATAATATCGCGCTATTTCTTGATACATTTTTTTAGGGTTCCGTAGTCCGCTAGGCGACCTTATAGTTTCGTCATGTAAGTTCGTCCGTCCGGCTACCCGCAGCCTAGCTCAGAGTCATAGGTCTATGTTTATTATATAAAAAGATATCATTTGCCTTGTTCCAAATGCGAAATTACAAATGCTTAGTTTTGTGCGATTTGAGTGATTTGAGCTCTGAAAGTATATACATTTTTGATCGATTGTTTTTTTGTTCATTCGTATGATTGTCGTTTAAAAATCCTAATGTTCGTTATACTGCAGAAATGTTTTCATTTTATTTTAGTTACTTTTTTGTCAAAAGTTTTAACTTTTTTTGTTACTTTGCTAGTTAGGGATATAACTGACTACTTTCTGGTATTGTCACACTTTTAAAGGTTTTTTCCAATATTTGAAATGATTGCATCTATTTACAAGAATCAAAATATTATACTTATATAAGGAGTGGAGTAGTCTTTCTTCAGTTACCCTCGTCCTATGTGGTTTCCTTTTTAGCTATAAGTATGTCGAAGACGATCATTAGAAACGGGGTATGAATCGAATAAGTGATTCATCTAACTTCGTGCTACAACATAGTCTATATCAGACACTTATCTGGTAGTCATAGAGTTCGATCTACTTGCTAGAAACCTTAATTTATTTCGATTAAACTGCAGTGATGTGCTCAGTATAAATGGTATGTAGCAAACGTGATCGTAGTGTATTTATTACTCTTTATGTTTTGCTCGATTACACTATAGACTACAAGATGTCTGACATTCTGTCCATCTGATAAGTAAATAGTCGTAATGGTCCAGCATGGATGGCAACTAACAATTCCCCCCAAACTGCACTTGGCTCGACACGCACTTTGAGAGTTTAATAATTTTTTTTTTATATATTAAAAAAAAAACTAAATTATTATACCTATAATGCGTATAAAAAGGCCAATTATAAAGGCCAAATATATCGTAAATATATAATGTTGCTTTTATTTTAATTTATAATTTCAATAATCTTGTGGAATGAGTGATTATATTTGTTTATCAAAGGCATACTCGGCATACTCGGCATAAAAGGCATACTCGGTTCCGAAAAAACATTATATTTTATTAAATAAAAAGACGGAATGTCCTATTTTGCTGATAATATATTAAATTACTGAAATAAGAACAAATGATAGCTAAGTTGTTTTAAATTACAAATAAAAGGATATTTGTTTTAAGTTTTAATATTTTTTGTAAATAATGATGATATTAAAAAGCCATTTTAATTTCAAATATTGTTGTTACTGTAATTTTTTGTTAATTAACAGATTCGTAATAATTTATCTATAATTTGTTCTAAACATCTTTATCAATTTTATGTAATATAAATGAGATTATTAAGCTGTTTACCTTTAATAAACTATATAAAAATAAACTATTTAACAATGCCAGAAATAAAATATATATTATTAATGGGTAATGGTATCAAACCATATTAAAGAACCTCCTCTCGAACTATAGTAGAGGATGGAGTTGCAGTGACTTTGGCCTCACAGAATCTAACCCCCAACTACTGCGCTATGTACTACAAACCAAAATCTCAGAAAATGCTTTGAAGTGTTAAGATATAGTTTTATTTACGTATTCAAGAAATGTCAAATCAAAATCATTACATTTTGATTTTGATGAAAAGCCCGTCTACCGGAGAACCATACTTAATATAATATAAGCTCATCACGTAAATAATCCTATTTATTTTATTATAATCCAATAAATTAGAGTTTATCTGTAGCTATGAACTCATATCAAAATTTTCCTGTGTTTTTGTAGAATACCAAGTTGTAATTAATACATATGGATGAATCAGATAACGCCTTTTAAAAAGGAAATGTGATTCATAATCCCAATTAATGACTTAGAAAACATTATTTTATTTATTTTGATAACATCAAGATTGCATGTGACTAATAGCAATTATTAAAATAATAGATAAGAACATTCTCCTACAACAGAGCAAGTATATATTTTAATTTAAAAATTTTATAATATTAAAAATTCTATTTTTTTTACATTTTGTAATTTATTCTTCAGAACGAAATTAACAAAAATATTGATGATATTATTAGAAGATTGATCAACCGAAAGGTTAGTAGAAGAGTTCGTTTTGTAAAAGAAGATTAAATTCAACAAACTTTTTAAAATATATTTATTTTAAAGGAGAAAAAGTAAGAGGACTTCTACAACTTAGTAAGCTAAGGCACACTTGTAATTGAAAATGGTTTGAATTAAGTTAAGCTATCCACGTCAAATTTTCTTATTACTCACTGTTTTTAATAAAAAAAACTTATTGATTTATAAATCATTTCTTATTTTCTTTTGTTTATTATTATTATTATTTGCTGACAACATCCTCGCGTATATTAATTGAAGTAAAGGGCAGAGTTTGTGTATTTGACTCCAGTTTTTCTAAGAATGTATTGTATGTAGAATATATATTATTTTTCCGTCAATTAGGTACCAACTTTTAAAATTAAAATCTTGATGTGAAAAAAGATATTCTGAGATAGACCTCCCGACATCAAGTCAGGACCTGATAATAGGGTCTCAGAGAAATAACTATCATCAAATTTTGTATGCACTTAGGTGTTAAGTGCTTCATATACGTATATCTAAACTTATTTCATGTATTAATTAATAAATACTAATAAATACAATGTATAATTTGCGAAAAATAAACAATATATTAGTTAAGATGCAATTGATTGTTTTCATTTGGTAAAATTAAACGCATGCATGGCGCCAGAGCTCAAAAATCTTTAACAAAAACATGTTCAAAATATACTATACTTACAATTTTAAACCTATAGATGTTATTACGATTTTAAAAGAGATAGTAAAAAACAGTTCTCAAAGTCTATAATTCTAAAATGTTATACAAATGATAGGTACAAGGACGCTGTAACAGTACGCACCTATAACGGTTATATCATGTTTAATAGTTTATAGTATCAATGTAACATTAGTTATGATTATCAAAAAATAGACTCAAAAGACATTATTTAATATTTTAGGATCTTAAATATTAGGAATAATCCGAAAATGATTGTTTCAAAAGTGGACAATGTTGTGCCTTACCTAACAACAACGTGGGGTGTTTTTTGACCCATTGAAATGTAGCATAGTAATACACCTTTCTAATTCTGGTAAAGCTTCAGATCCTTCAAATTACAGACTAATATCGGTATTACATTTTGGTATGAAAATATAAGATTAACCTGGTTCACATTTGATTAAACAGTTGGGTTTCACAAGAGGTCGATGTACTTCTGATGCTGGTCTTTCTTACAGAACATATAGGTATTTGAGTTTTGGGAGAAATCAAAGGATACTTTTGGAGTATTTTTTGACTATTTCAATTATGCGATTGTTTGACATGAAACGTTGCTCAGGAGATTGAACCACTACGGCAACATGCACAATGATCTCAAACTTTTGATTTCTTTCTTAAGATATTTTAGGAAGATTAATATAAAAGAAGTATTAAAATCAAATTATATAAATCTGCCATAAAGTAAAAAGTTACGAAATAGAAATTTAGAGGAATTTAATATATTTTGGGATTATTGTAGTTAAAAATTATAGTTTTAGAATGATAGTATCTATAACTTTTGGCATTGTTAGTAAAATTTTCATATTTCGACTTGCGCTGGTGTTGCTCGTTATATGTTAGTGATCCATATGATTTTCCTCAATATGGAATTGACTCTAAAAATGTTCTATTTTCAATATTTGATCTGTTTTGATTTGTTTGATAGTTTTACTTTCTTGTTTGAAAATAGGGCAAAAAATTATAAAATGCATCTTGATTTATTTTTTCATTTAATTTGCCCTTGAATATATTGTAAGCCATATAAATACACCCTTTATAAGTAGTCAGATGTATATACCTGAATGGAATTAGAAAAAGAAACAAGAACAAACAGAAACAAGAACAAACAAAGAAACATGATGGTAGCCATCAATGTCTCTGGGATTCTATTATAGATTCTGACTTGAGTTTGGGAGAGTCGAGCTCAAAAAAAATGTTTTTCTAAAAATAAAAAATGAATCTTATTAAAGTGCCCTCTCCTAAGTGCTTCCGCTCTCTGGAGACATTCCCTTATGTAGAACAAATTTTGCAAAAAACAATTAAATATTTAGACCTTGGTATAATTACATTCAAAGTACTTATAATTCTTGATTTATGATTATTTTTTCTGATTTGTTTTCTTTATTCGTATATTTTATATTTATTAAATTATTTCTTTTACTTCCGTCATGTAATTTTTTTAGTCATAACTTTTCTGTTAAAAACACTGACTGTTTTTTTGAATAAAATAAAACATATAGGTATATTTTAAAATAAGTAATTTAGTTATTTTGTATAAAAACCGAATAAAAATTAAAACTGATAAGTACATTTATTTAAAAACCATTTTGAATTGTAGTGTGTTTCAGTAATTTCTTCAACTTTTTTGTAACTCCGTTAAAACATATATTATCCTCAATCTTCTTTGATAAAAGTAACTCTTCTGTTAACATCTTTAATTGTAAAATATGCGGTTGACCAATGTTCTTATAAAGTCACCAATACGTTTGTTAATTTCGTTCTGAAAAATGAAATAAATTAGAATATTTAAAAATGTTAAATTGTTAGTAATATTATAAAGTTATAAATTTAAAATTGATACTTGCCCTGTTGTCGTCGACAAAGGAAGGTATTCTTTCGCCAAGGTATTGGTTGACGTCATCGGAGATATCATTACCTTGAGCCACCACGGTGAGGTCAGACTGAAAATAATTCAAGTTTAAGTAATTTATTTAGATAGTACAGTAAGAGTTGTAATATTAATACAATAAATAAATAAAATGTAATGTTGTAATCTTTTGACGAACCCTCCCAATTCTGCACTACATCGCATATAAGTTAGCTTTATTCAAGGTAGGTCGCGACAAAAAAGAAAAATATAGATTGTACATTTGTTTACCTCAATGCCACCTAGACTGAAGTTAACAGATACACTGCGAACGGTAATGCTTCCTCCGAAACCGACATCAACATGGACCTCACTAGCGAGACGAATCGACTTGATCAAGAGACTGAAAAGAACATAAACCATGCATCAGTCGAACAGCAGAACGTGATAGACGTGCAGTAGGTAGTTGAAAGTTTAGTACACTTTTTGAAGTTGTCCGTTGTTTGTGACCGTGAAGAGATATAAAATAAAAATAATCAACTCGGAGTAATAAATCAAGATTTACCTGCCCTTTACCTGGCCCTCGACTTCCTTTCCGTTGACAGATCCTTCAAGAATGGAATCACCTAAAACATAGTATAAGCTAGTTTGAAAATCGCTAATTATTTGTTTCAATTTCATTATCCGTGTATTTGTAGTACATCGCGATACAGATATTATTTGTGTAATTGTTTTAATAAATATATTGTTTTATTACGTTGTTTAAATTATGACTATACCTAGGTGTTTAACTGTCAACCTACCAACTCTAAGACTGATTTCCGGAAGAGAAAAGTCGAGACGAAGTCGGTTAAAGAAATGATTGTAGTTTAAGGTGTGAATGCGAAAATTGCCGATACCACTGAAGTGAAGGTCTTCCACGAAACCCTTGCCCCTATTTTGTTGACATTGTACTTTTTGCTGATGACACCTCGCTTATTTTTAAAGTTGACACACTACTTTGAACACACACAGTACTTTGTCACAAGTATTTCATACTTTGTCACAAGTATGGTTCGAAATTAATAATTTAGTCTTAAAATTTAATTTGCTCCTTATCAGTGAAGTGCTAGAATTGATTGACTCAACAAATTTCTTAGGTATAATTTTAGATCAAAAGCTCAAAAGATATTTTGAATTTGAATTTGAATTTAAAAAAACAGCACGAGAACAACTTGATTTTAATACAATCACTAAATCTTTAAGGTATATAATATGGGTGGAACCGTCAAACGGGAGGCTTTGGGAGGACTCGACCTCGACCTCGACTAGAACTCGGCCCCTAAGTTGATTTCTGGTGTCTGACTTTTGGTGGACCCCTCCCCCTGACGTGCAAGGGTAAAAATTTTTAAATTCTTTTGACCCCATTTTCACGAATCTCGACATTCTGAGCATGTTTAGGGTTGACCCTTCGGGGTTTAATCGGGAGCCCCTAACGAGGTTTGGTTATGTTTAGGCTAACACACAAAACCGTGTGTTATATTAATAACATAATAAAAGACTATAAAACATTAAAAATCTTCGCTTTAAATAAACAGTATAATAAGTTTATTATAACAATTAGTTTGAGTAGAATTATATATTTATTAATTAAACTATCAATATTGTGAAAATTTTCACAAAGAGAGATTTAAATAAAAACATTGTTAAATGTTAAGTCGAGGTAAACTGAAATAAAGTAGAATAAAATTAATTAATACCTTTCCATGCGTAAATATGTAAGTATGAAAAAACAACATCGATTAAGACTGTTGTATAAACCTATAATTATAATAAATTAAATTAATTTTTTTTATAAAGGAATTTTTTGTACACATGTCTCTCATGTTAAGGTAACTACATATTAATACTTGAAGAGAATAGGTTACAAAAGAAATATGTACATGAAACACGTAAGTGTCTGTTAAATGTGATGGTAGCCCTCAATTTTACTGGTATCCCGTTATCAGGTCCTGAATTGATAACGGGAGTCCAGTTCAGAAAAAAATTATCCAAATAAATAAGTATTCTTAAAATTGGTGGACAATTGACGGAGAAATCGGTGCACATTTATATAAACAGTTGAGCACATTGTCTCCTCTTTAAGTCGATTAATATACTAGAGGTTTGCAACAAGCAAAAGTAAACTAAAATAGAAGACGCATGTTTCGTTTATAATAAAGTAAGAAACGCAAGATACAGTTATATAAGCAGAGAACTCAATACCATAAGGTTAATAAAGGATATTTTACACAGCCAAGAATACGCTAGAAATTAAAATGTTTTTTTTTGTATATTACTATTGTCTACAAAAATGGTTTACACATTGCATTTCTTCATCACAATTAATTTTAAACTTTTACTTGTTGTTATTTCGATATTTCTACAAATAGTAATTTCAGCCACTTCATTCAATGTGATGTTTTTTTCACAACCAAGTATGTCACATGATCGACTAATATAATCATTCAATAGATCACATTGTTGTAAATAACAAAGAAGAGAAACACCTGGTCTTTATGTTAAACATTAATAAGAATAATCATTTAAATGAATATTTACAAATTTCAGCTAATTATTCTATGAAAACGACAACCTTTTTTTGTTTAAACAATTCTGGTTTTGTGAAATGCGACGTCAACGCAAAGACAACAATACTAAACAATATTATATAGCTCAATAAAGCTCAGAGTTCTATTTGTTAGTGTTTCAGTATTTTTGTAGTTTTTAATAGGATTTCTTTTAAGTAAATATGTATTCTACAGAATAGTACTATCGGCCTGTCTTATCATTTAAAGTAATGTTTTCGCCACCCAATAAGCGATATCGTCAACAAAGACAGTTGTCCAATTAGATAGATATAGATTAATTAATTATGATTATGTAATCATTACATTTCCGTTTCAAAAGCGTTATCAGATTTAGCCCTATCTATATTTTTTTGCTTGTTATTTTACAAAAACCAAGGAGACTTTTGAGTTACGATTGATACACAATTCTTTTGTGAAATACGACAATACTTAATAAATCAATAAACTCTAGAAACATTTAAACGACTTGAAGTACTTATATTTATTATATTAGTTATCTTCCGTCGGGATATGACGGAAGATAAATTGCGGAGTAGCCAGAGACGACGGAGCGCCAAACGCTACGGTCCCTGCATACCTCAAGTACTTTCTGCGGCGTTGGGGACCGCCAACTTTCTGTAGTAATAAAATATACTACGGGTAAAATGAGAAAATTATCCAATTGATATTATATTCTAACTCATTTGGATACAGGAAATAGCACACGTCTTGCCGATCTTACGAATCATTCATTCGAAATTAAGGGAATAGATCAAACCGAAGTATCTATTGGATTTACAATCCACTTTTATTTATGTTCCAATAGGACCCTAACAACTACTAAATTAATAGTTCCTTAGCGTGTTCTCTTTTAAAAAAGATAACCGTGAAGTGTTGCCGCTTCCAGGAAAAAGTTGGAGGCGCTGTCTTAGATCTAGTAGAATGTCGTCACACAAAATACTATTACGCATTAGGAATATATTTATTTATAAGCTTGAAATATTTTGGGCCTGCAGCGTGAACTATAATTGGAAACTATTTGTGTAATCAGCCTAATTAGAAATCTCATAATAATAAGAGTAGTAAAGGATTTTTAAAAGTCCGTAGATTTTTTAGATCTTCTTTCAAATTGGGTTGTTATATTTATCGAGCAAACTGGGCTGACTGGTAGCCTTCCTTTTATTTAAATAATTTAACTAATGCAAGAAATTTATCGTTGAGTTAAAGCTACTTAAACTTTGAGGATTAAAATGTCTCCAGGTATTATAGTAGCGGATGCCATTATCAATTTGCCAGCAGATATCGTTAATAACTAATGATTTTGTTATTTTATCTACATTTGATAAGCTTTCAGTATAAATACCGAAAGAAATTTACACAAATCTCATTCAAAAGTATTCACCATCTTCTTGAAAACCCGCAACTCCGTAAGTAAAATTTAATGTTTTTTTTGTAAATGACAGCAAAATAATTTTATTTACCTGTACAAAAATTTAAACAATCTTAGTAAGTTTTAAAAAGATATATATTTGTTCTCCAGTGTTTAAAATGAAACTTCAACTCTTAACTGTCCTCGTGGTCGTCGCCGGGGCTTTTGCTCTGCCTCCGTCAAGCGGAGTTGTTGTTGGTAAGTTTATTGATAAGTAAATAATTAATATATCGGCAATTTACAATACTAGTTTTTCTAACGCATTTTGGTGTTTTTTCAGCTGAATCCAGTAACCAGCCAATCCAAAGAGTCAACGTGGAAGGTGGAATCAGAAGCATTTTCGAATTCATAAGTTCTATTATTAGACTTCTCGGTCTTGACCCATTGAACGTGCCGGGTAGGAGAGATTTTGAATTTACCCCACCCGGAACGTAAGTGTTAATGTACTCGTAATTATGTAATAATTTTGCAACCCAGCAGAAGAAAATCATTGCATGGGCTTTTTTACAGTAATTACTTAATGTTTTTGTATATGTTTAAAATTGTTTTTTATGTTCACAGTAATGGTGAAATAAAAGGTTTCGTGGAAAACCTTCACTTCTCTGGTATCGGCAATTTTCGCATTCACACCTTAAACTACAATCATTTCTTTAACCGACTTCGTCTCGACTTTTCTCTTCCGGAAATCAGTCTTCGAGTTGGTATGTTGACAGTTGTATACACATAGGTATAGTCATAATTTAAATAATATAATAAACCAATATATTTATTTAAACAACTACACAATTAATGTCTGTATCGCGATGTATAAATGTATATGAAATTGAAACAAATAATTGGCGATTTTCAAACTAGTTTACACTATGTTTTAGGTGATTCCAGTCTTGAAGGATCTGTCAACGGAAAGGAAATCGAGGGCCAGGTAAAGGGCAGGTAAATCTTGATTTATAACTCTAAGTTGATTGTTTTTATTCTCTATCTCTTCTCGGTCTAAAACAACGGCCGACTTCAAGAACTGTACAAAACTTTCAACTACCTACTGCACGCCTATCGCGTTCTGCTGTTCGACTGATGCATGGTTTATGTTCTTTTCAGTCTCTTGATCAAGTCGATTCGTCTCGCTAGTGAGGTCCATGTTGATGTCGGTTTCGGAGGAAGCATTACCGTTCGCAGTGTATCTGTTAACTTCAGTCTAGGTGGTATTGAGGTAAACAAATGTACAATCTATATTTTTCTTTAATTGTAGCGACCTACCTTGAATAAAGGTAACTTATATGCGACGTAGTGCAGAACTGGGATAGTTCGTCAAAAGATTACAAGATTACATTTATTGTATTAATATTACAACTCTTATTGTACTATCTAAATAAATTACTTGAACTTGAATTATTTTCAGTCTGACCTCACCGTGGTGGCTCAAGGTAATGATATCTCCGATGACGTCAACCAATACCTTGGCGACAGAATACCTTCCTTTGTCGACGACAACAGGGCAAGTATCAATTTTAAATGTAGAACTTTATAATATTACTAACAATTAAAAATTTGTAAATATTTTAATTTTGTTATTTCATTTTTCAGAACGAAATTAATACACGTATTGAAGCCGAGATAAGAAGATTGGTCAACCGCATCTTTAACCCTTGAAGACGGTTAATAGAAGAATTACTTTTATCAAAGATCTAAATCAAGAAATAATATTATATATATACGTATAATAGTTTTACCGATAATTCTAAAAGGACTTACTGAGACACTTACAATCGAAAATAGTTTGAAATAAATTGTCATCATCAATTTATTTTTAATAAAGTATATATTTTTAAACCATTTTAGTTTACGTTTGCTTGTTACAAACCTCTAGTATATTAATCGACTTAAAGAGGAGACAATGTGCTCAACTGTTTATATAAATGTGCACCGATTTCTCCGTCAATTGTCCACCAATTTTAAAATACTTATTTATTTGGATGATTTTTTTCTGAACTAGACTCTCCCGTTATCAATTCAGGAGCTGATAACGGGATCTCAGTAAAATTGAGGGCTACCATCACATTTAACAGACACTTACGTGTTTCATGTACATATTTCTTTTGTTACCTATTCTCTTCAAGTATTACTATGTAGTTACCTAAACATGAGAGACATGTGTACAAAAAATCCCATTTTAATTTAGATCTATTATAATCATAGGTTTATACAATAGTCTTAATCGATGTTGTTTTTTCATGGCTTATCATACCTACATATTTACGCATGGTAAGGTATTAATTAATTTTACTCTACTTTTTTTCATTTTACCTCGACTTAATATTTAACAATGTTTTTATTTAAATCTTTCTTTGTGAAAATTTTCACATTATTGAAAGTTTAATTAATAAATATAAGAATCTACTCAAGCTAATTGGTATAATAAACTTATTATACTGTTTACTTACAGCGAAGATCTTAAATTTTTTATAGTCTTTTACTATGTGTGTTTTTGTGTGTTAACCTAAACATAACCTAACCTCGTTAGGGGTCATTAACCCCCGAAGGGTTAACCCTAAACATGTTCAGAATGTCGAGATTCGTGGGGGAATGGGGTCAAAAGAGTTTTTAATTTTTTACCCTTGCGTGTCAGGGGGAGGGGTCCACCTAAAATCAGACACCGGAAATCAACTTAGGGGGTCGAGTTCTACCTCCTCCCAAAGCCTCCTTTCATTATATATGCGTATACTCAAACCCAATGAACAATGAAGAAATGCAATGGGTTAACAATTTTTGTAGACAATCAGAATATATAAAAAAGATTTTAATTTCTAGCGTATTCTTGGCTGTATCTTGCGTTTCCTAATTTTTAGTAAACGAAACATCATCAAAACAGTATTATCTGTTTTTCTAATAACTAACACTTTTCTTACAGAAATTGCCTATTACCGACTAGCCATGAATCAATTTAGGATCCTACATAACAAGTGTCGAAATAATACTTGTTTTTCTGTATTTCTTTGATTATAAATTTATTTCATTATATTAATTGTTCTCTCCACTTTAGAGCAAGTATCACGTAATTTGTAAATTAAATAAATAAAAAATAAATAACAATTATTTGTTCATTTTCCTACATTTACTGTTTATATTATTCAAATTGATATAGAATCCGATAACTTCCTAGGTGAAGGTCCATCGATTATTAAAAGGAAAAAGAAATGATTTAAAAAACTATAAGTTATTTTTATTAAAAAATCTAATTTTTTTAAAATTAAAAACAGGGAGTAAAAAGTTATTTTTATTATTTATTTTTTATTATTTATTTTTATTATTTATTGTTTATTATTACAAAATCTTTAAGTTTTTATTATTAAAAAATCTATTTTTTTTTATTAAAACCAGGGAGTAAAAATAAAAAGTGACGTGGAAAACTTCATTCAAACTAATTTCGATTATATGTGTATTTTAGTAAGTCCTTTTACTTTTTCTGTAAATCCGTTCTAATAACATCAGCAATATTAGTGGTAATTTCGTCCTGAAGAATGAATGAAACAAATGAAACAAAAATAAATTTCGTAATATTATAAAATTCTTAAATTAAAATAGATACTTGCTCAGGCTTAGGAGAATGTTCTCTTATTTTAATAATTGCTATTAGTCACATGAAATCTTGACGTTATCAAAATGAATAAAATGTTATTTTTTATCATTAATTATGATTATGAGTCACATTTCCGTTTTAATAGGCGTTATCCGATTTATCCACTTTTATTAATTACACCTTGTTACTCTACAAAAACACAGGAGAATTTTGATATACTCATTGATAACTCAGTAGTTATCAGTATAAGCTCTAATTTATTGGATTATAATTAAATAAATAGGATTATTTACGTGATATCCCTTATATTATATTAAGTATGGTTTTCCGGTAGACGGGCTATGCATCAAAATCATTAAATTTTACATTTTTTAAACATGTAAGCAAAATTATATCTTAACATTCATATTATTTTCTGAGATTTTGGTTTGTAGTAAATAGCACAGTTAAGTAGTTGGAGGTAAGATTCTAAAAAGCCAGTCACTGCAGTCCCTTCCACTACTACAGTTCGAGAGGGGGTTTATTAAAATGTTTTTTTTAATAGTACCTAGTAATGATAAATTTCTAGAATACATTAAATTGATAAAAAGAGGTGTGTCTTACGATTCAGGTAATTAACAAAATCTTTAATAATTACCGATATCTGCTGGCACAGTGATAGTGGCATCCGTTGTTTTAATACTTCGAGACATTTTTATCCATGAACTTTAGGCGGTAGTTGTGATTTGTTGACTTTTAATAATTTTACTTAACTAGGTTTATAATAATAAAGTACAAGAGGCAGATAGATGTTTTGGTTACCATTCGATTTATGTGTAGAAAATAATTTCTTAGGTGGTCATAAAAGAGAAGTGAATATGAAGTGCATATGAGATTTAACTCAAAGATAAATTTCGTATATTATTTGAATTATTCAATAAAAATAAAATGAAAAATATCAAAACAATAAATCAGATTGCTCGATTGATTTATCAACTTAATTGGATATAAAAAAAATCCAATACTTTTTTTATGATGTTAACGTAGTAAATGTTCATATTCCTTACAAAATAGTACTGTCGGTCTGTGTTATTATTTATTGTTTTGTTTTCGCTACCCAGGAGGCAATGTAATCAGCATAAGAAACCATTTCATTATAAAATATAGATTAGGAGTATTTACTCTTTAATTTATTAATTACGGTTCATTTCCGATTACAGTACATTTCCGATTTGAACGTTGTTATCAGACTTATCAGATAAAGATTTTTGATTTTGGGTTGAAGGTCAATTGTTTCATCAAATGCAACAACAACATAGTTTTAATTTAATTCTTCTATACTTATATAATGATGATTATGTTATCATCATATTTTTCCAGCTGATAAAATAACAAACTCTCTCTCGATATATTATTTATTTATTTAAGCCTTTATTGATGAAACAAATTTATTTTTATCAGTATCTTATTCTAGCACATTGGGGTTTCTGGTTTTGTTGTTCAGGCACCTAAGCCTCTTCAAGCTTCTTCCATTCTGATTTGTCTTGTCTTTTTCTTGATCATGTTGCTTCTCCAGTATTAAGGTCCTTACCCATCTTTCCTTTTCTTAACTCACAATCACTTGGTTGGCATTCCGTTATCATTTTGGTCCATTTCATTATAATTTCTTGTGTCATACGCCCTATCCTTCGCCATTTCAACTGTTTTATTTTTTTATACATATCTTGGTTATAGATTTCTTTGTCTCTTTTACGACCTTGAATCTACTATACTTTTTTCCATTCCTCTCCGAAACATTCTCAGTATTTCAAGATGTTTCCGATATATTTTTTTATTATCTACAGTTATGGCTACTTCCCTTCTATTCACGAGTTTCAGATTGTGAGACCGATCGCTTCATTCTCCTCGGTCAATTTTTATAGCATTTGTTGAAGAGTCGCTGCGTTGTTGCATACTAGAATCACATAATCCGCAAAACATTCAATTTTAAGCAGTGAGCCATCTATGCTAATACCAACATTGTCCCAGTCGAAGTTTCTAAACGCATTGTCCAACAAAACAGAAAAAGTTTGGGGTATAGCGGATCTTCCTATTGGAATCCTTGCTATTGGGAACTCTTCATCCATTGGTTCTAACTTTACTTGTGCTGCATATATTTCTTATTATACTTATATGCTTGTACAGCTTTTATTGCTTTACTGTAATCCACATATATTATGTATAAAGCTTTGCTATATTCCTAAGACTTGTGGATTAACTGTTTTATTACCTTCATATGGTCAACTGTTTAGAATCCTGAACTAAAATAATTATGCTGTCATTTACAAAAAAAAAAAAAGTTTTACTTACCGAGTTGTTGGTTTTCAAGAAGATGGTGAATGCTTTTGAATGACATTTGTGTGAATTTCTTTCGGTATTTATACTGAAAGCTTATCATATATAAATAAAGTAACAATCTAAAATAAAATATGAGCTATGATATTAATTCTTAACGATATCTGTTGGCATAACCATAGTGACGTCTGCTGTAATACCTGCAGACCTTTTTCATCCTTAAAATGTACTGACCCTTTTGGTTTTGATGACTTTTACTAATTTTCTTCAACTGCCTTTGGAAAATAACACTAATGAAAGATAACTGAGTAAAAGAACAAGATGCAGATTTCTAATTTGATTACCTTTCCATTGATGTGTTGATAATTATTTCTTTAGGGAACTTGCAAGCAAAGTGAATGTAAAGTACACAAGAATTTGAACTCAAAGATAATTTCTTAATTTTTATAATTATTGAGATAAAAGGGAAAATAAAGGAACCCATCCAATACATTAAAATTATGATATGAGGGTAGTAAATGTTGATATATTTTATAACAAATTTACCAAACGAGATTGTCAAGACTATATATCAATAGAATAAAATATACAATATTTTTGTGTTATATTTTTAAAATGATAAATATCAGGGCACATCGCAAATATTATATACCAACAGATCTAATTACAACATTATACATAACATCATCTAGGTTAAACTGTACGTAGCAGCTTTATTGCAAAATTCATTAAAGAGACATTGTTTTTATTTGATCAGTATATGTTATGCTTATGAAACTTTAGTTTTCTGTCCTACCGTTGAAGAATCTATTTCATAGAAGAATATATCTGCATATTAAGTAACAGGCTATCACGTATATTAGGGATATCGGTGAATGGGCAGCAAATGAGGTTGTTAAGAAAAAAATATTAATTTAGATCATCATCATCTTTTTATACTTATTATGTAAGGATCCCAAATTGACTCATGCCTATCAACCTAGTTGTTATCAATTTCTATAAGAAAGGTGTTAGTTGTTATTAAAATAGAAGATGTTTTTTTGATGATGTCGTTTATAAAAAAGTAAGAAACGCAAGATATAATTATATAAGTAGAGAGCTGAACACCATGAGCGTAATAAGGGTATTTTACACACAGTCAAGAATATGCTAGAATTTATTTTTTGGATATTTTTATTGTCTCCAATAATTGTGAACACATTGCATTTCTTCATCATTACTTATTTTAAAATTTTAATTGTTGTTATTTCGGTATTTTGTTGATTTTTATTAGGCTTTATTTGAAAATGAATATATTTTCTACAAATAGTAATTTCAGCACTTTTATTCAATGTGTTGTTTTTACCGCTACTAAGTATGGCACATGGCCAACCAGTATAATTAATCAATCGACCACATTATTGTAAATAAGGAAGAAGAGAAACACCTAATTATCACATATTTGAATTGGTCTTTAAGTTAAATATTTATTAGAATAATCCTTTAAATGAATGTTTTAAGAAATGGCGTTTTATTTTGTTATTAATAAGTACAATAATCATATAAGACTACTGAAGTTCGAAGTACAGTTTTAAATTTGCGTTTTCAGATTTATCCCCATTTACAAATTTCGGTTAACTATTCTACAAAAACGACTGTCTCTTTTTTTTAAACAATCTTTTTTTTGTGAAATGCTACGTCAACTCAAAGAAAACTACACTAAACAATATTCCTTTGAGAGGTCAGATTTCTTCTATTTATGTAGTTTTTGATCGGATATATTACGTGAATATATTTTCTACAGAATACTACTAGTAAAATAATGTATTTTCGCTACCCAATCAACGATATGGTCAACAAAGACAGTTGTCCAATTAGATAGATATAGATTAATTAATTATGATTATGTAATCTTTACATTTCCGTTACAAAAGCGTTATCAGATTTATCCGTATCTGTAATTTTTTTCCTTGTTATTTTACAAAAACCAAGGAGAGTGTTTAATCAGGATTACTACACAATTGTTTTGTGAAATGCAATAATACTTAATAACACAATAGGCTCTAAAAATATTTGTTACGGAACTTTTAACGAATTGAACTACTTTTATAATGAATAAAATTACAATAACTCTTTAACTAGTTTCTACATAATTAAAATTAGCCTTATATTTTATATGATTGAAATGTTACAAGTTCTTTTGTAAAAAAATATACTGCAGGTAAAATGAGAAAATGGTCCAATTGTTATTTATATCCTAACTCATTTAGACAGGAAATAGCACACGTCTTGCCGATCTTAAGGAACGATACCGATGTAGCCATGAAAATCATCGCAAATACTTTTTCAGCCACTCGGCTGCTGTTAAGAACATTAGGTACGGGGGCGACGGGCGTGCGGAAGACAACTACCATAACCATCTACTTTTTTTCATCGCTATTACTTTTTAAAATTCAGTGGAATAAAATAATATTAGGTAACAAAATCACAAAGGCTACGCTAAACTTTGAGGATTAAAATGTCTCCAGGTATTATAGTAGCGGATACCATTATCAATATGCCAACAGATATAATAACTAATAATTTTGTTATTTTATCTACATATGATAAGCTTTAAGTATAAATACCGAAAGAAATTCACACAAATTTCATTCAAATTCACTATCTTCTTGAAAACGGGACACTTCGGTAAGTGAAACTTATTCTTTTTGGGAAATGCCAAATATTTTTTTCACTTGGAAAAAATTTTAACAATCCAATTATAGAAGTAAAATTGAGTAAGTTTTAAAATTAAATATATTTGTTCTCCAGTGTTTAAAATGAAACTTCAGCTCTTAATTGTCCTCGTGGTCGTCGCCGGGGCCTTTGCTCTGCCTCGGTCAAGCGGCGTTGTTGTTAGTAAGTTTATTTATAAGTAATTAATTAAGTTATCAGTAATTTACAATTATAGTTTTTCTAACACATTTTGTTTTTTTTTTAGCTGAATCCATTAACCAGCCAATCCAAAGAGTCAACGTAGAAGGTGGAATCAGAAGCATTTTCGAATTCATAAGTTCTATTATTAGACTTCTTGGTCTTGACCCATTGAACGTGGTGGGTAGGAGAGATTTTGAATTTGCCCCACCCGGAACGTAAGTGTTAATGTAATTATGCAATAATTTTGCAACCCAGCGGTAGAAAATTCTTTGCATTGGCTTTTTTTATAGTCATTAATTACTGTATGTATTTGTTTAAAATTGATTTTTATGTTCACAGAGATGGTGAAATTAAGGGTTTCTTGGAAAACCTTCACTTCTCTGGTATCGGCAATTTTCGCATTCACACCTTGAACTACAATCATTTCTTTAACCGACTTCGCCTCGACTTTTCTCTTCCCGAAATCAGTCTTAGAATTGGTAGGTTGACAGTTATATATATATAGGTAGTTACATTTTAAATAACGTAATAAAACAATATATTTATTTAAATAACTACACAATTAATATCTGTATCGCGATGTATATATGTTTATGAAATTGAAACAAATAATTGGTGATTTTCAAACTAGCTTATACTATGTTTTAGGTGATTCCAGTCTTGAAGGATCTGTCAACGGAAAGGAAGTCGAGGGCCTGGTAAAGGGCAGGTAAATCTTGATTTATTACTACGAGTTGATTGCTTTTATTCTATATCTCTTCTCGGTCAAAAACAACGGCCGACTTCAAAAACTGTACAAAACTTTCAACTACCTACTGCACGCCTATCGCGTTCTGCTGTTCGACTGATGCATGGTTTATGTTCTTTTCAGTCTCTTGATCAAGTCGATTCGTATCGCTAGCGAGGTCCATGTTGACGTCGGTTTCGGAGGAAGCATTACCGTTCGCAGTGTATCTGTTAACTTCAGTCTAGGTGGCATTGAGGTAAACAAATGTACAATCTATATTTTTCTTTATTGTCGCGACCTACCTTGAATAAAGCTAACTTATATGCGACGTAGTGCAGAACTGGGATAGTTCGTCAAAAGATTACAACATTACATTTATTGTATTATTATTACAACTCTTTGTACTATCTTAATAAATTACTTAAACTTGAATTATTTTCAGTCTGACCTCACCGTGGTGGCTCAAGGAAATGATATCTCCGATGACGTCAACCAATACCTTGGCGAAAGAATACCTTCCTTTGTCGACGACAACAGGGCAAGCATCAATTTTAAATTTTAAATTTTATAATATTACTAACAATTTAAAATTTTTACACATTCTCATTTTTTTATTTTATTTTTCAGAACGAAATTAACACACGTATTGAAGCCGAGATAAGAAGATTGGTCAACCGCATCTTTAACCCTTGAAGACGGTTAATAGAAGAATTACTTTTATCAAAGATCTAAATCAAGAAATAATATTATATATATATATATATATATATATATATGTATAATAGTTTTACCAATAATTCTAAAAGGACTTACTGAGACACTTACAATCGAAAATAGTTTGAAATAAATTGTCATCGTCAATTTATTTTTAATAAAGTATATATTTTTAAATTATTTTAGTTTACTTCTGCTTGTTGCAAACCTCTAGTATATTAATCGACTTAAAGAAGAGACGATGTGCTCAACTGTTTATACTCGTATAAATGTGCACCGATTTCTCCGTCAATTGTCCACAAATTTTAAAAATACTTATTTATTTGGATGATTTTTTTCTGAACTAGACTCTCCCGTTACAAATTCAGCACCTGATAACCGGATACCAATGAAATTGAGGGCTACCATCACATTTAACAGACACTTACGTGTTTCATGTACATATTTCTTTTGTAACCTATTCTCTTCAAGTATTAATATCTAGTTACCTAAACATGAGAGACATGTGTACAAAAAAATTCCATTTTAATTTAGATCTATTATAATTATAGGTTTATACAACAGTCTTAATCGATGTTGTTTTTTCATACTTACATATTTACGCATGGAAAGGTATTAATTAATTTTATTCTACTTTATTTCAGTTTACCTCGACTTAACATTTAACAATGTTTTTATTTAAATCTTTCTTTGTGAAAATTTTCACATTATTGAAAGTTTAATTAATAAATATAAGAATCTACTCAAGCTAATTGGTATAATAAACTTATTATACTGTTTACTTACAGCGAAGATTTTTATAGTCTTTTACTATGTTATTAATATGACACACGGTTTTGTGTGTTAACCTAAACATAACCTAACCTCGTTAGGGGTCATTAATCCCCGAAGGGTTAACCCTAAACATGCTCAGAATGTCGAGATTCGTGAGAATGGGGTCAAAAGAATTTTTAATTTTTTACCCTTGCGTGTCAGGGGGAGGGGTCCACCTAAAATCAGACACCGGAAATCAACTTAGGGGGTCGAGTTATACCGCCTCCCAAAGCCTCCCTTCATTATATATGCGTATACTCAAACCCAATGAACAATGAAGAAATGCAATGTGTTCACAATTTTTGTAGACAATCAGAATATAAAAAAAAGATTTTAATTTCTGGCGTATTCTTGGCTGTATCTAGCGATTCCTACTTTTTAGTAAACGAAACATCATCAAAACAGTATTTTCTGTTTTTCTAATAACTAACACTTTTCTTACAGAAATTGCCTACTACCGACTAGATATGAATCAATTTAGGATCCTTACATAACAAGTGTCGAAATAATACTTGTTTTTCTGCATTTCTTTGATTATAAATTTATTTCATTACATTAATTGTTCTCTCCACTTTAGAGCAAGTATCACGTAATTTGTAAATTAAATAAATAAACAATAAATAACAATTATTTGTTCATTCTCTTACATTTACATTCTCTTATATTTATATAGAATCCGATAACTTCCTAGGTGAAGGTCCATCAATTATTAAAAGGAAAAAGAAATGATTTAAAAAACTTAAAGTTATTTTTATTAAAAAATCTATAAGTTGTTTTTATTAAAAATCTATTTTTTTTAATTAAAAACAGGGAGTAATAATAAAAACTGACGTGGAAAACTTCATTCAAACTATTTTCGATTATAAGTGTATTTTAGTAAGTCCTTTTACTTTTTTTGTAAATCCGGTTAAGCATACATATTTTAAAAAGTTTGTTAAATTAAATTCTATTTTACAAAACGAACTCTTCAACAAACTTTGAAGTTGATCAACCTTCTAATAACATCAGCAATATTAGTGGTAATTTCGTCCTGAAGAATGAATGAAACAAATGAAACAAAAATAAATTTGGTAATATTATAAAATTCTTAAATTAAAATATATACTTGCTCAGGCTTAGGAGAATGTTCTCTTATTTTAATAATTGCTATTAGTCACATGAAATCTTGATGTTATCAAAATAAATAACATGTTGTTTTTTTATCAATAACTATGATTATGAGTCACATTTCCGTTTTAATAGGCGTTATCCGATTTATCCACTTTTATTAATTACACTTTGTTACTCTACAAAAACACAGGAGAATTTTGATATACTCATTGATAACTCAGTAGTTATCAGTATAAGCTCTAATTTATTGGATTATAATTAAATAAATAGGATTATTTACGTGATGTCCATTATATTAAGTATGGTTTTCCGGTAGACGGGCTATGCATCTAAATCATTAAATTTTATATTTTTTGAACATGTAAGCAAAACTATATCTTAAAATTCATATTATCTTCTGAGATTTTGGTTTGTAGTAAATAGCACAGTAGTTGGAGTTAAGATTTTAAGAAGCCAGTCACTGGGGTCCCTTCCACTGCTACAGGTCGAGAGGGGGTTTTTTTATGTTTTTAATTCCAGTACCTAGTAATGATAAATTTCTGGAATACATTAAATTGATAAAAAGAGGTGTGTACGACACACGTAGAAATTATAGATTGATTATTAAGATTCAGGTAATTAACAAAATCTTTAATAATTACCGATATCTGCTGGCATAGTGATAGTGGCATTCGCTATTTAATACCTCGAGACATTTTCATCCATGAAGTTTACGCGGTAGTTGTGATTTGTTGACTTTTTGTATTTTTACTTAACTAGGTTTATATTAATAAAGTAGAAGAGGCAGATATTAGATGTTTTGGTTACCATTCGATTTATGTTTAGAAAATAATTTCTTAGGTGGATATAAAAGAGAAGTGAATATGAAGTGCATATGAGATTTAACTCAACAATAAATTTCGAATATTATTTGAATTATTTAATTAAAATAAAAAGGAAAATATCAAAAAAATTAATCAGATTGCTCGATTAATTTATCAACTTAATTGGATATAAAAAAATCCAATACTTTTTTTATGATGTTAACATAGTAAATGTTAATATCCGTTACAAAAGAGTACTGTCGGTCTGTGTTATTATTTATTGTTTTGTTTTCGCTACCCAGGAGGCAATGTAATCAACATAAGAAACCATTTCATTATAAAATATAGATTAGGAGTAATTACTCTTTAATTTATTAATTCCGGTTATTACATTTCCGATTTGAACGTTGTTATCAGACTTATCAGATAGAGATTTTAGATTTTGGGTTGAAGGTCAATTGTTTTATGAAATGTAACAACAACAGTTTTAATTTAATTCTTATATATACTTCCATGATAACGATCATGTATTATGTAATCACAATTTTTTCCAGCAGATCGAATAACAAACTATTAGTCTTGGTATATTATTTATTTATTTAAGCTTTTATTGATGAAACACATTTATTTTTTTCAGTATCTTATTCTAGCACATTGGGGTTTCTGGTTTTGATGTTCAGGCATCTAAGCCTAGCTTCTTCAAGCTTCTTCCATTCTGGTTTGTCTTGTCTTTTTCTTGATCATGTTGCTTCTCCAGTATTAAGGCCCGTCCATCCATCCATCCATCTTTCCTTTTCTTAATTTACAATCACTTGGCTGGCATTCCGTTATCATTTTGGTCCATTTCATTATAATTTCTTATGTCATATGCCCTATCCTTCGTCATTTCAACTGTTTTATTTTTTTTATATATATCTTGGTTATAGTTTTCTTTGTCTCTTTTAAGACGTTTTAGTGTGAAATCTACTATACTTTTTTCCATTCCTCTCCGAAACATTCTCAGTATTTCAAGATGTTTCCGATATATATATATTTTATTATCTACAATTATGGCTACTTCCTTTCTATTAGTCATGAGTTTCAGATTGTGAGACCGATCGCTTTATTCTCCTCGGTAAATTTTTATGGCATTTGTTGAAGAGTCGCTGCGTTGTTGCATACTAGAATCACATAATCCGCAAAACATTCAATTTTAAGCAGTGAGCCATCTATGTTAATACCAACACTGTCCCGTCTTAGATTCTAAACACATTTTCCAACAGAGCAAAAAAATATTGGGGGATAGCGGCTCTTCCTATTGGAATCCTTATAATTGGGAACTCTTCATCCATTGGTTCTAACTTTACTTGTGCTGCATATATTTCTTATTATACTTATATGCTTGTACAGCTTTTATTGCTTTACTGTAATCCACATATATTATGTATAAAGCTTTGCTATATTCCTAAGATTTCTGGATTAACTGTTTTATTACCTTCATATGGTCGACTGTTTAGAATCCTGAACTAAAATCAGCTTGTTCTATTGGTTGTATCAAGTCTATTATGCCGGCTATTCTACTTAAAATAAGTTTAGAAAACACTTTATAGATGTTGACTCATAGGCCTATAAGCCTCTTTAACGTTGCTATTAATATTGGTTTGATATTGCTTTAATATTGGTCATGTGAGATAGTATACATTCCGTGTTTGGGACAGCTTTGAAGATATGTGTAAGATTTTTAAGTTTGTAGGGTTTGTTATTGAGGTTTATAGCATCTCGTTCTTTTCCCGATATATTATAGTCTACTTCTTAATGTTAAAATACCAATTTCAAAAATCAACAAACAACCATATAACTACGAACATATTATTACTAGCTTATTCCCTCCCGCTTCGCTGGGCACACTATTAATTTGGATGTGAACTTAGATTGCTATGTTAATAGTTGTCATAGTATCCGTTGGCATCGTAACTGCTACTACGGTAAGTAACCGTTGCTTAGTAAATCTTACCCCCGCGTTAAGTGTATAGTTCCTACAGGTTTAAAACTTGGCGAAATGCAAAAAGTTGGAATCCGTTGGGATAGGAATTCCGTAAAATCCGTTCTTAGGGGAAGTCTAAGTCACAAAAGAGGTAAGTATGTAAAATTGTCAGTTAATCGGACAGATAGTTTCGTCGATTTGGTGATGAGTCAGTAAGTGGTAAATCGCTTAAATATATAAATGGTAGATATAAAATCAATTAAAATTTTGCTATGACTAAGTTTGGTTAATGTATTATGCATATTATATATCTGTATGTATTTATTACTGAATAATATCATTTTTTTGAGTTTACTTTACTTTACCGAAAATATTTCATATAGAAAAAACAAGTGTGCGCCAGTCGATGGAGAAATCGATACATATTAATCGAACACACAGTCCTCCGTTTGAGTCGATTAATATACTCTGGGGTTGAAGCCAGGAAAGAATAAAATAAAATGATATGCAAATAAACACTTTATTGAGTTTTTATAAAAGAAAACGTAATTTAAAAATGAAAACTGATGTTGACAACCTGTTTTTTTAGTGTGTCTCAGTAAGTCCTTTTACTTTTTATTGTAGATCCGATAATGATATATTAGATATGATGGTTGAATTAAATCTTCTTTTACAAAAGCAACTCTTCTGTTAACCTTCTTTAAGAGTTAAAGATGCTGTTGATCACTTTGGTTATAAGGTCTTCAAAATAATCGTTAATGTCGGCCTGAAGATTGAAATAAAAAATGAGAAAGTTGAAAAAATTGTTAGTAATGTTATTATACTTGTATTCTAAAATTAAAATTGATACTTGCCGTGTTGTCGTCGACAAAGGAAGGTATTCTTTCACCAAGGTATTGGTTGACGTCATCGGAGATATCATTACCTTGAGCCACCACGGTGAGGGCAGACTGAAAATAGTTTAAGTAATTTATTTAAATAGTACCGTAAAAGTTGTAATAGTAATTGTATTTGTTATCCAAGTTAAAACTTAGGTTTGCCTTAATGAAGTAGGTCGTGACAATTGAAAAAAGTTTTAAATTATGGTAATATTTCTTTACCTTAATACCACGTAGACTGAAGTTAACAGATACACTGCGAACGTTTATGTTTCCGATACCGACATTAAGATAGACCTCACTAGCGAGACGAATCGATCTGGTCACTAGGCTGAAAAAAACATAAACCATGCATTAGTTGGACAGCAGAACGCGATAGGCGTGCAGTAGGTAGTTGAAAGTTTTGTACACTTCGGCAGTTGTTTTTGACCGAGAAGAGAATATAGAAAAATAATAATGCAACGAGGTTTACCTTCCCTTTACCTGGCCCTCGATTTCTGTACCGGCGATACTCGCTTCCAGACTAGAATCACCTAAAAACATATAGGGTACAGGTTGATTAATTTTAAAAACGCTAATTATTTATTTAAATCTGATCATCCGTTGATTGTGTGATCGATTTAAATACGTAACATTTATTGTATAAAACCTCGCGACACAGATATTAATTTCTGGAGTTATTTTGATAAATATACATTTTGCGTTACATAAACTACTATTATATAACCTATTATTACTACATCTATATACTTGTAACGATTAACTTACCAATTCTAAGAGTGATTTCCGGGAGAGAAATGTCAAGACGAAGTCGGTTAAAGAGATGATTGTAGTTCAGGGTGTGGATGCGAATGTCGCTGATACCAGAAAAGTGAAGGTTTTCAACGAAACCCTTTACTGCAACGTCTCTGTGAATATAAAAGTCAAATTTAAATAAATACAAACATTAAATAATGAATGTGAAAAAATCCCTGCATTGTTTCCCTATCGCTGGATAGCTTTGCAAAATTATTACATACATATATTAATACTTACATTCCGGGTGGGGCAATATCAATTTCTCTCCGACCCACCACGTTTAATGGGTCAAGGCCGATAAGTTTAATAATAGCGCTTACGAATTCCAGAACACTTCTGATTCCATTTTCCACGTTGTTTCTTTGAATTGGCAGATTACTGGATTCAGCTGATTCAAACGCAAATTATATAATTAAAACTAGAATTGTAAAATTTTTGATCATGTAATTTATTTGCGATATATTAACTTACCTACAACAACGCCATCGCTTGCCTGAGGGAGAGCGAAGGCTCCTGCGACGACCAGGAGGACAGTGAGGACTTGAAGTTTCATTTTAATCACTTTAACAAATATATATCATATTAAAACTTATTATTCCACAAATCTTGTAATAGTATAACATTTGTTTATTTTTATACATAAAAATACAGTAATTTTGCTCTCATAAAAAAATCAACTTTCACTTACCGAGGTGTCCGTTTTCAAAAAGATGGTCAGTGTTGCATTTATTTCGATATTTATACACAAAGCTTATCATGTATAGATAAAACGTAATCTAAAAAATATTAATTTATTTAAGTTATTAATCCTTTATGATATCTGTTGGCATAACGACACGGTTACTTTCAAAAAAAGCGTATCCTCCCACCGCACAAGCCGGGAACGCTCCTGCGATTCCCCGAATGTTGCAAGAGTTCGTTGACAGCGGTGATCACATATCATCAATGACCCTCACGCTCGTTTTCTCTCCTCTTCCATAAAAAGCTACGGGTAATCGGTGTATGAGCGGCAAAAGTAAAAAAAAAAATACTTTGGTTTAGGTCATCTTCAACACTTGTCATGTCAAGTAAATTGATTCATGCCTACAAATCTAGTTAGTTGAGAACTACTTAATTAATTTATTTATTTATCCATTTCATATAAAGAAAGAACTAATAAACAATAATCCTCTCTGAGTTATCTAAACAAAAAGCTAAGATTAATAAGTATTTTATACACAACCAAGAATATGCTTGAAATTAAAACGATCTTTTAAATATTGTAATTTTTTACAAAAAATATTTACACATTTATCATTAATAAAATTTTAATGAAATTTATTTTTATTGGACTCTATTTTAAGTAAAGATTTTTTTTCAAATACTAATTTCCGTTGTTTTATTTAATGTCATGATATTTTGCTAACGAGTATGCCATGTCATGCGAATGCCTTACCAATGCCATGCCAAACAGTCGACAAATATAATTAATTTATCGACAAGATTATTATATTTAAATAAAAAAGAAGAGAAACACATAATAAGTATATATTTTTATTTGTCTTAGTGTCAAAAAATAATTAGTGTAATTATATAAATGAACGTTGCAAGAAATGGCGCGATATTTTGTTATTGATGAGTTTGATAACTACATAAGACCTTTAAAGTTCGAAGTGACGATGTTATCAAAACAAATAAAATGGGAGATATCGTATTAGGATTATGTATAACATTTCCGTTTATGTGCTGTTAACAGATTTATAACCTTTTATTAATTTCAGCTTGTTAGTTATTTATTTATTTATTATTTATTTAACTTCACGCCATATCCTTTGCGGGGTAGCCAGAGACGACGGAGCGCCAAACGTTACGGTCCCTGCATAGCTCTTTCGCCTCGACCACAGACATTAACCTCTTCATACATGCCCTTACAAATAAATGAAAAGATACTAAAGAATATTAATTTGCGAATTTTAACATTTTTAACAAACGTATTTAAGTATTTTCTTTAAGAGACTTACAATAATTATTTAATTAGTTTTTAAGTAAATATATATTTTAAACTTAGTTCCTATATGTGAATAAAATACTACAGGTTCTGTAATAATTTTAAGTATATGTATAACGAAAAGATGGAAACAGAAGATTGCAATGGATCCAAGATTGCAAGAGGTAAAGATCCAAGAGATTTACTCATTTAAAATAAAATATTTTTAATCAATAAATAATTATTATAATGTTACAACAGAATCAACATTGTAGTTGGCAACATATCATAGAATGCAAAAGTAATTTAAGTAGTACTATGTGTGTATATACATATAGCTATATATATATATATATATATATATATATGTGTGTGTGTGTGTAAATATGCATATATAATTATTATAATATGTATCAGAAGATTATAATAGATATAAGTCATTTATAATTACTAATCCTAAATTATTAGATAACAATTATAATAATACGATTATTTATCATTTATCAGTGCATTTATTAAGTATGGTTTTCCTGTAGACGAGATATGCATTGATATCATAAAATTTTTCCAGAATTCTTAAAACTCGTAAATAAAATTAAAATTTTGATACTTTATAGTTCTTTTTACGATATTGATTGATGGTAAAACTTAATTAAAACCTTAAAGTAAAAGAAAATATTATTTATGCAACCATAAAAAATAAATATTCTGCTTATAACTAAAATCATTAAGGAATGTGTAACTTTAGTATGGGATTTACTGACCCAGGGGTAACCGGAAACGCTATAACAGCCATTTCACTACAGGTGATAGTTTAAGAGGGAGTTGTTAAATACCAACACAGTAACAATATTTTGAAAATTTATGTTTGTTTTGTATATTATTACATTTTGGCTTTGCTCTGGTTTTAAAAGAGCAACAATAATTAAATATAGAAAAGTATAGATTGTCAAGTTCGTTTTGTAAAAAGAAAAGCTATTCACGGTGGATCAGCTATCTTAGTCAGTAATCATGTAGTTATAAAGAATCGATCAGGCGCTCTTTGTTGTGCGAAGTTTTGAACTATTCTACATTGAGCTACATTGAGCTGAGCTGAGCTGAGCTCCATTGAAGCATTGGTCATTACCAATGTTTCATGTCAGTCACAATCGAATGCTTTAAATAGATCAAAAGATCGGGAAGGAATCAGTGTACTCTTGGAGTGTACTCTCAGTGTACTCTCAAATATAGGTTTTATAGAAAAGTTACCGGCTACAGAAGAAGATCAATCTTTTGTGAAACACAACAGTTTATTTTGAAGCAAGCTATTTTTATCAAATGATCTAATAACTGGTTTAATATAATTTTTGAAATTATTTACTGAGTGAAGGAAAAACTGATATTGGTCTCTAATTTGAAGGATCTCAAGCATTACAAAATTTGAAAAGGGATATTGATAATTTTAATTAGGCCAGGAATCATCACACATAAAATACAGTCATTGATAATAGTCGCTGGGTAAAGCGGAACAATGTCCACTATTACGGATAATCCTCTTAAATCGGCGGTATTTTTATGTTTCAGGTCCTTAAAATGTGTTTGATTATATTTTTTAAATAACATGTTACATTTCTAAGTAATGATTCAGCAACAGCAGGAAGGATATATTTTAGAGAAATACCTAACTTTACTAACGAATACCGGATCATAATTTCATTGCCTCTCACCATATGAATCATATAACTTTTCTTGACCACGATTGACCAATGACTAAATTTAAGTTTTTAAATTATTTAGATTATAATCAGTCAAATCTATTAAGCACTTTTGGCAAAATATTATTTATTTTTGTGTAACTTTTGGGATTTTCAATTTCATGTTTAATGAACGGAACGGAAAATTTCAGACGACAGTGGTCTAAACTTTAATTCGTCATTATCATCGCTTATAATATACCTAGTGTCGTCATCCGCATAACAAAATTGATGTGCCGGAGATATCAGGTCAAGGTCACACGATTTTCAAGTAAATGGGAGCACCAAGCTACTGCGTCTATTGAAATTTGGGTGAGGATTGATAGTTTAACGTGCTTTACGCGGTACTAAAAACTTTTCCCTAGCTAATACGAATCCTTTGTCAAAACGTATGTATTGAACGTTTTCAAATCTAAGACGTGTTCTTTTATTCCTGAACCATTTCTATTCAGATTTTGCTTAATATTATAGTTACGTCCTTTGTTGTAGATTTATATGTTTTTTTATTAGCCAAGCTTGAACACTAGCGTTGCCAACAGCAATAAAAATAACAATATTTGTACGAGTAGGTATGGAAATGTATGAATTAAAAATCACATATTTATTGACAGATAATAATACCTACAAATACTTAAATGCAATCCTACTTGCAGAACTTTAATTAAACTAATAATATTGCTGCAGGCGTATAATAATGAAGAACTGGTAAACGTGGAATTTGAACATGATAGAAGGCAACGGTGAGGTTTCCGGATTCTCTCACTCATCGACGGAACACAACCAAATGAATTTGGTTACTATCTTCTATGAGACAATAGTCCCTCCCTGTCGAGCCTATCCAAAAAGAACTGCAGTCAAATAACTACATCTGGTGTCTACCTTCAATTCTCTTTAACAAAACTGATTATCTTGGATGCAAGGTTAGTTTATCTGGGATACACCAGGTTCTTTTATGACTCAGGTCGTAGAAATAAATCTTACAAGCAGGGACCTCTGAATATAAGCAATAAAGTGACTACTTACGACGACGGCTTAACACCGACTGCTGTTAAATATTTTTTTCTACACAATATCTGTATATCTATCTATATATATCTGTAACAATGACCAAACAAAATAAACCTGGATAAAATTATTAACATTGACGTCTAACTTTAAAGAACTTTATTTTAGACACGAAAATCCTTAACGCGGTTTACAAATATAGTATTATAGTATAGCATAGCATATCATAGCATAGCATAGGATAGTATAGTATAGTAGTAGTTTTAGTAGAAATCGTCATGTAATGAAATGCCATATGCCATATGTTGGAAGTATAGCCTGCTTGTTGGGTGCCCTACTTTCTGCTCCTGTCTCTTTTTATCACATAACCTCAACAGGGTTGTACAGACATTTAGAAATTTTGTGAAAACGTATTTGTTTTTGTGTTTGATCATACGTGAATATTGTTTGATTATAATAAGTAAGTTTTGAAAAATATAAACTAGTTATAGTTGATAAAAGTATTGTAAGTAAGTCAATCATTTTCAAAAGCCTATAATTCCTATGATTAAACATAATAATGAGATTTAAAAATTACTTTTCATGTAGTATTTATCTTCATATAGTGTATAATTTAATATTTTGTATATATTGTAATGAATAAATATTGTTTATTTCAATATTTATTCATTACAATATATACATATTTCTGATTTATTTTGCCTTCAAAAAATAAATATAAAATAAAAATAAAATATTCAGATTTATATTTCATAACAATATTTCAAATTATATTCGGGGTTGACGATCCCCGAACACATATATTTTTTTCTGAACTAAAGTATGTGGGTCACCAATGTGATTGTTGTAGTGTCCTACCTGAGATTGTAAAGTAGGCGGTAATTAATAGGCCAACGAAACACAGTAACTTTCAAACTTTTACGGATATTGTTTATTTTTGCATAAAACATAAAACACACAATTACTAGAAATAAAATATAGAACGAGTGAGCGGAAGAACTATAGAATCAGGGGTCATCAATTTGGATGTGTAGCCAATGTAATGTAATAATGAAAAACGGAAAGATGTGTTGTAAGTTGGGCGCTACGATCCTGACTAATGTGCGCCCGCACTCAGCGGAAACAAAAGACAGCCAGCAGGTCGACACAGGTACGCCGGCCTCCAGCGATAACAATAGACGGACAGTTGGCCGTTACTTATAGTTGTATGGTAATAAAATAATGGATAGCAATAAGATTTCAACTTAACTAAAAAACCATTTAAGTATACTAAGAAATAAATTAAAATGTAATCCTGTAATAAAAAACAATACGCCACTTTAATATATTAGGTAAAATAAAAAATTATTAACGTTAGTGGATACCGTGATATATAGTTTATATATAATATATAGTTTAGTCGAATTATATTTATTTAGGTAAAAATAACCATAAATGCAATTATTTAAAACTATATTAATGCAACCAAATTGTCAAATCTTGACTCACAATCCATTGGTAAGAAAATACACATTCTCAATGTGGGAACAAGAAGTGTATTAATTTTCACCTAGATGTCGCTTTTGTAGATAAACAATTCTTATAAAAATATATAAGAGCCTTCATGCTTTGTTTTAAACTTTAATAAACTAACCTTACATTAAAATAGGTATCAAAGTTCAATATCTTATTTTTTACATCATAAAAGTAATAAAACTTAGAAATGTTTGCATATGCATTTATTAAGACATTACTCACTGTTTAGATTATAAGCAAATAATTAAGACTTAGGTAATAGATTGCCGATATCTAATTCAGACAGAATTAGGTTTCCGACGAAGAGGGTGACTGAACTCAAGATATTTGTGATATCCTCCTGAAATTTAAAAATATTTTATATTGTAATAAAATGCATAAAATATTATTAAAAATAGCGGTATTGAATAAATTACTGTTCATATATCTATAATAGAGTAATAATTTTGAACCCGCCAGCTTTTTGTTGTCTCTTTTTTTGCTGTTATTATTTAACAAAAATTACGTGTACTGAACTAAAGTTGCTCTAGTATTTTATAACGTTTATCAAATCTTGATTTTCAACTGTACATTTTTTATACTGGACAATAGAGAATAAATCCTTATTTAAATTTTTATTTTATTTCAGTTTATTGTGAATCTTCTACAAAATACGACTTGGTGAAAAGCAATTTGAAATGAAAATTTTTACAAAAAGTATTAACGCCAAAACCCTTCATCCTGCATAGCATCGAATTACAAGAATTTTTTTTTTTTACGGCAAAAGATTTCTCAACAGTGCGTGATTTGATAATATGTCCATTATTAAAGAAGAACAAAAAGCGTTTCTCTCAGTGCAGGTCTGTCCTCAGTAATCGTGTCATAAATGGTGTTACAAATAATATCTTACCTCAAAAAATTCTAACATTTCTGGTACTAAATTTTTTAAGAAAGCAGCCACAAAGTCACTTATCGTTTGATCATTGAAAAGCCCCGTCATCGCAGGCTGAAATTGAAAATGAAATGAAATTGAAAGAATAATAAATGTAAAATCAATAAAATTTGTATTACAGTACAGCACAAAATAAAGAAGATTAAACTATATACAACAGTTCTATGAGTTTGTGATATATGTATGAGTCTCAGTATGTACAAGTTATAACTACAATTACCTCAAAAGATCCCAGGGAAAATTGTACTCGACACTCGTGAATAGTTAAACTGATTCCATCACCAGTTATCCTGACGCCTAAAATAAGATGACCATAGACTCTGGGTTTCACAATTGTAACACTGAAAAGATATTTAGTTTAATATAATCAAATTAATTAAAAAAATAATAATATATATAATACACTCACCGCAGGTCACCTTTACCGTAAATAGGTCCACCAAATAAAAGAAATGATAAATCATAGCCGCCTTTAAAGAATAATAATATTATTACAATTTGTATATATACAAGATAAAATAAAATTTATGCAATGTATTGCTATGTATCTTACCAGTATTGACATTAATGGCCGGAATCACAACGTTAAAATCTAGCCTCTGACGCAAGAAAATTGTTGACAATTTGAGTTCTTCTACCTCAAACGTGCTGATGTCTTTAATTATTAAATTGTTAATAGTGATGTAACTGAAAGAATATTTAATTAAAATTTAAGAAAAATACTATAACTTAAATGACTATTTTAATTTTATAATAAATTTATATTATTTTGTTTGTTTATTAAAAAAAGGTATATTTTCATACTTTCATAGCGGTTGATAATACGGACAATGAAAAAGGTTTTGTATAAAACTAACTTTGAATAAATATTTTGATTTTGTTTTTGATGAGAGATCAGATGGTCCACTAATTTATCGACCTAATGAATATTATATTATTAATATAAAACTTAAACTTACCTGGGTGAAGGAGGACTGTCGTCACCAATATGAATTCTGTCAATCGTAACTGGATCCAACACTGGGATAGTATCAGTACCATTAAGTAAAATACCTCTCAATATTTCTAATACTTGTAAAATGATTGTTTCAATTGGTCCGTTATATTGACCATCTATAATTGTAATAACATATATAAATAAAAAAGTTCACATTGTAATTGTAAAGGCATATTGATGTTTGTAAAAATGGACTGTTGATAGATATGTAGTAAGCTAAGTTAGGTGATAATGCTGTGATGAAAAATATTTCACTGACAATTACTTCTGGTTTTAAATATAACATTGCATGATAATATAATTATGATATGGTAGGAAAAAATATTTTAAGATTAATAATTACAGTGTTCTACATGGTTTTTGGCCCACAAACAAAAATATGAGTTTCTGGTAATATTTTCGACGCTGATTTCGAATCTGCAATCAGAATTTTTCTATCACCCACAATTTTTTTTTATGGGCTTATTACGTATATTACACATTTTAACATATTAGTAATATAAATTAATTTGTTAAAATTATAAAAATACTTCTTTTTTGCATATATGCAATTTTTATCATATACTGGTAATGGTTTAGTCAGAGAAAGTTTTCTTTCCTTTTTTTTGCTCCCTTCTAAAAGTAGCTTAAAAGGGGGCTTAAAGGGGCTATAACATAATGGCAATAAATATCCTTCCATGCCAATTGCTTACGCTTCGAATGCGTAAGAAACTTATGAGAGCATGAAACAAATTTTGGATAAAGTTTAATATGATGAACACAAATAGAAGATCTGTGCAGATTTAAAAGTAGTTGCTTTGTTACTCAGATTACAACTTGGCTATACAAAATTTTGTTATTTTTTGTGTGAGTGGGATAGCCGAGATAGAAAAAAGCATTACATAAAAAAGCGATGGCCTAAGTCCTTTATTCCTGGAGAAAAGAATATACAAGAAATTCTACTTGCAAAATCTGATCAAATTTTATTACCAGCATGAAGCATGGTCGTCATTCAAGAGTGTGACATTAAACTTTTCGGGAAATCATAAATCTGAAAATTACAAAGAAATAGTCAGTGATCTCCTTCGCTCATTTCACAAGATAGGATGCAACATGTCCTTAAAAAAGCGTTTTTGGCATTCTTATCTCGACTTCTTTCCTGAAAACTTTGGCTCTGTCAGAGATAAACAGGGTGAAAGTTTTCACCAATTTCACCACCATTCAGTTCTATAAAAAAGTACGAAAGAAAATGGAATATCAGTATGTTAGCCGATTACTGTTGGTCGCTCAAGAGAAATGTTCCAGAAGCCAAATATTTTACAAAGTGATCACCTGCAGCCAACTTTTAATCAAGGGAATTTATAATACAGGTAATATATTAATATGCGTATAGCTGTAATGTAAGGTATGTGTGTCACAAAAGATCTGTGGGTGATAGAAAAATTCTGATCGCAGATTAAATATCAGCATTGAAAATACTACAAGAATCACATATTTTAGTTTGTGAGCCAAAAAAAAAACTTTTGTTTTAGATCAGTGTTATCAAAGGCGAGGATACTCTAATCAACCATTTATTTTGTTAGTAATTTAAAAATGAACACTGTAATCACAAGATAAAAATTAAAATCCGTGTTGATAAAATAAATCACTTGAAAGTGGAATGTTTGTTGTTACCTTCAGTAAATACTTTAGAATATAAGTAAGAAGTGGAAAGCCAATACTATTTTGTTCTTTACCAAATATATTAGATGGATATTATGTATTGTAGCTATTTATACTACTTTGCTTCAAACTCGCTATGAAGATAGCGAAAATAACTTATAGAAGAAAAAAGAAGAAAGAACGCACAAAACTTCCTTTAACAAATTTCGTTAACCATCTTTTGGACTATTTGCCAAAATAAACATGTCACCGACAACAGCAAATGTTACGGGATCTACCTAGTTTATTAAGCAATTTTAATGATATTGCTAAATTATGGAGGTACATATTTAAACTGCAGAGTTTTAGAAAATTTGTAACATTCAATGTGACTAAACCATATATTTGATGAAACTATCTATATATCGCTCCTTAAATACAAAAGCCACACATTTCAAAAAATATCAAAAATTGTTTTATTGCATAGAATGGTTCCAAAACGATGAAATTTTATTATTTTGCTAAAACACCCGTTGTTTTATGATCAAAAACACCCGCAAACGCACACACGTTAGTTTTGTTTTGTACCGTTTATGTGACTGAGTTCCGTGCAAAAGTAACACATTATCAGTTGTCAACAGTCATTCAGGACGAACAGACGTATTTTTTTGTGAAAAACTACAACATTCCAAAATACTGCTAAAAGACAGATGAAGTTATTTATTCATAAGTGCCATATTCAAAAATATATTCGTATTGCAGATTACATACGGCTTAATATCTTATCATTTTTATGTGCAATAGTACAATATTTCAAAATAGGTTAGTTTTGAATTTATAAATTGAACATTTTTTTTCATTTTTATGTTCAATACTACTATATTTTAAAATAAGGTAGTTTAGAAAAAAAATATTACAATAATTTTATTATTTCTTTATGCTAAAGTACCATATTCCGAAATCGGTTAGTTTTGCACTTATTTATCTGCTATATTCTCTCATTTTTGTATGCAATAATCCTACCATATTTTAAACTAAGTTAGTTTGGCAAAAAATAATTAGAATTATTTCCCTATTCTTTATGTTAGAGTAACATATTTTGAAATATAAAATGATTTTTATAGCAAAAATTGCTAAGGCCAACAAAAGAACAAATTTATGTTAGCAATGTACCAATATGCGTCTTTTGCCGAAAGAATTGCCGAACATCAAGAGCTCATAAGTTTCTAATAAAAGGGCACACCCAAAACGGAAGAGACTGCGTCCATTCTGTCATCCAACGTAACATTACGAGAGCATTGAAATCATCTCCAATTTACGTTCCAGACCAATACATCACTTTAATTAAAACAGCAAAGAAAACTGGAAAGCCTTATTCTGTTGAAGAACTGACACATGATAATTTTTTTGACCTTAAACCTCTGTGTACAGGAAACTACAATAAAGATGACGATGGCAATAAATTTAAATGGATTGTTATAAAGGTTATGACGGTGGATAAAGTAAGCAATGGCATATTTTTCTTCAAAACATCCTACGAAAAGGAAGAGTTTCGGTTGGTATCTACGTTGAGAAAATTGAAGGCAGAACTTGATAATAATTTGACTCTCAACCAACTTTATACTGCAAAGCTAGTAGTAGTAGTAGCTAGTACCTGAAGAAAAGAAGCAAGGCATTTTAAAGCTAATTCAAAAAAACGTCGTGTATCTGTCAAGATTTTATGTATCTTTTTATCCTAATCTCTAAATAAGTGCATAAGTTTCTAGTGGGAATTGATTTTCAATGTTTAAGTTTTAATTTTTTTTATACCTTTGCAAGTGTTACGCTCGATATAGTTTTAAGTAATCGTTTTATAAAAATAATTTTGTAACAACACTATTTACACTACGTTCATATATTTTATACGGTTGTGATTAGTGTGGATCATTAAGTAAATAATCTTGGAGGTTTCTTACTCCTTAGGTGCTTTATGTTATAAAAATTGTAACTGCTATTTAAAGATAAAGTTACCTCTGTGTCTTAAACGTAATGCTATGGACCAAGTTGAACAACTAAGCCTTAATATATTATTTCAATAGTAGCAAAGGAATAGTGTTTTTTACGTAGCTCAGTGGCGAAAAAAAGTTTTATTTAACTAGGAGACATTAATTGGATAAGACTCTTTATAGATCACTAATTTCGTTTAATTGATAAATTATTTAGGAGTGTCTAAACAGATTAATATTAGGTATTTTTCGTTATTGAACTTCATTCTACACACCTCTGATAAGTAACCTAATACGGATTTTCAGTAAGTAACCTAATAGAGTATTTATGTACAAACCATATGTTTGTACGAAGAAATTAGTCTAGTTTTGTTTCGTTTGTGGTAAAATCCCACCTATACTCGTAAGTCTGATTTGATCGTGATTATAGCTTTAAAATGTTAATTATTAAAGTATACTTATTTTTTAGTTGTTATTAAATAATTATAAGTACGAGTAGGTACTACATTGTTGTAACTGAGAGCTGTTAACTTTTACCAGATGTGTATTTATTTCAACAATCTTTATGTTTGTTTTGTTAATTATGTGCAAGAAGTTTATGCGTCTATGTTTTTTTTAGGTGAAAAGATTTGTTTGTTTTTAACCTAAATTTATTACTCGTACCTTTAGTAGGTAATTTTAACTTTAGACTTCATTGATGATCTCATAATAAGACTACAATATTTGTTTTCCCTTAGCAAGTTTACTAATGTAGTAAAATATTTTACCATTTTTTATTTCATAAATTGACGTTTTATGAGGTTGATTACTGAAAACAAAACTCAAAATTTCCTAATTATGGTGGTTTAGTTTTTAGAATTTTAATGTTCTCGAAGTCAAAGTCTATAAACTAAAGTAACTTATTTGCATTTTTTCAAGAGCCTATTTCAGGTATGGTTAAAATTACTTTATACAAAAAAAGTTTATTTAATTACGCATCTTTTGGTACCTAAAAAGTTTACGTAATACACATCGATTACACATAAATCATAAAATAATCCAAATTATTTTTTCAAATCCCGCTCCTGTATAATTTGCATATTTTGACTTGTGGTGTTTTTGTATTTAAGGAGCGATATATTATAAGTTTGTACGTATATAATACGTTGTAAACCATGTCACAAAACTGTCTTGAATATAGTATATTTTTTAAATATTTTAAGTTATTTTATTGTAACTACATCAGTAAAATTTAAAAAATATCTTTGAAAAAAATTTTCAAATCCTGTACTTAGGAATTATCCACATTTACCAACTAATTATTTATTATTGTTAAGGTTCAGCTATTACTTGTAAATCATTGCTGTAAACTACACTACCATAAACTGGAATTAAAAATACAAATATATCATTATCGTACTTACTTGAATCTAACAACTGTTGCTTTATTGTTTCCACGTCAAGTTTGTTAAAAGAATTTCTAAATTTGTCTACGTACAGTTTATTGAAAGCTTCTTTTATGTCATTTTCATTTAATTTAGTAAGAGCCTCTTTTATAGTGTCGAGATCAAGTTTGGTGAGTTCCTCCACAGGCAAGGCTTTTGTTAGGCCTATAACGGCCAAAAAAATGTACACTGCCCTCATTTTATATCTAAAACAAATGTTATCCAATCAATGAGTAGAATATTGTAATTTTAAAAATATTATTGTCCGAGGACTCCATAAATTCCATTTTTTTATTATTATATAAAAATGTTTTGTTTTATTTAAAAAATACAGCTAATAATATTAAAGAACAAAAAACACTTACAGAGGTATATTTTTGACAAGTTTTATTACAACCCAACGATGTTATTAACGTATAAACTGATAATAATATAATAATCACCTAAACACATTGAAGTGATTTCAGTTATCATCTGAGAAATGACGAATTACTTAAATCAATATTTATTATCTGATTAAATGCAAGAATTAATCCTCATTCCAATATGTATTTTTTTGTGTTTATTATCTCTAAATATATTATAATAATATTCGACCAAATTTATGATAATTTGTAAACAATCTAAACAGATTTATTGGAAACCGAATCAAAATCAGCAGCAATCTGCCAAATAATTATCAAAAAATTATGATTAATTTACATCAAATGAAAATTTAAAAAATTAATACCCCAACACAGATACCTATCAGATCTTAGCCCTTTGGAATAGCAACGAAAATGTGTTAATTCTGAGTTGGATTATCCCTTTTAAAGTAGACTTTGTGTAATAATAAAATAGTTTAATGGAGCTACTGTAAATGTACCATTGCCCTGCCTCAAAAATATTAATTGCAGCTGTTAACGATCAAACGACACTACGGGAATATACTGAGTGGAAGATAAGATAAGTTTATTTGCACATTTTTAGTATTCATCATATAAGAAACTAACCTTAAATATAATTTCTTACGCACATTTGGACAAAGTAGACTAAAAATATATTGAAATCAATTCATTAAAATAACGTTTTATCGAGATTAGATACTGTTAGCAAAAAATATGATAATAAAACGAAATATCGCCACAACATTACCCACGCGTCGTCCACGCATTAACGAATAGTACTAATTACGAGCGCATGATTGAAACTTACCTCTCCATTATTTATTACACGCTGAGCTCATGACTAGAAGAATCAGATATCAACGCGCTTTGTTCATGAGCACTTTTAAAAAATAAACTTCTATACCATTTCTTTATTTATTTAACAATTATGTACACACAGAATATATAAAAAAAAACGATTTATTTAAAAGATTCGTACAAAGGCACTGCTTATTTCAATAAGAAATCTCATCCAGCTGACCTGTGAAAGGAGTGTACAAAATAAAAGGCAGTGAAAGTGCGCACCGCATACAAAATATTTGAAAATCAGATGAACATAAAATTACAAATACAGTAATAATAAATAAAAACATACAAAGTGTAATAATCAATATAAATATAATAAATAAAGTTTAAAATAAACAAACACATACAAATACGTTAAATATATTTACATCTATATAGAAAAGTAGTTTGATGACTCGTTTTTTTTAAATTGTGACAGACTTAGAATTCCGTATATTGAAAGGAATTGAGCTCCATAACCTCACTGCTTGAACCGTGAAAAAATTAGTATAAATTTTACTTTTATGCGTAGGAAATTTGAGGTTCGTTCCAAGATGTGGTCTACACGGAGATTCGAAATTGTGTACAAAAGCGATCGCGTAAATCACGTGGAAAAGTTGGGTTACAGTGTCGTTATGAAATAAGGGAGCAAGAGTTGGTAAGGAATTAAGTTGATGTGGAATACAGAAAAGCAATGCTTGAAATCTAACCGGATTCAGGAGCAAACCGTCAGACCTAGACCAATAATTTATCTGTTTAAGATCTAAATTAATTGCAGCTATAGCCTGATTAACATCAACAATGTTAAAATGACGATATAACTGCAAGTCGTCAGCAAATAGGTGGAAACTCGAAGAAATGACTTTAGTGACAGAATTGATAAAAATGGAAAAAAGTAGTGGAGAAAGGATACCTTGAGGCACACCAGCCGTGAGATAAGCCGAGTTGGATTGGTTGGATTTATCTGCACTAGACAGTCTAAATTTGCACACAGTTATACTCGTAGTTCCGTTTAGCTTGTCAGTTGGGTCGATTACCTACGTTCAACAATGACATTATCGATGTCCCGATAAAAATGAGTTAATAGGCCTACAAATAAGTTTCCGCCGTTTGATAAAAGGTAGCGCCACTAGTTATTTATGGTCAAAACTGATGACGTATTAGGCGTTATAGTTAGGCAGAAAATCTGTGACCAAGATAACCTGAAAATATAAGGGATTCTTTATTACTGTAATATATCCCTTTGTATGTAAAAATTTCGACTTTTGAGCCTAATAAGCGTCCTTTGCGGGATGTTTTGAATTACTTCTTTCATTTGAAGAAATCTGCAGTTGAGGACCATCAATTGCTTGCCGAAGCATATAGTGAGGCTGCTTTAAGTGAGAAAAGTTGTCGTGAATGGTAGCAGAAGTTTAAAAATGGTGAATTTGATATCAAAAATATTTTTTTCTTTTTTACAAACAAAAATGACGCAATTCATGATTAATAATAAATATTTCGGGCCTAATCATCAGAAAGGGTTTTTGCCTGGCTTTTCTGGATTCCTGAAACACATTAATATCGGAAACCCTTAAAGATGCCAGAACTAGTGAAAGACAAATAAGGGTATGTTGGATAGACTTAGAAAACGCTTTCGGGTCGGTAAGACATGAACTGATGATGTTCGCGCTAAGGTGGTATAACTTTACAACGTTAGTAAGTGACATGATTGCATAATATTATTCAAAATTTAAATTTTCCATAATTACAAATGAAAATCATTCCAAACCATAAAATTACAACATAGGTTTATTTCAAGGTTGTTGTATTTCTCCAATTATATTTAAAATTTTTAACAATTTTAATACATAAATTAATTAAAAACGAAAAGAAATGGGGTTATCGGTTTAAGTTTAACAATAAATACACAGAATCCATACTAGCATTTGCTGAAGATCTCGCGATACTGACACGTGATCCAAAACAATGTCCTTATTTTTAAATGTTGTGGAGGATTTCTTCTTGGACGGACAGATTGAGGACAAAACCCAATAAATGCTACAGTCTATGTCTGGGTAGGCGGAATACCAGATATACCTCTTACGATCCGGGTCTTATTATAGGCGGTAAGTGCGTTACTACGATTACCGACGCAGGTCCGTTAAAATTCTTAGGCAAAAAAATCGATTACCAAAGGCGCAATCCATTGTTAGATATAATAGTCGATAGCTTTTTGAATGATCTTAAAAAGGTAGACAATCAACCAATAAGTAACATCAAAAAGGCTTGCATATATGATAATTATTTAACATCACGTCTAAATTGGCCTTTCCTCGCTTACGATATTAATAAGACCCTTTTGTTAAAGTTAGATGCAAGCGTCATAAGGACATTGAAGTCATGGCTCGGGTTAGCGCATGCAGCGGACTCTTCTACCTTATTTAGACACCGACACAGTTTTGGATTAAAATTAAAGAAACCATCGGAACTCTATAAACACCTAAGAGTGACCAAAAGATATATCATCTCCAAGTCGAATGATTATGATTATGATACTGTAACATCTCTCCCTAAAGATAAAATTGCCGCAGAGCTGGAGGTACGACTTCAAATCCATAAACAATTTATGATAGGTGCTCAAACAAATAAAGCAGGGCTATGATCAAGTAGGAAAGAACAAAACATAGAAATAATAAAATCCTTTATTCGGCACGATGAAAATGATAATTACCGGTTGCACGCGATGAGCCTAAAAATGCAAAACGAATGGGTGACCATAGGAGATTTTTGTATTCCACTTGCCTTACGATGGCGCACCCTGTTTCATGATTGGTCCCCAGCATTATTAAAATTTTATCTTAATGCATTCCAAATGACTCTCGCAGATCAAACTTAGTAAGATGGGGCAAAGCCACCGAAAAACCTTGTAACATCTGTGGGGAGGCAGTAGGAACCGCGAAACACTTGCTAGTAGAGTGTAGGGTACTTCTAAATAGAGGTAAATACTCGCATCGCCACGATAAAGTATTAGAAATCGTACGAGAAGCGGTTAGTCTTTCTGTAGCAAGAGCGCAGAAGAGTATAACAACCACCAAAATATCAGTAGAGTTTGTAAAGGCAGGTTCGTCCAAAAAACTTAAACTAAAACCTTATTCCATCTTAGACGCGTCTCCAGATTGGACTCTCATGATAGACACGTATGAAAAGCAACACCAAATCCCCGAGGATAAACATCCTCGGGGATTTGGTGTTGCTTTTGTTGTTTTTTTTTTTTTGTTGTTTTTGGCCGGACTTATTCCTGTACTCAAAACAACTAAGGCGCGTTATACTTGTGGAGCTTACTGTACCCTGGGAAACAAACATACCCAAAGATCATACATTTAAGCTTAACAAGTATCACGAACTAAGTATCGAACTGATCAGGAATAAATTTATAGTTAATTTGTACGCTGTAGAAGTAGGAGCGAGAGGTATAACAGCAAAATGTCTCTACAACTTATTTAAGCATCTGGGCCTTTCTAGAACGATCATCAGTTAATTTCTAGAACGTATTTCAAAGGCGGCTTTAGTAGGTTCTTACGATAGGGATAGGTTAGGTAGGGAGAAGAACGTGAACGGTGAAGGTGAGCGTGTATGCGCATAATAAAGGGGCCCCTTAAACTTACACCTGGGTCGCAAGTACCAGGCATTCTTTGCGCCCCTCTTCCTGCAATGCGATGGGCCCGGCACCCGCACGGTGAATCCATGGAATGCTAAGAAGCTTCGTCTCTTAAAAAAGTGGGATAAAAAAATTAAAACGTGTTGTTTGTATTAAATATACATTTATTCACTTGGTATTGTTATAGCGTTAACACGAAGCATTGAAAATTTTTCTAATAATGCATTAAAATCTGGTTTTAGAAACTCCAAATGCGATTGAGGATGGCGCTGAGAACAGTTTCAAGAAGTCTGTTAATATCCGCCTGCAAAAAAAATTAAACAAATTAAACTAAATACTAATATTGAAATATACAATAATTGTCAGTTGCAACTAAAAGATATTAACACTTGCCTTGTTGTCTTCCAAAAAATTAGGAATTCTATCGTTAAGAAGAGTGTTGACGTATTCCGAACGGTCGGTTCCTTGAGCTACCACACTGAGGTCAGACTGTAAATAATAAAACTGTATTATGATATAGGAACATAAAAGTTATCTATAAAAGTTATGCAAAATGTATATATTCGTTATTTACCTCAATGCCCCCAATGCTGCAGTTTAATGATACACTACGCAGGGTGATACCGCCGATAATATTGACATCAACGTATCCCACACCAGCAACACGGATTGACTTGATGGATAGACTGTAAATAAAACAACCGTTATATTTAAATAAACTCCATCAAAAGCAGTTAATAATAAATTATTATTATTATATAATTTAAGTTTACCAGCCGTTCAGTTGACCTTCAATTTCTCTACCGTTCACAACAGCTTCAAGACTAGAGTCACCTATAAAAAAAAATATTTTGATCAAGGGGTACGTTGTTCCTTATTGCCTTGATTTTCCAAATATATTTAATTACTTGGACCAAATATTAAGAAACAATATTAACAGTAAATCAATAATGAGATCTCATAAAATTGTAACAGTTATAAGAAATTGTATTTAATGGACGATGTACGTACCAACTGAGAGGCTGATGTCTGGGATGGAGACGTCTAAGCGGAGTCTATTGAATAAATAACTGTACTCTAGGGTGTGGATTCTAATGTCACTGGCACCAGTGAATCGAAGGTTCTCGACGACAACCACCGCCGCAAGATCCCTGGGAATATATAAATATGTCTTAAACGTCTATTTTAAATATACAATACATATGTCGGCTAAAATAAACTAGATATTACCTTTGACTTTGTTGTATTTGTGGCAAGGTAACCGAGCTTTACTCAAAACAATTTTATTATTGAACTCTAAATCACTTACAAAATTTCTGGGTTGATTTCAATAACTCTTCTTTCCACATCCAGGGGATCAAGGCCAGCACTTTTGATTCTCATACGCATCCGTTCAATAAACGTTCTGATACGATTTTCTACGGTGTTTCTTCCATTACTAGGCACTGTTAAAGTTCAAAATAATATTTCATAAATAAAATTTGCCAACTTCTAGGAATCTTATCTCTAATATATTTCACTCACCAACACCTTCAGCCCGAGGCAAGGCATAAGAGCCTGCGACAATTAAGAGGACAGCGAACACTTGAAGTTTCATTTTCAATACTGAGGAATAAATAATAATATTTATTAAAAATATTTAAAATAAAATATTTGTTTATTATTATTTTATTTAGTGGACTTATTGCCTTATATTGCAGTAATTTAGTATTTATTTAAAAGTTTCATACATAATAAGAGTTTTTCTTTTCCGTAGATACTTAGATACATATAATTTAATATTAAGAACCGTCATCAATTTGGTATAGGAAAGACTAATGAAGTTCGTAGTTCAATATTGACTAACATACTGTCGCCAGTTCCAATGGGAGTTAAATTTCTTGGAGATGACTGCATTTATTTCCACTTAATATTGACAAAAGTCTCCTCGATAGTCAAGGCTTTCAATTAAGAAAGAGTACTGTAATGGCTTATCTTTTTGAAGACACAGAAATACCTCTTAAATTTATAATAACCCTTGTTTAAATAAACATGTTGAGTACTCACCTGCTGTTTTCGACAAATGTAGAGAATGGCTACAGTTACTGCAGTATTTATACTAAAGACTAATCTTGAAGTAATAAAAACAAAAGGATCAACAAATCATACTTATATTTATCATTAGCGTTATCTTAAAGTATGAGTTTCATCCAGATATTTTAAATTAATTACTTCAATAAAAATATCATGTTTATCTACCAATAATAATTTTGACCAAAACGTAATAACTGAAATTTATTCGAAATTTCGAGTTAATAACTTTTATATATGACACTGGGATCGATCACATTTTGTTATTACAGAAATTGAAGGTCAACAAATAAACGTAGTTATTTAATCATTATTTATATATAATTTACATTATCTCCTTAGCATTTAACAAAACTTACTCTTATTTATTTTATTTACCTTAAGTCAATCCATGTACTTGATGTCGATATGATCTGTACCTACATTAGTGTATCATTCAGAATAGGATCATTGTGATAAAATTGAAAGTAAATGGCTTGTAGGATTTTATATTAAACTATCACATTCTTATCGTTATAGCTTTTTGTATGTACCTAAAATATATTTTTATTCTTCCTTTATTCTTTACATTCTAATCTCAGTGTAGTAGTTCAGAATTTTCGACTGTTATCTTAACGGTAACTTTTAATAATGTGGAAGGCATGTGTCAAATAATAAGATATATGTCATAAGATACATTTTCATGAGAAAACTCCTAAATATTTACGGACCAAAAATACTTTAAAACTAATTACAGTTAAAAATAATATTAGAGCGATTTTATATAAAATTTTCTACATTTTTTAATAAAGGTATAAATTTCTTTACACTGCTCTATATTTTTAATTAACAAATACAGTATTGGGTTTGATTTTCTTTAATAATATTACAAAAAGACATAATTTCTAAATTAGGGTGTAGAAGGTAAACTTACTTTCTACACTGATTCTGATTGGGCAAATCATTGCATTTGATTTAATAAAAACAAATGCTATATATATAGATTAGACCAGTACCAACAAAGTAGTAACTATTTTGACAGGTAACGTATAATTAATGTACGTTTACGCTACTTCTGAACTAAACTATGAACTACGAGTTTTTATGGTTTTTCTTTTTGTATAGTGTAATTGACTTGACTATTTAAGAGCTGCCCCCCCCCATCTATGTATGGCATAAAATGCATTATGCAAGTGAAAGATAGTAATCACAAAAACAAGTTGGATTTAAATGATAATGTCAAGATTGAAACCTGAAAAATGATTTAAGATATAGTTCAAGCAGTATTAATTTGATATGAATATCCTCAAAATATTATATAATGTAATTTTATATCATTAAATCTGTATTTCAAGTATCGCTGTTTCTTTAAGGGTTTGTTTGATGATAAAAGATGTGACATATTTAGCACATTAACAATTTTTTATTTTTTATATAGAACCAGAATGGTAAACGTAGATATGCTCCACCTAATAATAGGTGGTGCCATTGTCCATGGAAGATTATGGAGAGCTGGGAAAGTTAGGTTTTAAAAACATCTTAGATTATATTATCCGCTAGACGCATCAACCGATTCATATGTTAACGGACTTTTGGCCCACCCTATATAATTCTGGATGAATTTGTTATTATTTTATTATTAACTCATTTAAATTTCACATCACTAGCTTATTTTTGTCTGCTCTTGAATATTGTTTATTTTATTTCCAACAATATTTTGGCTAAAATTAAGATAATAAACTATAATTTGATATTCTACCAAAAATGTGTGGTCATATGGATTTTGCAGTTAACAAGTTCCTTGACTCGTTCTCTAAGGTTGGCGACATATGGACAACCTCCCGTTTACAAAATACAGTGCCATAAAGTATTAGTTGTAATACTAAATGTATTATCACATAAAGCCTATGAATTAAAAACTACAATACAGCTAATCTTATATAGGTCGAAAGCGACTAAATTATTATAATTGTCGCACACACTTATAATCCATATAATTGTTTAAGCTTTTAAATAAATATTTTTAACACCGTTGCCGTTGCATATAACAAATAATTTTTCTTTAAAATTTAAATTATATTTTACTCCTGTAGCTGAAGTACAAGTAGAAACTAAGGTTCGAGACAATCATAATTAACAACCATAAATTGTATATCTCCAATTTTTCCAACATTCTTTATCTGCGGATTTTCTTTATTAAAATTGCTGATATGTCAATGATAATGTCGAGATTGTAGCTCTCATAATTATTTAATGATTAACAACGAAGATAAGAACTTCAAAAATCTTATGTTGCTAACACACTTATCAAGATAACGAAAGTTCTCTTGGACAGTTATGGTCAGTAAAACGTTTCAATATGTTGACATAAAAATCATTTATTTTGATTTATATAACTATTTCATAACTACGTATCACCAAAGACCAATTTCAATATAAACTTAATTTATTAAGGTACTCCTGTTGTAGTAATATTGTTAATAAATAAAAATATAATTGTCTTTGACTAGTTTCTTCTACATAAGGGAATGGATTTTTCCAGTGACAAAAATACGAGGGAGGTGATAAATTTATACAGCAGTCTTTTCAAAAATGTATGCTTCATTTTCTCAATCAGATTAAGTAAATTCGCGTAACATGAATTTCAAACTATTCTATTTAAGTGTATTCTACGATTGGTTTTACAAGTGCCTTATTATAATTACGAGAGATGTCATGTTTTTAAAATTCTGTCAAAAATCAAGCACACGTTGACTACTCTAAGATCTGTCTTATCGGTTACCCAGTTTTTTTAATGATACAGACAATAATCAAATAACGTTTCTTCCTTTTTCATAGATTATGTTGTCGTATAATATTATTAGTCTACAATAACATATGATTCCTTTTTCATTCAATCTATTTAATTGATTTAGTAATTTCTTACAATTTCTGCTATTTTCTATAATTTTAAAATTGCTCTCGTTACCAGAATATAATAAGAAGTATTAACAATGCAACATACATTTTGAATCAGAGTAAATTCTTTTCTTCGTATTATTTACGGTCACAACGTATAACATATTATTACATTGGAGTGATTTATTATATATTTTTTATACATATTTTTTTTTCTATTAAACTTAAACAATTTTCACAACATTCATTATTCATTATAAAATTATTACTTAAAAAGCAAGATACTTTTCCGCAAAAATAAAAATATATTGTTAGTTTTAAGCATACATTTATTCATTTGGTATTATTATAGCATTGGCACGAAGCATTGAACATAAGATGTTCTTTTTTATTTTATGCATACAATAAAATTTTATATTAATGCGTTAAAACCCGGTTTCAGAAACTCCAAATGCGATTGAGGATGGCGCTGAGAAGAGTTTCAAGAAGTCTGTTAATATCCGCCTGCAAAAAAAATAAAACAAATTAAACTAAATACTAATATTGAAATATACAATAATTGTCAGTTGCAACTAAAAGATATTTGACACTTGCCTTGTTGTCTTCCAAGAAGTTAGGAATTCTATCGTTAAGGAGAGTGTTGACGTATTCCGAACGGTCGGTTCCTTGAGCTACCACACTGAGGTCAGACTGTAAATAATAAAACAGTATTATGATATAGGAACATAAAAGTTATCAATAAAAGTTATGCAAAATGTATATATTCGTTATTTATTTACCACAATGCCCCCAATGCTACAGTTTAATGTTACACTACGCAAGGTGATGCCGCCGATAATATTGACATCAACGTATCCCACACCAGCAACACGGATTGACTTGATGGATAGACTGTAAATAAAACAACAGTTATATTCGAATAAATTTCGTCAAAAGCAGTTAATAATAAATTATGATTATAATATAATTTAAGTTTACCAGCCCTTCAGTTGACCTTCAACTTTTCTACCGTTCACAACAGCTTCTAGACTAGAGTCACCTATAACAAAATAAATAAATATTTTAATTAAGGGGTATTTTGTTCCTTTTTGCATTGATTTTCCACATATATTTAATTACTTAGACAAAATATCAAGAAATAATATTAACAGTAAATCAATAATGGGATCTCGAGATGAGCGATGAATGCTTAAATTTATAAGGTATTGTATTTAATGGACGATGTACCTACCCACTGAAAGGTTGATGTCTGGGATGGAGACGTCTAAGCGGAGTCTATTGAATAAATAACTATACTCTAGAGTGTGGATTCTAATGTCACTGGCACCAGTGAATCGAAGGTTCTCGACGACAACCACAGCCGCAAGATCCCTGGGAATATATAAATATGTATTTAACGTATATTTTTAATATACAATAAATGTCAGCTAATTGAAAATTCTAAATTACTTACAAAATTTCTGGGTTGATTTCAAAAACTCTTTTTTCCACATCCAGGGGATCAAGGCCAGCACTTTTGATTCTCATACTCATCCGTTCAATAAACGTTCTGATACGATTTTCTACGGTGTTTCTTCCATTACTAGGCACTGTTAAAGTTCAAAATAATATTTCACAAATAACATTTGGAAACATCTAGGAATCTTACCTCTTGTCTCTAATCCTTGTAAAATATTAGGAATATGTTTCACTCACCAACACCTTCAGCACGAGGCAAAGCAAAGGAGCCTGCGACGATTAAGAGAACAGCGAAAACTTGAAGTTTCATTTTCAATACTGGGAAATAACGCATTGGTTTAATATATAAAAATAATGTTACTATTACTTTATATAGTAGACTTATTTCAATACACTGCAGTTATTATTTAATACACAATAAGATGTTATTAGTTTCTGTCGATAATTAGAAAGAAATTGGTATAGGAATTGCTAATGAACTTCATAGTTCGATATTGACTAAAATACTGCCGCCAGTTCCACCGGGCCTTAAATTTGTTGGAGATGACTGCATTTATTTCAACTAAACATTGACAAAAGTCACCTCATTAGTCAAGGCTTTCAATTTAGAAAGCGAACTTATATTGGTTTACCCATTTAAAGACACAGAAATACATTTTAAATTTATAATAACCCTTGTTTAAATAAACATGTTGAGTACTCACCTGCTGTTTTCGACAAATGTAGAGAATGGCTACTGTTACAGTTACTGCAGTATTTATACTAAAGACTAATCTTGAAGTAATAAAAACAAAAGGATCAACAAATCATACTTATATTTATCATTAGCGTTATCTTAAGAAAGTATGAGTTTCATCCAGATATTTTAAATTAATTACTTCAATAAAAATATCATGTTTATCTACCAATAATAATTTTGACCAAAACGTAATAATGAAATTCATTCGAAATTTCGAGTTAACAACTTTTAGATATGACACTGGGATCGATCTCATTTTGTTATTACAGAAATTGAAAGTCAGCAAATAAACGTAGTTATTTAATCATTATTTATATACAATTTACATTATTTCCTTAGCATTTGACAAAACTTACTCCTATTTATTTTAATTACCTAAAATCTATCCTATTTGATGTCGATATGATCCGTATGAACCTACATTAGTATATCATGCAGAAAAGGAGCATTGTAAAGTAAATGACTGGTTGGATTTTATATTTAACTTTCACATTCTTATCATTGTAGCTTTTTGTATGTCACTACCGAAAATATATTTTTATTCTTCCTTTATTCTTTACATTCTAATCTCAGTGTAGTAGTTCAGAATTTTCGCCTGTTATCTTAACGGTAACTTTAAATAACGTGGAAGACATGTGTCAAATAATAAGATATATGTCATAAGATACATTTTCATGAGGAAAACTCCTAAATATTTAAGGACCAAAAAAATCTTTTAAAATAATTAGAATTAAAAATAATATTACAGTGATTTTATATGAAATTTTCAAAAATTTTTAATAAAGGTTAAAATTTCTTTACACTGCTCTATATTTTTAATTAACAAATTGATTTTCTTTAATAATATTACAAAAAGACATAATTTCTAAATTTTTGTGTAAAAGGTAAATTTTAAAACTACTTATTCGATTTAATAAAAACAAATGCAATGTATATAGATTAGACCAGTATCAACAAAGTAGTAACTATTTTGACGTATATATGTATGTCAGGTAACGTTTAATTAATGTACGTTTACGCTACTTCTGAACTAAACTATGAACTATGAACTACCACTTTTTGTGGTTTTTCGTTCTATATAGTGTAATTGACTTGACTTATATTCCCACTTATGAGCTCCCCCCCCCCCCGTCTAATTATGGCATAAGATGCATTATGCGAGTGAATGATATTGATCATAAAAACAAGTTGGATTTAAAAGATAATGTCAAGATTGAAACCTAATTAATTAACAATGATTTAAGATATAATTCCATCAGTATTAATTTGATATAAAATCCTTAAAAATCATATTATGTAATTTATCATTAAATCTGTATTTCAAGTATCACTGCTTCTTTAAGGATTTGTTTGATGATAAAAGATGTGACATATTTAACACATTAGCAATTTTTTATTCTATTCCTATATAATATAGGAATAGAATGGTAAACGTAGATACTCGTATGGTCCACCTAATAATAGGTGGTGCCATTGTCCATGGAAGATTGCAAATAGAAAGGCAAATGGAGAGACAAAGAAGACGAGTAAAAAAAGGAGAAGAGATCTTATCTGTTTCCGCTCTCTCACTAATATAAATATTTAACTAATTCCATAATTCACTCTCCATGCTTCTGTGATAGGCCGGTACTGTCGCGATCGAAGGAGCCTAAAGAAGCTTTCGTCAATGTCAGTGATATAATGTCTACATTTTTCTATTCAATTAATAGTCGGCGCGCCTAATACTAACTGGAGGCTCGGCCCATTGCAGACGCATTGTCACTCTTGAGGAAGGACTAGTGTAAATGGTTTAGAAAGAAATTGGGCTTTAAGTCACTCATCACTCACTCACGAAACAATGTAGTAATTGGTACTGTATAATAGTAATAGTAGCTTTTCTCAATCAACGCTAGGTGACATAAAATAAAGAAATAATTATATATTATTTAGTTTTATAACAGAGTGATATAAATCACTTAAGTTTATCTCAAACTTTATTGTAATATAATAGTTAGGGAAAATTTACGTTATATTGGAGATCTATCATTTAAGCTCAGAAATGTTAAAATTTTTCAGGATAATTAAGACTATTTCCTTAAATTAAATTCTCATATAAATTACTAATTATATGATATGTTTTCATATAATACATCAATTAGTAGGTACTTTTAAGGATTTTATATTATCTAAGATTTGTTGATTTAATCGTTACCTTTAAATATAGCTTTATCGTCAACACAAAATATCTACTTATAATAATTTATAGTTATTATAAGAGCTTAAAAAATCTGTATGTTTTTAATAAGAAAAATAAATCATTACAATTATTTATTTTATAAATAAACATAACTGTATAAAAAAACACAAAATCATAGCAATACCATAGTATTAAGAGGGTTCAATTACATGCATAAATAAACTCTGCAGTAAGGATATATTACCAAGGCCTTTAGTAAATTGCACGGTCAATATTTAATACGATTTATTACGTCTTCAATTATCTACTTTCAAAAAGTCTATAAGAAGAAGACCATTGCAACTCGTCATATCTTAATGCCGTAAAAGATTTCCGCCTACCATGGCCACGAACATAATGCGCAGGCGGTTGTAGGCGGGGCACGTCTCCAAGAAATGACTTCATTACTATAGAAGACCTCCACTATCGATAGATTATTAGAAGGAGACCCCAGATCTCTTGTCTATCAACCTAAGGGAATTTCGATAAGAAGCATTAAACAGCAGCCTTTGTTTTTATTATAGCTCTGTATGGTCTGCTACCAAAATAGTGCCCGATAAAAAAGATGGACTTCCTCCGCTAACTTACTTTTTTTTTTTTTAACGTCTGGAACCCATCATGGGTGCCACCGCATTCCAGGGGAGGACGGCGGTGGCTATGTGAGATTCCTACTCACTAAACCAGACGGTTGCCGTCGCCGTCATGATGGGACACCGCGGGAACGCTTGCGCATATAACCGTGGCGCCCCGACGGACACCACGTAGAGGCCACCCCGCAACGAGAGGCGGTCGGGCGTCGGCGCGCTCCAGAGTCGGCAGGCTTGATATATCGCCGGGGGGTAAAGCCTACCTTAAGAAGAAGGCCAAAGCCCTCTTCTAGCTAGGCCCGGTCCGGAACCCAAACGCCCGGGGGAGTCTAGTCGGGGGAGCCCGCAGACGGACTACCCCTAAGGGCAGACCGCCGCGTGAACCTCCCTTGTCAACCATGAGCAAACTCGGGCACCTCATGGCTGACAACTCCGCGCTGGACATTAGCAGACGGCTAACGCGATCCCGAAAGACCGCATTAACCGTCCCTCAGGGAACACCGGCCCGTACCGCTTCCAATCCCGCTGGACGAATCCGGAAAACATTGGTAGCGAACGGGCACACGAGGAGGTTTCCAGCATGGTAAATGGCATTCCAATAAAGTAAGCTAGACCGATTTTCTTCGGGATCGAACTCGAATCGCACGGTGAACAGCAAGTTGAGACTATGTGTAGTACTACTACACCAACTTCAATCCGCTAACTTACTTCCCTAACGGTGTCGAAGTATTTTTTGGGTAACTTAACACCCTCATCGGTGGATAAAATGTACAGTAGGTCATAGCTAAGGTTCAACCCGATTGCTGACGTCGATAGACTAGTAAGTCGCCAAACTAACTACTAACTAAAACATACTCCATAGAACCGGAGCGCCTCAGAGCACCAAAAGAATTTTGCTAATGCATCAGGATCACGTCATCCTCGTTAACGGCATTTTGTTTATATCTTTCATGTCTTTTAATGGGCTCAGAGTAAAGTCAATGACCGAACGAAGTTTAACCGATTTTTTCTTAGCGCTATGTCCTTTATGCAAAGGTCCTAGAATATGTTTGGATTTTTAAATATTAATATGGTTATAAAATAAAATAGGAAAATTAGGGATATGATGAAGTATATAATATATCCAATAATTACAATGATTGTATAGTATATAAAATAAATAATGTGGAAGTATCTTTATCTAATATTTCACATTCTTTCATTTGAGCTTATACCATAACTCAAACTATTATTACAAGTTTTATCACCTGTGATCGCCGTTGTTGTAGTCAGGTGTTTTATTTTTTTGTTACTTCTGTTCTTTCGTGTATTACACGCTATTGTTAAAAAGTGCATCATTTAGTTCATATTTCAGGGGGTAGGCGTTGACAATAATTTCTTTTTCCTAAAAAAATATTACCTTTTAATTTGTATTTATTTAATTTTATTATTTTTATTATTACTTTTAATTATTTAATTTTACGTAAGTTGTAAAATTGTTTTATCAAATATTACACACATAAATAAACAAGTAAAACAAATATTTTTAAATAAATAATCAGTTATATTTTATTCTCCCAGTTCCGAGGATGCTTTTTGATGATCATGCTAACAGTATTTTTGCGATGAAATGAATCGTGTTCCTACGTTTAAGTTTAATTGTTGTTTTTTATTCAATACCAAACACTAAAAAAGAAAGTTTATTATTACTATTTTTATTATTATTTATTTGTTTATTTATTTGTTTATTTATTTGTTTTGTTCTTTGAGGCTTAAGATACTAAAATAATTTTAATACGCTGGCTATCAAAACGTTACCTAACCTGGTAACTCAATGAATTGAGTAATTAAAAACACAAAGACACTTCATAACCTTAATGCACGCTAGTAACATTTTTAACAGATAACGCTATGATGAATGACTTATTTACTTTTCAGGACTAAATACTTGATTGTATATCTGAACGATTAATCTTTAATATAAATACTTGCAGTAAAATAGCCATATTCACTACAGCAAAGCAAATACTAGACGTTTAATTGGAATAAGAAATTTTTTTATTTTTTTGCATCAAATAAAATATATTACTAGGATCCGCCGACCATTCGCGGTGGGTGTTGTGCTGAGCCCCTCTCCTTTCTTCTTTTCTTGATTACTTTTGAAGGGCTAAACATTTTTTCAATCTGTTTTCGCTATAACATCCGTGAGACATACATAAGAAAATTTTTAGCTAATTATCTCGTCGCATTCTGGAGACAACTAAACACAAAAAAAGTCTCCCAAACGGTTAAGAGCTTCGCTTACGCTCAGCTCAATAATTTTATTTTGGTAATGTTACATTATCTGTGTATCATAAACACAGGGTGCCTATTTTTTTAACAATATGTATTTGTCCAGCAGAATCTAAAATGAAACTTCAACTCTTCGCTGTCTCTTTAGCCGTCGTAGGCTCTTATGTTTTGCCTTGGGATAGTGAGGTTGTTGTTATTGGTGATACATATTAGATATACTTTATATTTTTTAGAAACATAGTAGTATCAAATTTATATTAAAGCAATACTATTTTCAATAAGCAGAATCCAGTAATGAGTTGTCGCAAAAAAAATCTGTAGAAGGTCGGATCAGAAGATTTATCGAACGGATTAGTATGAGAATTGAAAGTGCTGGCCTTGATCCCGTAGAGATTGATAGTAGAGACTGGGAATTTATTCCAATAGCTTTGTAAAACAAACGAAGAGCATACCCTGCTGATAGTAAGTAGTATAGTCGCTTAATGAAATCTCTACAAATGAAGTTTTGCAAATGTTTTGCCACTCATGAGGAAAGATTCATGGAACAGGAAGAATAGGTTTTCGCATCCGCCTGATAACCAAGGTATTTCAGAACGTTCGCAGCGAAAGACCTTTGTTGTTAGTTGTAAAAAAACGTCAAATTAATTTTATAGAATTTTTATTTTAAACAAATCTATTTAAAGTAAAAAAAAACAGAACACATTTCGAATTGTTCATAAGTTATCGTCTTGAGCAATGGGTAACAAATTGCATTCAATGTACTAAATATACTGTTATACAATTACGGTAATATTCTAGCTAGAATTAATCACCTTTTATATATTTTGACATTAAAATATTCCCACAAAGCCTCTCATTCCCAAATATATAACCCAATGATTGTGGTAAGTATTTATAAAATTATTGCTTTAAGTAATAATTTATATGTCTATTTTTGTATAACCTTTAGCAATTTGTGAATTTGTCTTTCATCTTTGTACATATAATTGATAATTGAAATATTAATTATATGAGACGAAGCTTCTCAGCATTCCACGGATTCACCGTGCGGGTGCCGGGATCATCGCGTTACAAGAAGAGGAGCGCAAAGAATGCCTGGTGCTTGCGACCCAGGTGTAAGTTTAAGGGGCCCCTTTATTATGCGCATACACGCTCATCTTCACTGTTCACATTCCTCTCCCGACCTAAGCAAATAGCGTAAGAACCTGCTAAAGCCGCCTTTGAAATACGTTCTAGAAATGAACTGATGATCATTCTAGAAAGGCCCAGATCCTTATATAAGTTGTAGAGACATTTTGCTGTTATACCTCTCACTCCTACTGCTACAGCGTACAAATTAACTATAAATTTATTCCTGATCAGTTCGTTACATTGTTCGTGATACTTGTTAAGCTTAAATGTATGATCTTTGGGTATGTTTGTTTCCCAGGGTACAATAAACTCCACAAGTATAACGGGCCTTAGTGAGTTATATATATATAGTTACATATAATGAAACTTAATTTCAAAGTTACGATATTACAAACAGACAACAAACAACAAACATAGAGATTTATTTAAAATATCTTGATGAAGCTAATATTTTCATAAGATAACGCCAATATATAAGAATGGATTGTTGATCTTTTGATTTGATCACTTCAAGATTAGTCGTTAATATAAATACTGCAGCAAATGTAGCCATTCTCTACGTTTTCCAAACAGCAAGTGAGTACTCAACATGTTTATTTAAAACTCGACGCAATCCCAAGGGTAATTATAAATGTAAGAGTTATTTCTTTGTTTTCAATTGGATAAACCCTTACAGTACGCTTTCTTAATTGAAAGCCTTGACTATAAAGGTGACTCCTATCAACGTTTATTTGCAATAAATGCAGTCATCTCCAACAAATTTAACTTCCATTGGAACTAGCGACTGTATGGTAGTCAATATTTTACTAATAACTTCATTAGCATTTCTTATACGAAATTGACGATTGTTATTATTATTAACTTCTATCTATCTAATTATCGACAGAAACTAAAAAAACGTCTTATTGTGTATTAAATAATAACTGCAGTATAAGGAAATAAATCCACTATATAAAGTAATAGTAAACTATTTTTTATTTTATTTAACAAAAATTCATTATTCCTCAGTATTGAAAATGAAACTTCAAGTGTCTGCTGTCCTATTAATAGTCGCAGGCTCTTATGCCTTGCCTCAGGGTTGAAGTTGTTGGTGAGTAAAATTTCCTTCTATTTTTAACAAAGTATAGATTCCTAGATGTTTCCAAATGTTATTTATGAAATATTGTTTTGAACAGTGCCTACTAATGAAAAAAACACCGTAGAAAATCGTATCAGAACGTTTATTGAACGGATGAGTATGAGAATCAAAAGTGCTGGCGTCGATCCCTTGGATGTGGAAAGAAGAGTTTTTGATATCAACCCAGAAAGTTTGAGGGTGTTTTTTTAAGTAAAACTCCTTGTTACCTTGCCACAAATACAACGAAGTCAAAGCTAATATCGAGTTCTTTATTAGCTGATATATTAATTGTATATTCAAAATAGACGTTGAATATATATTTATAAATTCCCAGGGATCTTGCGGCGCTGGTTGTCGTCGAGAACCTTCGATTCACTGGTGCCAGTGACATTAGAATCCACACCCTAGAGTACAGTTATTTATTCAATAGACTCCGCTTAGACGTCTCCATCCCAGACATCAGCCTTTCAGTTGGTACGTACATCGTCCATTAAATACAATTCCTTATAAATTTAAGCATTCATGTTGCAATTTTATGAGAACTCATTACTGATTTACTGTTAATATTGTTAACAGAGTACCCTTCGATTAAAATATTTATTTATTTTGTTATAGGTGACTCTAGTCTTGAAGCTGTTGTAAATGGTAGAGAAATTGAAGGTCAACTGAAGGGCTGGTAAACTTATATAATAAAAATAATTTTTTTTGACGGAGTTTATTTAAATATAACTGTTGTTTTATTTACAGTCTATCCATCAAGTCAATCCGTGTTGCTGGAGTGGGATGCGTTGATGTCAATGTGATCGGCGGTATCACCCTGCGTAGTGTATCATTAAACTGCAGCATTGGGGGCATTGAGGTAAATAACGAATGTATACATTTTGCATTACTTTTATTAATTCTTTTTATATTCCTATACCATTATCAAACTGCTTTATTATTTATAGTCTGACTTCAGTGTGGCAGCTCAAGGAATACGTCAACACTCTTCTTAACGATAGAATTCCTAACTTTTTGGAAGACAACAAGGCAAGTGTCAAATATATTTTAGTTGCACCTGACAATTACTTTATATTTCAATATTACTATTTAGTTTTATTTGTTTTATTTTTGCAGGAGGATATTAACAAACTTCTTGAAACTGTTCTCAGCGCTAGCCTCAATCGAATTTGGAATTTTTAAAACCGGATTCAAACAATTAAATCAATTTTAAAACATTTTATAGTATTCGTAAAATAAAAAATAACATTTCATTTTCGATGCTGCTACTCAATGTAATATAATATTTTACTATAAAAAAATAAATGAATAAATGTTTAGTTTTTGTCTACAAGACATTTTTATTTTATTACAAAGGGGACCTTTTAAATTAATGATAATATACTAGAGTGTAAAAAAAAACTATTTCAAAATAACTTAATAAATCAAGAAGTATTTATCTGTTGACTCTGTGAAACACTATAACGTTTTAAAAGTAAATAGCAGGAAGGAAGACCATTTACTCCCACGTCATTACCAACTCATGTCACACAACCGTAGTGTGTTAAACTCAAGTCCTATTATATCTATTATATATTGTTTCCTAAATTATAAAGTACTAGGATCTGCCCATCGTGCGTGGCGAGAATTGAGCTGAGCGCAGGAAAATCCATTAGAAAAGAATAAAAGGAAATAAATATTTAATAACAATAATAAACAATTAATTGAAAAAGTATGTCGCCATGAAAGTTAGACTACGAGCGACACAATCACGAGTCCCTTTGCTTTTTTCTTTATAACTTTTGATATGAAACTATATTCATTCTGTTTTTTCTGAAGATGCTTATTTATTACTCTAAATTCGTGCCAAATTTGACTAAAATCGTTCCAGAAGTTTTCATGTGATGAAGCGACTCAGCTCATTTTGAGAAAGACGATCGATAAGCGCGAGCGATAACAGTTAAGCTTAAGTCTATGGGGATTCAGTTCTTCGACCATCAGTTTTTATCAAATCAAGATTCCATTAATCAATTTTTTTGGTAGAAGCCCTTCAACAAGAGCTAAGGCAATGCCAATTTTGATGAAAATCGACTGAGTAGTTTTTATGTGATGTGGCGACATAAAATTGATTCCCAAACGGTTAAGAGCTTCACTTACGCTCAGCTCAATTAAAATATAATCTTTTTGTATACCCATATTACCTTGCATTATATTGGATAGGCAGAGTCAATAACAGATTATGTTCTGTATGGAGCGAAGACTTATTTTGCCCATTGGATGGAATTGTCTAAAACGCATTAAAGAACTTTAGAGTAGAATTTACGAGGCGATTCTTTTAAATGTTCTTTCCAATGTAAATACCGATCTATATTTAAGCAGAAATTTTTGACAGTTATTTAATTAGGTCCTTCCTTACATGTGAAATTGGCGTTTTTTCGTACTGGCTACTTTAATCACAAATTTCTCCTCTTTGGTTAGGAATTCCGAATTCAAATTTATACAGCTATTTACTCATGTATTTATATTTCGTTAACCGTTTATTCATTTGTTTTTGTTTTTTCTGTTTGCGTCACTCAGTTTATAAAATGGAAAACTTGAAGTATCGCGTTATTTACGAATACGAGTACCATCGTGGCACCAGTGTGACGGAAACGGCTCGAAAGGTTAATGATCTGTAAGGCACTTGTGTTGCAAAAGAAAACACAGTGCGATTTGGATTCCAACGTTTTCGTTCTGCAAAATTTTGACCTGCAAAATAAATCCCGTGAACGGCCGGAAACTCAAGTTGATAAATGAAAAACTGGCTGGCTGGCTATTGTGGAAGCGGATCCTTCGCAAAACCACCTCTGAAAATTGATCCACAAAGAGATACTTGTAAACGTTGGGTGGACTAGTGTCGGTGTCATTTATAATAGTTTTCTCAAATCGGGCTAGACGATTACGGCTGACGTCTATTGTCAGCAATTGCTAACCATGATAAAAAACCTAGCTGCTAAACAACCGAGGCTGGTCAATCGCTTTACGCCACTGCTGTTTCACAATGCTACACCACACTTTCCCAACAGACGGCTACCAAATTAGAAAAGCTTCAATCGGAATTTCTAAGACATCCACGTCAATCGCTCTATGCCACTGCTGTTTCACGATAACGCTAGACACTCTGCCCAACAGATGGCTACCAAATTAAAAAAGCTTCAATTGGAATTTCCAACACAGACTGTACTCCTCGGACCTTGCTCCAGTAGATTACATTTACATTACATTTTTTTTAATTTGGATAACTTCTTGCTACAGAAAAAAATAAATTTCGGTGGACCAGTCCAAACTGCCTTCAAAGATTTTATTGATTCCCGTCCGATTTTTTTCCGAATTCAATGAACTACCAAAAGTACATAGATAACTATGTTTCATACTTTGATTAAATAAATATTTTATATTAAAAAATATTCTTTTGTTCCTCCCATACCAAACGCCAATTTAATATGTAAAGACCTAATAGAAACATTGCTTGTAACTTCATGTAGGCAAAGAATCATCCAGTTTGGCCAGTGGTTGACAACGATTATAGTAGTTTGGCATTTCTGGGATTTACTCGTATTGTCGCATATTAGAAAAAGTATTATTCCTATAACACTTATTGAAGAACAAGCTTATAGTGTTATACACTTACAATATAAGCTTGTTCTTCAATAAGCTTATATTGTATGTTATAGCTACCAAAGCCGTAGAACGACTTATCTCATATCTTTAAATCTCTCAATCTCTTTTTTCACTTCAGATCTGCTTACAGATGATGAAGGACAAAAAAATTCAAATAAATTTGATCTAGTACATATGAACCATAGTATATTTAAAATTGTCAATATATTTACTTAGCGGAAAATAGAGGCAGAATATATTCGGTTTTTATCGGACATATCGACGCCATTTTATAAGATTTACACACTGGCAATTACTACCGAAGAATTCACCGTTTACTATTTACCAATTTTTAAAAAAGCATTTAAAAGGGCAAAAACGGCTGCCGTTAATAAAAAAAGTTAACTACTTAAATAAATAAAAATAAATTGTATATTAAATATAATTTTTGTTTTCAGATTCAGAACTTTTAAAAATATTTTTGGGGATTTCAATAAAACTAGATAATCACTAACAAGAACACATAATATTTATTATTTTGCCAACGATCTTGATTGCCCAAATTTCAGCAAACACGTCCAGTAGTTTTTTCTATATGTTAAAACTTTAGTAGTACCTATTGTATACGCAACTACAGACACGCGGACAAAGAATATATTTTAAGGTATGCGTTATACACTTAACAAATTGATATTTTTTTTTTTCTATAATTTGGGTTAAGAAAATTTTGCCTCATTACAATTATATTATACCATTTGTTATTATTAAAATTAAAATTATGTAAAATTAAAACAACGCCTTATTGTGATTAAATAGCATTTCTATATATTTATGTTTTTAGTATTTATTAAAACTTTATATCATATTTAATGTATATTTAGTTTATATAACATGATCACTACATTTTATGGTAATAAGACTGAAATTAATGCATATCTACTTTTCCAGTAAACCTCAGCAAACTTTCATTATTGTCCGTGACATATGCGTTTCATAAAAACATTTCAAATAGCTTACAAGGATGTGACCATTAAAAAATCAAAGTATCTTGATAAGACATTTATTTCCTTTAACCTAAACAACATTTATAATCAAAAGTATTTAAATTGAAAAAAGCCTTCAATATGCCAAAAATTACTCTAAAAACATCAAACATCTTAATAAAATTGTAGAATTCTATCGAAAACTTCTCTCACCACGGTCTCCAACAGTTTGTTGATGTTCTCCTAAAAAAAAATACTTTCAATATCTCCTTACATCAGCACGACATTTAATAAATATTCAAAAGTAATAATTGCAGACGCAAATTAACTACCTCACGTGTTACTTACCCTGTTGTCTTCGAGAGCTTTAGGAATGATGTCGTTAAAAAGAGTATTCGGGATGTCGGAGAAGTCAATTCCTTGAGCCGAAACAGTAAGGTCGGACTGTAAATGATACAAAAGTTAAAATTATTAATATTAAGTTGTCCTGTCATAAAGTGATTTTATAGTTTAAATAATTTATATGTGGTTATTAAAATATCCAATAACATTTCACCTGTATCTTGGGGACACGGAAGTTAAACGAAACATTACGAAGACTTATTCCACTGATGATACCAACGTTAACGCGGACCTCTCCAGAGAGACGAATTGATTCTATGGTGAAACTGAAATTAAAGAGGATTGTGGTAACGCTATTGATAATGATATGCTACAAGTAAATACAATTATTGTCAATTTAGTCACAAAGGCAATTTAATACATACTATTATTAACGTGGGTGAAATCCAAACATTCCAACACCAAAACTAAACATATTTATAATATGGATAGGATTATAAAATAATATTTTTAAATATGTTTCATTACCTGCCCCTGAATACGCCTTCGATTTTGTTGTTGAAGATGGAGCCTGTGATACCAGAGTCGCCTAAACAAAAGAAATGAGTCAAGGCATCTTAATTACTCGAGACTGGTTTTGGCACCAGGTTTTACTTTAAGCCATCATTCAAGAAGCAATACCATATAAAAACGAATTAATTTAAAATCTTTGATTTAAGACATAAGATAAAAATACTCACCGACAGTCAAACTGAGTTTTGGGAGAGAAATATCAAATCGAAGTCTGTACAAAAGCAGATTGACGTCAAGGTTGTGGATTCTTATGTTACTTGCACCAGTGAATCTAAGATTCTCGATGAAAGCCCTGACTTCGACGAAGCTGTAAATAAAAAGAAGTATCTTATTTAGCTCTTAATTTCTCGTCAACTGGAAAATAAAAGTACAAAATATGTTTTGCTTACAATGGTACCGGGGCATAAACAAATTCTTCATTTTCGATTACCAATGGGTCAAGACCGGCATTTTTGATTTCGTTGCTAATCTGTTGAATTATTTTTCTGATTTGGTTTTCTATGATGATCCTTGACCCTGGCTGATCTGGAGAATCTGCTAATGTACAAAAGCTTTGGTAAATACAAAATTAAAGAATACATTCGCATTAAAGTCTATGATGTATGTATATATGCAAAATCTTCCAAGACATCCGTTATAAAATTGTTTTGCGATAACGAACACACTTTTATTGCAAAACATTTTTGTTTTAATATTTATATCAGGTCTATAATATAATATTTAAGTATATACTTACCGATTACAACGGCATCCATAGCCGGGGGCATGGCGTACGCGCCTGCGGCCACGAACAGGAGAGCGAAGAGAAAGAACTTCATTTTGAATTTTTGCTTTCTAGGAAGAAAAAAATTATGTTAATACAAATGTACGTATACAAAGCGGTCTCTTCTAACTTTATATACAAATAAATTAAATTCCTGTTAGGGGTTTCATTTTTACAGAATTATTAGCGACACTTATACACTATACTTAGACACTATACTTTTATAACTTAATTTTAAAATATACCACTCTTTGTCCGCGAGTTTGTCAAGCTATTAACCTTTGGAGATATTACTGGTAGTAAGCTGTCTTTACCCTACTTTTACTTCAAAATCGTATCTTTTTAATTTTATATTGACTAAATATCATAGTTAAACTAAAGAAAATAGCTTAGCAGTGTAATATGTTGATATTCCAAAGTACTTCACATGTTATAATATAACATTATTACTATTATAACATGTAACGTAACATCACACGTAAATTAACTTTTTGCAAAATAAAAATAATTAATAGATATTCTTACTCAATTAGGAGTTTATAAAATAAACGATGGAGTTTCACTCACCTGCTTGTATTTGCCAAAGTAATAAAAAACTACTCGTTCAGCACTATTTATACTGAATTCAATAGATTAAATAGATGATATACATAATTACTAATTTGATAAAATAATATACTATTTTTCTGATTAGTATTCGTGAAAAACATTTTCGTGATTAGAAAATATGCCAAAAAAGATTAATAACTTTGTTAATGATAAGATTAGATTTAGTATTGTCTAATTTTGATTATAAAATTTTCCTTGAGGCCTCACTTTCTGAACCAGAAGATTCTCACCACGATGCGCTGTTTATTAAGGTTATTGTTGATTCAGTAAGGGTAGGATTAAAGCCTGCTTTGAATTAGAAGAAGTTGTCTTAAGGCTGATTATGATGTCATATGTTATGAACGAGGCTAAATAGACTTGATTCAGGAATTAGGTAACAAGAATAACTCATTTATTGATAAATATTATATACTATTATACAGAGGTTTATGCCGAATACATAAAATAGAAAGTATAGACTACTTTCATTAGTTTTGACGTACTTTGAAAAAATTAATGAATAAAAAATTAAAGTGTCATAGTAAATGTAAGATCTACGGTAGAAAAAACATTATAAACAATTGTCTGAGTTACTTGGTTCAGTACAAAAATGTAAAAAAATTTTATAAGCAATACATAAATAGAGCAGAAAATAATTTAATTTTAAACTCCAAGTACTTTGGGTCTTATACAGCATCCAAAAAAAGACATAACAACATTCCAGAAATCAAGTATCTTAAATCTTACGAAGAATCACATATTCTAGGCATAGCTAATATGTTCAATATCTATTTCCAATCTGTTTAAACTGTACGTTTAAATAAATCAATCTTGATAAAATTATTATTTTAATATATAAATAATCATTGTATTTATAAATAACTAGCTTATTCCCTCCCATTTCGCTGGGCACACTATTAATTTGGATGTGAACTTAGGTTGCTGTGGTAACCGTTGTTATGGAAATCGCGTTAAGTGGATAGCTCCTACAAGTCTAAAACTTGAAATGCAAAAAGTTGTAATCCGTTGGGATAGAAATTCCATAAAAACCGCTCTTAGACGTCACAAAAGAAGTAACTATGTAAAATGTTAACGTAATTGGACAGATAGTTTTGGAGATTTCGTGATGAGTCAGTGAATGGTAAATCGCTTATATGTGTAGATTACATTACTTTTAGATAATAGATAATTAAATAAGACTTCTATATTTTCATCGAATCTCCCCAAGAGTAACATAACAATATATGGTTAAAATTCATCTTTGTTGGATACAACAATCCCGCAACATATATGTTGCAATACACGATTTATGGAAAGCATTCCTTAATAAATTAAATTATAGCACTTTTGTTAATATTTACAAAGTTTATCGGTCAAATTCATGAATTTCATCCAAAAAACAGTAATTCGTTGGCGTACATTGATCGGATGGAGATGTATTTTTATGCTAACAAAATTAGGGGTGAATTTAAATATCGGTAATGGGCGATGAAACATACGAATTATTACCGAGTTTAGAGAACCCGCAAAAACCGTCAAATCTAAAACATAACAAAGGTATTATTTGAGATCCTTTATTTGCATCCTAAGCCCTCGGAAATTATCTCCCACAACTCACTTATCGAGATATTCTATTGTAGAATGTATAACTGAATAAAAAAAATATATAAGGATAGTGTCATTTTACAACTTAAGTAAATGATAATTAAGGAGATCAGTCTTGCAAAAGAAATTTTTTTTAAACAATTTTTATTTGCAATATATCCTCGCAACGAAAAAAGCAAATGGTTGTGCTGTTCAAGGAAGCGATGGCTTAAATAACTAAACACATGTTCGGTTTGCAGGGACATTAAACACAAAAATTGGAAAGGCAAATATAAAAAAGTATATTTTTTTGTCAACAAACAGAATCTGGAAAGAGGGTGTAGAGACTAATGAATGCTTCCTGGTTCCTTCCTCGGGCAGCTCGATGAGCAGAAGAAGACGATTAGGGTAGACGCGGAGTAGGTTGGCATAAACTTAACAGCCCAACCGGACCTATTTAGTGCAGAAGTCAGGCAAGATAACATGGATCATGACGAAAATAAAAGATGATTTTAGCGAACTATGTACCTCGTATCGTATCGTATCAAATGTCATTAGCGAAGTATAAATCGGTGCGTATTATTATGATAATTAATGACACGATGTTAGATAAAGAATTTTAAAAAGAGGCGTTTATCTTGTGTAAATAAAAAAACTATTTTTTTTTAATATATTGAAATTAAACACTTCCAATTTAACAGTTTTTATGTTAGATCATTTGTAAAATTTCAGATTACATTGTAAAATAAAAAAGTTTATGTAAAATACTTAACCTCTATACATATTTTTGATAACGTTACTACTAATTTAGTGGTTCATCTATGGTTGTCTGAATTGAGCCTAGAAATACCAAAACTAAGCGTAAATTGTATTCCTAAAAGGGAAAACAGATCTAGAATTGTGAACGCAAGTTACAGACATATATATTTATTTTATGGCATATTTTGGCTGTATAACGACGGGAGTGGAAGTCTCTGTGTACGTCCAGGTACGTAGCCGATGTTCTATCTGAACTGGATGGCATACTGGCCGCTGGCGTCAGCAAACCACCACTCCGACTGGGCCACTCCCTTGGTAATGGAAATATATTGTTTTTTAGATTATATTTTTAAAAAAGGAAGCAGAAATCAAAGAATTCTAACCTTACCTTCATCGAAAATATACGTTTAATTATGATGTATTTTATCGCGTCATAGATTGTCATCCGTTGTTTGTAGGAATCAGGAGGTATCTTATAGCGTACGCTGACGCTAGGGGAAGCGGACCGGATAGGTGGTGGACATGTCGAGACAAAATTAGGTAAGTCAGACTACACGATTAGGCCCAAATTTGGAACCGAGGTGCATCATTATGTTTACCAGTTAAGGTATCGACACGAGCTACCTGTCATAGCTGGGCATCTGTCTGAGCAGTCGACCAGGTGGCGACAATGGAGGGAACCGAACCATTACAACCCGTTCAATTCCAAGAAGTAAAACCATTAACGACAACACCATCGAAAGTCTGTGTCTTTGCTGACGTCCCTCCCAAAGTGCCAAACAATATCTATCTAAATATCTTACACCTTATTCATTTATATCTTTTTCACATTGAATCAATACCATTGATCACTTGTGTACCACAAATGAGAGTGTCAGGAGGGGGCCGGGCCTATTTTGGTCTCATATTTATCGAAATAAACCCTTCTTTAAAGACACTCTTAAACTAAAAATAAGACCGAACCCTCGGATCATGAAGGCTGAAATAGCTTGATCTGTGAAGGACCACACAGCAAATACAAACGGGTTTTTTTATTGTGATCACTTCTTCACAAACGTCAATATATTTACTGACCAATGTACGAACAACTAGACCCATTTCAATCTATTCGACAAAACGGCCTAATGATTGGTTAATAAAATATTAAAAGAAATTTGTCGCTAGCAAGGTGACCGTCGCTGCAAGCAGCACCCGTTCGCAAGCATAACGAAGGGGTCAACCGTACTCGCAATCCTCCTCAACGTTAGAAAATATTTAGGTAATCATGTCATACTTTAGTCATGTATTGTGTTATATATTATTGTATTGTATATATTATTCGTTTTGTTTAATCCAGAACATCTTATATCAGATATTGTTTCTAAATTTAAAAATTACCTATGATCTTTATTATTAGTTGTTAAGAATGTTTTTGTTGTGTTTGGTGTAGCTTCAATTAGAATGTAAGTATGTTTTATTAAGTATTATTATTAATTTAGGCTCAGTTTTGCAATATACTATTTATAGGAAACATGTCTTTACGAGATATTAGTCTGTTATATATATATATATATATATATATATATATATATATATATATATATATATATAATCACACATACCATAATCTAATTTAAATAACATGAGATTTTTCTAATTAAGATTAGATTTTATGATATTATAATTATAGCACAATATATTCAAATGTAATAATTAAAAAAAAACTTCATCACGTCATACCCCAACTGTCCTACCATGATGATAACCGCTTTAATCAAAGTTGTCTATTTCTTTTTATTAAATTATTTAATACACAACATTTTACAGTATGTATATACGAGTATATATACACGAAAATTTCTCGTCATCAGGATTGTACGTGATAGCGAGATAGGCAATATCTGGCACTGGTGCTTAAATATTAAATCACTTTACACATGTTTTATTAATAAGATGAATGAACATTTTAATTATTCATTCATATGATGTATTTCCTTTCATAAGGCACATCCATTAGAATAAGAATCTAAATTATCTGAATTTTCGCAAACTCATTAACTATCAAAAATGTCCGTGGCCTTACGATAGACTTCCCAAGTACATTGCGTATCGTTTACATTTACTAGTTTTTTAAACTAGCTAGTATATGGCGCTCTGATACGGCCGACTGACTTATCATGTGTGAGTAATCTACATAGACAAAATAATGCTGCACAGTAAAAAGTCTCATTCGCTGTCACCTTGACCAGCTAGAATAAAACTACAGAAACACTAATCTTTAGTTATTTATTACGAGTAATTAATCACATTCGTTAGATTTCACTCTAAATATTAATTTCCTCTTTGACTAAAATATTACACTGATCTGTCGAGTGATACACATTTGAAATTCAAACATAATTTATGTCTTGTTCCATCTAGACAATTAAAACCCGATAACCTCCATCCGTTATCTGACAACTATGAAAAAACCGTTGAAAACAAGTTCATATACATATAAATTCAAGACAATTTCCATCCAGTGTCTGATAGTTACAATTAATCTTTCAAGACCATCTCCATCGGTGTCATAAAGCAAGATTTAAACATACGCCATAAGACAACCTTCACCGCTGTTGCTGCCACCAAAGTAACAGCAACAGGGGTGCCGGTAGCCGGTTAGCCGCAGCAGCTAATAAGTTTGCCGAATGTGCTTGCTGTCTGCCGACACCACTACGGCTTTATACGGAGGAAATCTATAATAGCATATCGTCAATCTTCGCTTAGACATGGCCTAAGGATTGATTCGTTTCTGCATTATCACTATAGAACCTGCAGACGCACGCGTAAACTCTAATATGGTCGTCCATGTCTGCCTAGCCAGAGTCTAGTCAGAGTACGGACAATTCCCAGTCTTAAAAATTCTTAAGGCGATGGTAGCAGATATCGTCCCTAACGAACATTGATTCCCTGATATGTGGTAAAAAGTGATGTTCCAGTTTATACCATGGGATGAGATATCTGAGTCTCCATCAAAAACAACAAGTTCGGCTACGCCGTCTCTAGGGGACGGACGTGGACAGGTTTTAGGTTAGAATGAAATCCCCGGATGTTGTAAAAGTCCATATTTAGAGTGGTCCGAGATGCCGTCGTGTTGAATCTTCGTTTGCCGTCAGAAAAACACAAAACACGATACTTTGCCGACCCTAGATACTAGATACGACAGGCAAAATCCAAGAATTCATGTATGATGGGGAAGAGGTGTTTGCCTTCTGGATTCTCACACTCATAGCTAAATGAATTCGATTATTGCATGTCGGTCTTCTTACATAAGTACTCTATATAACTTGTTTTTTTTTATTTAAAGTCACTGTTCATTTAATTCTACTTTATAGCTTAACCTATTCCATATATCTTCTATTGTCCTCCAAGACCGGTGATGATATACAGTCTCTACAGCATTTGGATTGCTTATGTACGGCAGACTTATTTACTAGCACTTAAACATATTTAGTAACGGAGAAAAGACTTCGTGTCTAATCACTATCTGTGTGAACAATGCCATGGGTCTAAGTTTTCTTATTAGTCTATATGCCATTGTTATGTTGGGAAAAGTTCTAGTCATAGTGACACTATCTCCGATCTTAACCTATATTTATTTTCTTAATCAGATAAAATGTTGGCTAAGAAGATTGATCAAAGATCGTAGTTAAGTTTCGTTTTGAAGTACAGTGCTGCTTATTTCTCGAGTTAAATCCATAGAATCTATTTCTTTCAATACGATACATTCTAATATAAAATACTGTTTTCATATTTATTTTCATTTATAAGATAGATATAATTCTGCAAAAGTAAATTAAAATAATATCTTGTATGATTTTACCGCTCGTTACTATTATATTTAGATAGATTAAAAAAATAAGAACTAATATCTAATTAATATTTAGTAGAATCGCTGAGTATTTTTGTTTTAAAGTCGTTTTTGAACGTTTTATTAGTGTATGCAAAATTATTACATTTTATAATAATATCATTGAAATTAATGTAAATATTCCAAAAACATATCCTACGTAAGAAACGAACTTGTTTATAGGTTGAGGGTAACATTTTTACGAGTTATGTTGAGTTTGTATAAAACGTATAAAATAGCTTATAAGGAAATAAGGAAAGCATATATTTCGTTGCTATAAAAAATTTATTTCTTTTTAAAACTTCGTTAACATAACAACAATGTATGAAATTTTAAAAAGTGATAAGGTCATTACAAGCTCACAGATTAAATATTTAATAATTTTAACAATATTTACAATCAAAAGATGTTAATTTTATGAAAGCTTTAAATATTGCTAAAAACTCTTGTAAGCTTCTTAATAGAATGAAAGAATTCTATCGAAGATTTCTCTGACCAAGTTCTCCAACAGTTTGTTGATGTTAGTCTAAAAAACAAGGTTTATTAAATAAATATCTAGAAAATAGAGATAATTGCAATGCGATTAAATAATTACCCTGTTATCTTGAAGAGCTTTAGGAATGATGACGTTAAAAAGAGTATTCAGGTTATCGGAGAAGTCATTTCCTTGAGCCGAAACAGTGAGGTCCGACTGTAAATGATATAAAAGTTATAAGTATTTAAAATTTTAAGTTGTCCTTTGATAAAGTCATTGTATGGTTTAAAAAGTTTATATGTGGTTATTAAAATTTATACAATAAGATTTCACCTTTATCTTGGGGACACGGAAGTTAAATGAAACATTACGAAGAGTTATTCCACTGATGATACCAATATTAACGCGGACCTCTCCAGAGAGACGAATTGTTTCTATGGTTAAACTGAAATGACAAAAGAGTTTTATTAACAACGCGTGGTAACGCTATTAATAATGATACTACAAGTAAATACACTTATTGAGGCACAATTTAACTGCCAATATAGTTACAAAGGCAATTTAATATATTCTATTATTAATACTTTTTGCGTGGGAGAAATCCAAACGTTCCAACATAAAAACTAACACATATATAATATGGATAGGCTTATAAAATAATATTTTTAAATATGTTTCTTTACCTGCCCCTAAATACGCCATCGATTTTGTTGTTGAAGATGGAGCCTTTGATACCAGAGTCGCCTAAACAGAAGAATTGAGTCAGGGTATCTTAATTATCATCTTAGACAGGTTTTAGCACACGGCTTTACTGTAATTCTAATTTATTCTCACTTATCATTCAAGAAGCAATACCATATAAAAATAAAACTAATTAATTTAAAATCTTTGTTTTTGTATCCCTATGAGTATTGACACAAGATAAAAATACTCACCGACGGTCAAACTGAGTTTTGGGAGAGAAATATCAAATCGAAGTCTGTACAAAAGCAGATTGACGTCAAGGTTGTGGATTCTTATGTTACTCGCACCAGTGAATCTAAGATTCTCGATGAAAGCTCTCACTTCGACGAAGCTGTAAATAAAGAGAAGTATCTTATGTAACTCTTAATTTGTCGTCAACTGGAAAATAAAAGTAAAAATATGTATTACTTACAATGGTACCGGGGCATAAACAAATTCTTCATTCTCGATTACCAATGGATCAAGACCGGCCTTTTTGATTTCGCTGCTAATCTGTTGAATTATTTTTCTGATTTGGTTTTCTATGATGATCCTTGAACCCGGCTGATCTGGAGAATCTACTAATATACAAAAGTTTTCGTAAATATAAAATATAAGAGTATATTCGCGTTAAAGACTATGATGTATGTATATAATAAGCAAAATCTTCCACGACATCCGTTATTTATTGTTTTGCGAAAACGAACATATTATTATTGCAAAACATATTTTTATTTTAATATCCATATCAGGTTCTAATTCAGCATCTTCCTGCCCTTATCCCTTTTTTGGGGTCGGCACAATATGTATTTTCCTTCCATACTCTCCTATTACTCGTCATCTCTGTACACACTCCCTTCTTCTCCATATCGTCTTTCACGCAATCCATCCATCTTTTCTTCGGCTGTCTTCTACCTGTCCATCCCTCCACTACCATACCCAGCACTATTGGTCACATCTCTTTTGGCCTTTCATTTCTCCTCATAACATGCCCATACCATGACTGACGGCTACCTCAAATTTATTATTCTATCTCTTCCTATCACCCAACGCATCCATCTTAATATTTGCCTCTCTGTTACAAGCAAACGCTTTTCATCCATCACCTTCATCAACCAGTAATCAGATCCTTAGATAACGAGAGGTCTGTTGATGTTTTTATAGATTCTTCCCATTAGTTTATATCAGGTCCAAATTATAATACTTAAATATATGCTTACCGATTTCGACGGCATCCATAGCCGGGGGCATGGCATAGGCGCCTGCGGCCACGAACAGGAAAGCGAAGAGAATGAGCTTCATTTTAAATTTTTGCTTTCTAGAAAGTAAAAAATACTTTAGCTCAAATATACAAAAAAAAGTTAGTCTCCTCTAATAATGTAAAACTTTGGAAAAAACCTAAAGTAAAATAAGGAAAGTAACTTAAAATTACAATTGAGTATACAAAATAAATAAATTCATGGTAATGGTTTTATGATTACCGAATTTGGTCTCAGTAATAATTATAAATCTATACTCTTAAGAGTTAATTTCAAATTTGACTACTATTTGTTCGTATTTCTTTATTATTAAAATATATATTGTATAATTAAAAACGTAACCACCACGTATATTTTATCTATTAGCAACTTTTTGCAACAAAGATACTTTATAAACATTGTTACACAATTTAGTGTTTATAAAATTAAGAATGGAGTTTCGCTCACCTGCTTGTATTCGCCAATATCATTAAAGGAAAATCGTTCAGCACTATTTATACAAAATTGCATACAGATTACATATATGAGATAAAGAAATGCGGATTTGATAATTTTTTTTTTCTCTGATTAGCCTTTGTTAAAAACGTCTGATTAGTAAATATACCATATAAAATTAATAAACTTTGTTAGTGTTTTCTTATGTTAATTTTATGCGGTTTTTAACAATTATTGTTAAATAGGATAGAAAGAATACAATAAGAAGAAAATACCTTTCTTTCTTTGTTAAAATTTGCGGATAAAATGCGTAAATACGAATAAAGTAAAATAGTAGACTAGTAAAATTTAAATATAATAATCTTTTATTGTTCCTGTGACTTTTGTTTTAATATATTATCAAAGAATTATTGAGCTTCTTTGATTTAAATATTTTACGTATTTATAGAAAAATCAAAAATCTTAAATCTTGATCTTATTACTTTTAACTATAGATAATTAATAGAGTTTCATTATTGTCATCGAAACTCCACAAGAGTTGAAATTTTTAATTGATTAGTGGTTTAAAATCGACTTTATGGAGTATATATATATATATATATATATATATATATAGATATATGTTTAAAGATTGTTGTACTCCATAAAGTCGATTTTCCGTCCTCCGAAGTCCTCCGAAGTCCTCTTGTACGTATATATATATATATACGTACAAGAGGAAATAATAATATCTTGTCGTTATTTATTGTTGTATTAACAAATGTTGTATCGTCACTATCATAATTCAAATTAAACATCTTATAAATTTTAAAGTGTCTTTGCCTATAAAAAATTAAAAATGTTTTCATCAGACCTTTTACCTCCGCATGATAACAGAAAAGTTTTTGTTGGCTCTAAACCAAAAAGTTTTCTGTGCTTTTGTGGATTTAGAAAAAGCGTTTAACATGGTTTAACCCGATACAATGTGATCTTTACAGAGATCACTTAGCCTGTGTGCGAGTAGGAGCTGGCATGTCGGCCTGGTTTGACATCCAATCAGGTGTTAAGCAAAGTTTCGCTATGTCAGCTTGGTTGTTCAATTTGTATTTCGATAGTTGTCTCCAAGGCGTGAATGACAGTGACGTGGGAGTAAAAGTAGGTGACCTTAATTTCAATTGCTTGCTATATGCAGATGATTCAGTGCTCATTGCATCCTCAGAATGGGATTTGCAGGCATTTGTCACTACTCTGAAAGATGGGTGTGAAAATAATGGTCTAAACCTGAATGCAGATAAGACGACGGTTCTGATATTTGAAAGAAATGAATAAAGAACAGAATGTAAGATCAACGTGAATGGTAAGATAATAGAACTTCCCAAATATACCACTTCATTCACTTGGAATGAAGTGGTATATTTGGGAAGTGGTATGTTTAACAGAGACGGAAGATACGAAATGGATGTTTAAAGGCGTATTGGTGCCGACACAACGGTGCTTTGGCTGCATTGTTGAGACGGTGAAACGTCAGCATAGCTGCACATTTGACTGTACACGATGCAGTTTTGCTACCGACGCTGTTATATGGCAGCCAATGTTGAGTAAGACAGAAGAAGAAAGTAAGAAAGATGAATGCTGAGGAGATGCGATCTCTTCTCCGAATATGCGGAGTCAGTCTAGCTGACCGAATCCGCAATGAAGAGATCCACAGAGTGGCAGGTACAAGCGAAGAAGCCAAGGTTAGAATGAAGAAGAATGTGCTTAAGTGGTTTGGGCACGTCGAAGGAATGGGTGATGAAAGAACGGTATAAAAGGTTTATAAAGGAAAAATAAGTGGTAAGAGAGACAGGGGGAGGCCTCGATTGACCTTCGAAAACACAGTATCTATGATACTGGAGGATGGTCATGTTAAAAGCATGAGGACCCCCGAAGGGCATGTATGAAGAGGTTGATGTCTGTGACCGAAGTAAAAGAGGTATGCCGGGACCGTAGTGTTTGGCGCTCCGTCGGCTACCCAGCGTGAAACTAATTAAATAAATAAATAAATAAAAATGAAAAAAGGTATTTCTTTGTTAAAAACGCACAAGACATTAATCAGTTGTTTTTATCTATCATCATACATACCACAATCTAATCTAAAAAATACACGATTTTTTAAAATTTAGATGAGATTTTATGATAATATAATTATAACACATACAATTAATAAATTTAATTTACCATAATTAAAAATAATAATTTAATATTCTGCTAGCTTCGTCATTGCGAAGAATCATTTTTCTCTCATAAAGACAATAAGCCGTGTAATGCAATAACTTGCGAGACTAAAAGAGTAAAAATTAATTCAATATATAAATTTTTGCCGTCCAATAATACGTCTTTTACTGATACAAGAATTGAAAATTTTACACATGCCAGACTACGACTAAAACATTCTACCCGTAACGACTTTAATGGAAAAGAATTAAACAAAATATAAATTTCAATTAAAAGACTGTTACCAACCGCTCTAAATACCACAAAGTTCAAAATCGCTACAATATATGTAATACAAGCACTTCTATCAATTGACATTGAACTTTTTAACAAACCAACAAACTAGCTGATATAAACACCTTTAAATATAAGCTGTATTCGTTCTATCTCCATCTAACTCTTTATCTGCGAAACTATTAAAAAATAGTGTATCAGAAATTGAGCACATAAACAAGCATCAACTGCTATGTCGCGTAAAAGTTTGGATTCCTTCACTACTGCCTTTAATAGTGACTTAACTGCATTTGTTTAATACTCTTGTATCTATAATCTGAAAATAAATATTGCCAAATCATAAGCTAGGATTGGATGGATTGACAGGCGAAACCTCCCTCCGATTTTATGTGACGATATAACAATACTATATTGTTTCCAATATTTCCTTTCTAGAAACTTAGACCTACAGAATAAATCCAATGAACGATAAGAAACTCTTAGTGATAATGTAGAAATAAGGTGATCATGGAAGCAAATATATTCCAAAACACGTCAAAGCTGCAGGCTAGGTATGATAAAATAATCATAATTAACCTAAAACAAACGGAAAAATTTTAAAATCTCGATAAATGGGTATTTATGAATTGAAAAAGCACTTAATCACACACTGAGTTCATGTTAATATTATTCAACTAACATAATAATTAAGGAACCTAGGAGAACCAGCAACACCTGGTATTCTGTTAATGTCATATATTACAATTATCTAAGCATGAATCGATTAAGGCACAACGTTATTAATTGCAAACTATATTGTCAAACAAGCGGGATTGTTCAAGACTGTTCCTCTTTCCCTTTCATAGTAAAAAAATGTCATAAAATCTTTTTGATTGTATTGGGTGTAGAAACCATTAAAAAAAAAGAATCTTAAAGTAAAAAACTGTTTCTCCGTCACTTCTCATTTGTTGTTCTGTCCGTCGAAATGGGTCTATCCAACGAAGGAATTTGATACATTTTAATGTTTTACTTTAAAAAAGGGAAAATGCTACTCAATTTGTAAAAAATATGAGGCTTATCGACCTAATGCAGTTTCAGTAGAAGTAAAACCAAATTCATTTAAGTATTAAGCATTCGAACAGTTAAGGACTTATTTGAGGACAAATTTAAAAAAGTTTAGCAAAATAGATATTCACCATATATCTGAAGATCTATTGATCATAAAATCTAAAACTGCAAGATCAAGACCAGTCCTGACCTACGTCCGTTAGATTTTCAACTGTTTCAGATTTTCAGCTCTTAAGATTTCTTTAGGTAGTCTAAGTGTTTTTTTAATAAGTAGTCCCAAATTTGTATACAGATTTGGCTATAATTTTAAATAACTGATTCAATAACGATAACAATTACATATATATTTTTAAATTTTTTACTTTATGGGTCCATATATTTTAAGGAAGGCCTTTCAGAGAACTGATACTTGTATCTTGCTCTTAGCTATCTTCTACGGCACCCTGTGAAAGATACCGGGGGATCTTTTTAAAGAGCCATGACAATATATAATAAACGAATTAAAATAAGATATAATTAATTCAATGAAAATTAAAATGCAATAAATAAATAACAAATACTATCAGTACGATATTGTGAACCATAGTTTCTTCTGAAGACACCAACCCTTGTTAAGCTGTTATTTAAGAAACAACAAATTAAAAGATATTAAATCAAAATTTTAAGTTATCTAAGTATCGTTAAAATTTGTTTATTCAAACAACATACAACTGTCTGTTAGTTTTCGTTTATTTATGTATGTCTATATTTAAAAATTTCACATAACTTATATTTCAATTTTGTTTTGAAATTGTCTATTTTTCTTATCTTTTCACCAAAAATTGTACATTTTGTTATCTTGAGTTTAAATACTCGCATCAGATTATTTATTAATTATAATCGATCATTATTAAAATATATGTCCAATATAAAAATTATCAACTAATTATTTTTCGTTGTTTGAAATTTGATCTCGAATTTTTGGACTTTAATGTTGTTTTTCTTTTTGATTGCTATCAGAGTTGATTTTACTTCACTGGATAGGAAATTAACTATGTAGTTCATTATTACGAATCCTTATTAAGATATCACTGCTGTCTAAACTCATACATCAATAACACATTTTAATAATTCATGTCTTTATAGATACTCATATTCCTGACTTTCTTTGTCCTGATTCATCAGTCATCTGCATCAGACGTTCATACCACATCATATGATTATCACACAACAAAGCCACTTGTTTCTTTCCATATCCATGTCTAATGCCTAAAATTAGCATTGATAATTATTATTATCAACAAAAACTAAGTATTTATGGCGTCGTATCATAATACAATTATTCTTATGGTAGATATAGAATATAGTGAATGACATGAATCTTTTTTTTTCGCTTCATCAAATTTGACTTTATTACTCTTTTTCTCTTTATTATGATTTTAACTTTTTGTTGTTTTTTTGTTTTCTTTTCAATTATCATTGTTTTGTTTCTATATCCCTACTTTTTTATTATATTATATTGTTTTGTTTATAGGGTTATTTCACATAAATAGAACATTTTAATTTGAATCTCCATTACAATTTATTAATAAGTCTCATAATTATATGCTTTCCTGATATAGTTTTATTCCTGTTACTTACAGCTTTTATTCCCCATCTTTGTTCCAGTAGAACACCATTTCAGCCCTTTGATTTATTATAATAACAATATGTATCGAAGTCCGTCTCCTAGATCTTATCTATTTTTACGATAAAATTTATCTAAATTGGTTCAACCGTTTCAACGTATAAATGGAACATACATAAAACAAACTTTCGAATGTATAATATTAGTAGGAATTATTAGACATATATATATACATATATGTAAGCGATATACCACTCACTGACTCATGACAAAATCTCCGAAACTATGTGTCCGGTTAACTTAAAATTTTACATAGTTACTTCTTTTGTGACGTAGACGTCCACTAAGAACAGATTTTACGGAATTCCTATCCCAACGGATTTCAACTTTTTGCATTTCGCCAAGTTTTAAACCTGTAGGAGCTATAAACATATAGGGGTAAGATTTACTAAGCAACGGTTACCATAGCAGCAGTTACGATGCCAACGGATACTATGACAAAGATTACCATAGCTACCTAAGTTCACGTCCAAATTAATAGTGAGCCCAGCGAAGCGAGAGGGAATAAGCTAATATATATATTCGTAATTCGATTTCATTAAATAGAACTCCAAAATACTAGAACACTATTGTACTTGTCATTGTTATTTGCTAAGGACAATCAACTCAGACGATAATAATTATGTTATCAGTTTAGATAACATGTTGTTGTTAGGTTATTAAACTCAGGTATTTAAAACATATTGGTTTAATTTTAGGAGAATATCTTAACAAAAATGATTCTTGTGATTTCATGTTTCATTATAGGAGTATGTATTGAAACTTTATAGTTCAAGGTACAAGTTAAAATCAAAATAGAACGACTATATTTAATCTTCTTATCATAATTTGCTGTCTCGATAATTGATTGCGATTTAAATCACTGCTTATAATATTTGTTAAGGTCTATGAATATCCTTTTGGATACTTTTATATAATAAAATAAATGTATTTGAAAATATATTATATTAAATTATTATCTATGAATATTATACAATAAAATGAAGTGATATACTAAAACTATGGATTACAATCTAATGAAGTCTTCAATTTTATCCTTTTTCTTCAAAATTTCTTCCAGTATCGCCAAGAGAGCAGTTTCCAAGAATTTATTGATATCATTCTAAAAATAGAAAAAAATATATATAGATGATATAAAAATATATATAATATATTCCAAAAATGAATTCCAAATTAAAAAATAAAAAACCCAAAACTTAAAAAAAAAATGTGTTTTTTAAATATAGAAAATATTAATATATTAATATCATAAAATAACACCGTTCTATGTTAATTACCTTATAAGTTTGAAGTGCGTTTGGAATAGTATCATTTAGAAGAATATCCAAACCCTCGGAGTACGTAGTTCCTAGGATGACTACAGTGAGGTCAGACTGAAAAGAAATAATTCAGCCTCGTATATATAATACAATATTGCCTACTAAATATTTTTTTATTTCATATAAATTATTTTGTTTATGAAATAAATGAAAAGTTTCAATTAGAAGGTTTATTTACCTCAATACCACCAAGGCTAAAGTTAATTTTAAGGCTTCGGATGCTGATGCCGGATATGATACCAATATGAACCTGGATCTCTCCACCGAGACGTAATTGTTTGATGACCAAGCTAGGAAGCATTATATTAATATTATAATATTGAAAAAAATTTATTATCATATAGAGGTATACGTTTGTACACATTTTGTTGTTTTTTTTGTTGAGAAGCAAAATTACGTCGTAGTGTCGAGTAATAACTATCATTTCTTCTTTAAATAACTATCTAACAACCCCTACAATGACAAGAGTAAAAAAAACTCTGCGTCTCCATTACACTTAGTTCTAACCCCAAATATATTTTATTTAATGTACAATCCCTGGTTCACATTCAAATCAAACATATATTACGTGTGTCTAGATTTAATTAATGAATAAAACATTATATATTATATTAATTAAATGGCATTTGAAAGTTAAAATTATGTAATATTGTTATTTTTAGAACATTCTATATATTATAATATTACCTGCCCTTGAATTGACCGTCGTGATTTGTTCCAAAGATTTTTGCACTAATTCCAGAATCACCTGAAATATAATTAATGCACATTTAATTAAAATTGCATAGAAATTATGCGTCAATGCATTGAAATAAGAACTATACATAATACTTAATAGCATTAATTCAATTAATAAATAAAACTGACCCTGACAAAATATATATTATTGTAATATAACTGTAATATTCCAACACGTTAGAGGAGGTATAAAGAAAAATTTCTGACTCACCCACAGATAAGCTTAATGCTGGTAGAGAAAGATCAAATCGAAGTCTGCTAAAGAGGATGGAGTACTCAAGTTTGTTGATAACAATATCGCTGGCACCCGTGAAGCTTAAAGCGTCTATAAAGGCGAATATCTCAACAAAGCTGTAAATAAAGTATATATTATTAGAAGGAAAATAGAAAATCAAGTTTTACTCAGTCACAATAATTTACAACACAATTTGCTTAAACAGAACATCAACAAAATCTACTATATATTTTGAATACTATCAAAATCGGTCTAGTATTTAACTAAACAAATATCTATCTAGTTAATATATTTAACTTACAATGGAACGGGTACATATTTAATCTCCTCCCTTTTAACGTTCAAAGGGTCCAAACCATTCTCTTTAATCTGAGTTCGTATTTTCTCTATGATCTTTTTTAATTGACCCGCTATGATACGATCCTGTTTATTTTCTAAAAACACATGCATTATGAATGTTGTATTCTTAGAATATTTCTCTTATAAAAAGATACTCACGGTCTTCCGGTTGTGGCATGCCACATACGACAGCAATAAACAATACACAGATAAGTAAAAATAACTTCATGGTGTCTCAAATATCAATAGAATGTTACCTACTTAATATATTAATTATTCTTGTAAATATATTTTCTTTATAATAATTTAAAAACAATAATCAAAATAACCCAGTTCTGTAAGGTACGTATTTGATTATGATGCTCCAATAACTATTACGAAAAGTATTTATAGTAAAAATAATGATTAAAGTTAAAATCAAAAGGTCTTTTGATATGATAGTGCTAAGGGCAAACGATTTCAAGGACCTCATAGATATTTGTATTGGTAGTTATAATCGTTGGATAATGATTATCTAATCGGATTCCTTGTGATGGATTTCCGTGTGACCCTAACCTTGTAGAGCATCCTGATGTTATATATGTAGGTGATATTATATACTTCCGGTTTTTAGAACCAAATTTCTTGTATGGCTTGAAAATGATAGTAATATATGCGCTACACTTTCATTGTAGGGACAAGCTCATTTCACTAAACGTGCCAGATTCTAAATCTGTCTGTCAGATTGGCGCTATAACTTTATCAAAACTGTAAATTACATAAAACACAATATTAAATCATAATCAAAGATTCAGTAAAAAGCAAAGTATCAAAGATTTTCAGGGTGAGATTTAGGTTCCCACATCAAACGGAAAAAAATATTCAAATTTTAACAGGTCAGCAACTTAGTTTAATTAAGAATGCTTGCACAATAATAATAAGATTTGTTATTGATATATCAGAAAATCGTGGTTACAAATAAACACGGTAATTTAATATGTAATAATTTGTATTTGACTTTAACAAATTACTACATACATTGAAGTATATATTTTTTGCTGACAATATTTTTTTGACAGACTTGACAGAAAAAAAAAATCTTTTAATTAGATTTCTCTATTCCGATCAATAATTGTCCTAATACGCTTCATGAATGATTGTTTTTAAAAATATTTTATTTCACATTATACAGATATAGTTTATTAATCTTAAATCATTTCATACAACAACCTAGGAGAATCATAGAAGTTCATTGAAAAATGGTAAATCGGTATTTTGCAGTGTCCTATATATTTGATTGACATACAAAGAAGTCCGGTTTTTAACTTGAAGAAATTCTCACAAAGAACACACCTTTACATTGTTAATGGTTTAGTTATTAGGTAACCTACATATTATGTGTTTATAAACACAATTCCATGTAGTAAAACATGAAAACAATCCAAAAGTATGTTTTCTAGCCATTTCCCTTGCGGGGTAGCCAGAGACGACGGAGCGCCACACGCTACGGTCCCTATACCTCTTTCGCCTCGGCCACAGACATCAAAATCTCTATTACGTCCCAATAAATACTTCTATATCAAAATAAAACACATTATTATATACAAGCATATATTTTATAATTAAACACAAATGTTGCAAACATTCAATAATGCAATCATAGCACTAATATTATTAATAACTTACTTGAAAATTTACTATTAGAATTTAAAAAGATAAACAGAATTAAATCAATACGCGTAGGCCTCATCTCGTGCTTAGGCCATTTTTATTATTAAGCGTCTGAAGCAGTAACTGTAGCTTATGCACAATCTCTGTAGATCAATCTTTCATCTATTGTATGAACATGCTAGAATTATTTAATTGTATTTTTAGTTATAAAACAATAGTTTAAAGTGTAATTACTAATTACTTCGTCGTAATACCTTACAAATATCATTTTAAATATCAAAATTAATTCAACTGTAATGATAATAATATCACATAAACATCGATAAAAAAATATAGGCTAAGTTTTTTAATTTAATTAAAGTTTTAGACTACAACTTTTAAAAAATGTAAGCTTCAATCGAATGGTATGAGATTTTGAACAACGATCCTTTGACTTCCGACTAAGGGGATAAAGCCAACATGGGTTATAGTGGTTTTTCTGGCATCTATGATAGAAAAGCCACTGACCTGTTGGCACTCATAAATAATTTTCCAACAAATAACAAAACTGTAAAGAGGGTGGTCAATTAATACTAGCATGTCCATATCCAAAACTCTTCATCTGATAAAGTGATGTTATGTTTTTAAAATATTATTATTTGATATAAATATTACACATTTATAAATCAACTACCTGTTGGTGTAATTTAAAAACTATTTTATTTATTTATATTCAATTGTAGGATAGCATTTACATTTAAAGCACAATTTAGTGCACAAATCGGATTTTTAAAGAGTAAAGCCTTACCAGTGGCCACAAGCATCGATTATTTACATTAAAATATACAATACATTGCCATTAACTTATGTAAAACTCACTCCGGCTTATGGCCTGCCCTGAATGTTTTATCATAAAAATATTTAACACATTGATATTTAAGAGTCGTTTATAATATTTTGACTTTTGACGATATTAATAAGAAAAATATGTTCTGTTTACTGACTATATTATCGGACTTTCTTTGGCACTACTCGTCATTCTTCAGCCTTCAAAAAAATCAAACAAATCATATACGAACAGTGCAAATATGTTAGAAGTAACATCTACATACTACTGGTATCCACTAAGTGTTATATCAATATATATAAAAGTGAACAAGAGGCACTCTATAGGTTTACATACGCAGGTTTGAATAAGCGTAGTTCGTGAAACATCGAACGAGAGATAACATGAATTCTGACACTAGATTACACTAACATCGGCCATTGTATAAGCTACCGAAAGCCGTGTTCCAATAATAATTACAACGCTATTCAACACAATTGACTTACATATTAAAATGTTTAAATCTAATCTAATAATAAATAAACGAAAGCCAAAAATAGTAGATATATGAAAATTATATCATCACTATATCTCATAAGGTATCGTCTTCCACAACATGTTTTGTTTTGACACATGGCGTTCTTGCCCCGATAGTACATAACTAAGATTCGAGTCCTACTATATTTACTAATACATACGTTATTTACATAATGAAAACAATATTTAATTAACTATAAAATACTCGCCAAAAGACTTTAATATTATTGTATTGTACTAGTAAATTGTATTTCGAATCTTTGAACGAATTGTAAAGATTCTTCTATTTTATAATACCAATATTCGAAAGCTGAACCGTTGAACACTACAATCTTTAAGCTAGATGTATCAATCCTATACATTAAGGTACTAATTTAGTATGTTCTAACTTACGGAGTAAAATACGCACTGTACAATCCTCTATACTGGGATATTTGTTATACATTCTTTTTCGCGAGTAGTACTTTATCTCGGGCTATATAATTAGTAACAATGACGTTATGCGCATTTTTGTCTGTCCTGATATTCATAACTTTTATATTAATGAAATAATCATTAATTTCCATTATTGCATTATTGAAACAAAACGACAATCCTTTTCAATCTTTAGTGTTTATAACGGTTTTGTTAATTTTTTTCCACTTTTTTCCGAACCGTATATCACGTACAACTTTCTAATATTGGTCCGCTACAGAGTTGTGAAGTGCCCTACCTTATACTTAACTTACACTAAGGCTAGAATGAACTTAAACATTTCTATGCCTTGCGTGATATGTATTGCAATAGAGGCGCTTTAAAGCTAAGAGTTCTACTTTGTTCATGTTCATACACCCCAATTAAGATATCGTGTTCCAATACAGTTCTTATTCAGCATTCTGTATAAGTTATTCATCGGCAAGCACTTCTTTGTTCTCTGACAGGTTATCCAAAACCGTTTTAACCTATTTTTGAAAGATATGTAAAGTCTTATCAACTATGACGAAATTACCACTACATATTTCTATAATTTGTTATTAACAAGTGATATGTTGATGGAGGTATCACTCCTTTAAAATATAATAACATTAACACTGAGAGTCATACCTTTCTTATAATCAAATGTGAAGCTTAACCAAAGCTTGATAAATACTTTATGGACTCACAGAGCAATATAACACTTAAGGTGGCTTATAATAAAAATATACGTAATATTAGTTTACTATACGTCATATATAAAAATAATTTAAATTATACCACTGATATGGACACAGAAATGCATACGTTAATTCCACTGGCCACGAATTCCTCTAAATTTTACTAGATCTCCAGTATTCATTTAAATTGAAATAGATTATACAATCTTTAAAATAAAGGACAATAAATTTTTTATAAGACGTAACGTCTAGACCGACTTTGCCCAATTACGTCGCACACTCACAACTAATCTCCACAGCCAGTGGAGCGTTTAAAAGCGAACGAACTAATAGTATAAAGCCTAATACCAATACACCTAACTTAAACATTCAGTTGTATTTAAACGAGGTGGTTTTCACGCCTATAAGAGAAATTAGGCTCAAACAGAGCATCGCAAGTGACGGCTTCCTTGTTAAACCCATGTTGGTACAATTCTTCGGTTTGTCTGGTTTAACTGCAAAAAAAAGGAAAAAAAATACATTTAATTCAACCCATTATAACAATTTGGTATTTAACAAATTCACTATCAACTTACTAGTAGCAGCCATGAGTTGCGGCAAGTACTTTTGCCAAAATGCGCATTGCTTCACTCTCAAGCCGTGCCCTACCGTGCTGGAGTTCACAGCAAGCGAAAGATATTCACGACCGAACGCAGTATGCACCGGCCAGTGCACTTTTGTCAATTCACCTTTTTCATCCATTGAGGGATTTCTGGAATTATGGGTACTGTGTTATTATTTACTCATTCATATTATTCCAAATGTAGTTAGAATGATTTATTTCCCATTAGTTAAATAAAATAATAATGCAATTAACTTAATAATGACAGGCTTTATTTAATCTTTGTAAAAGATACATACCCACTTTTTGCAAAGTTCGCCCAATACTTCATCAAACGTCTACTAAATTCTATTTCTTCTGGAGAATAGTTCTTGCCTGGGTTGAGAGGCTCACCGAAAACGTAATTTATCTCGTCAGCGTGCATTACACCAGTCCACGAAGGCCAAGGATTGTTCTTACTACGGTGTTTGTAATAATATGTATACACATTATTACCTGTTTCAGCATAACGATGTGCAAATTCGTTAACACCGCATGTAAAGTGGTAGTCACCAACCATTTTATCTAATGCATTTCTATTCTTTATTGGGTCTTCTGGATTTAGCCAATCTGTGTATTCATAGACTATAGCTTGTCTCGATACATCATTAACGTAGGGATTCAATTCTCTTACAGCTTGTAAAAATTGCTCACGTGATATTTCAACATTTTCCTCCTTCGGAATTAATTCGGTCAAATAATACAATATAAAATAATATCCTTCCTCCGTATTAGAGCCCATAAGAATATTTGTTTTCTTAAAATTTTGATGAGCTAATGATTTCCAGGGCATTTCATCTAAAAATGATCCGTCTATGATTGGTACAAATGGAAACTCACATATACCTAACGTACCCCATTCATTATTTACTAACTCATCGGCACTCTTTTTCCGTAAGCAATCAATCATGGGACCCATATCCGATTTAGAGCTTGGGCAATGAACAGCTTCAGCTAAACGCATTCCACGTAAAATACTTTCTTCTCTTGTTATAATAGCCCAAGGAGCTGTAGCCGCCCCGGACTGCATGATAGCTTGAGAGAATAAATTTCTAGAAAGAGGAGACAATAAATGTAAAGAGACTGACACTGCACCAGCAGACTCTCCAAATAATGTTATATTATGAGGATTTCCACCAAAGTAACCTATATTGTCTTTTACCCATTGTAAAGCCATAAGTTGATCAAATAACCCAGCATTTCCAGGTACATCTGGTGTGTCAAAAAATAGGAATCCTAATGATGCTACTCTATATTGCATTGAGACATACACGACATTTTCTTCAGATACAAGTATTTTTGGATCATAGACATCTAAAGTAGCCGTTCCGGAATAAAATCCGCCTCCAAATACCCACAACATTACTGCTGCATTCTTCGGTCGAGGTTGTGGTGTCACAATATTAATGTAGAGGCAATCTTCCTGCATGTCAGTATTCGGGTTCCACATCATTGCTCCTGGGAAATCTCCGAACACAGTATCTATTATTTGGACGCATGAGTGTGGCAGTGCTGTTGTATTAAGGATTTCATCTCCCCATTTCTCTACTGGTCTTGGATGTCTGAACCTGAGATCCCCGAGTGGCTTTTGAGCGTACGGTATACCAAACCATGCATCTACTTTTTTACCAGTCGCAGCAGTGAGCGTAATACCTTTGACTCTTCCTTTTGTAGTACGAACAATTAAGGGATCGTCTGCTTCAGGACCAAATTGGGGTTCATCTGCCATAAGTTCTTCAATTCGTTCATGGTTTGAATAAAATCGTTCTTCATTTGCTCGCTTGGAAGATGATTCAGTATCTTCGTATTTTGCTCGCCTTGAGGAAGTTTCGTGTTCGTCTAGGCGTGGGAGAATTGTGTCCAGTTCTGGGTTGTATCTTACGGCCTCTCCATGTCCACGATAGGGTTGGGGAGGGGCGGGGACCGGAAAGTGGAGGGCATGGTCTGGCGCGTGATGCCGCGCACGATGTTCGTGGGGACTGGCCAGCGCACGCGCCAGCAGCGCAGCGAGCGTTGCCACCAGCACGCGCATGCCGCTGCTACTCGCTCCCACAGTCACCACCTGGAAATAGAATATCTTGATTTTATAAGAGGAATCAGTATTTATATATTTTATACACCTGTGGTGTATAAATAAAACAATAAAGAGCGAATTATATAAAAAAATAAATTTATATGATATATCTTTAATTTATTCTTACATCGAAAAATCCCCGTTTTTATTATTATTTTATTGCCGGAACTAACCATAATCAGGGCTCATTTATAATCGCTCGATCAAAATAAGCCAGACGTAGATGTATTCATTGATACTGAAATAATTACAAAGCAATGTGTTATCTACATAATCTTCAATATTTTTATATGTAATAAAAATATATCACCTTTGTGTCTAATTACTATACGTCATACATTATCGCCAACAAATCAAAAATTTTAAGCATCATTTAATTTATTAAATAATAGGGACTTATAATATATTTTTTATACGCTAATCGATAAATCAGACAGCCAAGAAAGACGTTGGCTGTCTGTATCAAGATTCTTGTTTTCACTTGTTTAAATATCAAAATATAATTCATATAAAACTGACTAAAGAAATCCAGTGATTATTAAAATATAGTACTAAAAATGTAAATTTTATATATAAAAATACCGAAACCTATAATGTGCTTCCTTTTCATCGATAATAGTAAAATTTTACAAAAAAGCTAATTCACGTGTAAGCTTATTTATATATATAACTTCTCTAATTTCTAACATTGCATTTAAAATGTATATAATTGTTGAGCTATACGTATAAGTTTATTAAATCCTCATAGTGCTTGTGATACTAATTCATTTCGGTTTTTTATATATCACTTGTCACCAAACATTGATATGAAGTAATTTGCGCTAATCGTTACATAAACAAATAGTGTATTTATTGTTTTTATTGTAAAAGCTGAGGTTTATTTATTAAACTATTGTCATACGAACAGAAACTTCATGATACTACTTCATGATAATGAAACGAAATGCCGTATGCTGTGTGTGTGTGCGCAACTCTCTCTCTCTCTGTATGTGTTCCTGTCTCTTTTTATCATATAACAAGACAAAGTCAAGACAAAGTCTTACACACATAAAAGTGAAAATTTTTGTAAACGCATTTGTTATGTATGTTAGACCGTACGTGAAAATTGTTTTATTATTGCAGTAACTATTGAAAAATTGATTTCCAATAATTACTATGATAGAACATAATATTTAGATACTATATCAAAATTAATGTAGTATTTATCTTCGTATTATGTGTAATTTACTACTTTGTATATTTTTTATGAATATATTTTTTAAAATATTGAATTAAACTTTCAGATGTAATTTTTCCTTAAGTTTTTTGCATTAAAAAAATATATATATAAAATAAAATGTGTATGCAATTCACACATGCGCAGAAGTGAATCTTAAAGTAGCCGATATAGAGTAACAGGGTATTAGGATAATTGTAAAATTTATTATTTTTACGCAAGTCTAAAAACAACAACCAGCATATGCCTCACTGTAGTTTAAAGATTAAGCAATAGATGGCATCATAATAGCAGCATCTCATTTTTGTGTTTGTTTTTTATCGTGACGCAATTTTCGTTACATCGAGTTTCAAATAACGATTCGAAAGAAGTTTCTCTTAAAAAAATCAAAGATACGGATTTTATTTCGAATTACATTTGAAGTTGAAGAAAAAACGTAAGGAACTTCGTTCCTGACTTGGGTCTCCCGCCCGTAATTTTTTTATAACAATAGTTATTTAGTAAAAAGATTTTTTATTCTTAGATAAATAGTACAAATTATCTATATACGAGTATATATATTTATATTTAACACTCACTGCCTCATCACGAAATCTCCGAAACTATCTGTCCGATTAACTTAAAATTTTACGTAGTTACTTCTTTTGTAACGTAAACGTCCACTAAGAACGGATTTTATGGAATTCCTACCCCAACAGATTTCAACAAATTTCAAGTCAATCAGCCTTATAGCTCCAGAAGTTACATGAAGAGTGTGTAAATAGATGGAAGTAAGAGTTATTATAGCAACGGTTACCATGCCAATGTTTACCATAGCCACAGTTACCATGACAACGGCTACCTGGACAAGTAGTAGTCGTATTAGTAGTAGTTGCCATACTGTGCCCAGTGAAGCGGACGGGAATCAGCTAGTTCAATAATAAACGAGAAGTGCAAAAGTTCAAAGATAACAAAACATAAAACCCACGTTTTGACAGACTGTCTTGTTTGTCTGTTTGGTTTAATTAATTAGTTGTAAAATAAAATAATTTATAAATACTATGCAATTTCTTGTCATTATATTCTTAAGTTAGCCTAAAAGTAATGAAAATTATTAATTAACTTTGTACATAACTAACTATAATTGTTATCTTGAAACGTAAATTACAATTAAATATAATACAATTAATCGTCTTCAAAAGATGATGCATTTATGTAAAATGTAATTTACATTTCAAGACAACAATTATAATTATTTAAATATTTTATTAAAATTATGGTAGTTTACAGTAGTTAATAAATTAAAGGTAAAGATATTTAACAGCTTATTATCAGATATCCTGTTTTACTTGAAAGAATTACTTTCGGGAAATTACGAAAAATACGTTCCTAATTTATATAGATCAAGATGCAAATATCACTCATTCAATAGATTGAGTGAGGAATGGTTAAATAAATTAGATCTCTGTATAGAGATCTGATAGAGATGTAGAGAGAGAGAGAGTGTTGTAGATATACATCTATCTTATCTAACATTTATCGTCAAAATGTCTTTAACAACTCTTTAAATTTGATGTGAATATAGAATTAAAAAAGCATGAATACGGACAGGAGTCGAACCAGTGAGGTCTAAGATATCGTCTTGACGCCATTTAGGCTACCGTTCGTTATTTCGTTCTCAAAAAAACTGCAAAAAATATAAATCTCCTGTTTGATAACTAATAGGTGGTGTGGAAATTCAAACAAAATGTTTATTCACTTTCGCCTTCCGTTGCGAAGCACGGGTAACCTGCTAGTATAAACATAAAGTTTTAAATATAAACTAATTCATCGATACTGTTTTTCAGAAATTTCTTAGTAGAAATGAAACTTGAAAACCAACTATACTTTGCAAAGCTATTTCCATACTGGTTCCAACACAATTAGTAACAGTATCTTTCACATGCTACGTATTGTTCTCCGGAGACGCTACAGATATTCCCCGACCGTCCGTGTGTCCATTACCGGCGGAAGGCTTTTGTGCAACAGACAAATGAACGATCGTTAATTGCTTATAGAGACCACGCCGCAAATTGACTCGTGTCCTACTTCAGTACGATGTTTGATTTTATTTTAAGTGATGTTCAGTTGTTGTCTTCTGAGATGATGATATCGTTGTTTAGAAAACTTAATAAATTAAGTAATATTATACAACATTTCATGGTGAATTTTAGGTACGTCTTGTCATTTGCTATTTTTAATTTTATTAAAACAATTGTTATACACAGACGTTAAAGATAAATCTACTTTAATGTCAGCGGTGTGTGAAGTTCTGTTGATGAGCCCAACAATTATAAAACACTCAATGTGACTCACAAACTAACAAATAACTAATATTGATCCTATTATCAACGTATAAAAAAAATAACAAAAAATATTAACTCATAGTTATAGAGTACATGAAAAGATTACATATTGAAATAGTAAAAAAAAACACCTTTTTTTAAACAAATTTTACTACTTTTTTTAAGTTTCATGAGAACATACTTGATAAATGATTTGATTACATATTTAATTCCAATCTGTCGTTTTAAATGCTTGTAGTAATCATATTCAGAACGATATATTGTGTTAGTCAATTTGTTGGTTACCTTTACATATTTTTCACAGCTTAATTATGTTACTTACCGAAACCGTTTTTTGATTAAGTGGATGACTAGATATTATAGGTATAACCTTACTATGATTACATACAACTTTTTATCATAATTAATCTTGTAATATTATTATTATATTATTACAACACAAACAATATTATTATAAAAATATAGCTTGAATCAGATTATAAGCTGACATACCACTCAAATTTAATGAACTCTTACTCATAACAAGAAAATAAACATTGAGACAAACATTTCAAAATTCCTGTTAGGTATATGTATGTATTTAGACATTAATTATTGTTTATAAAAAATAGTAAACATACCAACTTGTACAGTTTAAACATACCACATATATATTAACACTAAACCTACCAAGTACCGGTCAAATTGACCGTTCTTAAACTTACACATTTTTAAATGTTATAATATCGTTATCAAACTACATGACAATTCTTAGAATATGCATATAATATTTTCTACACTCTTTACTTTTAGTTATTTCCATAATTACCTGCGTTATATAATAAAATAACTTTTAATTACCGGTCAATTTGACCGCGTGCGGTAGGAACAGGTGTACAAGAATTGTCGGTAGGTTTAGTGTTAATATCTTTAAAGAAGGTAGAAATGGATTATTATGGATCAGGAAAGCTTAAATATTAAGGATATTAAAGAAATATTAAGTGTAAGTCGGGCATTCCAAAAACGCGAAGGTTCCGTATAAATTTGTAGGCTACAAATAGTTCTGCAATCTAGTCTAGAGCTATTCCTAATATTCAACTTTTAAATATAGGTTCAGATTTTCGTCATAGGTTATAAAACTCATGCATATCTACTAACTTTATTTCAGACTTTAAAGACTTCGTGGAATGATATTTTTTTGTGATTTTTTCATTAAAAAAGATGTAGGTACGTATAAATGAAAAATGTTTTGTAATAACCATATCCAGCCATGTGGTAGTAGTAGAACTTCAATTTAAAATTTCAACTCTGTAAGACTATTTGTTTTATGATTTAATTACATATGTTCCAGATTTTTCTTTTAACTTATACTATAAAATGTAACATCGTTTTATAAAAAAAAATATCTGATAAATCTTGAAAAACTACATAGTTGTTTTAAATAAACTGTATCGTTTTTTACGATAATTTAAAAGTTTTATTTTTTACTCAGATTGAAGGAACTGTAGACCCTTAGTCCATGGTTTAAATTTCGATATTTCCACATTTTTCCTATATTTCGATTATTGACTGATGGACAGACGAACGCACAGACGGACGGACAGACAGACGGACCACAAATTGTTCTATTTTTGCCCTTTTAAAGCACTTATTATAAGGGTTACATTTTATCCCTTTCAAAGCACGGAACCCCAGAAATAACTGTTATATACAGAAGGTTGGTTGGATCTAACTCTACTCAGAGTAAGACAGGGGTCGGTGGAAGTAATTAATGTAGTTTTTAATTACTTTTTATTTTACTACGAAACTAATTATGAAGTGAGTGGATGACCGAGCGCTGCTCAGCGTTATATAAGACATTTAGTCCGGCTTTTATTGATTGGCAATTACATAATTTAATATTTAAAAATGCGTTTGTAAGAAATTGTAATTTTAAAGAGTGTTATATTGATTTTTCGACTAAAAAGCCGCTATTAGTAAATTTCAACAAAATCGTAAAAGGTTTAATCAAGCAATCGACTACTTTGAAAACATATATATATATATATATATATATATATATATATATATATATATATATATATATATATATATATATATATATATATGTTTTCAAAGTAGTCGATAAACAACGCGCTGTCTGTCTATCTTTTACATCAGTTAATCAAGATGCAAAAGATCCAAGCCTAGATATCCCTATAATTAATGTATTCTTGTATCTGGTTCAGTCGAAGTCGGGTTAAAAAAACCCATAGTTTTGGCTTCTCAACTATTATTTAGTGTTAATGGTAAATTTTATATCTTTTCCACTTTCAATTAATAAACCCATCTGTAAAGACACTCTCCAACTTAAAACATGACTACAAAAGTTCCAAACGTGCCATGCTCTGAGAAGAACACAACAAACTCAGCAGGATTTATTTATTGTGATCACTGTTTAACAAACGTCAAAATGAATAAAAAATATTTAAAAAACAGTTGTGATACAAATGAAATTTTCGATTGCCTTCATATAAATCAAAATGAAGCAGTAATCAAACATTGATTTAGTGAACAACTATAGTCCATATTTTAAATAAAATAACTTTGAAAATAATGATTTATCTCTGTAGAATATAATATCATTTTACGTCATATATTATATTATTGATCGGTCTGTAAAAATGATTAGCACCTGTTATTATATCTAATAATTTTAATTTGATTAAAAGATAACTCTTATAATATGTGATAACAATTAAAGAACTCTCATGTCAGGTCGAAATCTGTAAAGTTTTATCGAAATCGATCAGCAATTTCGTAGATAAATGAGAACAAACGGACAGGTGTAAACACATTACACGTTAATTTGTTTAAATTTATTAAATATTGTATTAAAATATATTCTGAAAGCGATTATAATATTATATTCAGTAGAATGTTATAATACTGATGCAAAAGATTCGTTTGTTTTCACCCCTCATACAAATATTGGATTAAAACCGGCACCGACGCTTCTTTGTTTGTATTTACACAGCAAAACAAACAGACAGATATTGGCCGGATATTTCTGTTATATAGATGGAATCTATCATATCCGTTATACATTTCGTATTAAATAGTTGTTCAAAGAAACAAAATTATGTATTTTCTATGGCGTTTTTTATACTATGTATAATTAGTTACAAAATAGTAAGCAATGATTTGCAAGTTCGTAAGATTATGGAAGAAAAACTCTCATCCAAATTAAATTATGCAAATACAACGAAAAACCGTCCATTTGCAGTTACGCTGGAAATTAAACTACCCGCGAAAACTGACGGAAACGGTATTACCATAGATGATTAATAGGAGTTATTTTCTGATAACTGAAATTATACACAACTGTTTTGAGTTTAAAATATTAAATATTCTTTTTATATTTGGTTACAAAAAACATCTTTCTATATTTAATTAAAAGTTATTGTTATTAATAGTTGAGGTAAAATATTAAAATTTCTCCACCGACTGCAACAAAAAAAACATTTTTTAAAATTTCATTCAACCAACTCTATTGTTTTTTTATTCATTTATATTTCTTGAACAGCCTAGATTTTCTGAAATGGTATACAAATTGAAACCAGGCCACAATTTGAAATAAAAAAAAAAGATTGAATTCTAAATTCAAAATGACGGTGAAGCTCGCGATATCGCGGGGTCACGTGCCAGAAGGTCAAAGACTATAGATACGGTAGCCATTTGCAATTCAAGCAGACTTAAGCCCATTGCGACAGTCTATGTCATGTATACCGGCCTTCGAGTTTAATTGGAGCAATTGTGGAGACGCCTGATAAGTGGAAATTTATGGCTACTTTCTTTGTTTTTACGCTTTTTCTTCAAAACTTTAAAAATAAATTAAATGTAACTAAGTGTTGTCTTAAAAAAGGTCATTCCTTGCGTTACAGTAATGGATTATATGTACACCAAGAAACAACAGGGTACGGATGACATAGACGTATTGCTGTTTAAAAATGAATTCTTGAACCATTAGAACATTAAACCTTATCTATAAAGGTTCTGAAGGTGAATAATAATTTAATATTAGATTATCATATGTTATTGCTTAAGAATAATATTGGTTTAAAAAAAACACATAGGGCGATCTTTTTACGCTTATACCGTCAGAAAAATTATTACATATTTGTACTATGATATTTACTCGTATATTAACATAAAAAAATAGGATCAAGAGAACTAATTCAAGAATAATAGAACATACCCTTATCCCAAGCTTAAATTCTTGGAAGAAGGATATGTTATTGTGAATAGTACACAGGATATTTGTAGAAATTATTTAATATTTTCTTGCACAATATTATTAAGGACGGATAAATCTTTTATATAACTTCCCAAATTACTTCGACACCGCAGCCTCACGACGGAGGTCTCAAAATGGAATTTATGGCCGTTCTATATCCTTAGGGAACTTATTACACAGCGACTAATATTCGAGAGCTTCTCGCTAAGAAATGGAAAATCTTAAAACGCAATAAAAATTCCTTTCATAAAGAATATTCTTCACCTACTTTATACATTTTTTTTTTATTTTGGATTATATTTTTTTGTTGAAAATATTAAATTATAATAGATATATTCAAAATACGAAAACTAATACTGATATATTTTACACATATTTCTGTTACAGAAAAACGAGGTTCAAAAAAGTAGCTTCAAACAGTTACTTAACATTATTAATATTACCTTTAACGTTCAAAGCCAAACTCAATTCATCCATAAAAAGTCAAAACGCGTCCAACATAAATTTTATTTCATCTAAAAGGATTTCAGCAAGTCACCGAGCGACAGATCAACTTTAATTGGTCACGCTCCCCGTCCTCAGAATATTCTGCGGCGAAAATTACAGAGTAGTGAAAAGATCAAAGCGTTTTTTCACTCGGAGCGTTTTAATAATTGCCGAACGGTTTCTGAAAGCAATTATTTTATTATATTGTCAATGTTTTTTATTCTTATTGCGTCATTATTATGTTTACATTAGATGGGTATTTTCACGAACGAATTTTGTTCGTTCTTCGTTGGTTCGATGGATGGATGTGTGGATGTCTGTAGACAGGAAAAATTGTCATTACTGTCGAGAGATAGCGCTGTTTATAATTTACTGGTTTAGTTTACTTTCATATTAAATTATATTACTATCTTGTATTATTATTAATCACACTTTTTTGTATTTATTTTTATAATTATAAATAATCATGTATTTAACATTTTCTTTTCTTCAATAAATAATAATCATTTTACTTAAAAATCAATTGTTTTTTTATAAACATTTACAATTGCTACCGGTAACAGAGTCAATGGTGCTTTGACTGCATTGTTGAGACGGCAAAACGTCAGTATAGCTGCACGTTTGGCTGTACACAATGCAGTTTTACTACCGACGCTGTTATACGGCAGCCAAACGTGGGTAACACAGAAGAAGAATGTAAGAAAGATGAATGCTGTGGAGATGCGATCTCTTCGCAGAATATGCGGAGTCAGTCTAGCTGATCGAATCCGCAATGAAGAGATCCACAGAATGGCAGGTACTAGCGAAGATGTCACGGTGAGAATGAAGAAGAACGTGCTCAGGTGGTTTGGGCATGTTGAACGAATGAGTGATGAAAGAATGGTAAAAAAGATTTATATGGGAAAAGTGAGCGGTAAGAGAGACAGGGGGAGGCCTCGAGTGACCTTCGAAAACACAGTAGCTACGATACTGGAGGAAGGTCACGTAAAAAGCATGAGGACCACCCGGAGGGCATGTATGAAGAGGTTGATGTCTGTGGCCGAGGCGAAAGAGGTATGCAGAGACCGTAGCGTTTGGCGCTCCGTCGTCTCTGGCTACCCCGCAAGGGATATGGCGTGAAGGTAAATAAATAAATAAATAAATTTCGTCAAAGTTCGTTCGGGAAATACCCTAAGTATTTGCATCTTGAATGGGTAAATATATAATGACTGATCCCATGTAACTTTGTTGATGTTCTGGATAATCTGCTGATGTTCTGGATAATCTGCTGAGAGGCAAATGAAAAAGTACAATCAATTTAATGATACGCAAAATAATTTTAGAAAGTGCAATCCTGTGTCTCCAACCATCTGCTCAATACTAAGCAGATTAGTATATAGGTGTTTTCTGGATTTGTCAAAAATGATCGAATTACGATAGCTCGTGTCAGATGATTTTAAGCTAGTGGTACTGTAATTAAAAGAACTATGTATGAAACAGAAATGCTAAACACTAGCATTTGAAGAAAAGTAAGGCAAGATGCGCTTACATCTTTGACTTTTTTTAACTTGAATTACTTAATAACATCGATTGATGGAAAAAAAATTATAAGAACGTATGAAAAGCATTAAAAAAGTAATACGCAGTCCGTCAAACTGTGATTTGGGAAAGCTTTTAACTGTCTCGGAGAAATGTTTGCTCTAGATTTGTATAGAAGTGAAATTTCCTCTATTCAGAACGTATTGACATCATCTTTTACAGCTCGTAGGAGACATACAGAGTATGCCCTGTGGCTCCACTACAATGCATTTAGGATGCTGTTAATGCTGCCATGGTGTCAACGCATCAGACACTGCAAGTGCTATTAGGTGGCTTTAACGCCATCTTGCTAAAGTGCTTCGATACTTAGGATTAACAAAACGAGCTAGCTTAGCGAGTTATTGATAAAACAAAGATTAAGCTTATATTGCCAAATCCAATATAATTAGATACTAAAATATTATTATTATTCATTCGTTCTGAAATCTTTAATATGCTAAGAATTTGAGACACTACCATTTAATACGTTGATAATTCGATGAAATCAACAGTGGTTATTAACATATACTGTATATATATATATATATATAGTAAATATATTTATATATCAAACTTTCCAATTTCCATCGTCATTATTATAATATGATATATATTATAAGAAGAAGAAATCCACTGACACGAAAACCTCAAAACATAATTTGGTATAGAAGTTACATAATAACCCTTTTAAGAAAAATCTTCAATGCACAAGACCCGCCCTGCTCCGTGAAGACAGATCGTGCCGGCACATACAAACGATGTTATTTTTCTCCACTCAACATGCTTTGCACAATATGATACAGTCTATATTACTTACTGTTATATTATTTTAACGTTGCTATTATTTACTTTGTAAATATTAAAAAACTGGAATATATAAATAATTATACTCGTTTTTATAAAGTTCGTGATTCTTGTTTTTTAAAGAAATTTCTTGGATATCGCTACCTGGTTGTAGTATTAAATACTTATAGCACATATATCTCATTAAAAATAGCAAAAATCACACCCTAAACGACGGTAAAATGAAAAAAATACTCCAAAAGTATTAAATATAAAAACTAATTACTTTTTAGAAGAGATTTTGGTACTAATAAATATTATAATCCAACCTGACACTATCTGTGGGACGGCATGTCCGTTGCTTGTGTGCGGCGAGCGTGAACCACTTCACATCCTCCGGTGTACCACCTGCGAAAGTAAAACGCTCTTTATCTTTACTTATCTTTAATAAAATAGTTACAAAGAGATCTATATCTCTTTGGATAAACTAATTTCTAACTTCAGTTCACGATTAAAATATCGGATACTTTTGGGTAGACCTCGAAGAATTCGGTCTGCCCATTCATTTGTACCCGACTTTCGAATTTTGGTAAAATTTCTTCACAGGAGGTCTTCTTATGACCCCCTGAGTCCGAAATGACCATTGGTCAAAAAGTTTATACATATATATATATATATATATATATATATATATATATATATATATATATATATATATATATATATATATAAATAATCTGGACGCACGCACGCATATATATATATATATATATATATATGCGTGCGACTACGACTTTTGTCAGCACGATAGCGGCCGCAGTTTCGCTCGGATCGCTTTCAAACTTTGCACAAAAATCAACCATCCAAAAATGAAGGTCAAGTTCGTTAACCAGAGAAATCCGGCCACAGGGGGCGCTAGGGTCTCACTTTTTCTGATTTCAGTTTTTCGACCATAACTTTTTCTCTATACAAAGAAGATCAATTACGTTCATATTATATGACGTCTTTGATGAATATCTATAACTAATGTAGATAAACCGAAAACCTAACTTCAATAACTTAGGGGTGGGGTTAAAAAACCGTAAATTTTTGGAAAAAAATTCATAACTTTTTTCTGGTAAACATTCTTACATCACAAGTATTTTTAATAGAAAGGTTATTTTTTACCCTAAATTTAGGTACCAAAAGTTTTGCCGTAAAAAGTACCGTTGCCGAGAAAAAAAATAAAAACCACTTTTAGCTTGAAAATTTAAGGTAGGTAAAACCACGGCAACTTTTTTCTGGTAAACGTTCCCTCCTCGAAAATATTTTTAATAAAAAGGTTATTTTTTACTCTAAATTTAAGTACCAAAAATATTTCCAAAAAACATACCTTTTCCGAGATAAAAAATAAAAACCGCTTTTTGCTTGAAAATTTTTGATGTAAACAACGGCATCATGTGTTATTCTTAGGTAGTGAGTTATATTTTAAAGGAGTTACACACGAGGTCTACCCACGCGTGTCCCCCTGCGGTCACGGATTTTTTTACTTTAAACTAACTTTCACAAAAAATGTTTATAATTTTAACTGTTTTTAATCCAGAAAAATCAGTCATTTAACGGTAACACATAAAACATAGAAAAATTGATTTACCATAGCCTATTATACTCTATATATATATATAATATATATAAGCGATTTGCCACTCACTAACTCATCACGAAATCTCCGAAACTATCTGTGTGTTACTAAGAACGGATTTTACAGAATTCCTATTCCAACGGATTTCAACTTTTTGCATTCACCCAGTTTTAAACCTGTAAGAGATATACACTTAACACGGGGGTAAGAGTTACCATAGCAACGGTTACGATGACAACTGATAATATGAAAAAGGTTACCATAGCAACCTAAGTTCACATCCAAATTAAAGGTGTGCCCAGCGAAGCGGGAGGAAATCATCTAGTATATATATATATATATATATATATATATATATATATATATATATATATATATACTGCTTACTTGAAGAATTTTAATGAAATTTGATTTTGATTAACTAAGTTAGGTAAGATACTTTTCACTTCGAATTTTTTCAAATATTTATAAAAAAAATTCTAAATCTTAAAATATATGAAAGTATAAATTTTAAGTGGTTATGAATATAGATAATATAAGTTGATTCAGTAAAAGGGACAGATAAAGTTACTGGCAACAACTAGTATGAAGTAAATAATTAATTGTCCATTCGGGAGACATTCAATTCTATAGTAAAGCAAAAAGATTTGTTATATAACTTTATTTGGAAGCACACTTAGTTGATTGGACGGCAAGCGGTCAACGATGAAAGTTTCCTAGGTTACGTTTACTTCAGTTTGCACGTATAAAACATACATACAATTATATATACAATTACCATATTAGATATATTTATAAAACACCCGAAGGTTATAAGTACCGTTTCTAATATATTTGTTTAATATTTGTACACAATACTGATATTTCTTTAATAGGTTTTTTCCTATTCTTAAAACTTTATAATATAGTTTCAGAGCCTTCAAACACAAACATTCGATGATTTTAACGTTAATAAACTTTACCTAAACTATTTATACCATTCGATTCAAAAACAGGAAACGCTCTTAATATAAAACTAACCCCCAAGGTCCAACTTAGAGAAATGTTTAACAAACCTTGCGTGTTCAGTGTCCCGCGGGGAGTCTCAAACGACAGCTGAGAGATGCTTAAAACATGAATGGTACCAAAACAACACGGCGTTTCAATTTTTTTTGTTTTTTATATAAATAATAAAACGATCCCTTGCGTCTTTTCGTTTTAAAAGACAAACACATATAACATAGCACACATAATTCTTTCTTACTCCATTCTATTATAACATTACATATTACGGAACATATTATATTGTGACCTGATTTTATTCTTAGAACATTTGCAACTTCAAAACCATAATTTATTTTTGCTTTCCAATGTTTTTCAAAGAGCTTTTGTTCTTGTTTGTTTGTTGTTTTTTTTATTTAAGATATTATAATATAAATTTTTATAATATGTTAATTACCAACATTGGTACCTTCAAGCATACTATATAGTTATTCATCTCGCACAGCATTTACTAAAACTAGTCATTTAGAAGCACTTTTACGCGGATTAATTACAAGCTACCACAGCCCCAGTTTTTTCCTGATTTGTGGCTTTACTTGCCTATTTACTGGTCACCTTTTGAGATGAAAGAGGCTCTTAAGCCGAGCGAAGCTAAACATAGAAACCACAACGAGTCAAGAGTTCAGATATAAATAAAAACAAGCATTCATTTTAAAAATAGTGTAAAGAAAAACGTTACTTTGTCTTTAATATAAACAGTTGAAAAGCTCTTTGAAAATTAATACTTAATGAAACATTGGAATGCAAAAATAAATTATGATTTTAAAGTTGCAAATGTATTAAGAAGAATACAAAATCAGGTCGCAATGTAATATATAATGTTATAATAGAATGGAGTAAATGAAGGCATTATATGTGTGCTATGTTATATGTGTGTGTGTGTGTGTGTTTTATTTAACCTACATATAAAAGTCTCGATGTTATCTTATCTCGCTGAAACAAGGGCAAGCTGGAACACTTAACTCTAATGAACAACCCACAATGTAAACGAATCTAGTCCACAAACCACGTCTTGTTTTAAAACGGAATCTTTTTTTATTTTCTTCCCTATTTTTACTATATTATTTTGCTGTTTTCGAAAAAATAGCCAACAAATTTTTAATTTAATATTTAAACATCGGCTTTTGAAAATATAAGGTGGAATAAAATTGCATGAAATGTGATTGTTTTTTATTTATTTTCATGTTTAACTTAGTTGTGTATGTTTAGAAAAACAATTTATACCAACAATATCCAAATAAGCATATGTATTGAAATATTTTCGACAACGATTCTTTTTTTTATATATAGAGATTAAAAATATAGATAAAAAAAGAGATAAAATTTAATAAACTAATATTTTATGATATATTTTTTAATACAGACATAAAGGTCGAGTCAAAATTATAGTCAATAGTATATTTAATATCCTCAAAATCCTTACGTCTAATTTATAATATCAAAATTTAAGCAACAAATTCTTAACATCACAAAATTCTTGTGTATGTAAATGTTTGCGGACCATTTAGTTGTTAATTTGATGAATTTACAAGCGGCGCACTCGCCCGCAATACCGTCCTGTGTTAACTCACTGGAGTGCAATTTGTCCGAGCAACATCGCCGAGAGCCCTCAGCGGAGGAAACTAAACTAGTTTAGGGTTTTCGAGGTTTTTGCGAAACTTCTTTGTGACGGAACTTGCTTGAACTGTGAGAGCTTTCGGCAAAATTATTTCTAGGATTGGGTATGTTTTGATTACTAGTACTTTTGTTTTTCAAATTCTAATAATAAGTATGACATAACTTCAACTTAAATAAAATATTATAAAAGTTGTGGATATCGAGGGTTGAGAGATTGAGAGATAGATAGATAGAAAGATATATATAATACAAATGTTCATTAGATGGTACATCGCATCATAACTCAAAAACCTTTTACCCGGTTCACAACCACGAAATACTGAATAATAAAAGATATGGAAATGGTGAAGATTCAAGGAATCTATTCACAAGCTGCATTGCTGCGTCTGGTAATACGAGTACGTCGCGTTTTATTTTAAATTTATCATCAATAATAGGATATGTGAAATTATTCTTTACACTATGATAAATAAGAAAGTAGCAAGAGATTTACGTTAAGAATTAGCTTAAATAAAAAAAAATGAAAGGTCATATCAATTAGGCATTTAATTATTTAAGAAAACTTAATATTAATAAACAAGTCAAACTCTAAAACATATGGAGTAAATTTTGTGAGCCATGAAAGATATAATTGAGTTGCGCGTAAGCGAAGCTCTTAACCGTTTGGGAGACCTTTTTTTGTGTTTAGTTGTCTCCAGAATGCGACGACATAATTAGCTAAAAATTTTCTCATGTATGTTTGAGCCGAACGCGGATGTTATAGCGAAAACAGATTGAAAAAATGTTTAGCCATTCAAAAGTTATCAAGAAAAGAAGAAAGGAGAGGGGCTCAGCCCAACACCCGCCGCGCACGGTTGGCGGATCCTAGTATTTATCTACTAACATAAAAATCTAATGTCACAAAAGACGCGGAAAATATATACATGATATTTTAAAATATAAAATATGTAAAGAAATAAATTAAACTAAAAACGATTATGTTATATGAGTTATAAAAATATTTTATGTATGTACTCAAACTGTGTACTTAAACTTTAACAGCTAACGTACATGATGACCGAGAAAGATAAATAACAAATTATGTATGTATTTCCTGTTATTGTCAAGGCACATATGAATTTGATGAATAATTTCCGGACGAGAAGGATGAAAAACTTGAAATAAATTTCAAATTCATTTGGAACACATACCTATATAAAAATTATTTGACTTCTTATATTGGAGGCTCTAAAGATAAAGTAACAGAGTCGTTTGTAATAAATTATTTAAATCTAAATACTTATAAACTGTCGGTTTGTTAAAATTAGAAATGTATTTTCATTTATGTAGATTGAGAAGATTAAACTAAACTCGTATAACGTAGCGTTAACAGAGCTATGAGCTGGTGGATGTTGGTGCTAGATATGTATGTATGTATGCATGCATGCACATATGTATGTATGTATATATGTATGTATGTATGCATGTATATATGTATGTTTAAATGTAAGCTTCATATTAAGAATAACCACTCATATATAGAATAATAATAGAAAAAAATAGTAAATAATGATGACAAAAATATTTATATTTCAAACAGGGAAAAGCGTTTGCACTTGAAGGGAATGTGGCCTTCTTGATAATAAAACAGATGTATTTCATTATTCAAAGAGGCACGCCACCTGCATTAGGTACGACCTTCAATAACACGGACAGTTTCATTAAAATAACATTATCATTGATTTTAAGATATAACCTTCCAATCTAAGATACATTTAAATTACGACACGATAATGCACGAAATATTGAAAATGGAGTTTTGGTTAATCTTTTAAAAAACCGTATACGTCGTTACTCATGAGAGATGATGAGAGATGAGATGAGAGAGCTTTGTCTCGTGATAGGAAATACGATACGCTTTACTCACTCTAACCTTTCAATAAAACGTACTTTTCAGACAGACAGTTCTTTGTACATTGGATTCATATGAGTGAGTTTAAGCTACAAATTGTCCTATTCTTACAATAGAAAAAAAAAACAAGATATTATAAACAATTGAAATATAAAATAAAATTGACAATGTTTGAACTACGTTTTTCCTTCTTTTTGCTAAAAAATCGAACCAAAATATTGGATGTATTAATGCGGATTGGAATAAATTTTGTGTATATTCGCACCTCGCACCTTTGTTGAAAATGACAAGTGGTATTGATTTTACCACGCCCCATGATACGGATTCATTTTAAATCAAACGAATATATATAAAAAAATACAAATATATATTTTAATAAGTGCGCTGAATAATCAATTATTTGTTCGTTAATTTAACAAACAATAATATTAGAACTACACTTGTATTAAATAAAATACAAGCAATAAATAAATAAATAAACCTTCACAATTTAGGTAATGTCACTATCACATAAAATGTTTGAATGCGCAAATAAATAATTCAGCGCCATCTGGAAGAGAACACGTGTAACCAAGTACGTAACATTTTTATTCTCTCCATTTATTTGAAATGAAAAACTTTTGTTCTCGATTTAACAAGAGGCATGCCACGTCGAATCTCGGTGAGCCCTGGGGGTTGTCTTTGTCTTGGCAACCGCGTTTAATCACAAGTATAAATTACTTTACGTTTTTTTTTCTTTTGTTCTAGAAATTGTAGATACGTGTAGATTTTACTATAATTTTCTATTTGGTATCAACCATCATCACCATTTTTATACAATGCCTGGGACTTGCGACCCTGGTGTAGGTTTAAGGGACCCCTTTTACTATGCGTATACATGCTCACCTTCACCGTTCACGCTCCTCTCCCTACCTAATCAAATATCATAAGAACCTACTGAAGACGCCTGTGAAATACGTTCTAGAAATGAACGGATGATAGTTCTAGAAAAGCCGAGATTCTTAGGTAAGTTGTAAAGAGATTTTGCTGTTATACTTCTCGCTCCTAGTTCTACAGCGTACAAATTAACTAAAAATTTATTACTGATCAGTTCGTTACATAGTTCGTAATACTTTTTAACCTTAAATGATCTTTAGGGCATGTTTGTTTCCCGAGAAAAATACTTAAGTTTTTTATACATTTTTCAAAACGAATTTCATATCATATGCCTAACAAATTATTAATTTTGAGCGACAAATATTGAAATAGTTTGGCTTTATTAAATTTATTAACAAAAAGCAATTACTCGTATTTAATAATTTGAACAGAGAGTAGCAACGAAGAGTTTCTTTGGAAATTATAAATACAAATATTTTGGTAACCGTTTAATATATGAAGTATTTTATTAGTTGCTGTGTTTTACTAGTTCAATAACCTTTGACAATGCACTCATAACCGATTAATTAAGGTAGTTAATGTACTGAACCCGAGTCTAGCAAGTAGACAAAATCCAATTCAAAAGATTTTGCAACTTAATTTTATATGATATATAGTTAGCAATTTTTTATACTTTCTTTTCTTTTGATGCTATTTATACAAATAATGTAAACAATTACAGAAGAGAATACTATTAAAAACTATGCATCAGGTATTGTGGAACCACAACTACGCAGTTTCGATTTGTAATATGCATTATATCTTTGCAACACCGATAAAAAATAGGTAATTGAGCGAAGCGAGCGGAGTGCTCTAAGTGAGACTTTTCGCATCCCATGTCATGGTTGGCATGAAAACGGCTTTATCGATCTTCATAAAATTTCGCACATTTATAGCGATGGTTATTGCGATGGTTTATAAAAAAAAAAGTGAAAAAAAACTCAGGTTGTTGAGGAATAATTACCAATAAATTACAGTCCAATAGACTTCAATGTAAAAAATTAATTTTCTATGTGATATTTGAATATTCTATATTTTTTACCTTTTGGTTTCAGCTTTGAACGCTGAATTGAAGATGGGTTACTCGCTTCGCTCAATTCGCCGCACTCTACCAAGATTTTGCAAGCGCAGTAAGTCAAAATCGAGGTTCGGTTCGCGACCCTAGATAGATAAAGACAAAGTAACTGCTTACTAATTACAGTTCTTTTTTTTTGTTGGTCTTTGCTGTTAGCCCTACTGGCCATGACAGCGTCACCGGTGGAGGACTGCAGCTCAAAGTTAGAGTTAGTATGCTTTAGCTTCTGTCTATGACACTACCGTTGTTAGACCATGAAGGAAATAGCATTTGATATATTAATGACTTTATTACGTTTAAAAAATGTTCATTGTTATGAACCCCTAATGTCACACTAAATACTAGAAAAAAAATAAGTTTCATGATAAAATATTGTAATTGAAATACGTCAAAATAAATAATTTGCTATGTATAACTATTTATTTATATATTTGTAATAATTTCTTAATTTAATTAACATAAATGTGAAAACCACAATTATAAATTTGTTAAGTAAACACGAAGTCAATATCTTTTTCTCGATAATTCTAGATTTCCGTCATTCAGCAAAAGCGTTCAGAGCTAATTTAAAATAGGTTACCTCTCCGCGGCCTTCATTAAAAAGAGGAATCCGCGGGAGGCTCTAATATCCGGTGGATGTTGAATTGTAGGGTGGAGTAAAAAAATATTCCGCCGTTTTCCGTTCTGTACAAAACTTTCATAGTTATTATTGGTTATAACTTCAAACATGGCAGTACACAAATTAATACTAAGTTCCAATTCACAATTCAGATTTATTATATAACAATGAGTGTATTTCATAAACTATAGTGCTATTAATTGTTTATTTTGAAAAGTAACTTTAATACTTTTTATAATATTCCCAAACTGTAGTATTGATTTAGTTTAAAATATCGCTCAAAGACTAATCATATGGACTTAAATATAACACAACCACAAACTTCTATGAAAATACTAAACAGATTAAAAATAGTATATTAAAAGATAGAATTTAAATCCAAAGGGTCAAGGTTTTTTTATTTAAATTTAAAAAACCAGACGTCAATGAAAATGAGATTACAAAAATAAAATCTGTGTTATGCATCTTATGAATTATGTTTAAAGAAACTTATTATAAAATGTATGCCCGCTCTTAATTAACTAATATTGAGAGGAAAGAAAATCTAGTTCATACCACTAATTAGGAGCACACGATTTTTTTGTACTGTTATACTTTTATTTGTTTGTTAATTAAGCTCTCTTTTATTTAAATCCTATAAAACTATTACATTTATATGAATTTAAACTTTGCATAAAGTATATATTACTTATTATTTATATAAAATATTTATTAAGGTGAGTAATATCGCAATGATGTAACTCTATAATCAAAAATACAATTTATACTGTATAGAGGTCACAAAATAGAATGTAAATAAATAATTTTTCTATTTTAGTATAAAATACTATTATCTAATATGGTAATTAATATAAAGCATGAGGACCCCCCGGAGGACATATATGAAGGATTGATGTCTGTGGCCGGGGCGAAAGAGGTATGCAGGGACCGTAGGGTTTGGCGCTCCGTCGTCTCTAGCTACCCCGCAAGGGATATGGCGTGAAGCTAAGTAAGTAAGTAAGTAATATGGTTTACCCTTCGAGACTCCAATCCACATTCTAGAGATAGAATAACGAAAAAATTTTGAAATCTACAAACACCGTTTGTGACTTCATATCAGGCAAAATGATAAATTATTTATTTATTTATCAAATTTGAATAGAATAAATAAAACTATTTCTATTAATACCACAATTTAAATTTCTTCAACTAAAGTAGATTTACCATTTATCATATTGTCTATGAAGATGCCCCCTTTACTTATTCATCAGTAAAAAATATCTGTCCTCGAAGCTCTTTTTCAGATTAGAAGACAGATAAGTCACTGGGAGTCATGTCTGTGTTATTAGATGGGTCAATGATATCGAAGCCCATTTTACTCAACTCCACTCATATTAACAAAAGCATTGCTGCGCAAGAGATGGCCACCTATGGTTACTTTCTATCTAACAACCTCATATCTTTACTCATTTAAGCATAGCATAGCGTCCAGTTATAGAAACACCTTCTGATTAGTAAATTAAGAAAAATCCGATGTTCCAGAACATTGTCGCCATGACCTTTCTCACCCATTGTGAAACTTTGAATTTATTGGGCAAGGATGTGCCACTTTTAATCCACTACATAGATCCACCACACTCTTGCTTAGACTTTGTTCATAATGATGATACCAATTTTTTTTTTTCAGTAACATTTCGCTCTAAAAAAACTTCCTTGTCTTCCTTACAATTACAATTGCAGTCGTGAAGAGCTGCTGTTTTTGTGGTGGTATGAGCATTCTAAGGATCTAATTCTATTCTAAGGATATACCTTGGATCTGGTGACAAGCCGCCTAGGTGAAATACTCTTCAATTTATTCTATGCTTTGCTTAAAAAGGTATCCCTTGTATACCATGGTTTTTTCTGGGCAAGAAATAAATAAATGACATGTGTGCATATATATATGTATAACATTTGGTTTGAACATATTTGCTCTCTTTGGTAAAGAACTTTATCATAACGCGGAACACAATTTTTTCCATACACTACAACTCTATCCAGAGTTAGTTGCTTGATCGCCGATAGTTCAAAGACTAATTCCCTGAACTTAATTCCAAGACAGCCAGACAGACAATTACCTTAACCTCATTATAATACTTGGTATCACCACCTTCTCCCCATTAACATCTTGCACAAATAATTGACAGGCCAAAGTGATCATAAAGGATATTCAAAATGGTACAAATGGCAATTACTTTTCATTTTTTATTATCTTTTTTAAGCGCCTCAGTCGAACTGCGTCATAGAATGGCATAACCATGATTTTTCTTATAGAAGAATTTCACGTAAATCAAATGATTTCTTAGAATGCAACGGCTTATTTTTTTATAAAGCTTGGTATTTATGTACGTAAAGTTACTGAATTAGCACAGTTATAAAATAAAAGTCAGCCCTTTCAACGATAACCAGTCCGCCTTGCCACTCCCAGATAACATGCAAAGTTATCTAACTTTTATCCCGTATTCTACTAATTTGTATAATGTTTTCACATAATATTTAGACACTAATGCAGTGTTTTCAAATTTCAATTTCGTTTAATTGTAGAACGTGCTAAATATTATATTATCTTTTATTTAAAGAGTCATCCACCCCGCGATAGATTAAAGGAGGAGGAGTGTGGAGGTTGAAACTCCTCACATTTCGTTCCCAACAGTGAGACATATATATGTTTTTGTTTAACGGGGTTTTAATAAGGAATTAATTAACATTTAGAAATCAAGATAATCTGTTCGAAAAACTTATTATATTTATTTTTAAGAAACAAATGTCCAACTAAAGACTGCTTTTACACTTCCTCACTCTTAACCGTATTCCGAACTCTGAGAAAATTCAACACGAAACAGCTGCTTTGAAACTTAATGAAGGATTATCCGACGGTGAAAGTTTTAGACTAACTCTTCTAAACTTCTACTCGAGTGAAGCAGGTAATATTAAACCACGTAATTACAAAGTAATGGAGGGATTAAATTTTTTTTAAACACAACTCTAGATTTTTAAACTGAATATTGTACAAAACAGATTTCCTCCAGGTATTCAATATATAAATTTGAGGAAGGCTATTGCTATTGCTATTGCCTATTTGAGGAAGGCTATATAGTATTGTACTACAATTCTTACAACCAATTAAGACCGGCCGCCATAAGTGAAAGAGAGCAAACGTTTTCAACACCAAGTCAGGGAGCGCCGCTGTTGTAAAGAAACTAAAAAATATTGACATAATATTGACCTAATGTGTAAACGTGTAATGGAAGCGCTTTAGGGTTTTTCATCAGAAAACAAGTTTTAGGACGTCACTGCTACCTATATTAGAAAATACCTTTTGACAAAAAATAGCAAAGTATTAGAAGTACGAATGGTAAATGCTATACCACAGTGTCTTCTTACCGAAATATATTATATTACTAGTTCTGCATAAAATATTATATTCCTAAACAAATTCTTTTTTCTAGGATGTTGAATGACTGTGAAAAGTTTCATATTTGTAGTACGTATATGCCTATATATAATATATATTATATAATATATTATAATATGTATATATATACACACCAATTATTACTAATCCATATTTTACAACATATAATTAATTAAATTAGATAAGTAAATTAAATATAGATAATAATTTATTTATATGATATTTTGTTATATTTTTTATTTTTAGTAAAACAAATGATAGTTAATAACATATTTTGATTATTATATATGAACTCTAATATGGATAAAAGGAGTTATTCTTTATAAATATGTTGTTTTTAGAAATAATAGAAATTACAAAGTATAAAGCTATGGTTAATTGAAAGACAAATTCAGAATGCTGGTGAGATTATGTTGAAGGTGCTCATCTTATGTAAGCTCCTCGCTCTCTGGAAGCTGTATCTTAAAGGATTTAAAAACTTGAAAAGGACTTTTCTAAAAAATTGGAGTTAGAAGAAAACTTTTTAATAGTGATATCCTAAACCAAATAGGATTGATTAATTTCCATTAAAAAAATCTAATTTTACGCTTGTCACAGTTGATACTCAGAGATAAAATAATTAGCATACCCATATATCATCTGCATGCCCTTATCCCAATTTTGGGGTCGGCGCAGTATGTTTTTTCCCTTCCATACTCTCCTGATACTCGTCAACTCTGTTCACACTCCCTTCTCCATATCGTCTTTCACGCAATCCATCCATCTTTTCTTCGGCCATCTTCTGTCCATCCATCCACTACCAGCACTCTTTTGGTCACATACCTTTTATCTCTCCTCATAACATGACAGACGGCTACCTCTATTTTTTTTCTGTTCCGTGGCATATCCGTATATACTTTATATTAATATCGTAATAAAAAATTAATTTGCATAAAATATCACCCTAACGCTATTAGAGATTTATTATAAAATATTTTGTGCATTTCTATTACGAGTGGGACCAATTTCCACTAGGCCTGCACTCAACTGGATAGTCCATGTACTTGTGCTCGATGCCAAGTTGAGTGGATTGTTCAGTTCAAATAACAATTTAGTACGGCTTTAAGAGATACTTGATATATGAAATAGCATATTAGTGTGAATAAAGTAATATATTATTTGTAAAAAAAGTATTCGATACATAAATTCGTTACAGTTCCATTAAACACGTATGGAAAATAGCGGATAGAACTGCAATGTAATTTGGAACAATTTGGCGATATGCCAATGCTACAGCCACGTGACTGCAACACCTGATCCGCAGTGGACCGGTTTGAACTAGTTCTGAATGTATTATAGGCTTTTACCTGACTGTAGCTTTATTAGATTTAGTAGCTTAAATATCTCTTCTACCTAAACCTAAACCATATTGTTTTATAAGTTATTTTAATGTGTTATCAATGTTTAACGTACAATGATTAAATACTTAATACTAATAATTCATTTTTTATTAAATTATTTAAAAAATGATTACTGTTTATTTCTCAAACGATTTTTTTTTGAATAAACTTACACAAACTTATAGAACAACTAAATAACAACTGAAGAACGTGGTCCAGTTAAATGAACTATAAATTGTACCAGTCCACATTGTCTTGCAGGGCCTACTTATACAAGCACTCTTTTAACCTAAGCAACAGACACATTCAAATTCGCTCTATTAGATTATAACCCGGATTTGTATGCGACCGAATTGAATTCGTAGTAATCACCGGGGGGACATACATCCGTTTGTGATTGACATCTTTATGATTGGAGGGAATCGTATGTGATATGGATGTTAGTGTTTTAGAAGTCGCCTGTTATGTTATTTAACACTAAACCTACCGACAATTCTTGTATACCTGTTCCTACAACACGCCGTCAAATTGACCGGTAATTAAAAGTTATGTTATTATATAATAATGGTAATAATGGAAACAACTAGAAATAAAGAGTGAAGAAAATATTATATGCATATTTTAAGAATTGTCATGTAGTTTGATAACAATATTATAACGATTAAAAATGTGTAAGTTTTACAAAAGTTTAAGAACGGTCAATTTGACCGGTACTTGGTAGGTTGAGTGTTAACTAAGCCTATATTAGAAGTTGAGATCTCAAAGTTATTGACATAAAATAATCATATATATATCACATATTGAATTAAACACTGTCGCTTCATAATTTATGATAATCGAATTATTTAAATATTATTATAAGGTGCTATGCAAATGTTTTTTTTGTGCAAAGTATCCCTATCACTTAATAAGCGGTGTCACTCACCCGCGTGTTGCAAATGTAACTCATTACTCAAGTTTATTTCGCGTTGACACACACACACACACACAACACACATACACACACACACACACGACACATTCATACACACATACGAGTTTTTAATGAACATATTACTTTTAAACATATATCCCATTAAGTAGTAAAGATTCTAAACATTAGTTTAGTTGCTGATTAAAGTAAAAAAATTTAACAATTTTGTAGAGCTCACTTCAAATATTTTTCTTCTTTTTTAAGATACTATTTCAATATGGGTTATAATGGGTAGTGGGATATTAGATGATCTTTAACCCTCTAGAATAACTGTTCTATTAAAAAAACTGACCTGACTGACTGCCTGACCTCACTGAATCTGATCTGTATTTAAAGATATTATAACATTAAATGAACCAATTCTACATTATCTATTAATATAAATGGATAAATTCTGTAGCACTATAAAAACGAACATATTAATTGACAAATATATGTAATAAATATCCACATTGGATGTACGGAATGTATCAAAGCTCTCACATCAAAGCAATCAAACGAACAGTATAATCAAGCACGAAAGTGTTAAATGTTGATCGACCAGACCTGATGATGATAAGGAAATTATATAACTAGCTATCAGTAATACAGGCTTTGCACTCGATAATTATTAATACCAGTAATATTGTATACCATAGCTTATCTCACAGACTAAGATCCAAACATTAGTAGAAGATATAATTCAGTAATTATCATTCGTATTATCGGAATCGGAATATTTTAGTTTGAAAATATAACGTTAGTTTGAAAACGTTCACAGCATACGCCATGCAAAACGAACATGTATATCAAACTTCCGAAATTTTCGATACATGCAAATATAAAATCCATAAATCATCTAAAATCGCACTTTGAATTGAGATAAAAATGGCACAATGGACAAATATGTTTGACGATTAATGACTGGTATAGTCGCGTGGATAATCTATTTGAGGAAGATAGAAAAATACTACAATACAGAGCATTTAAAAATGGTACAATGATGGACACAAGTGTTGAAGGTCGATTAATGACCGGTGTACGAGTAGTCGTATATGTACCGCAGTGCGGCGTGCTGCGGTATTCGCCGGGACTTACACCGACCGAAAATTACTGTCTACAGTATTCTTTGGCGTGCTTAAAAGAAACGCTGTTTTGAATTCTACATTACTTTTGATGTACTAGTTAAAAATTTAACTTTATACGTTATGTCCATCTGTTCATCATCATCAAATTTAACCGAAGATGAATTTCCTTGATATTATTTCAAATCAAAACGATATTTCTTGTTGTATAAGTTTAGATTTCTTGAAATTTCTTTCTACAAATTTATATTTATAAATGTAAGAGACAATGATGTCATTTAACAAACTGCCACCCTTGACCCCAATAATAGATAACAATCATATAAATCGATTTCAACCAACGCTTAAACGTAACCTTCAAGAAAACCTATATCTACAATACAATAGAAAAACTAAGTTAACTATAGCCGGCTGTAAATTCGCTATCTGCGGCCGGAGGGCGAATGATATATTGTTACGCCTCACGAAAGCTGAAAGGTCAAGTTCTTTGAAAAAAATGTTGAGAAGCCGCATTACGAAATTTATGACAATTACATATCGCTATGGTGCTTCATAAATCATTGATATTCAGTAATAAAAATATTCAGATTAAAATAATTTGTGACGATACCCTGGATAAAAGACTATATTTAACGATAGTTATTTTCCAAGTAAGGTTTATGATACAGGTATTAGTTACTAGTATAGTTGTTATGGTAGTTTAAAGTTAACTAAACGTACTCGAGAGCACAACCTTCCATAAAGGGTTAGTAATTACCCTTTGGTTCATTAATTCATAACTCGTAGTATGATTGTAACTATTGACTATTCAGACTACTCAATACGGATTTGTTTATTTGCTTGAATGATTTTTGTATTTATAATATTTACTGATCCTTGTCCAAATCTGAATCCGAATCCTCCAAATTGATTTGTTACTAACAATTTATAAGTTTTATATGAATTTTCAAGGAGAATTATTTATGTAAAAAAAATTTTACTAATTTTTTGTAAAATTTTGTAAATCACTTCATTAAGAGTTCATTTCTTTCTATACTTACATCTGAATCAATCTGAATAGATTAATAACATAATAACTAAAACATAATAACACTAAAATTAAATTAACAAAATCTCATACATGTCAGAAATTACAACTCTTTGACGACTGACGCGAGCAATTAAAAGCGACATTTCAATTTGCTATTCACGCTAATACTGTAACAGGCAGTAATTCGCTTAATCCAATAAGCGTTGTTATATAATAACTATATAACTATATACCTATATAACTATAACATAGATACTTGCATCTCTTGAAATACATATAACCTAGAAATGATTTTCATATATATTTGTCAAAAAAGGACAAAATGTTTAGATTTTTACAATGTAACAACCATATTTCTACAACTTTTCCTGATTATATTTCATCTGTAGAATGATTTAAGAGAGAAAATATGTAACATATAATAAAAAGAGCTAATCGTAATAACTTTTCAATAGTGCCTTAAGTTTAATTATAAGGTGATGTCAAACTTATATAACGTTAAGATTAAACTGAAATCATATTTTTGTTTTTTGACTTTGATTTTGATTTAACTCTGGGGGTCAACTGCAGCTCGATAAGAGTATAGATATAGACATATCACATAAGTTTAACGCTGGTTATCAGCCAAGAATGTGAAATATCATTTAATTAGATAAGTAATATTACGAGTTTTCTATTGAAATTACATTATTATATTATAAAACATTAAGACATTATTTAAGTACAGAAACTTAAATAACAACTTTATTTTTAAGTTATCAAATCGTTTCAATTACTATGTTTTAAAAGATTTTAAGACTTCTACTTGTCTAATCTAGTCTAGAATTATATTTATGGGCGTTTTTAATTTCTAATATTATTAGAATACTGCTACCAAGTATATTATCGTTTTCAATGCTAATGACACGTCGAGACAAGGTTAAAATAAACCCGCCCACACTTCCCGTTTATTTTGGCGCGTCCTACGCATCTGCCAGCACGTGGTCACATCAGAGACATAACTTCCAAAGAAAATATTCCAGACGAAATATTTTTCTATTATTCCATTTCATGCATTGTAGGCTATACATACGATAAATGAATACTAACTTTTTACCAACCAATAATCTCGCCTCATCTATTATCAAAATCTAAATTTGTGTTATTTCGATTTTGTTTTATTTTCGCAGCATATGAATAGTTTTACATAAACATCAATCACTTAGGCGCATAGTTCGTGACTGCATATAACGTGACGAATAAAGACTTTGTTAACAAATTAAGTATTTAGCGTCTTGTATAGTTTATTTTTAGTTAAATAGTTTAAAGTAAGAGTAAATTTATTTATATAACAGTAGCTTTCAAAAGCTAGCATGATGTATTCTTAACTATTATTTATGTATGTTTTATTTTTCTTCTCATTTTTTATCTTTTTACAGACAGGTGGGATGGGCCGGACGTTATAGACCTTAAGTTCCGCTGTAGAGGTACGCACTATGACGGTAAAGACACTGAAAAATAGATAAATCTTTAACCCTTATTAAACGATTTAAAATATAACCCCTATAAAAAAATGTCGACTTGAAGAATAAATATCGAATTCAATACAATAAATCTTTCAATACAATTAACAATTAATGACGAAATATTGATATTTGATATTCCCGAAATAGATTTAATTGTATAAAATATTACAATAAAACTTTAAACAAAAACTTGTAGTCTACATCATTAAAAATATTCGTTTCGATTCATCATAAAAGCGAATATAAATTTATAAAGAAAATATTTTTTTGTATATTAATACATTCTGTATAATATGGAAAGTTCCCTATTAAGTAAACAAATGGAGGGCAAGTTGTTTACAGACTAATCGTTCAATCATAGCAGTCCGAAACAAAGAGCCCGTGGAGCGCCTCCGAACAAGGTCGCGGCTTTCAGGACAATTACGGCAAATGACATCGCGGGCGTGGAACATCAGTGCTATCGTTCCTCGATTTAGTATTACAAATTATCCCCGTTCCCTAAGAAGGGACTAAGTCCTTGTCTTGACCCTGAAAGCGCAAATCTCAGCAAACACAAAGATTATTTAACTTTCGGAAGAATGCTACTTGTTCACTTCGTTACCGCATCTACGCGGCTACACATTTCGTAGAGTCGTAGCACGCATTTTTATATCAATAAATCGTTACTCGTAGTATAAAAAATATATAAAAAAAATTATATAAATCACAGTCTATTAAATTATAGTTAAAAAAAAGTTAGTCTCCATAATTTTGAAAATTAGATCCGGACTCACCTGTATATAGTCGTCTCGTTCTTTCGGATTGAAGGTCGGATCTGATTAGATGGGGCACTGGTGCACTCGCGATCACGTGCAACTGCGGCGGAGGGTGGCTACAGACTGACTACTCTGGGCCCGGCCAGGAGCCTCTGCCCGCGCACCCCTCGCCCCTCCCCCGCACCCTAGCGGATAAACAACGTGCATTGTAGGCCCGATCTGTAGACCTACTCTGCGGAGTACACACGTACACACCTCCAACGACCCGCTTCCCAAAGCCACGCATCCATCGACTTTTTGTGTCCATGCGTCTGACACACGATGGATATGAGTACAGCAATGAAAACAGAACATTTTATAAGTTATTGCTGCGATACTATGAGAGTCTGTAAACTTTGTTACCCAATAGACTAGCATTATAGATTTTGGATTTAAATACAACAATGTTACAAATCCGGTATATGATAATGTTGGTTTTGGGGTATTAGGTATCCGAAAAATTCGATTTCGGTCTGGGGTGAAAAGATTATTGAAAGTGTGTCCTTGCTGTCTATGAGAATCCTCGGGTCTCTAAGTCAAAATATTTATGTACATATTACATGTATAATATTATTTTATCTAATATTAATAAAATCTCCAACATTTTTATGCGGTCAAAATCTTCAAAACATCGAATTATAAAGTTCATAAATAATAATGTTCATAGTTAAAATATAAGAATAGATTTTGCGGGGTTACATTTTCTCTAATTAAAAGGGAGGACCTGAAAACAACAAAGGGATATGGTATGAAAAATAAGCATAATAAAGAAATCCTTCTTTGGCTTAAACCAAAGAAAGTTCAGATTTCTGATAAATGTACCAAATAATTTTAAATTAAGAAATTTAACAGTATATAACATAATACAAAATAATTCGAATACTCAAATTAATCATTTATATCCTTATTGTTACTTGATCTTCACGAAGGCTTTGATACTTAACGAAGCGGAAAAAAAAGGCAAAAATACCTTAACCGTACCATAATGTGCCCAAAAGGTCCAGTCTTACCTGGAATTATACATGAGTATCTGACCACTTCAACTGAAGTGTGACCTTCAGATTACGTAGCTATTTAGGACCTCCTTGGTCCAAGTATCTGTCCTTTTAGTTGAAGTTATCATTTACTTCATATAATTCAAAATAGAAAAGAATAGAATATGTTTATAAAAACATAATATAATTCTAAGATATTATAACTGAAAATACATACAAATATAATTTACAGCAGAAGCCAGCATACGCTATCCTGACAAAAGAATTCTCTATACAATACCACATACCGTTAATATATACTCTATTTCTATATTTGTTATTACAAATAGTTATATTGATCGTCTGAAAAGGATTTAAAAATTAATGACCCCGCATCATTTAGTATCAACTTACCTAAATATAAATAATAGCATAATCACTAAATATTATTACTTATTGTAACAAACATAAATAAATATCAAAATCGTAATATTTAGTGAGAATTATATATATACGATAAACAATTAAGTTAAAAGCAAACCATATAACACTTTACGTGTTACTCTATTAACCCAAATATACTAAAAAATCTTTTCAATGAACCTATACGAGTACGTAAGTACGTATACGAGTACATAAGTACGTATACTTTACGTAAGTACGTTTACTAACGTAGACGTAAGTCGTAATCATTTGTATTGAACCTACAACCTGTCAGATTGCAATACACACATTCAATAATCCATCAGTAGTTTTAAAAGGCATGTTGAAAAAATATATATATATTGATAGATCCTAAAAGACACTGTTCTGGTCGCTTGGTGAGTCTAATATCTGCTGCTCGACCGTATATTTTTTATAACTCTATCTTTAATTATTTGTTCTGGGATATTTTTATAGTTTTCTAGTTTCTTTAGTTTTCTTGAGTTAGTTCGGTGTACCGGATATATTCATATAGATTTATGTTTATATAAGTAAGTGTAGTTTTTTCTTAACCGTTGATATATTACCATTATTCGAGTCAATTAACAATTCAAAGATAAAAACAATTTTTGTTTTTATTTCATACATAAGTTTTTAGTAATAGTTTTTTTTATAAATCAAATATTAATGAAATAAGCATGAATTTAACTACAGAAACGACGGCTTATTCACACGTACCACTGTTCAACAACGCTATCAATTATTCTCTTGTACTAAATAACCGACCGTTTATAGATAGTGATCGTTTTGAATATCAATAATTAACTGCATTACAGTTTAATTGTAAGTATTAGTGATGGCGATTAGTGCGAGTAAATTAAAAAATTTTTATGTACAACGCTATTGGATGAAATAAAGTTATAATTACAGTTTTTGAAGAATCACTTAAGAACTTATTTACATCTTATTAGTACGTCAAGACAGAGTCATTTACCACTCAAAAATCTTTCCTCTTATAAGGTAACATTAAATATCTTAAAATCTTATAAATCTTCTAAAGATAAAAACTTTTGCACTAAAATAATATCGCACACCAACATCGCAATGCAGTCCTATAAATATTCAGTTTTTCGCTTCACTAAAATATTATTATAGTATTTATGAACTATACAACATTTTGTATGAATTTATTTATAAGATCGACCAAATAAGATAAGAGACCGATAAGACTGACCAAATTCATTTGCTTATGTTCCGTTGCGGATGAGTGAGAGAATACGGGAATGTGAATGTCTACGCGTGTCTACGAGTCCACAAAGGTAATGCAGAAATGAATCATGGAGAAATGGTCATGTAAGATCGACGACCTGCTTCCACAGATTCCCTACGCCGAAGTCGAAGTCCTCGAGGATTTTAAAGTGCACAATACGCATTTGATCGCATGCCGGCCGCTGAATTTCATCAACGCGTAGCACTTCATCGCCTGCAATCCGTATCACCTGGATGCGTGGTGATCTTCTAATGTGCGATTTTCAAGGATCTTTCTTTCACGTAATGTGCAAAATGTGCAACTCCCTTCAATAATATTTCCAAATCGATAGGACAATGGTACCTTCCAAAAAGGCGTATACTCCCATTGCAAATATTTAATGGGCGACGGTGATCACGTATCTGTGACCCGCAAGCCCGTTTGCCCTCCTCTAAGTTAAAAAATAGAAATATAAATAGGAATTAATAAATTTCTGAGAGCAAAAATAATTATTCCCAACAGAAATTCAAAAGGAAATACTATTTATTTCTTTTTCAATTTCTTTTAAGAGCAATTATTTTTGCTCTCTGAAATTTCAATTCTAGACAATTCCAGGCTAGTTTAGAACAATACCGTAGCAACTTGATATTGCTACGCCGTAGGTCTACGTAGCTACGAAGCTACAGTAATTAAAATGTTATAACTATATATAAAAATATTTTTTATGACATGTGGAACGTTTTTTTGTTTATACACATATAAATGAAAGTATTTGAAACTCAGCAATTAAAAAATATATAAATAATAAAGATTAATAAACTCAGCAATTTCAAATAGAGTATCAAGATTAAACATGTTTGTTATGATAAATGATTCAGTGTTACATATTTAATTTGCCTTACAAAGAAACGCATACTTTAAATAGTTTTTTTTATTCTTTAAAACAGATTTTTTATTTCTTTTTCAACATGTGAACAAAAATTATTTTATATCTGAGTAGAGCCTGGCTGTATGTATGGTATTATTGCAAAAAATTTGTTACTAACCTTAATTGCCACTTATTTCTTTTTTTTAACATTCAAAAGTGCCCTTTACATTATTATCATTATTATTTTGTTCCTTTATTCTATAAAAAAATTATAACTGAGAGAAGAAATGATAGAAAAATTAATTTTAGTACCGAATAGATAAGATTTACGAGTATATTTATTTTTATTTATTTATTTTATTTATATCTTTTCCATTTTGAATCATTATCAGTGATCACTTGTGTACGTCAAAATGGAAGTGTCAGGAGGGCCTATTTCGATACCAGATTTATCGGAATAAGCCCTTCTGTAAAAGCACTTTCCGACTTAATGTTAAAGCTGGGGGTTCCATACATACATAGTCGTGTGTGAGAATTAATTAATGGTTCTTAGAAGAAACTGAGAGAATAGCATGACGCATATAATCGTTTATAACAGGTTACAATAATCAGGCAACAATGGTCTTGCACTTTCCTCCTAAATATCATTTTAGTTTTACCAAGCACCAAAAGCTCATTGCCGACGGAATATCTAAAACTAACGATTACCCTTACACCTGTACTTATTAAAAATAATATAACAACTGCATCGAGTTATTTCCGGAACATTCATTATAATTGGATACAAAACCGCTTATTACTTCTAGAGATGGTTTGGAAAACTTCCAACAGTAATATTTCTGATACCTTCCAGATGAATGTCAAATTTATATTTCATTCATCAGCATTTCTGTTTTTATTTCTATTTATATAACATGTATAACCTTTGACCTTAAAATAATATCTCGGATTAATAACTTGCTACAACTATGACGTCACTTTCAGGCAAAACACAAGATCAATGTTGGTTTCAAAGGTAACTGCTACAACACTTGAATCGTATATTATCTTAAAATTTCCACGAATTAATATATTATTCGGAATCGCATGTTACATGAGTAAATTAACAACTAAATAATGCCAACAATTACATGAATTAGAATGTTCATGTCGTAATGTTATAAATAATATTTATACTAAATGGTTTGTAGGTTAACAGTAAAAATATATGCATATATTTCATTGTATCAGCAAAATTAGTGAGTTGTATACTTTATGATGTATGGATTTTTTTTTAAAGAAAGCATACTTGTTTCAAATATTATAAGAATAATTAGTGGCCTTCATATATACAAATTTATATTTTTGGAACGGAAAATATCCGCTACAATAAAATCAAGCGACGTAAAAAAATATGACAATTTTATTTCAAAATTTTTTCTTAAATTCATTTACGGATAAAATGTGAATATGACAAATCTGTATACTGTATATATAAAGCCTGGAATTAAATATGAAAAACGGCATTAAAATATCAATTGCACAAAATAGATTGCTGTAAGAAAGCTTTTTGAAAACTTAAAAACCTATCCATCTTAATTCACTTATTATTTCTAGAACGTAAAAGAAGAATATGTATAAAAGAAATTATTTCTATTTCTTTATTTGTATAATGTTTTAAAGTTCAGTAAAAATAGATTTCACTATTGTCACAAATAATTTGTAGCCAATACAGTGTGCTGTCTTATTTCTAAAAAAAAAAAATAAATTCAAAAATTCAAAAATATATTTATTCAAGTAGGCATTTACACGCACTTTTGAATCGTCAATTATTACAATACAAAAAAAGGTCAGTGTAGTCAGTCCGTAAGTAAGCTGCCACCGGCTCAGAATGCTGCTCTGTTGAGAAGAGCCAGCCAGAAACTCAACAGTTGCTCTTTTCAAAAGAAATATAACAATAGGTGATGTACATTATAATATAAATTTTGCAAATGATTCAACAACTTAAGTTACATATTTCGATCCGCTAAACTTGAACGTTATAATAAGATTTATTTAATAATAAACAAAATCAATTTACAATTACAATAAACAATGCCTTCAAAATTCCAAACGATCTGAAACAATAGCAACGTATTCCGAAATTAAATTCAATAGTCCGGTTTCCACGTGAGCCCGCGCCAGTAACAAAGAGCTCAGGTATTTCATTACCTTTTGCTCGTTCGTATAAACATAGCTTTATGTAAACTTCATGAAAGGTCAGCATATTTTGGACGGTCAGAGAATGCCATGCTAAATGGTATTAGTCGATATTTTTTAATTTCAAAATCTCATTCTCAGCTTAACCTTCTGACATTTAAACGTTTTTTTTTTCTACAAACAATATTGGAGGTAGCAAAAAATTCTCGTTAAATTCATAGTGCAATGTTATATTAAAAACATTCTATAAAATATATAAACACGAGAAATACATTGTATATTTTTTAGAACAATGTTAAAAAAGTGAAATATAAAAGAAATTCAGATTTGATCTTGATTTATTTAAATTGCGTTGAGATTGAACGTTGTACTCCGATTACTGGTATATATATATGCTGGTATAACGTCTTTTAAGAAAAACATTAATAATAGGTTGCGTTAAGAAGCACAATAGAACCTAAGTCATCTATAAACACTATAATCTCTCCCTTCTTTCTCCACCACTTACGATTATACATATTAAAATGCTTATAAGAAGAGTAACATGAAAATAATACCACTTTTACACTGTATGTCCGTTTGTGGGATCTCCGCCGCCGCCCACCCGCCCACAAAAAGATGCCATTAAGTTTCCCTTAACATAAGTATATTGAACGTTCAGCCACGTAAGCCTAATTTTCATATAAATAAAATGATAAATAACCAGGAACGAAACCGTATGAACTGTCTAGTTTATAATAAATAACAAATAATAATAAGTATTTAATTTGCGCAGGGCGGATAACAGAGCGCATTGCGGCAACACACAATGCAGCCTTACCTACGTATTATGATAGAATATTTATGTACCAACATATTTAAATTAATTGTTTATCTATATTATTTATCACTAAAATAGATATAACTGTATACATACACACACACATACACACACACACACACACATAGATACACACATATGTATGTCTTTTTTATTATATTTAAATTAATTGTTTATCTATATCTCTATATTATTTATCACCAAAGTAGATTTACACACACACTAACACACACACACACAAATACAAAGATACACACATATGCATGACTTTTTTATTTAAATGAATGTATTATGATAGAATATTTATATACCAACATATTTAAATTAATTGTCTATCTATATCTCTATATTATTTATCACCAAAGTAGATTTACACACACACAAACACACACACACACACACACACATACATACATACATGAAATTTTTATTAAACTCAGTTTAAATGATACAAAAAGTAGTATTTTAAATATAAAAATAATTAAAAATGTTAACGTTTACCGTCAGATTAATATCATCTTAATTAAAATGATGTTGACTTTTAAATTATTCTGATGAGAATTTAACGTGCTGGAAACAGAACTATGAAAAATATTATTTTCATAGTTCTGCTTCAAGAGTCGTGGTTTTGAATTGTGATATTAAAATATATATACATATATATATAAATTATACTAAAATGGACTAAAAGGTTCATAGATAATGATTTAAATCAATAAATACCTCCATATCGACTTATAATAATTTAAAATTAATTAAAAATGTGTGTACAAGAACTAATAACTAAAATTTCATTAACACTAAACCTACCGACAATTCTTGTATACCCGTTCCTACCGCACGCCGTCAAATTGATCGGTAATTAAAAGTTATTTTATTATATAACGCAGGTAATAATGGAAATAACTAAAAGTAAAGAGTGAAGAAAATATTATATGCATATTCTAAGAATTGTCATGTAGTGTGATAACGATATTATAACGTTTAAAAATGTGTAAGTTTTACAAAAGTTTAAGAACGGTCAATTTGACCGGTCCTTGGTAGGTTTAGTGTTAATATTAAAATAATAAATCTAACAAGAATTCAAATGAGAACATTTTTAATCTCGCATCACTCTATATATTTTAGTAAGAATTCTAATTAAATTTCTCGAGACGGTAGAGTCCGCGACAATAGAACTCGACTCTACCATGATAACCTCCTTACGACTCTTGTCACGGAAGGCTAGACTACAAATTTGGAACAGCCAAAAAACAACCTTATGTCTTATATTTAAGGTTTACTTTAAATTAATATAATTTTGAGTAATTGCTTGATGAGACCTTCGTTACAGTGGATTGCAATTTAAACGTCCCAATAATATATCATAGATATTTTATCAAATAAAATTGTATTAATTATAAAAATTTATACAATTTGTAGACAATTTTGTTTACATTAACATATATATTTATTAGAATAAGAATAAGTACATTCATATATATATTTTATTTCATTAAAATATTGATGATTTGTAAACCTTTTTATAATATAAACAGTTATAAGAAATTATTGCACTAAAAGATATAAGTTAAATTCTATTGTTATTTCTATAAGACTCACAAATATGTAGAATCTTTAATAATTATAACTTATTTTATGATATGATGTAAAATTTAATTTTATACTAATTAAAAGCGAAGCATAAGTTTGACCCAAATAAGGCCTCTAAGTAAACTAATAAATCGTATTTGGCAGCCTTCCAGCCCTTACAGCAATTACCTGCACCGAATTAATAGCACCAACGTATGAGGGTAGTCGAATAATTGCATACCATACTATGACATGCTGATATTTTGATTCGATACTTTACAATTAATTTACTATATTATTACGTTTAGAATCTAATATTTATAGGTATTTGGTTCCGTTATCTATTGCTAATTGCATAATTTGTATAAAAAAAATGTGTTTTTAGCAAAAATATCAATGAAAAATCGTGATGTTATTGAAGGTTGCACTTCCGATACCAATAATTGAATTAGAAACCAAAAGAAAGCGCAATGGTTGTAATATTTTAAAAATAAAACGAAATGTAAATCTTTCACTAGTCTCAAAAGAACAACGGTTCACGACCTACATGTGAAAAGATGATGAATTTGAAAGATTGCTTATTTTTTATTGCTAGCGAAAATCAACACAATCGCAACATTTTCTTCTAATGATTATATCACAGCCAACATTTCATATCAAACCCACTCGAAATGCTTGGTGGTTAAATAATTTTCCTTACGATAAGACAAGTATCGGCTTTTATATTTAATGAATATTTTAAAGTGGAATGATATTTTCATTTATAACAAAATTCTCACCTTTATTTAGCTAAAGTAAAAAAATACAACAATGTATATTAAAGGTATGTCTTTAACCAATATGGTATAGTGATCTGCACTGGTTGCTTTGCCAAAGTTATCAAGAGCTCTCAAAATGTTATTAATTAAAGTTATGTTACTACAAACTTTGTTTCAAACAATATCCCACATAACACCAATAAAACTTTAAGTATAATAATGAACCTGGCAGAATATATGTTTATATATTAAAAGTAATTAAAAGTTGATCGTACCAACCCTTAACTGCTAATGCACTGGAAGTCTAGAAGTTGCCATAAAAATGGTAATTACTCCCCGACCTTTCCGCGGCACCCGATGACAGTAAAGTTTTATTGCCAGTAAAAATAATGTCCGTCCATCAATCGATCCATATCTTATTCAGAACGTCAAACTAAAATAAATAAACAAATATTTAACCATTATCTATGTTTTAACTGCGTTTAGGTGTAACTCTAATTCTCAGAACTAATATTGAAACATTTTGCTATTGCTTGTATTTAGCAGTTATTTTTTCTTGTACGTATTGACGTAATATATATACATATATAAAATGTTCTGTTGGTTTGTGTACGCCTCAAACTTTAATAACTGCACCGATTGATCTTAAGCTGGTTTATTCGTAAAGATACTATATTATACAGCCTTTACTGAGCCGTTGTCTTAATGAAAGGGCATTTAAAACTAATACCACCCAACAGTATGTTCTATATCTATATATTTTATTAGGTATATAAAGTTCTTTATTGTCCAAAATAATAGTTTAAAAAATTATATTTTATAACTTTTGATCTTATTTTGTAAAATTTTAACAAAGATTTGCAATTTTAACTCTTCGTTGCCTCTGTTTATGCAACTGATTTTGATATTTGACTGTTGCTAACTCTATTTTAAGAATTTGGTTTAACTAAATTATTTATTAATAAGTTATACATAAATAATAATAGTACAGGAAGTGTACACACGATATATGCCTTACAAATACTTTACCAATACAATACCAATTGTTCGAAAAAAATATCTTAATAAATATTTACTAAAATATCACTTGTCCTAATCACTATCTTATGAAGTGCTCTGATATTATCAGAATTTGAAACTAAAACACTAATACAGAAATCTTCTAAATGGAGCTTAAATTTTACCAAAAATTCAAACCTTGCACTTTCTTCCACACATTCCATAATTTGACCTATCGTCTAGATAGATAGACATATATTGGTGTTTTAAATAAGTTTTTGCGAGGTACAGACTATTTGAGCGAAGCGAGCGGAGCGCTCTACTGGAGACTTTTTCACATTCTTTGTCATAAATAGGCTTGAAAACTACGTGATGGAAAATTATGAAATTTTGCAATCAAAAAGACACACATTAGGAGATGGTTTAAAGAAAAATTTTAGAAAAATGTCATGTCGTTGAGGAATAAACGTCAAAAAACTGATATCCCATTGAAGACAATGGGAAACGATGAGTCATTGCACTGGGCTCGCTTCTCTCAATATGCAATCGGCACCCGAGATTTCGCGAACGCAGCAAGTCGAAATTGAGGGCCCCTAATATGTTGTTGTGTGTTTTTTTATGTACATTCGATTCAATTAACACAAGTGTGGAAGACTACTTCTTCTGTGGAAGACAATGAAGGATTGGGATGTTGTTATAACTTCAAATGACTTCAATGTTGGCGAGTTGAAGTCATCTATTGAAACCATGAGAAAACAAACATCAAGATTCCAACAATTCTATCAACATCAGCTGAGATTAAAACAATAAAAACTTTTATCGATACACAAATGAAAGATAAAGAAATATTAATTTTACCGATAAAACACTAGAGCAATGAATATAATAAAATGTAAGTAAAAGTACAACATATTTATAATCTAGAATGATTTAATGGCGCATATCTTCAAAAACAAATAACAAACTTTTATTTTTATAAAAAGAAGTGAAAACATTGATAAAAATATATCAAGAACTTTGATCATGTTTTGAAATATCAGTTATATATGTTTTATCGTTTCCAATAACACAGCACCAGTCCCAAGACCAGAACTATTCAGTCCTCGGCCAACATTGCGAACTTTATGAGACCCGAAAACTGACTCTGCCTCTGAAGTCTAAGCAACATCTGAACCCTTTTGTCTACAAATTTTAATCAATTGTAGGTGATGGAAAACTATAAAGAAGCACAAGATAAATTTCCTATGGCAACAGTGCGTAAATTTATACACTCGGTTCAGACAGATTAAACGCTTGTCAAATAGGTGACAAAAGTTTCCATTTCGTACACAGAAGCTTTATTACCATAATTTTACACCGCTTCATACAAAAATAATGCATTTTTATTTTAATAAGAAGAGCCGGTCGGAAACTCAACAGTTGCGCTTTTTAAAAGATATTTAACAATCTTAGCGGTATACGTTATACTATCAACTCTGCAAATGAGTCGACAACTTCATTTCCACACATTTCGATCCATTAAATATTCTTGAACGTTATAATAAGATTTATTTAATAATACACTTTTGATTTTAGATTTAAAACCAAGAAAAGGAAAGTCTAAGATATCTTGTGGAGTTTTATTATAATATATGCGTATACTCAAACCCATGAAGGATTTGTTAACTTTTTGAAAACATAATTTTTAACGTTACGAGTTTATTTTTATTTCTCGTATTTATACCGTGTCTGTCACTGTTTTTTATATAACTATTTAAAATTCGTATAGATAATATGTTATTATATATGTATTGAGTAGCGACTGTGAATACTTACCTATATCTTTAAAAACATGCATTAATAAAATATAAATAATTTACAAAATAAACTTGACATTAATTTTATTAAACATAACAATAATAATACCAGAGTTTAACTACTTATCTGATATCAGTTTATAAGCAAACTTATATACTCCGTATTGACTTGTGTGTTATGGCTGTGCAGTCATAATATTTTATATAAATATAATTAAACCATTCTTTAAATATTTGATAATTATTATTCAAAAGTGTTATCAGACTTGGGAAAAATTTTAATGCGATCTCAACTTTTGCTGGTCTTAAATTGCTTAAGAGGGAGACATATTAAATTTAAGCTTTCAGTCAAAATTCTCAAAGATTTTACAGAAAAAAAAGTTCAAACGAATAAAAGGTACATAATTTAAAATATTGACATTTGTGCTTAAATTCAATTGGCAAAAAAAGAGCGAAATATCCGACAAAAAATGTTATGATTGATTAAAACTCTTATGATAATCCTAACAACAATTTCTTTTATTATATGTAACTAACATCTAACAAGATGTAACTTAATATGCTAATACCAAAAATATTACTATAACATACAACGCCATCTAGCGGCTAATAATGAATATGATATACAAGATCTTATAGATTCAAATCGCTCTTTTGGAACAAAATCTATCAGGGAATCTACAGTTTTGAAGGATTAGAACAAATCCATAAACTATGGAAAAGTCAATTACATTCTAGAAAAAATAATTTACCTTTTAAGAAAAAAAATGATGCTCTTAAAACAGGAAAAGGGGAAATATATTCTATTTAGTCTAATAACTATTTCTACTATCACTACTATTACAGGTAAAAAAAAACATATTTTTTTCGTTCTCTTTAAAACTCGAAATTACTGAAATATTATTCAAGTATGTAATCGTATACTTTGTTTGCAATAAGATACTTTGAAACTCGAACTTTTTATTCGATAAAATTCGTTATAAATGAATCAGTATTTACGACAAACGCAAATTATATAATTAAATGAACTTACCTTTATATTTGTCGACAGGATTCTTAATAGAAACAATATTACAGTGTACATTTACATTACAGTAAAAATATTACTACGTTATTTAGATAAATCTCTTTATCTTGAGAATATTTTATATTATCTTAATGTAGATAAATTATGAAGATATCAAAACAATATAAGATATAAAGACATAACAATTTAAATAAATATGAAATAAAAAAAAATCTCAATATCTATATATATATATATATAAGCGATTTAACACTCACTGACTCATCACGAAATCTCCGAAACTATCTGTCTGATTAACTTAAAATTTTACATAGTTACTTCTTTTGTGACGTAGACGTCCACTAAGAACGGATTTTACGGAATTCCTATCCCAATGGATATCAACTTTTTGCAATTCGCCAAGTATTAAACCTGTAGGAGCTATACACTTAACGCGGAAGTAAGAGTTACTATAGCAACGGTTACCATAGCAACGATTACGATGACAACGGATAATATGGCAAAGGTTGCCATAGCTATCTAAGTTCACATCCAAATTAGCAGTGTGCCCAGCAAAGCGAGAGGAAATCAGGAAATATATATATATATAAAGGTGATTCCATGAAACAGGGCAACTTTTAGCCATTTATCGCTTTTGAACTTATGAATAGTGTACATAATGTTCGTTTTTTTTATATATTTTGTAAATTTGGCGGTCTACGGGTTGACGGACATTGTTAGGGATTGTTTAAAATGAAATAGTTGAAATATAACACAAATTTACGTTCAATCACTTTTATATTTATAACATACGAGTAGCTAGCTGTTTATTCTCTATGCTCTGCTGCTGCTATGCTGTTTAGGCTCTATGTGAGACTTTTCGCATCCCATGTCCGGGGTTGGCATGAAACAGCTTTACCGATATTTATGTAATTTTCACATTTATAGCGATGGTTATTGCAATACTTTATAAAAAAAGGGAAAAAAACTCATGTGGTAGAGGAATAATCAACCAAAAAATGATTTCACTATGTAATATTTGATATTCTATATTTTTTACCTGTCGATTTCATCTTTGAACGCTGAATTGAAGATCGCTCAACTCGATGAACTCTACCGAGATTTTGCGAGCGCAGCGAGTCAAAATAGAATTCCGGTTCGTGCCCCTAGTTTAAAAAATATTATACTGTTTTCTGGGTATTAATCACTCAATTTATGCACATTGTGCCTTTGTGCATATTAGGAATTATGTACAAACAAAACATATAAGCTCTTTTTAGTATAATCAATAAAATCAATCTTAGACATTTCCAGTAACAAAATAATGATTTCTGTAATATAAACTAATTAAGCTATACTTCGTACTTTGTTTTGCTGTTCTCCTAATAATAAATACCCTCATTTTTCGTAAACATTAAGCATCTTTTTAAATTTATAAAACAACCTATCGGCGATATCGTTCTCTTATTGAATTAGTGTACCATCTTTATAACCTATTTTAGGACTTGTACCGTCAACTCTCCCTCATCATACATCATAACGCAAGCAAATTGTAACATAACTATATTAATATTTTTAGACTTCAATTGGACCAAAAGAAAATCTGCCATAACTTCTTTTGAAATAATACCTGGTTTTTTTTTTTTGCTTGTCCGCAATTATCTTTTTTGCATATATTTTGTGCGGGCTAGAATAACCTAGAACATCCTCTTCAGAATCTTTGTGAGCAACATACATTCATTCTTCATTCACATTTGTCCAGATTGACTTTTAGGTATGACTGCTTTCTTTATCTTATTCTTTTGTTTGGCTTACTTGTATTTTTTTAATTGTGCGTAAGCTTTCTTTTAATTCAGTAATAGTAGCATATTTTTTTTAGCGTTCGATTTTTTAAATTCCGTTGCCATGGCTTCTTCTTTGGCTAATTTGTCTAAGGTCGGCAAATTTGGCCAATTAGAACGAGTTTATGTTTATTGTCCTATTAATTTGTAATTCTTCTAATTCTTTATCAGATAAAGTAGTATTTTGATCAATGTAATTATTACAGATTTGTTCCTTTTTCTTTTTGATTATTTTATAAAGAGGTGAGTACTTCTTAATTTTTTTCTACATCGTTTTTTCTCACTTGAGTTCATTTCATTTACACATTTTTTTTCTGTCCCTTTTCCTTCTTTTATGATACTTCAGTCTTTCCTTCTCTTTGGGTTCAGCCAACTCTCTAACTATTATTCTCCAAACGTACTTTCGCAGCAACAAATTTCAAATAGTTATTACTTTTTTAATTAATTTGACCGTTTTATAGCTAGCATGTTATTGTTACAAAAAACATTATTATTTATAAGACAACAACGAAAGAAATAATTAGTTTAATATACTTAGTTGTATAAGTGTGCGGTAGTTTCTGGATTTAACATCAGTTCCTAGTTGACATCTAAAGAACATAGTGCTTTAAAATAAAAAATCCATAATCTTAATATCATTCGATGACAAGACAGATATATCACTTAAAATCTTTTTTTTATTTTTTTAAACAAATGTGTGCTAATCAAAATAATATTACTTACTGACTGATGTTGAAAAAGCACGTGCTCCCACAGAATAAGCCGCGGTTGCATTGTCTACAAAATGGCGAATGAGAAGCGACTTGCGTTCGTGACTACCGTCATGTCAAACTTAACTTTCATTCAATCTATTGCTCAATTTAGCTTATAATTTTAAAATCCTTATACCTTTAGACAGTGATGGTAATAGTTGCAGACACTGATTAAATTTGTTTAAATGTTATTATTTTCTTTTTTGATAAATACCTGATCATTATATTTAAAAACAGCTGTGAGTAGTTTAAAAGTGCTTTAAGCATTTTTTTATTATCAAAAAAAATCGATACATAACGGCTAGGATCTAGAAATTTAAGATCATTGGAAACCTTAAAAGATAATAATATATTTTTACTTTCAACGTAGCGATGGTATTTGCATGCATTTTAGTGAGTTTCCTAGCAACTTAATAATTAAAATATCTTGAATTTAATAATCTTATAATATAATACATACTACATAAATACATACGAAGGTTGAAACAAATACAAATAGAGTTTTAACTTACAATAAAACTTACCTATTATTTTTCCAAAAGACATCCGGAATCCAGGTAATGTCTACCTGGTGAATCTCGAGTTATAATGAAGGTAAGATCATTCGTGTTCAAGTCTATAGTATCGTATACACAGTCCAAAGCAGTCCATGGGTGACTCAACAGCTTCCATCCTGATTGTCGGTAATTAGCCGTATCAGTCTTTGAACCAAAGCGAGGCCAAAATATTATTGAATTGCCTTGGTTGATGGTGATTGATATACCTGCCATCTTCAACAGTCAGGAGCGTTAGATCATGAACTCTGCGCCCTGACGATAAAAGCAGTAAAATCGCTGTACGTCTCAAAACGCGGTACAAGTTAGTCACGTCCGGAATATTATGCATTAAATGTTGTATTACTAATTTAGGATCCCATATAGGAGGCATCACAGTCTTTTCCTTTGCTATGGAAATTGCTTTTAGCATGTGCTTAATAAAAAAGTCGGTGGAATAGTCGGCTCTTCTAGAAATATTAGTAAAATTTGTGACAACTGATTTATGAACTAATATTGTTTTATATGATAAACCTTCGTCATTGTGCAAGTAGTCCAAGTATCGAGCGACTTCCTGTGGGTTAGGATTGTTGAAGTCGACTGCGTTACTGGTGCACCAAATCTTCCACTTTCGCCAGGCAGGTCTATACGTCTTAATGGTCGAATCTCGCCAACTAGAAAGAAACAATTGTTTTTCCCGAGGAGACCAATGGTCAATCATTTCTGTCCACCCAAAATCAACCAAGCCTCTAATTGAATTTGATGTACATTCGGTGGATGTGCTCCGGTCACTGTGTATTAACACTTGTTGAATGTCCGGAATCTGGTAAAGTACCTGCAGGCTGCGGCGCTGAAGGTCTGCCATCCAGAATACTTTTTCCCATCTCGGTGCTATTAGTATGTAATAACCTGTCGCTGTGTTCAACTGAGATAGCACCCGAGGAATAAGATTCGGAGGTGGAAAAACCCAGGCTAGGTTGTACTTCCACTGTTGGCAAAATGCGTTGTGAAAAACTGCCTCCTGGTCCAAGATGTCTAATGTCACATACCTCGGAACCACATGAGCCGTTTTCGATGCCAATAAGTCGATCTCGGGCGTTCCCCACATGTGAAAAATTTTGTGAGTTGCCTGACGTTGCAAATGCCATTCTGGACAAGGCTTCATTCTGGATAGAGCGTCGACTTCGCAATTGTAACGGCCTGGAAAGTATTGAGCCGTGATGTGCATGTTCAGGTGATCCATGATCTGCAATATCTGACGCGTTAAATTCAGGAGTGTTTTTGACCTGGTTCCGCCCTCCTTGTTTATGTAGGACACTACAGTACGATTGTCCGTTAACAAAAGCACATGAGAGCATAGCAACTGATCTTGTGCATAGACTATTGCCTCGTGGACCGCAAACAGCTCTTTGAGATTGACATGCCATGATTGCTGAATTATTGTCCACTGGCCTGAGACTTTCATTTGCCCTAGTTGAGCTCCCCAGCCTATATCCGAGGCATCTGTCGTCAGATTATGCGTTATCGGGTTTGAGTGTATCGGTAGAGAGCCCGAAGCAGCCATCATCCACCATTTCATGTCTGGAATTACACTGTCTGGAATTTTTAGCTTTTGATAGGGACAATGCTTGGGAAGGAAACGGCTGTAGTATTGCATTGACCGGCAGTGTAACCTTCCCCGACGAATGCAAAACGTGGCAAAGTTGAGCCTCCCCAAGAGAGATTGTGCTTGCTTGAGGGACCTACTGCCAGTTGCAATGTGCTGTTGAAGTGCCATGCGGAGCGTTAGGCACTTCGGTTCCGACAAGGACTTCATGTTGAGTATTGTGTCCCACGTAACACCTACAAATTCTAGACGTTGAGTCGGAACCAGCACAGATTTGTCGAAATTGATCACCCAGCCTAGTTCCTTTAGCATATTCACGATGAAATCCACTTGATTGCTCAGAAGATACCTGGACTGATTTGCTAGTAAAAAATCGTCTAGATATACTACGCACCTGATGTTGTGCCGTCGTAGATATTCGGCGATCCAGTTCGTTAGCGTCGCAAATATCCGAGGCGCTGAAGACAGACCAAATGGCAGGCACGTCATTTGTAGAAGTTCGCCATTGTAGCTGAGCCTCAAGAAACGCCGGTGTTCTTTCGCAATGTTTAGATGAAAGTATGCCTGGCTTAAGTCTATTTTGGCCAGCCAATCGCCTTCTTGCAAGAATGTTGGTACTCGAAAGTGGCTGACCAACTGAAACGGTTTCACTTGAACAAATAGATTTAACTGTTTGAGATTGAAAATTGGCCGAAATGAACCGTCTGCTTTCGGAATTAGAAAAAACGTTGATAGGAAACTGGGTGTTAACTCGGCTCTTTCTAATATTTGCGTGTCTCTCATGTTTTGAATTTGTCGAGACATTTGAGTGCTTTTCTTGGTTTGAAAACATTTGATTACCGCATTGGTAGGCACTATCAGAGGTGGTTTCATTATGAAAGCTATACGAACCCCATTTAGGATTCTGCGGATGTAGTCCGGTGCACCCAGCTTGTTCCAAGCATGTTGATATAGCCTTAGACAGCCGCCTTGAAATTTTATATAGTCATGCATTGTTATTACTTGACGTGAAGTTAGATTTGGTACCCTTGTGTTCGGGAGCGGATGCATTATTGTTGAAAGACTTTTTTCCTGATGACTTCCCTCGGCCTTTACCTTTGTAATTTGTACCACGGGGTCGAAAAAATCTTTCAGGTCGCGGCTTGTTATATGTCGATTTTGCACCACTTCCTTGAGACGTTGGAGGTTTAGATTGTGTCGCCAGTGGTTGTCTCGGTGAGGCTTGTACCTGTGAACACATAGATAGTTTTTCCGCCCCCCCCCCCAATTTTTTGAATATAGTTAGTCAATAAATTCTCTTCAAATAAATATTCTGCTGTTGGGGGTATCTTCTCTATTGGTGCACAATAAAATTGATCTTGTATTTGTTTTAATAAGATTCCTCTACGGGACTGTATGCAGTCGGCACGTCTACCGCAAACAATTTGTAAAATATCGTCCGTAATCTTATTATACTCAGAGTCCTTGCTAAATAATGATTCGATTTTATCAAATAAGGACTTGGGACTTAAGGTAGTATTAGCGTCACACGACCAATCTACTAATTGTTGTAAAGTTATATTAATTTGCTCTTTTTGTGATATCAACGCATTTGATAGGGCAGCAAAGCTTCGTTCTAAAAGAAGTAAACGAGAATTTTCATTCGAAACATTAGAAGCAAAACGTCTTAATTCATCATTGATATTTAATTCTACGAAACCGGGGGTAGACCAATATTTCTTTTGTTGCTCATAAAAACGTATACCGTTCCAGTCATTACATTTAAATCTTTGTATTTGATTCAATTTAAGCAAATGAGATTCTCGATGTAGCATATATTGGGTCTTTAATGTTGGTGGACAGCTCGGACAAATTTAATTGAGGTTTTACAGTTTCGTTGACAGATTGAGTTTGAGGAGGTTGCAAGGAAAACTCATCTACAAAATTGTTAACTTCCTCACTATTAATGTTAGGCGTGAGCGAAACTTGTAAATTCCGGTTATTATTACTTTGAGTAATAAGACTCGTCAATAATGCTACTTGCTGAGAAAGAAATTGGAATTGCATATCACTTACGTTTGGCCGGGATCGTTTTTCCTTTTTACCATTCCTCTCTGAGCTGGATTCTCTCGAGGAGCTTTCAGTACCTGAGCTCGATGAACTTCGTACACGTTTTCTCGACTCACCGTCATTATCACGATTCATTTCGAAGGAAGGAATATTTATTCACTTACTTACGTACACTCTTAATACACTAATTTAAATAAGAATAAAATATAATGTTAAACTATACCGTTGTTTTCGCTACGAAAGACGACGCTATAATGAAAGTAAGATCATTCGTGTTCAAAAAGGAGGACGCTAGTTCCCTCCAAAACTTAAATCTAGAGGGCGCTAGCATCGCCAAAACTGCGGAGGAAGGAAGTTACTAGACTCATAAAGCTAAAAAGACAGGTGCTTGACTCAAGATGGATTCCGGATGTCTAAACGGAATAAATAATATAAAGTTAGTGCTATTATATGTAAGGAACAAAGTATTCACTGCGTGCTCTCACGAGGATATTCACAAATGCGTTCCTAAAATATTTGTAGTGTAATAGGAGCCTCCCTGTTACACAACAAATTCCAGTTCTATGTGAAGTGAAGTGAAGTAATTAGATATAAATTAGTATGAATGAATCCTAGTAGCTTCTAAGGTTACGTGCTATCTCCCACATTATTTCTTTTGCATTATTGAGCGAAGCAAGTCGAGCTTTCTAATGGAGACTTTTTCACATTCTTTGTCACGAATAGGCTCGAAAAGTTCTTGACGGAACATACTATTTGACATTTTCAATCGAAAAGACACATAAGATGGTTTAAAAAAAATGGAAATGGAATTGGAATAATTTCATGTCCTTAAGGAATAATCGTCAAAAAACTGATATCCCATTGAAGTAAAGGGGAAAAAATTTTGCGCGACAAATTTAATGTACAATGAAATTTCCTACATTACCGACATTGTCCACAACGATGAGTCATTACACTGTGCTCGCTTCGCGCAATATGCAAATGGCACTCGAAATTTCGCGAGCACAGCGAGTCGAAATTGAGGGTCTGTTGGCGCCCCTAGTTTTATGATAATTACCTGTGGATTTTCCAATTGTTGATGCACTAATAAGCTGTATAGTCATTTCGTAAAGGAAAAACATTAATGAGTTCATAAGTAAAGTTGTCTTCTATTGTCTCTGTACTATATATCAAATGATATTGCTAGCTTTTTACGTAATACGAGTTAAGATGAATATTTATTAGACACTACTGTCCAAATTTAAATCTATAATTTTAATACATAGAAAATTTGAATTGGAGGACTAAATATATAAATATCTTTTGCTGTTACGGATTTATTTGTGCTAGAAATTACTATTAAAAATAAAATGAGCTAAGAAGATGAAACGAAATTTGAAATATAATTGAGTTAAGTCCATGTAATATATTTTACTAACTTTTAAAATTATTTTAAATTTTATTTTAATTGTTCACGCTCAAACTCTAATTGGTGGATCTTTCATATTCATAAAATGTATAATTATTATTATGGCTCTTAATGCTATAGCCTTTGTCCGAAAATAGGTTACATATGTTATTTTTTCAATCGTATATAACAAAATACTAAATGTATATTTTTTCCTTATTTCTAAATACTTTGTAATATTTATTACTGGCAATATTATTACGTCACTTGTGAATGTGGCAGTTGTCATAAATATTGATCAATAAAGAAAATACTATTACGATTGCGAACATTTCTAATAAATGTGTATAATTTCTTTTGGACTAATCATACAAGATATTAATAGAGAAGTAATAAATTGAACCTACAATGGCTAGCATACCTTTAATGTATGCTCAAGAAGATTGTGAGCTTGGTGGAAAGGATAATATCGAGGTAAGTTTTAGTATTATAAGTGTTACGATATAGTAACGTTCGTCACGACTCACGACCTTCAGTATTTACACTATGGTTTTGTTTATTAAAAAAAAAATAGTTTAGAGAAATTAATAACAATTCCAACTATTACGAGTTATAAAAATTTAATAGAAACAATGTTAGAGCCCCCTTGTTAACAATTGTATATTAAATTGTTGTGTGGAATAGATGTCTCTTGGTCTTCATCTATAAAATAATATCAATAACATTAAAAATGATATTTGGAATATTTTATGGTAATAAAATTATTGTTAAGCAAATTTAAACTTTATAATTGAATATGATAAACAACCACACAATAAATTAGTTACGTTTCCTGAAAGATAAGATAAGTATGTTTTCTGAGATCATATATATTTAAAAAATTTATATTGCTTATGGTATCAGACAATAAGCAAAAGCACCTCTTTTATGTATTTTAGCCATCAGGTGATTAGAATTATTATAATTATTGCCACATGAAAAAAATTAACACATTTCAAGTCAAACATACACTTTGTGAAAACTTTATCTTGATAGCACAGCAAATATGACCTATATTATTTTAGTATTTTTCTTTTTTATATGATAATATGAATTCCTCCATTCATAATGTTATTTTTTAACTGATTATACAAAAGTATAGTATTTAAAAATTGCAACACTGCATCACATTTAAACAAAAATCAAGCAATTTTGTATGGATCTAAAAAAAAACTGCAGTGAAAAAAAAATTAAGCTTGTAAATGATTGTAATGGTCATCCAAGCATTACTTAAACATTTGTGAAGAGATTTATTTTCATTGAAATTAAATGATGTTTAATAATATTGCAATCACCCATGCATAGGTACAAACATCCTTAATAAACAACAACAAAATGTATAGAATAATTACTGTGTCATATCTGTAACACTATGAATCTCTCTTTTGTCTCTTTTCGGAATATTTTGTCATAAACATTCACTACAGTATATACGGATAATTTTTATAATGAAAATGATTATTTAAAAAGAAAATACATATTTATAGTCCTTACAAATATTATTAAACTACTAACAATACTAAAAGATGAAATAGCTAGGGTTACTCTTATATTATGTTGTTTGCTATTTACTGAAATTTACATTGCAGAATGATTTTGGCTATCGCAATAATGTGATGAATGCTGAAAAGGAGATCAGGCTCGGCTTCATCCGTAAGGTGTATGGACTGCTGACTGTGCAACTATTGACTACAGTGGCCATTGCTGCAGTGTTTCTCCTAGTTAAGCCCGTGCAATTGTTTATTCATCAGAAGTGAGTTGTTAAGTTATATATCTATATTTAAGTTAGATTTAATTTAATCTAAATAATATTTAATTCATTCTTTTAGTGACTGGATGGTATTCATAGCGTTTATCTTGAGTTTGGTGACTATGTTTGCACTCATCGCAAAGAGAAAGGACTATCCAGCCAACCTGTACCTATTAGCCGCATTTGTAAGTACAATTAATTTGTTATTCGAATAAAAGACATTAAAATATATTAATATGTTATTTTTTGCATCATTTAGACTGTGATTCAAGCGTACACTATTGGTGTTGTTGTGTCCTATTACGACACATATGTGGTGCTCCAAGCTCTGGTATTAACATTGACTGTGGTATTCTCATTGACTCTCTTCACTCTCAACACAAAACGTGATTTCTCTTTCATTGGATACGGGTAAGTCAATTAATAATTCATGCTTTGTTGCCTAGTCTTCTAAGTTTACAATATATAAAAATTATTAGGAATTTTAATATAGATACATTATAAAACTTCCATATTTAAAAAACTATATAATTGTATGTCAAAGATTTAATTTATTAAACTACATGGTAAAATAAGTGACAAAAATATGGCCTTTACTTTTAAGCCATGAAATTATAAAAAAAAAAATTAAGTATATTTGATAACTCCAGGATGTTTTTGTATTGTAATCTGTTTTGTTGTCCTTAGCCATAATTGGATATTTTTATTTATTTCAGTCTCGTGGCCGGACTCAGTGTGCTTATAATTGGAGGGATTATCCAAATTTTCCTACAGAGCTCCTTGTTTGAGATTGCTCTGTCCTTCACCGGAGCTATCTTCTTCAGTCTGTTTTTGATCTTTGACACGTCACAGATGATGACCGTTCTATCTCCCGAAGAGTACATCCTGGCTACCATCAATCTATACATGGACATCTTGAACCTGTTCCTATACATCTTGAGGATTCTCAACGAGCTGAACAGGAATTAAAATCCCATATATATATATATACATCAAAATGTCCACTAAATGACATTCCTTTTGAGTTGTATTTCTTTAAAATCAATCTTGAAATCTGAAATCTTGTGTTGTATGTATTTCTGTATCAGTATTAAATATAACATGTATCTGTCCGTAGCTCGTGAACATTTGAAGGCTGTGAAGTATGTGAAATGAAATTGGTACCATGAATTTTCCAGATATGAAATATTAATCTATTTTCACGAATACATATTATTGAGCTTAATAAATTTTATTTATGTGTTTGTTGTCTTTTATTTAAGTTAACATCTGATGTGAACAATTTTGATGACAAAAAAACATTAATTTACAACATCATTACATTATTTTGATATCGGATTTGATTAACTAAGTATATTAGATTTATAACAGGTAATTAAAACTTTTATTTTTATTAATAAGAGTGTTTTAACTCACCTAAGACATTGGTGGCAAATTTTGTTATGTGACGGTTTTTAAATAACTGCTATTATTTTAAAATTAATACAGCATTTAATATAATTAGGAAAAACTATTTAATTTCCACTGTTTTTTTTCCACAAGCGTTTAATTTAATGTAATACTAATATGAAAAACAAATTTATTTTCCAGTAACTTTCACTGATGAATTAAGGGGGTCATCCCATGTGATGGGCTCAAAAAATCGATTTTTTTTTTTTTCATAAATTTCTTTCTTAACATGTCTAGAATACGGTAGTAAAGTGATTTTCGAAAATTCGATGTCGTTTTAAAGATACAGCAGGTAGTAGAAGCAGCTGTTCGAAGCGCTGAGTTGGCAGTCGGAGTCCGGGCCTATTGTGTACGGTCGGCTTTATACCTGGCACCCTTTATGTAGATACTGTTTATACGTGTTTCTACAGGCTTGAACAGGAATTTCTATAATTATTAAATATTTTACTACAGTTATTTCAGTCTTGGTTGAACTTCGAAGAGTGCAACAACTACAAAATATTATTTTTAATAATGAGTGGACGGAAAGGAAGTACGAGTGGAAATGTTCATCCTGGTCGTAATAAAAAAAGAACGTTTTCTGGAAACCGTTTTACCACCCAAAATGAAACGGAATTTACATCAGCTTCGGCGAAAAAACTCAAAAATAGCATGAATATGGAGGTTCCCATTGTTTCGAATTTCGCGTATTGCATTTTGGAGTTTGTTTCTGTATTCGCTGCAATTTCTGAAAAAGTGATATGCAAAACTTGTAAAAGTGATGTGTCTATTTCGCAATCAAGTTTCCGAGGGTTAGGTTTTAAAATTATTTTATCATGTGAGTGTGAAAAACAGATAGTTATAAACTCGGGCCCGTTGATCGAGAATGCATTTGAAGTTAATCGCCGGTTTGCATTTGTGATGCGATTATTAGGAATTGGTCACGAAGGAATAAATCTTTTCTGCAGCTTAATGGACATATGTTCGGGTATTGGAAATTCAACTTATACTGCACTACTGAAAAACATTCATATAGCCACATCGTCACTGTGTGAAACTTTGATACTGAACTGTGATAAACCACCTCTAATACCAAAAGTACAAACAGTTATCAAACCTGTTTTCGAAGATTTGTCAAAAGATGAATTATTAATTCGTTGTTTAGGAGCAGAGACACAAAACAATAACGAATCTTTGAATTCGTTGATTTGGACTTTTGCTCCTAAGCATCTCCATTCTGGTCCCAAGATAGTTGAAATTGCTAGTTACTTATCAGTTATCATCTTTAATGAAGGTTTTGAAGGTGTTTTAAAAGTAATGTCGGTTATGGGATGCCCTATTGGCCGCGAATCCCATACTTATGTTGAGAAACGTGATGAAAAGCGAATCTCACGTTCTGAGCGGCGCGTAAGTGATGCCGTTAAACAAGCCAGGATTGACTCAAGAGCTGAACAATCTGCTTTGAAAGAGTTTCAAGAAGAAGAGGAAGGAATGCTCTATGGACCGGGCATCGCCGATTGAGAGTAAGTTGAGATTTTCATAGTTAAAAGCGAACTTGAAACTTTAAACGCGTTTTTCTAAAAACTCTGTTTTTCAAACTCTCCTCCATCATATCTTAAAAACGGCTCCACCGAATAACTTGAATCTTGAAGCGTTGGATTCAGCACATTCAAACGCATGGAATGAACTAAGGACAATCAAAAATTCTCAAAATTTCGATTTTTTTATAGCAAAAAACAAACAAAAAAAACCCAAAATTTACGATTTTTTTTTCAAATATCTATCAAAAGTCCAATTTTTGGTATATTCATTTGATGATAGTTCATTCCGTGCATTTAGGCTCACAGATTAAAACGCCGCCTACTTTTTTTGTTTCAGATAAGCCAATCAGCTGGAATCGTGGAGGAAGTGCGAGTCCATTTTTTCGAGACGGCCCTGTTCAGACCCCTGTAACTCATGTTCTACATTATATTTTTAGCTCAAATTTTATACTGATACTGCCAAAATATATGTTAATAAATTATAATAAACAATAAAGCTCTATCTATTTACTGGTCGTAGAAAAAAAATCCTAAAAAATCCCTAAAATACAGGCCGTCACATGGGATGACCCCCTTAAGTGAACCAATATATTTTACCAAACAAATATATACATAGCATATATAATTTAATTATTTTATCAGTAATTATTGAAAAATTCATCACATTAACCATATTTTATCTAAAAATAAAAGTAACAAGTCTCAAACAACTTTACTAAACGTAAAACACAATGCAAGTTACAATATACACGTGAAATGGTAGTTCATATGAATAAATTACAAATGACGATGAAAATTTTGCTAAAATTATAATGAGCTTTGGATAAATTAGGCCGAGGGCAGAAAATATAAGTTATGTTAATATTAAAATGTTTTGAGAAAGAATTGTTTTTAATTATTCATTATTAACAATGAAAATATTGATATTTCATTACATATAAAGTTAATCAGATTCTATTTTTTTCCTATGATTTCTTGCTCCTTGTGCTTCTCTTGGATGATGCGACCTCCACTCTCTCTACTTCACTCTTATCTTCACTGGATACACAATTATGTAACTCTTGATGAATCTTTAAGTAATATACATCACTAAATGTTTCTTTACACTGCATGCACTGTAATTCCTTTGAATCATTTGACTCCACTTGGGTTTGAGGCCTGAAAAATAAAAATGTTTATAACAAAACTAGCTTGTAGTCAGCGGCTTCGTCTACTACAATAACTAATCAAATTTTATTTTATTTTTGACACCGCCATCTATTGGAAACTTTTAGAACTTAGAAGTAAAACCTATATATATATATATGTATATATATATATATATATATTCAAAATCGAGCTAACACTATTATATATTTAAAGTTGGACCAAATAATAAATATCTAGAAAACGTCATTGAAATTGGTTTAATGGTTTTGGTGATTAGTGCAAACGAACATCGTGCAAGGATTCCTATATATACTAGGGGCGCCAACAGACCCACCCTCGCGAAATCTCGGGTGCCGTTTGCATATTGAGCGATGCGAGCCCAGTGTAATGTGTCATCGTTGTGGACAATGACGGTAATGTGGGAGATTTCATTGTAAAGCAAATTTATCGCACAATTTTTTTTTCCCATTGACTTCAATGAGATATCAGTTTTTTGACGATTATTCCTCAACGACATGGCATTTTTCAAATTATTTTTTTTTAAACCCTCATCTAATGTGAGTCTTTTTGATTGCAAAATTTCATAATTTTCCGTCAAGTAGTTTTCGAGTCTATACGTGACAAAGAATGTGAAAAAGTCTCCAATACAGCGCTCCACTCGCTTCGCTCAAAAAATATCCTAATCAATGATAAACAAAGTAGTGATAGAATTACCTTAAAACATCACCCAGAGTCTTATGTTTCATTTGGCTAGCCACTGCCTTGCATGTCCGTCTGTGTCTAGTCAGCTGGGCAAATGTATCAAAACTCTGATTACATCCGTAACACACGCTCTTGTTGTGACATGTTTCATGAACCATTAGATCAGTTGATGTGGAGAAACCTGCAACCAAATAAATTATAAAACATATTTCTTAATGATATTTAAAATAATGAAGGCATTAATGAATAAATTTACTATTACATGCAACAGACCAACATCCAGTTAATTAATTCATTCTCATAAAAGTATATATATATATATATATATATATATATATATATATTAATTTTTGATGTATATATCATGTTGTAATAATCCATGCACTACACTTACATCTCCTACATATAGCACATATATAATTACATTTTTTCTTCAGCGGAGACGCACCACCGTTTGTCTTCCGTTTAACAGATTTGTATGAATGTTGTGCAATCACGTGGGCCTGGAAACATACATTATTATATACAACTATCAAAACATTATCCCATTATACAAGGCACTTTACTTTGAACAAGCTATGCCCTTTGCTGTGACTTCATTTGTGAGGAACATGTTTTTTAAAATAAATGTAAACTAAGACACTCTTTATTTGAATCCAGATGGACAGAAAAAAATATTTTTTTGTTTATATTTAGATTCTATATATATTTTAAAACTTATTAAAAAGTTGGTAATTTGGAATTACAAACGGACACTTCAATTTCATTTATATGTTATAAATAATATTAACAATAACTATAGGACAATTAATTTCTATCTAAATAATAATAATATCAACCTTAAGTCCTGTGACACTGTTAAATGCTTTGGCACACAGCAGACACTCCAAAGGCAGGTCTGATGACTGAGGATCATTATCTTCATCAGATTGAGGTTCCTCTTTGACATCAACTCTCACATCCTGGAAATTATAAATTCTATATATGTATAATGGAAAGAGAGTTTTTTTATGATTTATCTTAGATTTAAATAATTATTTGAGCAATAAAAGATATGGAAAGGAAATTGATAAATAGATTTAATTTGTAAGCAAAGTTAAATTACATTTGATACATTTTAACTATATAATAACTCACATTCCCTTCACTAACAGTGTCTCCATTCGTTACATGTGCTTCACCGTCCTCTTGCTGATTGTGTATGGAACCTACAATTTAAAAATTATATTTGGCATTAAGACAAAATTTTCTTGTGTATATATGTATGTATGAATATATATGTGTATATTTCCTATCAGTTACAATAATTGTACTCAATAAGAGTTAAACTTCTGCAGTTACCATTTAAAAAATGGTATATAATTTTTTAAAGATATCTAACAAACAAAAGTTGCAAGTAACTTGTAAATGCCCATACATTTTTATTATGCAGTAACATGAATTCTATACAGTGCAACCTTGATATAATGGTACTGAAGAGAATTTAGAAAATATTTGTTACATCACATAATTTGTTAAGTAGCAATTAAGTTGGTCCATGATTAATTTCAACTATGTTAAAAATTATCATTAATTATATCATTATATCACTCTTAGCAAACAAAGTTTACATAACAAGTGAAAGACATTTTAAAAAAAGAGAAAAAACATGTTCTATATTTTATTTATTTATTTAGCTTCACACCATATCCCTTACAGGGTAGCCAGAAACGACGGAGCGCCAAACGCTACGGTCCCTGCATACCTCTTTCATCTCAGCCACAGACATCAACCTCTTCATGCATCCCCTCCCAGGGGTCCTCATGCTTTTTACGTGACCTTCCTCCAGTATCATAAATACTGTGTTTTCAAAGGTCACTTGAGGCCTCCCCCAGTCTCTCTTACCACTCACTTTTCCTTTATAAATCCTTTTTACCATTCTTTCATCACTCATTCATTCTATATTTCATGGTCTATATTTAAAAATAGTTAAAAAAAATTGTCCACCACAAGATAAGCCTGATCCTGTCAAGAATTGTTAATAAGATATGTGATGTAAAGGTTATAAGTTAACAAAATTCATTAGCTGACGGTAAACAATATTTTCTATTAATATTTTGTTGAAATTGAAAATTTATTACATAAAGGTTTTTGACAAATGTATTTATAATGTTAAAGTATATTTTATATTACTGAAAAATCTGTTAAATAAAGGAATTTCATATTGAGGTTTCTTATATAAAGATTATAATGTATTATATTTCTTACCATTAACATTCACTTGAATGGACTGTTGTATCTCTTCGGGTTCAATTTTAATATCCAGGTCTGGTACATCGTCCTTGTTTTCATCGAATGTACCATTAGTAATACCATACTCATCATCAGATAACACTTCCTGTTTAACTTCTATATCCATGGGATTTTGTAACATCGAACTATGTATAGTTTTGTCCACTTGTATTGGTTTGGGCCAGTCTTTATCATCTAAATTAAGCTGAGGCTCATGCGGATATCGTTCAACTAATATTTGATCATTTTTTCTAACACAGGCTGTAAAATGACATGCACCTAGCAGTACTTGGTAGCATGTCTCACATATCACTTTGGAATGTTTGTCAGTGTCTGATATCTGTTTGAAAAATAATGCATTTTTAATAACTTCTCAATGTTTTTAGTAGAAAGCAAGATAAACGCGTTTTATGTTAGAAAATTAGAACGTTACCTGTATATTAGCTAGTTTGACTAGGTCTTCGGCTATAGTATTCTCCATTCCATCCCAAGGAGGCGTCCAAGGTTCGAATATATTCCACAAATTAGAGTCCGAATATAAGATTTGTAAGCAAGCTCGGCATTCTGCGACCGGGTAAATATCTTCCGCGGTGTTATCATTATAATCTTGATCACTCATTATAGCACACTAGCATTAAAATAATTATTATAATTTAAGAAATCATATTTAATTCATTTATGAATAATGATTTAAAATAATAAAAACAAAGCAATGTCAAGAAGTACGAATTTTGATATATGCAATGACAAAATTTGACAGCCGCATAGACAAATAAGCTAACTAAATATACTATTAATAAAATAAAGTAAACACTTTTTTAAATACCAAATCAGAATTATTATTAATATTTTATGAAATAATATTAACAAACACCTCACTAGAATCAAAACATTAAACACCACTATAAAGTTAGCTATAGATCTAGATTTGTTGTAGTGGCTGTCATAAACTGCACTAATACACGCTGCATATACTCGAGAAAATTTTAATCACTTATTGTATAATTTTAAACAACTAAATAGCCATCATATTTTTAAAATGCTGCACTCTAAATTAAAAATTAACAAATAAACCACGGACATAGATGAGAACTCAGTTGATGAAAAAAGTGTTTCTTATTTTTTTATGTAGTCTATGCTCGTTGATTTATTGATAAAAAAACCTCTACTGTTACATTGTCTGTGGAAAATTAAACCATGAGCAGACTAATGGGACTACAAACAAAATAAGTCACGGAGTACACTGTAAAGACTAAAGGTAATTGTAAAAGGACTAATAAAATTGCATATGTCTTGGCAAACAAGTAATACTCTGCAGCACTACTGCAATATATTTTTTGCAATTGTGTCGTAAAGAGTAGAAAAAGTAAATAAAAGTAAAGTAAAAAATATAAAAAAACAAATATACTACTATCCAGGTCCCATTTCTCTACTGATTACGGTGATATTTTGTGAGCGGGTTCGACAATTATATGTTTTTTTTTTGTATTAAAAAAATATAACAAAACCTTTTATTACCACATAGACGTGTCCTATAGCAGCTACTATTTTTTAAGTTCAAAGTTACCATACTAACAAATCTTCCCTATATATGTTGAGAATTAGGAGCCACATTATTATTTCTATATTCACCAAGCTGAGCGTTCGCGATCGTACATAACATTTATTATTGGACTAAGCTGTCAATAGGATATAAGTTTTATTTTTTCGCCAAATAATCTCCGTTAGTGCTCTTAGATGAGAAAGGTTTTATCTTATTGTGATTTCATAATAAAGTATATCTTAACTACAAAATCTGAAAGTAATTTATTTTATGAGGAAAGACATGACGAGGGAACAGGAGTGAGGGGATTTATATTATCTGTTTTCATAGCCTAAAATCGTCACAATAGACTATTATTTTAAATATCCCGATTTATAAATTGTCGCATGTTGCGAAAATGTAAAAAATCGTAATTGTTGAGCATCTTTACAAAGTGAAAGCATTTGAACTGTTAAATGTTTAAGCATTATGTAATTCCTAAATTAAATCCCACAATTTGTTAAATATTGTTTAATGTTTAATACATGCTATAAATTTTGTCAGCACGTCAAAACCCAAAATTTTTTAACATAGAACATGTATCTTAACCAACAACAATATTTGTCTTTTATTCTAATAATAGTTGGACTCTTTATTCACTATGACAAATAATTTTGCTGTTGCCATTTCAACATACTATTAAAGCTGATTTTGTAGCCTCACAATCTTGGCTACCCCTGGTTTACAATCACTTGTATATCTTTTCTAAAATTTCTTTGAAGGGTAAATAAATGTAAATTTTTAATATATTATAGACAGTTAATAGAAAATTAAGCTCAGACTTTTGCCGTTCTTGGAAGCATTAAAATACTAAACTTACATGTATATGTCTGACTGGTACCGAAGTTTTTTTTATTTGTACTCTCTGATTTATTAAATCAAAGGCATCACCACTAAAATGAAGCGAACACATTTTAGTGTATTTAGTGGGTTTCCATTTCTTCCTACCAGTAGCCTCCACCCATTTTAATTTGGCATCTATATCAGAAGGAAATCTAAAAATATACAATACTGTATTGTATACATAAGGGTCGGGAGAATAAAAAGATATATTATGGCAACACATAACCTATATTGAATTACGCAAACCTCTTTTATAACTGAAACAATCTGAAATAATAAAACTACAATGGCTTTATAATGTGTAATAAATCTAAATAAAGCAACTCATGATATTTTCTCATCAATTTCTGTCTGTTACAGATACTTACTTATGAAATGTAATTCCACTTATATTTCGCTCACTGCGGCTTTTGCAGCCTAAAACACTACAACCCACCATTGCACTTGCACTCAAAATAAAGAAACCTTTGTCTCAAGATATTGTAAAACAAAAAATCGCGGAAAAACTTACAATAACATCACACAGTGACACCAGTTTGTTTGTCACACGATCCTCGACACAGATTACTTAGATATGACAAACATGAAACTGAATTTCTTATTGCAATTGGTGCCAGCATAGACAATTTATTTTATATATTCAGAAATATTAATTTTGACCTTCGATTTATTAAATACCTCATGACAGGAAACAACAAATTAAAAACAAAATGTTTATTTTGGTTTGTAATCTCTGTCCTTCAACTTTATACATGTGTTTATCATATAGATACTCTTCGTTTATACTACTGTTTTCTTTTCACATTAATATATCTAAGTGGTGATCGGTATCGGTATTAACAATGAAGTTAATGGAAGTCTTTTATATACTCTGTCGTATAATAGTTGAAATGTCAGGCGTCAAAAAAATGTGATGGAAATTGACGGAAAACGAATGTCAACAATTTTTTAACTTCTTAAAAAGCTACTTTTGGGTATTGTGATTATGTTATATATAGATTATAAGTCTATCAGTCATGTAAAAATAACTAGATGAGTTTGTATTTATTTTCGTAGATAGATATATCATGACGTTTCAAGCTCATGATAGGACAAGGTACTCATATTAATTATATAAAAATAATATAACATTTATTGTGATTAATTAAAATTTATTATTATAACCACAAGAATTTTAATTTTATTGTGAACAGTGAAAATCTAATTCAGAGGTCACTAACAATTGCATTTTCTTCCTTAAGAAATATAATGTATGCTTTACTATAATATTATCATTCCAGGTACAGTTCTTGTCGTTCCACCCACTGGAGGCGCAGACGCTGTTGTCCGGTTGTTGCGACGGCCGCGACAGTGAGGCGCGTCGTACGTGGAGCCTGACCACTGAGAAAGAGAGGGAGCTGTGGGACACCTGCAAGCCATTCTGTTTCGCGGTACATACTGCAGTTTATATTTATATACAGAGCAAAAGAGCCTTTGTTGAAATAAGTCAAACTTCTAATGCAGTTTCTAGTAAACATAGAAAAATAAAAAAATATTTGTCCAATAGGGATTGTTAATATAAAAACACACTGTATTATTAATTATATCAAGAAGAGTTTTCTACTCTAATATATATATATATATATATATATATTCAAAGCTTATGAGGCTTCATTATTTTATTTTACTATGCTTTTTTAAATTCAACATTAAGATTCATTGAATATGTGAGTATACTTTGTATTAAACAAAACTGATGGTTTTTGCATTTCATATTTGATAATTTATCCAACTGGTATACACAGTACACCGGAGTAGATGGTACACATAATGGATATCATTCCTTATTGTTGTATTGTTGTCTAAGATACCTTAGTTTAGTTACCTTAGAAAAGCATACTGTAGTTGTAAGATAATATAAACTATAGAATATTAACTGCTAGATTCCTAGACATAATATACTTATAAGTATTTTTTAATGTTATAGATGAGCCACAACATTGGCAAAGAGGTATGTCAATGTGGGACAGGATGAAGCACTATGTATGGCCATGGATGAATATGGCTATTAAGTGAACAGCTTCCACGAATGATGAAAAAGGTTGTTGTTGATATAATTTAGAAACTTCAGATATAACGAGGTAATTAACAATTATAAATAACCGCAAACCTTTATTCCCCACTGCATTTTTGTTAAGTTCTACTAGTTAGGTTGACTTCCGACATAGGCCTCCTCCAGCATATGCCACACACTTCTGTCCCAAGCATCTCTCCTCCAACCTCCAAGCAAATCATTCTCCCATCTTTTATCCACTGCTTGGTGCTTACTATTCCTGGAGTGCCACTCAGTAATAGCCTTTGTCAATTCTTCCTTGGTTGAACGCATTATATGAGAACACCAGTGCCATTTAAAATTTTTTGGTTTTTTGGATGACAAGCAATTACCAAGACTGCATATTTGCAGATTTTGGACAATCTCCACTTGTCATTCAATTTGATACCCAACATGCTCCTCCCCATCTCACTTTAGCATGTATTTAATTTGTGTGAGACTTTGTGAGAGACCATGTTTGAGCACCATATATCATGACGGGCAGGATGCAGGTGTTAAATCGTATTGTTTTTCTGATAAATGTATTGATGGACTTTTTCACAATCTGTTTCAGCAACAAGTACCTGTAACCTGACCCATCTATTAGTAATCCTTCTTTCTATTTCTTGTCCCATTTGACACTGGTTAAGTGAGATTCTTTGTATATCTTTCTGTGAGAATATACATAATCATCAACATATTCTAATTCTTTTGTTGTCCAGTTTAAGTGTATTTTTTTCTATAATCATCATGGCTTTTGCTTTCGATGTGTTGATCTAAGTCCCACTGTATCAACAGTTCTTGAAGCATTCTTTAGAGTTCATCCAGCTCTTATGAGAATAGTATCAGTCAATCAGGGAATCAAATTACATCCATTAATCTTTATATCCTGGAGGTCCCAATTTAAGTTGCGAAACATTTCTTCAAGCACTGCTGTGAAGAGTTTAAAGAGCGTGAGGTCTCCCTATCGTACTCCTTTCTCGATTTTAAATTCAGGGTAAAACGTTTCTAATTATATGTATGAAGTGCTCTTCGAGTATATCTTTTTCAAAATTATTATACATTTGTTTTCAATGCCTTGATTCTTAAGAACCATATAAATATAGTCATGAGGAATCATTTGCTTTAGCATAATCAACAAAAGAAATATAATAAGGTCAGTTGGGTTCATTAAAATTTTCAAACAATTGTTTGACGACGTGAATGTGATCTTCTGTAACCAACTTGTTCTCTTAGTTGCTGCTCATCTATATTCTTGGTCAATCGACCTAGCAACACCGGCAAAGATTTTGTAGTTATCTATGATATTTTTGTCGCCTCTTTTTTGGAGTAAAACAATGGTTGATTTTGAATTCATCCATTCATTTGAAATGTCTTCTTTTTGTAATATTTCCTCAAAAAGTTTCGTTAAGAGTTTCGTTATGATGTCTACAATTAGTGATTTGCCATCTTTCTAAGAGAGTATTGCTTTCTTCACTTCACTTTGCAAGATACTCGGTACTTACAATTTTCCAAAGTATGGGAGTTTGAACGATTTCGGTTTCGTATATATTCTGGAAGAGTACTTTCGGAATATAAATCACTGTAAAAATTGGTGGCTAATTCTTCTATAAATTGTCTTTGTTTTGTCTTCCATGTTTATTTTTCAGCTCAGTAGGCTATTGTTTCTTTTTTCTCTTCTGCCTCTTACCTAATCTTCAGGTCTTTGGTTTTGCTTAAGACTTCTTTTGGAAAGTCTTGAGTGCAAAATATTCCTCCCCATAGACTTTTCTTGTTTCTAATCATTTCTAATTTACGCCATGTGAGTGTCACGGCGATTAAAATCGGCCTGACTTTGTTCATCGCTCTCTACCCTAGCCTGTATAATATATTAATTTCCCATACATCCAATTCTTGTATTCTAGTTATCTCGTTTACTTTGTTTAAAATTTTAACGGCCACTTGTCGTAGTTCTTCGTTGTTATTTTCTGTTTCGTTTACACCATGTAATATAATGTTCTTTCTGCTCTCCCTCTCTAAGTCACTCAGGTATGTTGTTCCTTCACTCTTCTTATAGTAACAAGTTTTATTAGATCGTTTCTATTTGGGAGTTTATCGTCTATAGTATCGTTAGATTTACTTATAACGAGTTATTTTGTATTTGTATTTTCATCTTCAACTTCCATAATATTATAAGGGTAGTTAACGTTCACCTTTTTTCTGTTGTGATAATTTTTTTGGTGGCTGACAGCACTTATGAGTTGGAAACGTAAATGACAGTAATGATGCTAATTTATAGACACATAATTCGACGTCGTACGATAAAATACACTGTTATTCACGTAAAATTTCGGGATTTCATATCAGCATATACTAAACTATCAGCGTATCAGGATATCCTACATAGCATATGTGGACTAAAATAAAAAAATATATATCTGCAGTAACCTATATTTTCAAGTCCAGACCATTTATCTTTTTGTTTACACATAGTGTTAATTTGTATACTTTTTGTTAACAGTTATGAAGAATCGGACCGCGTAAGGAAGAAAATTCTGAAGCACTGGACACTTAAATATTAAAAGATATATGACTTTGTAAAATATATATATTTCATTTTAAACCGTCTTTATTATTTAAATTCATATATAATTAAAAAAGTTAACAATAATAAAGTATTGAATGTATTTATGTGGTACTTAATAGTGGATTAGTTTAATTTTGACTTGAGGCCTTTTTAACGTCTTCTTCTTTTAGTTGTGCCAAAAGGGCACAAAAGGGAAAACATTACGACGGATGTAGCAGGAATTATTATAATTATTGATATTATTTTAGTCTATAATCTAAAACAAGACAAACAGATATATTATTATACCATATACCGAATTATAGTATAATACATAAATACAACAGATAACATATTTAAGTATAAATAATAGACAAATTTATTTACAATTTAATTTTATTACACCTAATACATCTAAATTATATTGGTCTACAATACAAACATTAACAAACACTCGACATTTATAGGTCGGGAAAATAAGTTTAGGACAAGAAAGATATGGGACACATTCAAAAAGTGAATGATCCCATACCTTTATCTTAGCTAAGTGAAAGGGAGTACAAGAATGCCAAAGACGCAAACGGCAAAGTGGAAATAATCCATCGATCGGCATATTTATATGAACAAAACCAAGGTCTTCTTGGAATATCTGGTTGTAAGGAAGCATAATGCCTTCCATTCGCCATTTTAGTGGCGTTCCATTGGGTGGACCAGGATTTTGATTTTGTTTTGCAGAGAAAATAAAACCTGAGGAGAATATTCAGAAAATCCCGTAAAAATGACCGCCTTAGCACACGAGTTAACTGTCTCATTGCTCGCAATTCCGGCGTGACTTGGAATCCAAGCAAGTGAGACGTAATCCTTTTTGAGTACACAATAAGAGAGACTGTTTTAACTTCAACACATAGGGAAAGGCGGTCTGTTACGGAATGGATTTTTCTCCAGTGCCTGCAGGTAGCTAAGAGAACCAGTAACAATTACGGTCTGTGCAAAAACATGAGATTATGAAAAACGGATAACTTCAAGAAGGGCAATAGTTTCACCAGTAAACACTGATGATTCAGGTGTAAATATAAACTGAAGAATAATTTTAGAAGAAGGAATGAAACAAGCAGCACCAACACACCAACGCAGAAAGTTTAGAAGCATCTGTATATATATATGAACAAAATCTGACCATTTTTCGTGACATAAATATTGAAATTTACAATTTGTGTCAAGAACTTTTTTTTATCAAGATCAATACATGTAATAATTTTTAAATTAAATGTGAGGGCCTGATATGGGGTACAAAAGAGGGGGATTCAAGGAAAACTGGAAAGAGGATGAGACATTTTGGAGAATTTACTAAAACTGTCCCTAAGAAATAAGTTCATTAAAACCTTGTAATTATTTATTTAAACGTAAAAGCAAGGGTTGAGAAGATAGTTTCAAGATTTAATTACAAAACGATCACACAAGTACCGCCTTCTAAGCTGTAATGGTAGGTCACCACATTCTACCTGAACAGCATTAATTGGAGAAGATTTCATAGCACCTAAAATGAATCGGAGGCGCATATACTGAATTCTGTTGAATTTTACGGAAACTGATTTACTAAGAGGTTCTAAAACTAAGACCCTAATCTATATGTCAAACAATAGCATTGTACTGTAATTTAAGGGAATAAAGATGAAGAACTCCCCCACCAGAGACAGCACGCATAATATTAATTTCACATTTACTTTTCACATTTCTTACTTATAAGCTTAGCACGAGCAAATCCATTCATTCGTTTATATAAATAATTTCCCAGGAATTTAACCTTATCTGCAAAGTCAATGCGCTGATTATCACATAATATATCAGAAGTGGGGATGGATCTTTTCTTAGTTAAGACTATAGAAATACTTTTGCCTACAGATAAGGATAAGCCATGGTCTGTAAGCCACTGGTGAAGCAAGTGCAAGGCAGAATTAAAACGACTAGTTATCTTTGAAGATGGGAGATCTGTAGTATATAGCGATGTCATCAGCGTTCTGTAAATTTTCATAAAAGTTATTGACAGACATATCAGGATTATGAGTATATATGCTGTAAAGCAAAGGACTAAGAACTGAACCTTGAGGGACCTTTCCAGACAAATCAGGGGGGAGGGGAGAAATTGATTAAGATATTTAACCTTAATAGATCTGCAAAGAAGCAGATAGCATATGAAATGAGTCAACATCGGAAGTATGCTCAGCTGTTGCATTTTACGCTTGAGCAACGGAAGTCGAATATTGCCATATGCAGAAGCTATAAGCAAGAAAAACAACCACAAGATACTCCTTTATTGAAGTCTAATTGCATGTCTGTTGTCAGTATGCTGAGGTTGTCTAAGGAATTAAACCATTTTCGAAGAAACTAAGCCAAATGGAAAGCAAAAGAATATTTTTGCTTTCCACTATCCATTCCAGGCTGTTCTTAAAAGATGTTCGGTGATTTTTGCTAAAGTAGAGGACAAGGCAATTGGCAAGGACAGTAAGAGGCAGATTCAATTGGGTTTTTACTGGGTTTTAAAATAGGCAAGACGATTTTACATTTCCACGAATCTGGGATATTGTCTTGGAGAAAACATGAATTTATAAGTTAAGAAACCAAGCTTTGCTTTATCACTTGTAAAAGGTGGTTAAATTTGAAGGTCCGATGTTGAATGTGAACCACACCTAAACGTCAAGATTTAAACGCCAAGGTGGGATCGGCGAACGTGATGTCCACGATCGAACCACCCTGTTGCCGCACGCACGTATGTGCCGACCCGCGGTTCAGGACGACAAGACCGGACGCGACTACCCAGTCTTAGAGGAGCTCTCCACGTGCGTCCGTGGCCGGGCAATCCATGGATTTGGCATTGAGTTCCCCGACGGCCACGACGCGACCGGGGCCACTTCTCCCGAAGAGGGCGCTGATTTCTACCAGAAACTGTTCGAAGTCGGCGACACTGCGATACGGAGAGATATAGACCCCGATCAGTGTCACGTTTCCGACGAGAGCCGAGACGTAGCCTCAACACTTCGTCACTCCTTCGAAAACCGGGGATCCGGCCGCTGTCCGGGTTTCGATCGCCACCACATCGTCCCTGTCGCCGGCCCAGTCGTCCCCCGAAGGGACGTAGTGGGGCTCGGCGATCACGACGACGTTTACCAACCACTCCGCCATGCTTTGGAACAAGAGGTCCTGAGCCCTGACGCAGTGGTTGATGTTCGCCTGTAGGAACCGCATGGCCATCTTATTCGATGACCATGGGATCCTCTACGGTCCTGCAAGGCTGAGAGAGTCCGCCATGCCTCCGGTATTCGCTCCGGGCAGTTCCAGGATGCGGCCACCAGTGACCGCCTTCCTAAACCTTAGGTCTTTTATACCTAGGTCGGCCAGGTTGACCTTCTGCTTCGCCTCCGCCAAGACCTGGGCGTAAGTGACGCCAGTGGCCTCGGCTTCGGGATGCAAGGTAAACACCACCGCCGCGGAACGTTCTGCCCGGAGCTTTCGCTTGGGAGCGGGCCCTGGCTTCTGCGACTGGGACCGCGGTGCAGATGCCTGTGCAATGCTCTTTCCCTTTCCCTTCTTAGGCGGCTTTGCCGCTTTTGGCTTCGCCTGAGGCTTGGTAGCCCTCGGCTTTGCCTGCGGCTGGACCGCATAAGGTTCGCCTTCACACCCCTGGCCTTCTCCCAGGGCTCTGAACGAGTTTTCGGTGTCGACCCGCTGGGTCCGCAGAGGGGCGGCGGTCTTAACAGACTCTGTGGTCCGCACCGCCTCCCGCCTCTTGTTGGCCGCCAGTGGTGGCCGAAGCCTCGTCTCCGGCAGGAGCCGGTACTCTATGGAAGCCAGTCGGGCAGTCACCATGGTCCACACCTGGAACATGACCGCCCGACACATCACCTCCGGCAAGGTTGTCTGAGGCTGCGTTGCAGGGGACGCAACCTCCGTCAATCCGGTGGGAGAGGGCGCCGGACAACCCTGCTTCCGTGCCCTCTCCATGTCCTTTCTTAATGTGGACATCTTGCGGAGAGTGTCCATCTCGGCCAGCAGGCGAGCATTGTCCGCCTGCAGCCGCCGTGTCTCTTCCGTGAGGGTCCGCGATCCCAGATCTTCTACGGCCTTGGCTATTGAATCCAACGCATCCTTCAATTCGCGGACTGTGGTCCCCTTCAGGTCCTTGGACTTTATGGCGATTTTTGCAATGATCGCCAAGTCCTTCACAACCTGCTGCTTACTCAGGGCCGTGGACTAATTACTGGGTCCGACACCCGACTCAGCTTTTTCCCCCGAGGTCGACGCTAGTTCAGCGGCTCGCTGTTCCCGCCTCTTGCGAGTGACAGCGACGCACTTCTTCAGGTCTTCCTCCACCAACGCCTTGAACTCTTCCCGATTTACAGCGAGAAGCGCTCGTTTGGCATCGGCCAAGCCTACGTACTCCCCCGTGGTCGGAGGCCGCATTCGACCTCTGGTCGCAGACGCAAACCGCTCCGAATCCTCGTCGAAGAGCGTCAACTCGGAATTGGGGCGTCGCCTTTTGCGCCATAGTTTTCCGCCCGTAGCGGGGCTTTGCGAACGTCTAGTGGCGAAGCTGCAGTCAGAGTCCATGTCCTCGTCCTGCAACCCCGCACTGGATTCCCTGCTGGTGACGCTCCTCGTTATCCACCTCTCCTTACTCTTTTTCGTCCTCGTCCTCCTCTCCTTACTCTCTCCCCTTCTCGTCTTCCTCTCCTCTCCCTCAACGTCGTTTGTTTTTGTAGAATTTCCCATAATAAATCCCACGAGTAATGAGGAAATAAAAAGTAAACCTCGGCAGAGCCTCTTGCCCGGGTAACCCTAATACACGGTCATACACGGAATTCACGGAAGGTCGGGTGGTATTCCAGGGATTCTAACAGCTGATGAACTCCACATGATGATGAAAAAACATGAATTTATAATGTTAAGGAAACAAAGCTGTGCTTTATGACTTGTATTTAAAACAAAAGAGTAATGAACACCTTCACCCGGAAATAAGTTTTTGAGGCCTGACAGAGCACATTCGGCCTCAGAAAAGGAAAAGGGAGCGTCCATATCATCCGTTGGCTGCAAGAAAAAGATGAATTAAAAAAACTGTCTTGGAAAGGAACATATGGCAAGGAAGATAAGGAGAGAGTTTATAAAAAAAAATTAAGGCAAGTTAAGTTAAAAGTTCATTTGAAGTTATTGGAAAAAGGGGCTCTTAAGATATATCCAAACTATTGCAAAAGGAGATCGAGGACTAAGGGACTCGCAGAATAAAATCCAACATTTTTTTTTTTTAGATCAAGGCACTTAAATTTTGCGTTGATGCACTGACTGATATTTAAGAAAATTCGCTCAGGTCATATACAGAACATATGATTTCTCTGCTAACTTCCTTGAATTTGCTATAAGTGTGCATTCTTCGAATTACGTTTTTAAAAAAATTACGGTTAACTTTAGTGGGAAAATGGGTGTCAGCTGAAGTGAGTGAGTGAAAGTGAAGCTGAAGTGTTAAGAAACTGATCATAACACAGGACAGAATCACTATCAGTACAAAAACCAGACAAGGAATCCAATAGACTATCAACAGATTCAGTGTAAGCAAACTAATTCACTATACCCAGTTTATATTTTAAAAGTGAGCTTGAAAATTGATTTGTGATGAGTCTATCTTTTAAGGAAAGAAGGATAGGAAAGTAGTCACTGCTGAAAGAAGAGGATAACAGCATCCAGGATAATTGAGAAGATAAGTTGTTAATAAGGTGGTAGATAAGAAGTTGAGTAGAAGAAGATAAAGACAAATCAACAGCAGACTTTAGGTTCTGATACGTATAGACCCATTTTGTTGGGAAACCGTCATTGAGGATGCAAATATCTATATCGTCAAACAAGTCTATTAGCTGAAAATCCAATCCGCCGCATAAATGAGAACCCCTTTTTTCCCCCTTTTTGTATGCAGTCAGCCAAAGTGGCTGCTACTACGTCACCGGGTGAGTGAGCGGGCGCTATGCGACATCGCCCTTGAAATATCGGGCCCTATTGGCCCGGGGTAACGCCCTTCCTAAGGGTGCCTCTAATAGGCCAGCCCTCGGCTTAGAACGTCGTAGGGAGGGAGGGACACGAAATAGATGTAATATAACTAACGCCCCCCCGACAACAGAACGCCGGGGCAAAGTAACTGCATCACCCTACATATATATAGAAATAGACACTAACGCCACCCGACGGCGCAACGCCGGGTCAACGTATTATGGCGGTGACCTCGCCTACTCCAGCGTAGGCGGTGTGTGAAAACCCTATAGTGTATGGTGAGTATTAAAAATTCTAGGACAAATATCCGGAAGGGAAGAAGTAACAAAATAAACCGAGTAGACTGTATATGTGAGGGAGAGGGATGGAGAATATATAGAGACAACAGAGATGTCAAAAGCTCTGATAGCGACACATTAATGACTAGGCTAAAAGAGGGCAGGAGAATTCTGAGAAAATAAAGAGAAGTGCCCAATAAGAATGGCACAATCGCCTTACCCATCATCTCTGTCAACCCTAAAACAGGAGAAACCAGGGACACGAAATCGAAACCCTAGCACCAACCATGTTTCAGACATGGCAATATAAGAGGATTATGCAATAAGGGAGATAAGTTCATGTTTTTTAAAACGGAAAATATTACAGTTCCATGAAGGAAGCTTATTGAGGCCATTACTAATAATTTGGTACAAATGAGATAAATTCTGGGCAACGGTTTATGGTAAAGGAGTTTCATTACAAGTTAAGTTAAGAAATACAAATAAGTGCTTGAGTTAGGCATTCCAAAAGGTTAAAATCATTATTCATGTTGTTATTAATAAGAGCACAACCATTGGGAACAGAAGGACAATTAAAAATAAAAGATTTGTGAGTTTGTATATCATACTTTTTCCCTGAAAGTGGTCGGAGACGAAAGGACCTTGTTTTGGCTATGAGATCTAGTTGGAGGCTAAGTATTTAAGATTTAATATTATTAGCCGGAGCTGATGGAGGGTAAGATTTATGGGAAAGTATTTCTAGTTAAATCAGAATAAGATTGGCGGGAAGGGGGAAATCTAGCAGATGATTTGATATAGAAAATATTGTCTGCCGATATCATAATTTTAAATGATTGCTGTCGTGAAAACTCAGGACAGTATTATCTGTAGGAAAATGTTTTGCAGAGCAATGTATACAAATAGAAGTAGAAAGTGATAAGTTTCACTGACTCCACAAGTTTCACAAGTTCTCCATACACCAATTTACGGGGACACCTTTTCTTAAACCCATTCTAGTAATGTTATATGCTGTAATAACAACAGTAAGTTATTTAATTTCAATAAGAAATTATTTAAAAAATATTAGCAGCTAAAGCATATTAGAATTCCACAGAAGTTCTGTTCCTACCAACATTTTTAACTCCATCTTTGACAATATATTTAATTTGACTTTTATGTAAAAATTTACCAAATTTAATAGTCCTAAAAGAAGTCCCTGCAGAAGGACTTCAACATCTCAGGAAACATTAGTAATGAAGGGGTCTTTGTTATCATCTGAATATGACTTAGGACCTTCAGAAAAAGAAAGGTTCACATAGACAGAGAAGGATTTGGATAATCTGGGTGAGTTAGAAACTTTTCAGAAGTAGAGCATTCATGATTTTCCGAATTGTCATGGTTCTGGAGGTGAATCAATGTCCACTTTTTATAAAAGTGAGGACCAAAAGTTATAGAGAGAAATAATAATAATTACAAAGTGACTAGAATATAAAACTTACCTATAATATATTTGTTAGTAATAAACATAAAGGAAAAGGAAAAGAATACTAAACTATGAATACAGGAAACTCTAAAACATGTCTTAACTAAATTCACCAGGGACTTTATCCCTCAATAGTCCTTTCTCAGTCGTTTGTTTAATTGTAGTTTTAATTGTTTTGATGTGTTAGTTTAATTATATTATTATTTCCAATATTTTATCTGCATAGTTAAGACATTGTAAATGGCCGTTACCCGGTACTTATAAACCCTGTCACCAATCTCATACCCAGTGCTGCCATTAACCGACCAGCCGATTATAACTTTGACAGTGCATCGCTGCAAATAAAAGGTCCGGGTGGAGAAAGTCGAATTTGAGCAATATTGACCAAAATTTTGGCAGTGATTCAGTTTTGGACGCTGATCACGATGGTGCAAGAATTTTTCCTTAATTCGGCCATTTGACCAAGTTATGGCCAAAATAAAATTTAGTGGTTTTTGGTGTTCGCTCCGCCTACACCTCGTCATGAAATTACACGTCCCGGTGACGTCGCCGTCGCGCTGCCGCTAACACAGGCCGACATTTTTCGCAGGGACACTCAGCCAGAGGTCGACAAATGCGCTTCGACCATTTGGCTTCTCCTGGATACATACGGATAATGTCCGCAAGAAACTTTTCCAACTGTTTCTTGAAAACAGCGTGTCGCACACTACAATCGCTAGCCGGGATCAGATGCCGTAAATAATTACATCTCCCACATAATCCCCTGCTTGCTCAGGCGAGTTACAGTTTTTCATAGACTCCTTTAACTCAAGCCAATGACGCTCAATCTTTTGCGTATGGACGGCCACACGTCGCTTGGTGGATCCAGGAATGGCTTGCGAGATGTCCGGATTTAAATTTTCATGGTCAAACTGAATTTCGTTCACAAACTGAATCGAGTGATTCACCATGTGATGCGATATGAAGAGCAACCGAATTCCCAAGTTCACATACATACGAACCTGGTCAGACATCACAACGCTGCCTTGGTGAATTTTGGCCAACATAATCGGATCCAGCGTAGTGTTTCTCCGATTAGGGACAACCTACACCCAAGAATTACCCGTCAGACGACTAATCTCCCCGTAGGCCCAGCATCTCCAGACAAATACACGTCCAACATTGTACTTCCGCGTGAAAAGGTGGCTCTCATCCATCTCTACGACGTCACCTTCCCCTCCGATCATCATAGTCATGTTATTGGCACACATCCATTACCTCTCGCAGAAAAGTAAACCAATCAATGGCCATGTAGCGGTCCATTTCGACACGGCGTCACAGGGTCTTTCTGTAAGAGATGAAAGAGAAGACGACACAGTTGCAATGGGCTAATCTTGCCACAGCTCAGGAAGGTGTCCTTCAATGGTGACCGAGAAACATTGCAGCTGTAGCACTTCCACCGGAACTCAAAACTGCACATTTCTACATCTTTTACATGCCGCATGATCCGTGGGCATTTCGGGCACCTCCGCTCATCCGGGACTACACCCCAGGCCAGCAAAGGCAACTTCGTCGTCCTTTCACTCTTGATTATGCGAGCGTAATCCCATACGCTTACCTGAGCGTTTTCCCCCTCGTACAGTCCACGATACACCTTGTAGACCCACTCTCGTCAGTCACGGTCCGTCGCGAGCACATCGAACACGTCTATGATTCGCTCCTAAATCTGAAAATAAAAAAAAAATACTAAATTAATCTTCCAGACCAAGGGATGATCATCTCCACCCTCTACCGAGGTAGAAGGAGGATTGTCATCAAAAATGGCCTGTGATACACACCTTCTAAGTCCTCGATTTATTTAAAAAGTTATAAAATTTTGGAAACACTATTTTTTATAAGTTTTATATCTGCACTATTTGTTGTCCGATTTTCACTTTTAAGGTGTCAATTTTGAAGTCTTTAATAGTTCTGTATAAAAACAACACTCTCAAAGTACCCCCAGATCACAAAACACGTGTCCACGTGGTACTTGTTTTTTTGCCTTTTTCAAGTGCAAAACTTTGTCCAAAAAATCTAAATTTAGTGTCTACTTGTAGATCTTATTTACAGGCACCAAATGAAATTAGAAAAAACATACGCCACCGCTTTAAAATGCCCAGCGTTTTAGGTTGAAGTTTTTGAATTTTCAAAAAACACAGTTTTTGCGTCGTAACTTTTTGAAATTTTGCCAGATTTTAAAACAAATTACACTGTTAGGTTAGGATCTTTTTTTTCTTGTATAGGTTTAGGTTAGGTTTAGGTTATTTTTGCCATTTTGTAAATTTTGTCCATTTTCCCCCTCCCAAATGGCCGAATTAAGGAAAAATTCTTGCACCATCACACACACATGCATAAATGGGAGACAAGAAGTTAATCTTTCCAAAACTAAGTCAATTTTCTGTATTTGTTATCAATTTTTGGATATTTAAGTCAATTATATGTTGGCAATATTGAAATATTTTATTTTTCAAGTACTTTATGGTACAACAAACAAATCATTACATTGAAAATGTTGATATACTTGAAAGTATAAAATGTATGTTTGTTAATTTCTGTATAGTGATATTATTTCAAAATAATAATATTTCTTACCATTATTTTCTCCAAGTTTTCATAATTGTCAGAGGCCTTTTCATGTTTTGTAATGTCTTCAAAGTCAATGTCAAAGTTGAATTACTGTCTGATTGTTCTTCATTATTTAATTTTATTACTATGAACAAAAAAGATATATTTTTAAACATATTTTTTATATCAACACCATATTTAATTACAATATCTCCTCTCACAATATTCTGATTGGGTTTTGCCTCTTCCAGTTCTTCTATGTGCTGTTTATTATTGATGGACCGTCCCTTCACTTCCAATGAAGGGCCTGACAAACAAAATCTCGATCAATTTGCTGCTTCAACAGCATATTCTTTTGCTCTAAGTACAAAGAGTTTTATTAACCTGCAATGGTATAGGTTTTATAAACAAAAAATAATATTTACATTTTTTTTTCTCTCCCGATATTCTCTCATGCGTTGAGCCGCAGTTTTCGCCTGTTTTCTTGATAACCCACTAACGCCTTTTTTTCTTTCTCTCCATCGCCGCGTTGCCTCCGCAGCCTTTGCTCTTTTGTCTATTGCCCTTCTTTCAAAGGGTCCACGGACTGGTTTGTCTTCTGATGGACTTCGAATTTCTGTAGCAACTTCAACTATGGCATCTGGTTCCCGTTGTTGCTTACTTTGTTGTTTAAGCAGTGATTTCCGTGCTCTGAATTCTCGACCACGTTCTGCGGAAGTTTTTGGCGCTTTATTTAACCTATAATTTGATAATTTTAATTTAATAAATTATTATTAGAGTCATGTATGATTATAAAGTTAAAATTCATTTACCTAACTCCAGTAATTTGTCTCGGTTTTTGTACATGATCTATATTCTGATTATCATCAATTTCCATTTGATTATTGTCATGTTCAAACATGTCACCAATTTTTTGTGATGAACCTCTACAAATAATAAATATTTTATAAATAACATATTACTTAAATTTTATGTTATCCTATTTCAAAAATACCCTGAAGGAGATTGTAGACAGGAGGCCGCAGTATAGAAGAGTAATAAGGAGAGAGAGAGAGAGAAACAGAGAACAAAAGGACAGAGAATCAAACATGCTCAATGCTGAGTCGAATTGAGTCAAATTGAGAAAGAGAGGCAAGAAAAACGGAATGCAGAATATGACGCTACGAAGTCCACAACTAGTTTGAGATACACACCTTCGCGTTTCATTATCGGGTTGGGTCTCACTAGATTTAAAATCTTGCTTTGAATATGTTGTCACACACTTTTCATGCACAATTTCCATATGTAATTTCTTAGTTGATGGTTCTGGAGCACCACTTTCATATTTAGAGTCTGTCTTACTTCCTGATAATTTGATATTATTCACCCGAAAATTTAAAAATGTATACTTTAACATGAATTCACAATGTTATAGATTTTAAACAGAATATTTAATGTGTATACATTTACATTAAATTTACAATAATATACGAAACCTAACTCTCTCCCTTTCTCTTCACTAAATTATATCTCCCTCTCAATTTTCATTCGCCTGATCACACATTTCGTAACACTCTCATCACGCATTCACCAGATCACTCCCCAAATCAAGCGTAAAGAAGTATTACTTCAATAACCAAGAAATATTCTCTTTCCCTCTTCCTCTAATAGCCAGTGCATGAAAAATATTATATATATCTCAGTCTGTCGTTAGTTTGCGATTTCTTGATTATTTCATAATTTTTTTATTTATTTTTTATTTGCAATATAAACATCTTTCATTCTTTCTTTCATTTAAAAAACTTTCATTTGGTTTTGTCTATTAATGGATTAAGGTTACATTATATTTCTTACCATTAACATTCACTTGAATAGAGTGTTGTATCTCTTCGGGTTCAATTTTAATATCCAGGTTTGGTACATCGTCCTTGTTTTCATCAAATGTACCATTAGTAATACCATACTCATCATCAGATAACACTTCCTGTTTAACTTCTATATCCACGGGATTTTGTAACATCGAACTATGTATGGTTTTGTCAACTTGTATTGGTTTGGGCCAGTCTCTATCATCTAAATTAAGCTGAGGCTCACAAGGATATCGTTCAACTAATATTTGATCATTCTTTCTAACGTAGGCTGTAAATTGACATGCCCCTAGCAGTACTTGGTAGCATGATTCACAAATCACTTTGGAATGCCTGTCACTCTCTGATATCTGTTTAAAAATAATGCATTTTTAATAATTTCTCAATGTTTTTGGTATAGGATCAGATAGTTATCAAAATAAACATATATAAATCATTTTATATTCGAAAATTAGACCGTTACCTGTATATTAGCAAGTTTGACTAGGTCTTCGGCTATACTTTTCTCCATCCCATGCCAAGAAGGCGTCCAAGATTCAAATACATTCCACAAATTACAATCCGAATATAAGATTTGTAAGCAAGCTCGGCATTCTGCTACCGGGTAAATATCTTCTGCAGTGTTATCATGATAGTCTGGATCACTCATTATAGTACACTAAAATTAAAATAAGTATTATAATTTAAAAAATCATTTTTATTGATTAAATATTAAAAACAAACCAATATCAAGAAGCACGAACTTTGATATATTCAATGTCAAAATTTGACAACCGCATAGCCATAAGCCAAATAATAATACTGTTATTAAAATAACATATACACTATTTAAATACACAATCAAATGCTACTCATTCTATGTTCTTGTGAATTCATAATAAAATGTATCCTAACTATAAAATATCTGCGGAAAATATAATCATGATTGTAGAAAATTTCTATGATACATTCTCAATTTATATATAAAATATTTCCTAATTTTGTTTGTTTTAACACAATTTAAATCTTTAAAAAAAAATACTATATTTAACATCATTATAAGTTTTGTCAGCACGTGAAAACCTAAACAAGTTTTAGTATAATAGATGTATCTCGATCAACAACAGTACTTGTCTTCTCCTTTGCTGTTGCTATTAACATTTCATTAAGCTCACACAAGGTCACAAAACCCTCTTAGCTACTCCTGGTTTACAATAACATGTTTATCATTTCTACATTGTTTTTGATGGATAGATAAATATCATATTGTAATTTATTATAAACCCAAGGTAATGAGAGTGGTCGAGAAGTTCTATGGACAATTATACTTTGAAAATTGAGCTATTTGAGAATAGAGGATAAAGTGTAAATATCTTTTTCTGTTTAGAACAAAAGCATATTTTCTTCTATTATTTTTCATAAATAATATTGGTCTATTATTGTTTTAACTCTTTTTATATATACAATGAAGCTAATATGAATCTATTATATACTGTCATTTGTATAATAATTAAATTGTCAGACGTCAAAAAAATGTGATGAGAATTGACAAATGTCATAACCTCTTAAAAAATAACCAAGTTATTGTGATTAGAGCTTGATTATCGCTGTTCATGTTATTTACTAATAAAGTTTAGTTTTAATTGTTGTATAAAAAATGGAAGAAGACGGTACACCAACTGTAAGCTTAGTATCATGTATGCACTTCGTTCGACGAGGAATCGCCAAGTCTGTACCAGAGAAGGTGAAATAAGAAAATTAAAATTTATTTTATTTTTATTTTTTATTTTTTTGGTAATATTGATTGAATATAATAAAACGTGTTTTAGAACATACCAGTGGTCTTTCCAACCAACTATAGATATAACAGATTAAGGAAATCTTAAGAAGTTGTACAATTCTGATTTGTTTATATTTAAAAAATAGCTTAATTTAAAATATACAATCTATGCTTGTAACGTTTTATCATTTTAGATTGAGTTGACTGAAAAGGAGTTAGAGAAAATTATAAAAAAAACTGCTGAAGAGCTCCGGTAAGTTTTAATAATAAATAATATTGCTAAATAGATTATTATAAAGAAATTAAGAATTTATTAATCAAAGTATACTTTAGTTTAACAGAAGATGGTGATGACCAGAGTGATGAAGAAGGCCAAGCAACAGAGACAGTCAGAGATCCTCCAGCAAACCCTAATGATGAATTTGATTTTGAACATTATGACCAAGAAGAACCTGGTAAGTTATGCTATCTATGAATTGTATAAAAAACAAAGATGTAGACCATATTAGTTACTAATAATATTAACTTCATATATGATTTCAGGCAATCCTGTTGGCATAGGTACCATAGCGACACTACCAAACTTAGGCGATCTTAGTGAAAACATACAAATCAGGGTAAGAACCATAGTAAATAGTCACACGGGGTGTTAGGAAGGGTGATTGAAGTAAAATAGTTTGACAGCCCTGTCACTTGTAATGGACTGTTGACGACTTCAACCAATCAGAAAAGATAGCACACGACGCCTTATTATTGAGCTGACTGTAAGCGAAGCTCTTAACCGTTTGGGAGACCTTTTATTGTGTTTAGTTGTCTCCAGAATGCGACGAGATAATTAGCTAAAAAATTTCTCATGTATGTTTGAGAAAAACGCGGATGTTATAGCGAAAACAGATTGAAAAAATGTTTAGCCATTCAAAAGTTATCAAGAAAAGAAGAAAGGAGAGGGGCTCAGTTCAACACCCGTCGTGCACGGTTGGCGGATCCTAGTTAAATTATTATTGCTCAGGCTTCAAGAACCTTGTGGTCAAAGTGATACATATGAAAAACACTTTTACTGATTTGAAGTAGATTCAACAGTCAAAATAATTGTTATTTGTAAAACAATGAATAATTTGGATTCTTTGACATGATGCACAAATATCTTTTATTTTCTATGAAGAAAGTCAAAATTAATCAAGGATAATGTGGTTTTGTTGTGGTATTTTTTTCATATTTATATATTTATCATCTATGTAAAAAAATGTTTTCTTGATAATATTAGCATATATTATTATTGGTATGTATTAGCCAACACCAATCAACTATAAATTAAAAATTTGATAGAACTGTCTAGATTTACTCATTACTCCATTATGTACAGACGGAAGGCCCGGACAGTGATGAAGAGGATGACATAATCAAACCTGATGATAACCTACTGCTGGTGGGACATGTCGAGACTGACGCAAGTGTGTTGGAGGTCTACAGTAAGTTGGCATGAAAGTCGCAAATGCAACTCATTCTCATTTTTTATCGAATAGTTTTTATTTATTATTAATTTCTTTACTAAAGTATAATATTTGGATAAGAAAAAGTGTTGGCCTAGAATGAGGCGCTGATCGTACCAGGGGCGTAAAATTATCGTACCTGACAAAAAATTATCGTACGTTTTCAAATATAACATAAAAAGGCGTTAGTTATTAACAAAATATCCATTATCACGAACTTATATTGGGTTCGACGGCCCACGAATTTATCGTACGTGTACGATAATTATCGTACGGTTGCCAACACTGATAAGAAAATTACATGTCTGTCACAAATTCAGTTTCTTGGTAAATAATATATAAGAAACTAATCCATGAATGTCCATAATTTGTAATGTATTATCATTTTCCACGTTTAGTTTTCAACAAAGAGGAGGACTCGTTCTATGTACATCATGACATCATTTTGCCGTGGTTCCCGTTGTGCATTGAGTGGCTCAGCCACGACCCTTCAGACCCTCAACCAGGTAAGATAATGCATTAAATCAACTCCCAGTGCTTAGGTTAAAATGCGAAGCGAGTGGAGCGTTCTACTGAAGACTTTTTCACATTCTTTGTCACGAATAGGCTCGAAACCTACTTGACGGAAAATAGTGAAATTTTGTAATCAAAAAGACACATTAGGTGATGGTTTAAAAAAAAAATGAATAATTCCAAAAAAAAATTGTTTTAAAAAAACTGATATGTCATTGAAGTCAATGGGAAACGATGAGTCATTACACTGGGCTCGCTTCGCTTAATATGCAAACGGCACCCGAGATTTCGCGAGAGCAGCGAGTCGAAATTGAGGGTCTGTTGGCGCTCCTAGTTTTACTAGTGATTATAACCGCCGCTCTTGTAAAAATAATTGGATGTATTTGTATTTATTGATAGATATATCATGACAGAATAGGACTATAGACATCATTTGTAACCATAGTATACAAGGGGGCTCTCATCATTGACTACTTCAGTTATTAGTCGTACACACTCGTAAAGTCAGGGAAAAACTGGTTTAAATTACATATGTTAATATTTTAGGCAATCTGTGTGCGCTGGGTGGTATGGATCCAGTGATACAAGTGTGGGATTTAGATATAGAGAACTGTCTGGAACCGGCCTTTAAACTCGGCAAGAAACCAAATAAAAAGAAAAAGACAAAACGAATCGGTCACAAAGATGCCGTACTTGATCTGTCATGGAATAGAAATTTTAGGTAAGTGTTTTTTTTTTTGTATAAGACCTGGTACTTTCTGGAATGTGTAGTCAGCAGAGATCCAAAAAAAGAGGGCATGTGGCTATCCACGTTTTGTAAACGAGTTTGGGTGTTAACCAGCTGGGACAGACCATTTGCCAGATCAAAATTAAACCCAGATCTTCCCGTGTAATCGGCGGCACGTGACCCTAGCCATAAAGTCCCCAAGGACTACGGCGGAAGGGGTCTGCATTACCACTATGGGACCTGTAGAGGCAATGGTTAATGGTCTTCCATATCCACGCGCAGCTGGAGTACAGACTGACTCCAGCATCCAAAATTCTGAAGGCGACGTTAACAGATACCCTCGGTTACGAACCTTCCCTCTATGATATAAAATATAGGTTGAGAAGATATCTCAAATCTCGTCACCGTCAAAAACAACAAGGCTACGTGACAGTGGACAGCATTTAGACTGGAATGAAATCCTCGAATGTTGCAGTTAGACATATTATTAATGAAGAACTATTTAATTTCAGTCACGTTTTAGCGAGCGGCTCCGCAGACAATACAGTCTTATTATGGGATCTCGACCAAGGTTTGCCGCACACAAAGTTAACCTACTTCGAAGACAAGGTATGATGATTCATTATAATATAGCATTTATTGTAATTGTAGTATTATAATGAATATGAATTCCAGGTACAGTCCCTGTCGTTCCACCCCCTGGAGGCTCAGACGCTGTTGTCAGGTTGCTGCGACGGTCGCGCGCGCGTGTCCGACTGTCGCGACAGTGAGGCGCGTCGCACCTGGAGCCTGCCCATCGAGATAGAGAGGGTGGTGTGGGACACCTGCAAGCCGTTCTGTTTCGCGGTACATACTGCAGTATTTATATGTGCAGAACAGAAGAGCCTATTTTAACACTAAACCTACCGACAATTCTTGTATACCTGTTCCTACTGCACGCGGTCAAATTGACCGGTAATTAAAAGTTATTTTATTATATAACGTAGGTAATAATGGAAATAACTAAAAGTAAAGAGTGAAGAAAATATTATATGCATATTGTAAGAATTGTCATGTAGTTTGATAACGACATTATAACGTTAAAAGATGTGTAAGTTTTACAAAAGTTTAAGAACAGTCAATTTGACCGGTACTCGGTATGTTTAGTGTTAAAGTAATTGAAACCTCAAATGTGTAATCCAATTTCTAGTAAACAAAAAGATATTTATCTGATAGTTATCTTAATATGGTTTTAATTAATTACAAATATAACATTGTATAAGTATTTGTAATAACAGATGAGCAACAACGTCGGCAAAGTGGCGTATGTCGATGTGAGACAGGATGAACCGCTATGGACTATAGATGCACACCAGAAAGAAGTCACCGGTAATGTGTATATATATATATACATATATATATATATATTAAATTAATATTTTTACTATTGTTTTTCTTTCAGGTCTCATTTTAAGCGAACAGATACCAGGAATGATGATAACAGTCGGTTCTGACGAGAAATTAAAAACTTGGGATATAACCGGGTAATTAATTATTATATTGAATACTTTATTAATTTAATATTAAATCCAGTTAAGTATTAAATAAATAACTAAATTTCAGTCCGTCGCCAGTACAAGTAAGCGAACGTACTAACAGAGTGGGACAAGCGTTGTGCGCCTCGCAGTGTCCGGACGCGCCCTACGCGGTAGCAGTGGGGGGGGACAACAAGGAGTGCTACATTGAAATGGTAGACCTCAGCAAGAGCGATGAAGGTGAGCGTAGCACTGTAACCAGCTCGTAGCACTCACTGAACTGATCATATGCAGCTGGATATCATAGCCAAATAAATATATATATATATATACAGGAACTTATATTTTCAAGTCGCCACCATTATTTTTACATATAGTGTTAATTTGTGTATTTTTGTCAACAGTTATGAGCAGATTCGGAACGCGTAAGGATGAAAATTCAGAAGCAATGGACACTTAAATATCAAAAGATATGTTATTATAAAATATATATATTTTATTTTGTACCCTGTCTTTATTATTTAAATTCATATAAAATAATAACAATAATAAAATATTAAATGCATTTCATGTAATACTTAATAAAAGATAAGTTTAGTTGTCTTTTAAGGTTTTTCCAATATCTTATCTGTGATTGTTTAATAAAATATTTTATCTGTATAGTCAAGACATTGTGAATGGCCGTTCCCCGGTACTTAAACCTGTCACCAATCCCGTACCCAGTGCTGCCATTAACCGACCATCCGATTATAACTTTGACAGTGCATCGCTGCAAATAAAAATAAACGTATTTACCCCAAATTTTAAAATGTTAAAAAAAATGGAATGTTAGTAAAATGAGAATACATTGTTGTAACTGATGTTTATATATTTTACACAAAACAATATATAAATAAATTAAAATAAGATATAGGAGCTATTTGCGATTCTTAACACTATAAATAATGTTTAAGGACCATAAGGATAGGGATTAAAAGGAAAATAAAAGGTTAGGGATCGAAAGGATAAGGATCTTCATACAATATGAATAATGTTTAAGGACCATAAGAATGTGGACTAAAAGGAAAAGAAAAGGTTAGGGATCGAAAGGATGAATATCTTCATACACTATAAATAATATATAAGGACCATAAGGATAGGGATCAAAAGGAAAAGGAAAGGATAAGTTTAAGGACCAAAAAGCGGATAATACATGATTTTATAAAAAAATATTTTATCTAAAAAAAGTTAAATCTAAGTATATTTCCTTGAATACTATAATATTGGTGTTTTTTACCACATCTTTTGGTCAAGCTGCATAGCACTTAATACTGAGTCGAGTTTTTGTACGTGGCAGTGTTGCCAATATAAAGTAATCTCGCGTTTTTATTATTACTTATTACATTAATAGTGTGCTACATTTCTAAAAATGGTGTTGCCAGTATAAAAAAAAATATTATAAAATATGTAAAACCGTAAATCTTTAAATCTATTATTCCAAAATTTTTATTGAATTTTATAAACACTATGAGAATGCTCCATGTGGAAGTACCGTAAGCGATTTTCCGATCATAAATGCGATTCACAATCCATCATACATTACAAGCTGCTCGACAGAACTGGTAATTTTTTTAGGCTATGAAAAGCACCCCAAAAACATATAACATTACTGTTCAGCCGGGAACTTGGTGACGGCGTCGTGTATGGCCTTCGCGACGTACTCCACGTTGGAGGGGTTGAGGCCGCAGATGTTGATGCGACCGGACCTCAACAGGTACACGTGGTGCTCCTGGATGAGGTGCTCTGACTGGCGACGCGTCAGACCCGTGTATGAGAACAGACCGATCTGTTTCACGATGTGATCCCAGTTCCCGGGTGTGCCCAGTCTGAAATAGGGTTTAAGTTAAATGAGTCTTACCGAGAGTAGTCAAATATATAGATCAACTTACTTTATTAGTTCAGCTCGTAAAGATTCTCTCATCTGCATAACTCTTGAAGACATGAACTTGATGTGATCTCTCCTGTTGACAAAATACACTTATTATAGGCTGGGTTGCTAATAATTGATGGTGGTTGGTGGTTGCAAATCGTCCACCAAATATCACACCAGGGTTGGCACACTCACCACTCGTCGAATAGTTTCTGGTCTGCCAGTACGGCTGCCACAAGCCTGGCGCCGTGGGCGGGCGGGTTGGAGTACATTCCACGGACCGCCCACGTGAGCTGCGACCGCAGCGCCGCCGCGTGCGTGCTCTCCGACATCACCACCGTCAAGTTGCCAACGCGCTCGTCTGGAAGTACATTATATTAACAGCTTATGGCTTCAATTTAATGTCACTCCACACCACCACCACCACAATCCGTCTAAAAATGACAACCAAACTAACAAAATTATAATAAGCACAACCATCCGATACTAACTGTAGAGTCCAAAGTTCTTTGCGTAGGACTGAGCACAGACGAGCTCGAAGCCCCTCTGCACGAAGTACCGCACGGCCCAGGCGTCCCGCTCCAGGTCACCAGACGCGAAGCCCTGGTACGCGCTGTCGAAGAACGGGAACAACTTGCGCTCCTAACACACACACACACACACACATAAATATCATAATAGAACTTTACAAGTTTCATTGGTTACTTCATCAACCCAACAGATGGGGCTGTAGTCAAATATTATAACTAACAATATTGTATTTGAACAAAAACTAAATATATTATATAATATATCAATTAATTGTACGTTGTTGTCTTTTTTAAACGACGCACCGATATATTTTTAGACGTTATTTTTAATTATTGGCACCAAATCCATATTTTATTTTTAGACATACATATTCTATATTTATAATTATCGTAGTTAGAAACTGAATGTATATTAATTTTGATTAGCTAATGTAATGTAATAATCAACTAAAGGATCGTTTATTGTGTCTCAAAAGGGGGGGGGCGGGAGGGGGAATTAGGTATCGTTTCTTAATTTTTCTGTTACATACACCATTTTAATCATTATTTTTATATCAGTCAAAATCAATGTGCCTTCAATAATATATTATTAAATAATATTTTATTTGTAGGCAAAAAAAGTCTACAAAAAATGCAAGTGATTTTGATTAGGGGTAATTTTAAAACTTCAGTAGGAGGAAAGGGAGGGGTTGATGCTGAAAGCATCAAGTAATTGGACGATCTGCAATCTCCTACCTCCATGACGTCAGCGATGGCCTCCCACTGCTCCCGGGAGGGGTCGATGCCGGTGGGGTTGTGAGCGCAGGCGTGCAGCAGTATCACGGCGTTCTCGGGGGCCTTCCTCAAGTCCTCTAGCAGACCCTCAATGTCAATGGAGCGGTTCTTCTCGTCCCAGTACCGATACGTCCGCGGCGTCGTGAAGCCAGAGTTTACGAATACCAGGTGATGATTCTCTATAACGTGAAGATAAATATATGAAGGGCAAAGTCAAAAATTGTGTTAAAATCAACTTGCTTACAATATACAATTGTAAGGTCACCGTTTGACCTCAAAAATATTCCATCAGTAAAAGTCTTTTAACTAGGCGATGTTAGTGCGCTAGTTGACTTAGCGCACTGTAGATTGGATAAGGAACTAACACTAGTTTTGGTACATCGATTCTCTTGTATTCTTGTATACTCGATACAAGTGACAAAGGTCAAGTTTTTTATTTTACAATTAATAACAATGTAATCTTAAATTTTCAAAAGATAGAAAGATGTAATGATAGTATATCCTTACCTTTCTATCTTTTATATCCAATAATTAATGAATGTTTTACGTAAAAAATAGTACAAATAATAGATCATATAATTGAGCAAAACGAGCGTAGTGAGCGGAGCGTTCTAGTGGAGACTTTTTCACATTCTTTGACATGCATAGGCCCGAAAACTACTTGACGGAAAATTATGAAATTTTGCAATCAAAAAGATACACATTAGGTCATCACCTAAAAAAATATTAAAAAATTACAAAAAAAAAAAAATTTTTAAACGTCATGTCAAAAAACTGATATCCTATTAAAGACAATGGGAAACGATGAGTAATTAAACTGGACTCGCTTCGCTCAATATGCAAACAGCACCCGAAATTTCGCGAGCGCAGCGAGTCGAAATTGAGGGTCTGTTGGCGCCCCTAGTATTATAGTTATGATTATTACAAATTCATTTTATCATTGCTACATATTTATATAAAGTTACAGTGAACTTGTATGAAAAAGTTATTAAAGTTGACTTTATCAAATGAAAACAATGAGTGATTTAGATTTAATAAATATAAATTAAATTATTATCGACAATTGAATTCAAAACAACGTAACATTTCATCAGTTCTTTCATATATGTTTTTAATGAACAAAACATTGAACACAATATTATTATAGATATTAAATATATATCTTTACATGTTATTGTTGTGAAGATAATAAGTTATGACGTCACGAATCAAATAATAACTGATAAATAATACGCACACACACACACGCGCGCACACACACACACGCGCGCGCACACACACACACACACACGCACACGCATATATGTGTGTATACATACAGACGAATCATATGTTATATTTATATTGTTAAAAAAATATTACGTATAGGTATAATGAAATGCCTTCCTTTTTGAATATGGTACTCACCCCAGGTGGGGCTGGAGTAGTAGAAGGTGTCATACTTGAGATATTTGTTCAGGAGTTCCGCGCCGATGCGAAGTCCTCCCGTGCCTGATAGTGTTTGTACTCCGAATGCCTGTATAGTGTATATTTATAAAACTCAGCTGCCATGGTATGGTAGGAGTCCTCCTTAGGCGTCAGGAAAGGATAAACAATGACCCAACCTAACCCATTACGCTGGGAAAGTCCTCCTTTCTAATGAGGCAAAGGATAAACTATAACCGAACCTGGATTAGGTTGAGAGAGAGAGACAGAGAGATTTAGAAAGACTGAGTGACTGTTTCTTCATCTGATAAGTGTTAATTTTTTAATCATACAAATTTTATTACGGCCGAAGTTCGAACCTGGGACCGAAATACTCAATCAAAACAGTACACTGGTAGATTTTTTATACTTTAATCTTGCTGCACCTGCCCACTTTTGTGCTATTTTCATATATTTTTTTCATATTATCTCTTAAAGTCAGAATTATCTACTTACTCGACCTTCAGAGATCACGGGGTTGTCTTTACCAAGCAGCATGGAGACGGACGCTTGGGTGAATTGATCAAGACCTGCGGACAATATAGAATTGAAAAATTATGTTATCTATATCATTTGGCAGCAATCAAAAGAAAAAATGCGAGGTGGCAACTAGTAAATACGATGAACTAGAATTGATAAGATATATCATTACAAAAATTTATCCCAATTTTCCGTTATATATATAAATTTATTATCGGAAGGTTTGTTCAAATCCTTAACCTGTTAACGGGGTATGATGAAATATTTCATACATAAAAGCCTACTGCAATGGGCATAACAACATTTTTCGTCATGTAAATTAATCTTATTAATCGTAATATATTGAACGCATTACCTTCTACGTTGTTGTTATCTATTAAAAACGATATTATTTTATTTTTTGAGGTGTGATTGTGTTAACAGTAATCAACTTTGAAAAAAAAGTCGCCATTGTGAAACGAATTGAACAAAAGTTTATTCCCGCGTTAACAGATTAACGGACCACATCGTTCTAACAAATTTTCATATCCCAAAAACTATAACATACTTATATATACTTGTATGAGTTATTCTTTTACCAATACTATCAACTTTGATTTAGTTTAATAATGAAAAGGCAGTCCATTATTAAAATTCGAGTGTCATTTTCATCGAAACATTACAGCTGATCAAACATGGCTGCCAAAACCACGTTTTTGCACTAAATTCATTATAAAAAACATGGCTGCCTTAACGTTTTTTGTATTAAATACATTATAAAACCGGCACCATAAACTCGATTGAGGTCCTTACCACCAATAATGAAAGGCAATAATTAGACCCTGAATCCATTATTATTTTTATCTAAATAATACTTGTATGAAGTAATAAAGGCGAGGTACGAATGACGCTGACAAATTGTGCTCTGTGCAATTATTTTCTTATTATTGATAGCAAATGTATATTATAATAATTAATCTTTATTCGGTTACAGTAATTTCCAATCTATATTGCATAAACTTACGTCACGATAAGGAGCTGGTAAGATCGTTACGCGCGATCTACTTATTATAAGATTACCAATATACTTTATACAAACTACCAACATAAGTTGAACCCACTTTAATATCATCCTACAGTGTAATAAAGTTCTATTTAAAACAGCCGATATTTATTATAAAGCCTGTATTTTTATTTACTTTATTTAGAAATTACCAATGTTCTTAGACTAAAACGACCAATATAAGTTGGCCCCGCTTCAAAATCGTGCAACAGTGTAACAAATTTCAATTTAAAACAGGATAGTTGGCATACACGGACGAAATAGACATATTAGTAAACTATCACTATTAAATGTAGTATAGATTTTATATTTTGAATTAGAATATTCTTCTAACTTTAGTATCAAATACGAAAATGTGTATTTTTACGAACTGACACACAAACATCAATCTAAATTGAATATAATGAGGGACAACCGGTGTCTAGGACTTTATAATGCAATCAAAAATAGACTCTTTGTCAATGTGGTAAGGATAAAAGTGATGGACCCAACTGTGAGAATATTTTTTTACAATGTCTATTTAACAAAAAACAATATGTATATAATTAATATTAACACATCCGCTACCGCTGACGTGAATTTACGTCATTTCAAATTCTATTCCTGGTTGCCGCTGACGTGAATTTGCGTCATTACAAACTTTATACCTGGTTACCCGGAAACTAATCTTATATTTTTTATCCTTCCCTTGACAATATATGTTTGTGGCAACCAGCTTCAGAATTTCATTATATTAGCCGGTACTCAGAATTAGAAACAAAAACAAAGCCAGGCTCGAATGCGTTAACACTTCACTTGTAGGGTATATTGTTATATTACAGATTATAGTTTTGTTATAATATTATATATTATTTTTTTGATTACATAATTGCAATTAATAATTAAAATCATTTAAATTAACAATTTTGTATAAACAACATGTTTGCAGAGTAGCAGTGTTAAGAAATAAAAAATAATAGTATCAGTAATTTTAACTCAAGTTTTGGTTTTACCGATAGCCATGTTAACGTTTAAAAATATTAACTTGGCTACAGCACTTCATACAGAACTGACAGCACCATGGCAAAAGTCACAGTGATATCACAAATACTCACCAAGGACAGGCAAGTACTCATGGAGTAAGGATTCATCAGCTGCCATTTGTTTCTCCATCTTCCTCACAACAGGTAGAACCCAGGGTTTGCCATTTTCGTCTCTATAAGCTAAATTAAATATCAATATTTTATTTATGCATTTATTTTACTATTTTATTTTATAAAAAAAAAAGTGAAGATGTAAAATATTACTACTTTAAATTTTTAAATAATTTATGGGTTATCATAACTTTACTGATAACAAAAATCTAAAATGCAACAATTAATTTATTACATAAGCAAGTTCTTCTATTTGTTATTAAAGCTATATTTTCTTGTTACATTAAACAATATACTTTAAAAAAAATTAAACACAATAATGTTATAAGTATTGTAAGTTAATTTTGTAGCTTAAAGTAAAAGATCAAAGATTATTTGTGTTTAATTCATAAACACTTCATACTATATCGCCGGCATATCTGTTACATAATAATAGTAAATAAAATTACGAATCTTACCTCCAACGCTAAGATTTACTTTATTTTTATAAGAATCTTCAGTAAAAGCCTTGTTTAATTGAAAAACTTCAATAGGAGGACCTTGTTCCACAACTTGAAAACGTGAACCCATTTTTAAGTAATTGACTATGAAAGAAAATCTCGTCAAACTAAATACTTAATAAACCGACAATAACGCGTCCACTCCGAATTATATACAACTTTTAATGTAATATTTAGAACTAGGAGGACTTGATGACCTTTGCAATGTCGAAATTGTCACTATCATCATCAAATGACAAATGACAAATGACAAACTTCACAGAAAATGTTAGTGTCAAGACTTTGTCGAATATACACAAACCCGTATAATTTTGTTACTATATAACTTATTATAAAATTTGATAATTTTTTTTCTCACTAATCTATCTATTTTACTTTATCAATTCGTTATATATAAGGAATTATATTTGACGCGATCGAAATTGACAAAGTAATCTTTATCAATATTTACCCATAACATCTCAACTTAAAAAAAACTATCAAAACTATCCAAAAATATCAAGGTACTCTAATAACAATTTAAAATCATATTTATTAAATTAATCAAAACTTATTTGTCCCAATTAAAGTTCATCTTTGTCAAGAAATTCTTAAAATATTAGTTTACTTTTATATAATACTGATTTTCTAACACAAAACAAAATATATTTTCGAATAATTATTAAAAATATTATGTAACGGCTTAATAAATGGCAGGGGAAGAAAACAATGAAGTCACTGGCACCAATTATTATATATATAAAAAACGTACAACATTTATATCATTGTATTTAAATAATATCAATACTGAGTAAAAACTGGATTTTTCAAACGACATACTCTTTTGTCGTCAGGACGCATGATCATATAAACTTTTCTGAATTCTCTAATCTCTCCATCTCTCTTCATATAGTTATAAACTCCTACAGTTCCCATTACGATACCAACAATTGCAAGGCAAGAGGCACCCATTACTTCTGGAATTTCCCACCATCCTTTTTTTATAAGGCCAGTGATCGTGTTACTAAATTTAATTGGATGACCTATAACATCCGGTTCTTTCATCTTCAACTTTTAAATATTTTATATCCTTATGGAATAAAATCGAGTAAGATTATGAATGAAATCAATTTTTTTACTATATTCACACAACCACAAATCTCTTTGTCTTATAAGTCAAAATAGTTTCGAGTAGGTTTTTTATTCAAAAATATTTAAGGGTATATAAGTTATAAAACCTTTTTACCACCGAATATGTTGACTAAAGGACCTTTATACTATATCTATACTATACCTTTAGTAAAGGTATAGTATAGATATAGTATAAATAACTGTAGGGCTAAAGTATTATAAACAAACGTAAACAAAAAAAGCAAAAATATTGATCAAGAGAATTTCAAGTCTATCACGTTTAAAAAACGAGTCTTCAGTCTTCTTCTTCCGTTAGGCAGCGTTTGTTTGTATTCTGATCGTTTATTCGTTTCACGTAAGATTAAACAATTACGAAGTGGATGTTTTTGAAAGGTCATTTAGAACTAATCTAGTTAGTTCATATAAATAATTTATTGATTTTTTTTCTAAGAAATATATCTGTCTCTTAGAGAAAAGTGTATTAATTACTTATCAGTTAATGCACAGAATAAACTATCAAATAGCTGACATTTGATTTTGACAATTCAAACGACATGAAGTTCAAGAGTTAATTGTATTGTGACTTTTCCTCATTTTCGTAAAGTAGAAATTAAATAACAAATTTATTTTTATATACCATCCGAACAAATGGCGGCCCCAGCGACTAGAAGAACTGTAGGTCAATTGCTCCAACAAGGTTGGAATGAAATTCCAGAAGTTTTGGCCTCCACAGGCTTGGCAGTTGCTGGTATTCTGATGGGGACTGTAGGCTGTTACAACTACATGAAAAGAGATGGAGACAACCGAAGATACAAACAGGTCTATATTATAATGAGGCCAGATGATCCTAGAGTAGCAAAGATTCGCAGAAACTAAGGTACTTTTGTGAATCAAGTGAAGTGAAAATGTAGTTGCAATTATGTAATACCGTTGTTATTTCATATTATGGTGGTTTTCTTTTCATGACTATATTATTTTTCGGAAAAATAAAATAGATTTCAATGTTTTTGACTGGGTAGTTATTTATTTGAAAGTCTAGAAGAAATTGTCTGGTTTATCTTTTTTATAAATGTTAATCAATAGATTCTGTAAAATGAGTTTTATACAACTTCCAATCAGTTCCTCATTTCCATTTCATGTCTTGAAGATTATGTTTCAGACATTATTTAATTAGATAATACATAAAATAAAACCTCATTACTATAACAGAAACACTTTTATTTTTACAACTGCTTTAGTAAACATGATCACATTTTTAATATTGATTAGGGGATAGATTTGCAAATTATTTTTTCTTTTGTTTTGGGGTTGCCTTCTTTTTTCCAGCTCCTTTGCTTACACTAGCAGATTCATCTTGTTTTCCTTTTGCTTTGCTTGTCGAGGGCTTGGCAGGTTCTTTTTTCTTTTTCTAATAAGTAAATAATATTAACCAAACATGAATTGATGAAATATGAAATAAAAAAATATTATAGTAATAAATTAAATTAATTTGTTTTTATCTATGAAATTTTGCAAGCTATATTTATTGTATATTAATATTAGTAAATTATAAGTACTGACTTTAATCATAGCATCAAGTTCTACATCGCTGCTCTCTTCCTCGCTGGACATTTCTCCATCTTCGGTGGCTCGACCCTTCTTGATTGCTGCAGCTGCATACGGCAGTGCACTAGCTTTCTTGTTGTATGTACGAGTCATTGCTGCTTTTACCTTGTTGGATAAAAGTTGTTGGTAGTTGTAATGTTTCTTTTGGTATGAAGAGTAAAATTACTAATTATTAAAAAAAAAAACTTTTTAATTTAATAGAATAAAAAAATTAAAATTTATAAAATTCATATTTAATACCCAAAACCCTAAAAATATGCTCCAAATCTTTGGTATAAATATATAAAAGGATCTCTTCTATAAAAACTAACCTTAGAATCAATTAAAACGGTGGGATTTCTTTGTCCTGGCCACAGCGAAAGCTCCACAAGTGAATCTAAATCCTCTCTCAATAAGTGATAGGACTCCAGTACTTTGAGGGACTGTTCGATTCCATCTGTTTTGTCTTGTATCAGTGGATTGGCGATAGCATCCCGCAGATGGGTTGAGTAGTCCAGGAATATTGAAGATTTAGAACCAGATGTACTGTGAGTGACAAAATAATCAATATTTAATTTAATTTTAAATACTTTTCAAACATGTTAGGCAAATTCTAAGTACATTGAGTTGGGTGGAAAGATAAACAGTGGCTAAAATCCGCCACAGATATTATATGCTCGTGAACGGGTGCTGCTTGCGGTGACTGGTTGTGTAGCAGGCCTATTTTTATTTTTATTATTATCATTATTTTTTTTTTTTTGCTATTATTATTATTATTATATTTATTTTTTTCATTATATTGCGACGGTTCTAGTTGTTCGAAAATAGCTTTTAGGATTGACATTTGTGAAACAGTGATCACAATATAAAAAAATATATATCCGGCTGAGTTTGTTGTGTGGTTCTTCTCAGACTAGGAAGCGTTTGGAACCCTCATAGCTTTTAACATTAAGTTGGACAGTGCTTTTACAGAAGGGCTTATTACGATAAATCTGGTATCGAAATAGGCCCTCCTGACACTTCCATTTTGACGTACACAAGTGATCACTGATAATGATTCAAAGTGGAAAAGATATAAATAAATAAATAAATAAATATGGACCCCACAGAGCCACTTGCTACTTTTATTAACTATTTCAACTCCTTATATATTAATCCCAATAAGAATGATGATCTTTACTTTTTTATGCATTGACTTGGAATGATTTTTATATAATATTTCAACCATAATTCGGTCATGAATTATATTATACCTAAGTCTGGTGTGCGCGTGTATTTCCTGGCAGAGGCGATGCATCTTGTTTGAGCGTGAGTTCTTACCCAGCCACGACGGGAACTGAATCTGTCCGGACACATGACCAGACAGCACGTGACCTGGGATCACGCTGCTGAATATAGCCTAACCAACAACAACAACAAAAATATATACATTTTTCATTAATTTCAATAATTTTCATAATAATTATTTTTTAATAAATGTAATACTATTGTATAATATTAATAGAATTGAACAATACCTGTGTGGGCAGTAAGCTCCAGGCCTGGTTACGTCGTATCCTCGCCTCCACTATGTCTCCATGGCTCAGGCTGTCGGCAGCCTGACTTAGTCGATCTAGAATTTCATTTCTGGAAATAAGGTACTAATACAGTCAGAGCAATGAATTACCGCGGAACATTTTTGTATTTGTGAATCTAATTGATTGCATTGAGTGCAAACTTACTTTGGGCAGTGCGGCGAGACATTGAGGAAGTTCTCTTGCACAAACAGTGGCATAATGGAGTAATCGGTGAAGAAGAGGTCGCTTTTGTCATTTATACTCATGTTCTTATGTTCCTCTGCACTGAACACCTTCCGGATAGCTTCCCATGGACCCTGCGTTAGAATACGTATGAATTATATATATATTACATTATTTTATATAATTGAGTAGGTTGCTTTGTGAACAATTAGTGGTCAGTTATATGACAAGAGGGTGGCAAAAGACAAAGAAAGATATTAGTAAAAAATTATATAGCAAAGAAGCAAGTGTGAACTCTGAGTGATAACCACACTACCACCTAAATATTAGTAACATCAACCCACCATCTTGACGTCTTTGGTGGCGGCGTGCGCGTGCGCGTGCGGGCACGCGGCGTGCAGGCTGAGCGAGTGCACGGCCTGGCGCACGTCCTGCCCGCACGACGCCACCAGCTGCGACAGCACCTCCGGGGACAACTTCACACCTTCTTTGAAGCATATCGACATCAGCGCTGACTGGAAATAAGTATTTCATTATTTCTGTTACCCTTTTGGATTAATTAATCTTCTGAAAGGGGTCGTACATTAGAGGGTGATTTTTTTTTTTTTACAACTTTACAACCTCTCCTTACTGATGGTCTGTGGTAAGGTTTTAGATTACTCCTCCCCACCCCCTCCATTAGGTATCATACAAAATTTAAGAATTATTTTTAAATATTAGTATAGAAGAATAGAATAGAAGTAGTGCATTCATTAAATAATAAATAGATGTGCTTTTATTATAAAATAATCCACTGTTGTGATATTTGGATATTTAAAAACCTTCCCTCTCCTCAGGGTAACGTGATTATTATATGACCCTTAGGTAGGAGATACTATATAGATTATTGAGCGATGAGCATTTTACTGGAGACTTTTTACATTCTTTGTCACGAATTGGCTCGAAAACTACTTGACGGAAAATTATGAAACTTTGCATTCAAAAAGACAAACAATAGGTAATAGTTTAAAAAAAAAAATTGAAAAATATCCTCAAAAATTAATTTTTTTTTTTTAATATCATGTCAAAAAACTGATATCCCATTGAAGTCAATGGGAAACGATGAGTCAATACACTGGGCTCGCTTCGCTCAATATGCAAACGGCACCCGAGATTTTGAGAGCGCAGCGAGTCGAAACTGAGGGTTTGTTGGCGAAGTTGTTGAGCGAAGTGAGCGGAGCGTTTTACTGGAGAGTCTTTTACATTTTGTGTCACTACTGGACGGAAAATTATGAAACTTTGCAATAAAAAAGACACACATTAGATGAAGGTTTTTAAAAAAAAAATTTTGAAAAATGACCTAAAAAAAATAAATATTCTTTTTTATATCGTGTAAAAAAACTAATATCCCATTGAAGTCAATGGGAAACGATGAGTCAACACACTGGGCTCGCTTCGCTCAATATGCAAACGGCACCCGAGATTTTGAGAGCGCAGCGAGTCGAAACTGAGAATTTGTTGGCGCCCCTAGTTGATCAAATAATACTACCTCAAAGCCAGAAAAAAATTAACTACTCTCCTTTATAATAATCTATGTACCTTTATCTGTTCCACTCTGGGTCTACTGAACCTAAGGTCATAGCAGTAGTTAACAAGTGTCCTCATCTTCTCGCTGTTCCTGTCGTTGCACATACATATCACTGGCACCGAGGAGGACTTGATCAACAATATCAACTCCTGGAGACCACCTGGGACAATGTGTTCAATGTTTATAAATACTGGTTACGATTTTATGATTGATAAAAAAATTGTTTATACAAATAGCCTATTCTGTTGGAAGAAAATTATGACTGCAATAGACATGCAAACAGACAATATCTTTTATATGAATATTCCCCTCACATCCAGCACAGGAACACTAATGCTAGCATTAGAAGTAATAGGTCCCGGGTTTCATTGTCTTAAAATATTTTTATGAAGATTTTTTTGTCTAATATGTCTAAGAAAAACATGTATGTATGTATGATGTGTGAGCTTTAATCACCTCGGTCTTCGTTGCCTGCCATGCCGTCTACTTCATCCATTACCAACACGTGCTTCTTGGATACTGCGTCTTTGCCCGTGGAGCCTTAAAGTACGGGCATTATCTTTTTATTGTGCTATTAAATTAATTAAGGGCGACATATTTTTATTTTCAATAATTTTACTAATAATAATGCTACCTGTAGCATATCCCATGAGCGAGGTGGTGGAGAGCAGGTCCCCAACCTGAGCCCTGATGAGCGTCTTGCTGCGAGTGTCGGAGGCGTTCAGCTCCACCACGTCGAAGCCCAGCTCCTTACACACCAACGACACTGCTGTTGTCTTACCTGGAATAATATTATTAACTTAGACACTTTACTATATAAATTTACACCTCCTTTTACTATGGATTGAAATATATATCTTTACATAAGACAAAAAAAACAGTTTATCTCACCCACTCCAGGTGGTCCCGATAACAGAGCAGCTCTATAGTATCCGCCGTCGTCGTTCTTCGCCCACGGACTCGGTTTCGGCAACTTGGCCTTCCGGTTCACATACCACCTCTTCAACCAATTTAATAATCTGGGAAGTCAAAATATTATTCCACAATCTACATTAATAAATATCTATCTAATATTACAAAATTACATCACAATTACTGGACTTAATATATACTTGCATATCTTATATACAAATAATATAAAAAAAAATACAATTAATTGAAAATACGTCTAAACTAGGGGCGCCAACTGACCCTCAATTTCGACTCGCTGCGCTCGCGAAACCTCAGGTGCCATTTGTGTATTGAGCGAAGGGAGCCCAGTGTAATGACTCATCGTTTCCCATTGACTTCAATGGGATATCAGTTTTTTGACATGATATTTTTCAAAAATTTTTTTTTTTTGTAAATCCATCACACCTAATGTGTGTCTTTTTGATTGCAAAGTTTCATAATTTTCCGTCAAGTAGTTTTCGAGCCAATTCGTGACAAAAATATAAAAAGTCTCCAGTAGAACACTCCGCTCACTTCGTTCGCTTCGCTCAATAAATTATTTAAGATATATACATACTTATTAACGTTGCTGCCATCTCCCTGCTGGCCGATGATCTGCTTGAGGTTTTTGGGTTTGTATTTGTCCACCCACAGCAGGGAACTCGCCTCCACATTACTGGACTTCAAAACCTCACCCTGACTTGTAACTGGAACAAAGGAAATATTTACCAAAGATTGTAAAAGATAAAATAAGATATGTACATATTTTACCATGATTAATATCTGATTTAAAAGATTCATTCTGTTTTTCTTTATTTTTTTGTTGTTCTGCTGTGTTTTCTTTTGTATTATTGTCAGACATTTTGAAATTTTTTGGAGATCTTTCTTTTTTAATCCTGGCAACATTAATGCTATCTTTTTGTGGAGATTTTTTTACAGGTTTTGTTTCTCTTTTCTTTTCACTTGATTTATCTTTCTTTTTATCAATTTCTTTTTTTATTTCTTTAGGTGGTGTCTTTTTGTTTGAAGAATCTTTTATGAATTGTAAGAATTCGTCTTCATTCATGATTTTGATACCAAGTTCCTGGGCTTTAGCTAACTTAGCTGGACCTGCATCGTCGCCAGCTATTACATGAGTCACCTGAAAAATATAAGTTATTCCATTACTATTACTTTTATATGCATTATGCATACATGCATGCATGACTATATTTACTTATATTACCTTTTTACTAATGCCATTTTTGATCATTCCCCCATACTTGGTGATTGCTGCAACCACTTCATCTCTTTCAAATGAGTCCAAGACACCCGTTAACAAGAACGAACAGTCTTTCAGACAACCCGGGGAGCCCTGAAAACAATTTCATGTGCTCTCATTATGCCTATATTTCATGATATTATTTACATGCCTTGTTCAGGCAGCACCTGTACATCAATTCCAACAAATAAAATAAAAATATCTATTGTTTGTATATCTGTTACTGAGAATTTTTTCATCAAAATATTTTTACTCATTCCAAGGTCATCAAATCAAATCTAATACATGTATATATAATGTTAATTATACAGTCAATAAATAAATAAAATAAATCGTCCTCAAAAGTATATCATATTTAATATTTCCATATAGAAAAAAGTATGTATCATAAAGTCACATTCATACCTCTGGTATCTCTTTAGTTCCTAAATGCTTTGGTCCAGATCTATTGAGGTACTTTTGATACAAGGCGGCAGATTGTTTCTTTCTCTCATATCTCTCTTCATCAGTTAGAACTGGAAAAAATAGTCTTAAGTTCATTACATTGAATTAATGAGTAGTAGTAGCTTAGATTTAATATTATAAGACTAAGAATATGACAAGTAAGTAATGTGAAATTAATCTACGAGGCATGTTACCTTGAAATGTTATAAATAATACATATTATATTATAATGTTGAAACCAACCTGATTCATTAAGACTATTTTCTAGCTTCCGTTTCTTCTGTTTGGGTTCCTTTTCATCTTCATTAAGCTTAGTATCATTAGTATTATCTGTATTGCGTTTATTATCAACAAATTCACTGAAATCTTGCTTTGTTTTCTTATTTACAACCTTTGTGTTCGGGGAATTTTCTTCATTTACACTTTTATTAAACTTCCTCTTTTTATTTGTGGCTTCTTCTAATTTGATTGTGTCCGTTGAGTGAGTCGCATTTTCCTTTGTGTTGTGATCGAATGCTGAATTTTCAATTTTAATTTCATTTCCCTTGACGGATTGAGTTTTTAAATTAATTTCTTCATCTATTTGTAACAAACTCTGTTCAAATTCATCATCTGAGTGTATTGTGATTTCTGTATTTTTTTTTTCTTTCTTTACGATTGGTTCAGTTCTTTTGATTGGTGCTTTACCAAATAGATCAACAGCTTTAACCTCTTTGAGAGTAGCTTTTGGTGATTTTTTTTTTTGCTTTGGTGGAGAAAAGATTTCCTCTTCAGAGTCTTCTTGAATTTGCCTTTTCTTTCGTAATTGTTTTTTCTGAAATATATTTTATACTTTTAAAATATGTTTGAACATTGAAGAAGACCATCGTTAAGGTCACACAATATTCACTTGTTTGCCATCCAATCCAATAAAATAAATAATTATATTTATCTAGTTAAATGTTAAAGTTGAATTTGAAATGATAATAAATTTAATTTTTCAGTATTTATGTCAGTGTTTTTAGAAATATTAAATGTACCTTATTTTTAATTTGTACATCGGGTGATCCTGGTATAACATCATTGTCTTCGTCCTTTTTTATCTTGTCTTTTTTTAATGTAAAAAATGATCTAATATCCTGTAATAACTTGTATTATTGCCTTGGTTCTAATGTTATTGCTTAATAGTATACGTCAACAAAAAAACAAACATCTTATAAAAAGCATAATTGATTTCTTACCCTAGACATTTTGAAAAACTCTCAAAGTATCGAGCAAATATTTATTTAAGGTATAATTAATACTGTGGTATACAATAACTAATGTTATATATGTATATATAAAATATTATTTATTTCTAACACGATATATGTAGACTTGATTACAAATTGAGTTCTTAACAAAAGAATAACAGATAGTTAGATATTAATTTTCTGGGAAAAATAAACAATTATGAATTACTACGAAGCGGTTGAAATCTGAAGGCTAGAGCGGTTTAATCATTCAGTTGTCAAGCTTCAAGTGTCAGATAATTCATAGATAATACATATATTTTAAAAGTCGTCGATCGAGTATGAAACTACATGGTTATTTCGAAACATTTTTCTTATAGGTTGTCCGTAAGTTTCTGCAAGTAGATCACCTTTCACACTGGGTCGAGTATAGAAATTGCTCTCGACAGATTTCACTCAGATCCTAAGTTCGTGAAAGTTAGTACTTCTTCTTAGCTTTTCTACTAGAGTTCTTAAATATGCCCGTTGAACAGATTAATTCAGGATATTTTTTTCCAAGAAATGTGCAAGCTACAGCAACAGCTTCAAAATGATATAAATATGTAGGTTGTTCAATGTTGTCGTATGAATTATCTTACGATGTCTGCATCTTATGATTTTCATATATATATGGATGTCACAATGACACTGATGTATAGGAATCGAATAAAATGCAATGCTATTTATTATATATCTGCTTTTATTAAAAAAAATAGTAACTTGTTCAAATGTAGGGAGCACTATATTTTACAAAAGGCTTGCACGTACAGAATGCTGGAGTGAAGAAGCCATAGCTAAATTACGTGCGCGAAAAATTTTCGAAAATATTATACCACCCTCTGTTGCTGCTGACAAAGTAAACACTGAATATATAAAAGAAACATTGAAATATTTGAAGAATGCCCTAAAAACAGTAGAGAAAGACGTGGATAAGAACACAGGTATACTTTTAAAAGAAGTTTTAGCGGACACTGTTGGAGCCCATTTAAAAGGCGAAATACTACCATCTGCTAGATTAGCTTATTACGCAGGATATATACCATACAGAAATGTTAGGACTTTGCATGATTTTTACGATCAGATAAAGATCTATCTAAATACTCAGGGTATAGGGTGGCAGAGATCTAGGAGCATTCCTCAATGGGCTAATTTTACCGTAGAAAAGATTCGAATAGGGACCGGTAAATTAACTGATCCATGCTCCAGCTTGGTTACTAAACGAGACCAAAATTCTTGTATCCACATACCGGCACCTAAATCGGATGATAGGTTTCGACCTTCCGCTATAGCGTTGCCTTTAAAATTCAACGGCCTAGTTAATTTAGTATCACCAGTATCAGAAAATGTTTTGTTAAAATATTACACCACCGCTTCTCGATGCATATTGAATAATTCACCGGAATCCTGCCGTCATTCTGACTTTGTGAGTTTCAACAACGATCTTTGGCACTGGATGAAACGCGATGTTGCTCCACGTCTCGTAGACGAGCGGTTGTACGCTGCTTACGGAGGTGTTTTGAGAGTTGCTGCCGCTGTCCAAAGCTATGGCAAGGGCTTGTCACGCAGAAATCTATTCCAGTATCAGGATGCAGGTGTATCGAAATGGCATCCATGGAAGGCACTTAAAGAATCATACGTGTATATTAATACAGATTGGAGTCCACACTTGTATGTAGCCATAGTTTTGATGGTGGGACTTGCTATTTGTCTTTTACAAATATGTTACAGTTATATATTAGGCGATGACGACGTGTGTAATTGTAGAGCTCGTCCGAGTCGATCCACCGACAGTAAGGATATAGCGTACGCAAATGTAGATTCTAATATTCCAGCTATGTTACCATCTCAACAAAGTGCAGTGTATTACTCTGACCACAAGCGAGCAAAAATAATGTCGACCTCAAAAACAAAAACTTCGTCGATGGGCTCAATAAAAACGCAGAAAGTTTACGATATGCACGAAAATACAGAAAAGTTAATGGCAGTCATTATGAGCGGTAACGAAAATACTAGCGACGGATCTCTCACTCCCTCTCAAAGCAGTCACGACTCAAAAGAAAACGTCAAAGAGAATCACACTGAAAAACTTAAAAGTCCGCCTAAAATAGAGACACCTATTACACAAATAAAAATAGAAAAGAATCGACCCAAGCCCAAATCTCAAACACCGATGTACTCGACGAGTACTGTCACTAACTCCGAGTTAACGTACCAGGGAGCACAAGTGACAGACTCATTATCTGGGACTGGTACCTCCACTTCAGCGAGGACAGCCAGCTCCACCAGTTCTAAGTCAAGATGTCGAAGGTCGAGGAGTTCCCGCGACCTGGCCTGGGCCCGCCGCGTGGTCTCCAAGCATTCCCTACAAAGAACTACATCTGGAACAGAACAAGACGTCACCTCGTTCACGACCCCGAAGTCACACCGGTAACAGACGCTTCCTTGTACGCAATTATTTGTAGGATTTTTCATTTCTAGGTTATTGTATATTTACTAAGAAATGTTATTATTTAAGACGCATTTAAAATTTGTAAGATAATATTTATTTGGTTTTCCAACCTAAAAAAACCAAGAGGTTTATAGAAATAAATTATGGATAATATTTGTTGTTATTTACATTTATTTTTGTCAAAGTATAGTCTTAAATAAGTTTTCTAAAAAATAAAATGTTCAACCATTTTGGATCCATAGACAAGTAACGCTGAAAAGTTAGGATAAAATAAAAAAAACATTAAAATTCAAACAATTTATTAGGTACAGTGTCAAACACAATTTCGTTAACTCGAACATAAAATAGTGGAATATACATAAATTAACTCAAATAAAAATCTCCAACGCGCTTTAAACTATCAAATAAATATACATATCACAAGTAACACGTTTTGTACCTTGATAAATGTCACTAGAACAACTATGGAATAGCTGTCTTACGTCACTAATAACTTCGAATAAATTGTAATCACAGTGTAATATTACATTTACTTAATGCTATCGCAACACACACGGGGCTGGATTAGGACATATTAATCAAACTAAGGCGCCAACAGACCCTCAATTTCGACTCGCTGCGCTCGCGAAATCTCGAGTGCAGTTTGCATATTGAGCGATGCGAGCCCTGTGTAATGACTCATCGTTTCCCATTGACTTCAATGGGTTATCAGTTTTTTGACGATTATTTCTCAACGACATGACATTTTTCAAAAATTTTAAAAAACCATCACCTAATGTGTGTCTTTTTGATTGCAAAATTTCATAACTTTTCCTCAAATAATTTTCGCGTCTATTCGTGAAAAAGTCTCCAGTAAAACGCTACGCTCGCTTCGCTCAATAAAAATGATTGAGAGGAAATAAACTAATAACAAAACTATTCATATTTGAATATTTTTATCTTTATTATGGGGGCCCCTCTCCAGTGTAGGCCCTGGGGCTCTCCTCTAAATCCAGCCCCGAATACATATATAAAACAAATATATTTACGGGCGTACCACAGACGAAACTTGTATAGGTGAGGTATAACACAATATATTATACGAGTCAAAACTTTAAAAAAACAGAAAACATCATGTCAACTAAACTAGCCCTTATAAATACTATAAAAGTCCACATACATTGTAAATTAAAATATTAGTCAAATTAAATCTCATATATATATATATATATATATATATATATATAAAGTTTTATAAGTAAAGGCACTCAAATTCTTTGTGTAATTTCTTGTGAACAATATTTCCTTGAGCATATGTATAAGGGTATATAATTGATGACCTTAACAAAAATATATGAAATATTTTAATAATATATATTAATACATAATACTCAAACAGTGCATATATATAAAGGGACAAACTCATAATTTTACAAGTATGTTAAAAAACATATAACTTGTATAGAAATCTTGAAGAAAGTTTCACTTGCTACAATACTAAATGAATACTAAGAAATATATTTTTATTTGACTTATTGTCACTTAAATTGTAGTTATAAATGCGAAGTGACGTTCCTGTCGTTTCGCTGACGCAATTTTATTATTATTAAACGAATTGTTACAATAAAAGTCTATTTTGTTGATAATCAGTCAGTCAGTCAGTTGCACGTGTGGGTGTATTTTTACGTATTTGTTGGTTTTTAAACTGTTCTCTCTCTTACCTTTTCAATAAACCAACTTATACTGGCAAAGATCCGTAGTATAGTGAATTAAATATATAAATATTATTTTTGTATGTTTTTGTACTGTCTGTTGATCCACTTCCTGTGCATGTACTTGACGATGTAGAGCGGCAGACAAGACAGCAGCGTTATCGTGGTCACCTTCCACCAGAAATCCCAATGGCGTATGAAATCAGCGTCTGTCGAGAATTTAAGTTTTTTTTTTTGTTTTAATTTATTACCATTACAAACATATAACAAAGATACATAACACACATTCACAAAAAAAAAAAACAAATTAGGTTTACCTCGGAATGTGTCGTTTGACAGATATTCGCCCTTATACAATAATCATAATATAACAATTTTATATAATAATAGAAGAAAAAATATATAAAGAAACAATACAATTACTTTATGATGATATGTAGGTATTACTACAAAAAATTACTCAGACAAGCTGAGCGGCCCAGTAAACAACGAAATGCGACAGATGCGACAGGCACACTTACACAAGTTATGGCAAACAAATAATACAGGAGGTTACAACTCGCTTAAAATATAGCATTTAAGTTTCTTTTTTATATTTGACAACTTGATATTATTTCTTAAATCTAAATCGAGCTCATTAATTAAAAAAGGTATCATATATGCGCTAGTGCGCTTCCCGTAGGTATTTTTGTATTTAGGTATAATTAGTTTAAAATTATGTTGTCGTCTATATAAAATTTTATACAATACTGATACCAAAGCTAATTACATTACCGTCCGAAGTCTGCTCTGTCAAAAACGCAATCTGAACACACAATTCCTATCTAGTTAAAATTTGGAGGATAAGGGACAGACAGAAAGCGATGTTCTCACCAAAGTAGGTGGTGAATATCAGCAGCGTGGCGGTGTACATGAGCAGGCTGAGCAGTTCGGCCACCACCATCAGGCGGTGCCAGGTGTCCACGGTCAGCGCCACCATCAGCAGCTCCGTGATAATGAGCGCAGTGTAGCTGATCTCCACGATGTGGATGAGCTGCTCCTCGAACAGTACCAGCGCGCCGTACATTATCACGCCTCCTGGGAACACCAACGATGTTGAACTCGTGCCGAAAGTATTGAACAGTGCGGAAGTGCTTTAAACCCCTGGTGGATTCCAAACACTCCGACCATCTGACTGATATTTTGATCGAAAAAATAAAAAATCTTTCAAAATAAACTCTGCAGCCCGATAAGAAGTGAAGTATTGGACTTATATGTGTGGGAACAATTTATAACCTTGATAGATAGATATGCCTATCCATATGCAGAATGTTTTGTATGAAAGTTGCCGTCCTTTAGTAAGTTGCTTGTAGAGCTGTGGGTAGCGGAGAACCGTTGTGCTCGATATATCCTTATCCAAGACCTGCAGAAATATTTCAATCATTAGCATCATTTGAATGATAGTAATAAACGTTTTGGTTTAGTTTAAAAAGATAAAGAAATGAAAGAAGATAACTCACCAGTGAAAATACAGGTAACATAGTGAATAGGGTTCCGTAACCAACCATCAGGAACCCAGGATACAGAGACACGGACGAGAAGTAGAATACTACGGAGAAGACCGCCTGAAACAAATTATGATGCACGATGAACATAAACACACACACAACGAGGCCTCCACTGGGCGGTACACACCTGCATGGTGGACACGATGAGTCCCCGGTGCACTATGAAGAGGCAGAGCGCGGCGGAGCGCATGGTCGCGCGCCGCCCGTGCAGCAGCAGCAACCGCGCCACGTGCCTGAACTCCCGCACGCTCACGTCACCCGCCAAGGATGCCGCGCGACCCTCCAGACCCTCGATGCCGATACCTGGAGGGAGTGTGAGAGTTTTGGATTACTTTTAAGTGTAAAAGAATTAGCTAAGAATAAGAATAATAAAAATAACATTAATGTTTGCACCTCCCCTATTTTAATGATCAAAATATATGTATGAATAAACAGATTAGATCTCATCATAACATGAAATGGACTTGCCTACGTCGGCCTCCTGTATCATGGCGATGTCGTTGCCCCCGTCACCCACGGCGGCCACGACCAGGTCCCGCTCCCTCAGCAGCCGCACCACCCGCGCCTTCTGCGTGGGTGAGCAGCGCGCCACCACCACGCCCGTGCAGCTCTGCAGCAGCTCCACTGTCTCCTCCTCGTACGCTCGCAAGCAGACCTAAGTACAGACGATAAAACTAATATCTCCTTAGCGTCAGATCTTACTATCCAAAAAGATGTTAACTAATCTCAATATGTATCGTAGCATTATCTTCCATACTGCAGGTGTCCTCTGCTCCACTACTCACTATAAGGGCCAAGTTTTTGTTGGGGACATCCACCTTCGCCCCATTTCAGGTCAATGAACCTAAGACAGTCCTATAAGTACTGTCTTGTGCCCACCTCCAGCGTGTCTCCCTCCACGATGAGGTCGGCCCGCTCGTCGGCCATGGCCCGCAGCAGGGCGTAGGCGTCCCTACGCGAGGTGCAGGCGGGGGCGGCGCGCCACGCCCCTCCGCCCAGCCGCAGCGACCGCGCGATACACAGCGCCGTCTCCAGCTTATCACCCGTCAACATCCACACCTACGACACGACTAGCATTAGACGATAGAATACGGTGTTATATAATGTACTATATTAACGATTAGTAGTTTTTTAATTTATTAAGTACGCTGTACAAGACAATACTCTTAAATATTTTTTACATTCCAATTATTACGAAAATAGTAATTCTCTAACTTGATGAAAGGACGAGTTCGTACAACTGAAACAAGTTGTTATGTGCGTTAATAAACATTAATAATCAAAAACCAGTGAGTGAAGTAGACTTAGATCAAGTGGGGAAGAGATTCCATGACATCCACAAAAACAATGATAGATTTAGTACATAACCTTGAAAATGTTAGTCTTATATACTCCCAAGTGGTGCCATGGCATCTTCGTCATTCACAGTTCGGACCAACAGATGTTCTATGATGGACTTTTGTATAAGAAATAGAATGAGTACTTTGATTCCAGCGGTCCCCAGCATGCCGAGTGTGGCGGGCACGTGGTCCGCGAGGCGGTCCTCCACGCCCGTGAGCGCCGTCAGTCGCAGCCCGACCAGCAGCCGCGACAGGCACGCCGCGGAGCGCTCTGCGCGACCCGTCACGCACAGCCGGGCCTCCTTGTACTCGCTCTGCACACAAACACACGCACACTCCATCATTAATAACATATCGAATGATAAAAAAAAAACAAACCTAGTACAGTAACTACGTAGTACATATGACAAACCTCAAACTCCAGGTACTCATTCTTGGTGAGGGTCTTCATGGCCACGACAAGCGTCCTCAGGCCTCCGGCGGCCAGCGCGGCACACTCCGTCGCCAGCCAGCCCGACTGCACCAGCGGCGCCAGCGCCACGTCCGCTCCCTTCACGTAGTACACTATGGACTGCGTGTTCTCCTCCTGCACCGATACGGGCTGATCAATATGGACTATTTCCTAAAAGTTTCACCAGGTAATGGTGCAGCCATACTTGAACTATGATGCCCATCATCTTGGTCTCGCTGGTGAAGGGGAACACCTGCAGGATGTTAAACTGCATAATCTCGTTGGCGGCTCGCAACTTCAGGGATATGTTGTGAAGATCCCGCCGGTACAGCGACACTCCCATCTGTGGTGAGACAATTAGGTAAAATAATACGTAAAACCCCTACTTTTTATTTAATTCAAGCTGTTATCGAAACGTTTCAATGTACATTAGTAGTGGAGCCTACCATGTCAGTCCACTTGACTAGTGCCACCTCATCGGGGCTGGCGGCCTGATAGTCGCAAAGCTGCTGCTGCGGCACCGCCCCGCCGCAGCTCTCCGACATCACGGAGCTCCCCATGTCTGACAGACAGTTTGAAATCAATTATCGAAAAAGTGAAGCGAACCTTCTTCCCTGAAGTTTTCACTCACCGGACTGCGCCTCCTCGACTCGCGTGTCGTCGATACCGTACACGGGGGTCACGTTGTGGCACAGCGCCAGCGCCAGCACCGCGTCCCACACCTGCCTCGGCGTGGGAGCTAGGACTTCGCCCTCCGTCACCGGCGACGTCGGCACGGAGGGGGCGTCGTTTGTTATGTATTGGGTGAGTAGACCTTCCACCTGAAATGTTTGATAGAAATCAATTTGGATATAACAGACTTCTATAATATATTTTAATTTGTTGCTTTTGTTGAAAACAGCTGTTTATACCTCATAGAAGTTATTCTTATCGAAGAGAGCGTTTCCGAGGTGTAGCTTCTGGAAGAACATCTCGTTCTTGGTGAGTGTCCCGGTTTTGTCGGCTAGCAGGTACTGCACGCGGCCCAGCTCCTCCGGGATGGTGGTGGAGCGCATCACCGTGCCCGGGAGTTGCTTATCCCTCTGTATGCTCCACGAGTAGAAGGCTTTACCCATGTCTAAGTTCACTCGAAGACTGGAAGACGGAATTTATAAAGGGGAATTTGTTTTTAACATGCTCTTATTATCTTCGGTCGTATATTTGTGTGTAACGGGAACTTTGAACACGATTTTGACGTTCAAGATGGCGGATTAATTTGGAACTTTCTATATCAAAGACCGATGACAATAAAATAATATAAAAAAAAATAGTTTGCATGGTGTCTTTAGATCATTATTATGATTGCAATACTTCTTAATAAATCTTTTTTTTTTGTTTGAATTTAATGTAGCTTATTATAGTTAATATATTTGACATACCTGATAGGTATGATGTACGAGAAGAGCAGAACGAATCGAAACAAAAATCCGTACCACGGTCCCTCAAAGCCTTTCAGTATAATGAGGAGGAGAGACGTAAACAGCGTGGCCAGAAACAATACTTTGGTGAAGTCATTTATTCGGAGGTCCAGACGACCCACCTTTGACCTCGGGGTCGCGTTGTTCATTACACTGCGAGTTTCACATCCTGTATATATAACCAAGCCTGTCGCTTGACCCGAAGCGACCACGCAGCCGCTCCACAACGTGTTCTCAATGTCCAAAGAGTCACACTCCTCTTCGTCTATCCTGGTACAAGTGCCTATGAAGGAGTGTATGTCTTTCTCTGGCTTATCTATGAATAGCTTCGCGTTAATGTCCAAGAGATGTGCGTCTGTTGGTAGCTTTTGTGTGGACGGTAGAGGTATCCTACAAATATCATTTAAATATAAGCAAATATATAAATAATATTGGATAGGTCTGTGACCGTTGCTGATTCATATTCAGATATCGTATTTTTTTTTCTGATAAGTATTGGTCATCTTAAATTTATTAAAATTAAATTATAAATTATCTGTTATGTATAAGATTCTTGTTATTTATTTATTTTCCACTTTGAACAAATACCAGTGCTCACTTGTGTATCAAATGGGAGTGATAGGAGGGCCTATTTTGATACCATACTTATCTAAATAAGCCATTCTGCAAAAACACTGTCCAACTTTAAATAAGGTTACGAAAAGCAAACGGGCCCTGCTGTGTAAAGAACCACACAACAAACTCAGTCGGGTTCGGGTTCGGTATTTCTTCATTGTGATCACTTCGTCAATAGAACGTTCATCATAAGTATCGCGATAACAAACACGCCCAACACGCTGTATTATATTCAAATTAAGCTAAAGGTCAAATGCCAAACTCGGCCAAACTTAAATTTAATAAACAAAACTTAGCTCGACTAACTCAATCAATTAATTTATATGCAAATATTGTGAATAATTAGCATAAATAATAATTTCGTTATATCTAAAATTATCTCTTCAAGGGGAAACCCCAGTCATTATACAAACATTAATTAGGATTTATTGGTATTTATAACAAAACTAGTCACAGTAACTCGGTCTGTCTGTTACACCTTCACGTAATACTTAGTATGATTAAATTTATGAAAACAGGAAAAATTTTATAGGATAAAAACAATGCAATACTACAAATTTGTTATTTGAAACAAAAACAAAAATTTATTCTTTATTTTATTAATTGCTTTTCTAATAATAAATATAAATAATAACCCGGATAAATGTAGAAGTATCCTGAAAGTAGAATTAGTATAATAAAACTTTTGTCAACATCTTAGTTACTTAGCACATCCTTAATTTTGTATCATTGTATAAACTATTATAGGTTTCCTTATCTTTATTTTGCATTGCTATTACTAGTTCAATAAATAAAAGATAAGAAATCACAAGCTTACTAACATACATTATGTTATAATGTAACAAAAATCATAATGCAACATAATATGTCGAACGATACATGGGTTTTTCCCGGAATAACAACATTATTAATACCATATAGTGAGCACTGTAACTAGTCTAAATAGTTAAACATCAAACTTATATCCTTTGGAAGACATACCTCAATTTCCAGTCTATTTCACCATCCAATTGATCCGTTTGTATAAACACAGTGCCCATAGTCTCATTAGTCCTGAGTAAGATCATATCAGCGGGAACTCTTTGGCCTTTATGCAGCATAACTATATCCCCCACTCTGAGTGACGATGCCGAGACATGCTCTGTTATAAATGGACGGTAACCATCAATAGATGAATCGAGAACAATGCGTTCATAGAGCTGTCTATTCACTTCTTTGTCTCTCCTATAACAAAAAATATCAATATAATACAAAATTCAAATTCCTGTAGTCTTTCTTTTAACATCACAAAGTCTATGAATATAAAACATTAAATTGACCCTTACCTATATCTTCTGAAATCATCTACAGCTTCTCTAAACAGCGTAACAGAAAGTACAAAGCACAGCGGTCCCCAGTATGTGTATAAGTAACCAATTCTGATACTTGGAATAAACTGGCTCAAAGCCATTACCAGGAAATAGAGGTTGAGGAAAAACCTGAACTGCTCGAACAGTACCAGCGGCAGGAATGTAATGAGGTTGTATTTCTAAAAGAAAATTGTTTAAGAAATAAGGATCCTGAGGGTTATCCAATATCACTATTTAGATATATTATTAATTATTAAAAACCCTGTTGTGAATGAAATATCTTATCAGAAATATTAAGATACAATAATATGTTGCATAGTATCTAGTTTAAGATTTTTGAGCACATTATGTAAAACCTTGTTAATTTGTGATAATCAAATTAATAAATGTTCATCATGTTCATCAAAGCAATATTAGTGTCTATTATTTTAGTGATATATCATTTATATAGAAATATATAATCAGAAGATTATATACATAACATTTTGTTGAGAATGAATGTAAATTAATAATCTTTAAATACTAATTAATTTATCTAATTATGTTAACAAGAAAACATTGCTTAATTCAGATTAATTACAATTATGCTGTAGTTTATTACCTTGCCAGTCATCATTAAGAAACAAGAGCAAAAAAAAAATTATCATCTGAGTAATGAGGTCAGGCTCACCTGATTACAGACATAGTTAGGCGGATATTCTTCATCTGGAAGCTGCCCCAAAAATATTACCCTCGAACATAGATCTCTTTGCGTGAAAAACGATAGTTTAAACCTTAAAACAAACTTTAATTAACAAAGGCATTGCAAGATTGTTTTTCTTTGTACTTATAAACAAAATTCGTTTATACCTCGACCAGAATGATTTCTTTTTAGGACGCGTTAGTAGTGGTGTGGTTTCCATATTGTCATTAAATATATCAAAATATTCTTAAATTTACATAATACACTATTTCAATTAAGGACACAATAATAATAATAAACACAAAACACGTAAATTGACACAGTAGACACTAGACAGTAGACAGTATGTTCTGACTTGAAGGATATTGTTTGACTTGATTGTTCGTTGTGGAGTTTGACATTGACATTATACTCAAAGTGACAGCTTGTAAAAGTATATTGAGCATTATGCTTTTTTATACTGTACGATATCAGCAACTAATTAGTTTTACGATATGCCAAAATAAAGACAATATTTTAATATTAAGAAATTATCCCTCTATAATTTACGATCAGTCTTTCTTATGATATAATGTGTATCAGTACAATCTCATTGATTGTTATGAATCTCCATCATCATGTCAGACTTTTACTTTATAATCTCAATAATTAATAATCTTCACATGTATTTCTTCTTAATCTTTCCAAAATAGTATTAATGAATAATGATAAATTATTTTTATATATAAAGAGAACAAAAAAGATAAAGAAAGAAAATAGGCAGAACTACAATTTAAAATGTTGTTTGCATAGTATAATGCCTGATATGTATATCATACATTAAAATAATTGTAAAACATGTAATGGATAATGACATTCTTAGACTAAAATGTCATTATCTATAACATTTTACATAAATATTTTAAGTTCTGGTAAGAAGTGTTATACAGTTTTTGAATTAACAACAATAAAGTATAGTAACATTGTAGATGTATTAAAGTAAATAAATATGGCGTAAAAGTGGCACTGGGTGTGTTTAAGATGTTTTTGTATTCTTAATATATTATTAATCAAAAATATTATAAATAAATGTTATTCTGTCTTTCCGTATAACATTGTCAGTTTCACATGTGAATAAAAGTGATTTGTGTGTAAAAAATAATGTATCACATGACAAATCAGATCAATGACTCCAGTGGTGGTTGACAAGTCGGGATCTCTAGATTCGGGATTTGATCGTTTCGACCCTCTCTTTTATCAAGTGTTCGAAGTAAGATAATACGTGTTTTTATAAAATAAATACAATTAATTTTAATTTGTTATAACGATTTTAACGTTTGTAAATTAATTGTTGGTGTATGATTGTAGTTTGCGTAATTAAATTTGCAAGGGGTGCTTATTAGATTGTGCGGCACGGTTGAGGTCGCGCCGTGTTGTCTCTGTCGGGCGCCCGGGCAGGCGGATACCTCCGTGTGACCTATTTTCTGGTTGTTGCATTGAGGCTACTATTTATGTCTGGGGGTGTGAAGTAGGGCGCCGGTCTTGCACCTTAAATGCAGTGATGTGATTTACTTATTTGATTTCTATGTTTCATTTGATCTTTAAGACTTTAAAATACAAATATTGTAGATAATATATAGACAGTGTTATTTAGAAAGAATATTTAGTGATTATAAATGCATCTTAATATTCAAGAGGTAAGATAGGGATAGATATCTATAGATATATTATTTGTGTAAAGTTAACTGATTACATTTAATTAACTTACATGTTATAAAATCATATTAATTATATTTGAAAGTAGTTTTGATCTAGTCTTCTTTTATGATAATAGTATAGTCTACTTTTTCTACTACTAAATGATTATTATAATATTCTCATAATAAAATTATGGGAATAAATCTATATATAGAATATCATGTTTAAAGCATATAAAATTTTTAATATTTCAATCTTTTTGATATACAATGATACAATGTTAATAAAAAAAAGAGGTTAATAGTTAGGTACTTAACCAAATAGATGTTCCATCGTTGCAGTATTTGTCAATAGTGAAGAATTATCAAGATCAGTGTAGTGACAATGGGGAAGAGTTTATTTGAGTGTAGTGAAAGTGAGAAAACGGCACTATGATGAAAACCGAACTACCTCCGGGCAGCTGTAACTCAACGGGACATCTGTCCACTATTGGATGGCACATGCCGGGTAATCTAATCTATACATTTACCTAGTACTAGATATATATGAAATATATCTAGTAAACTAGATTAAAATAAATTTTAATATCTAAATTTTATTGTTGCTCGCATTAAAGAAAATGTAACTCTTCCGACTCATTTGCTATGGTTTTACCCATATTTTTATTTTAATGATAATACTGTCATGTACATATGAAGTAAAACAATTATACAATATATATATATATATATATGATTTAGTATATCATATGTGTAATCTATATAGAATAATGTTATTTTTGAGTTATTTTGTTACTTGTTTTACTGTTAGAGGTCCATATCTATGATTCTATTTATAAAATAATATCTTTAAAATCTAAATTATTTAATCGTCGCGTAATTATTGCGTCCGTTCGTTCGTAAATAAGTTATAAAGTTACATTATGACCCGGCGGAAATGAATACGCGAATATCAGTTTCCGCCGCTACATCACTGGCTGATAGCGGGTCCGTTAACTTGCAAATGCTATTTTTGACACTCGATATGTCAGCGCAGGTATATTCTATTTTTATCAATAATATATATATATATATATATATATATATATATATATTATTGAATATTTGCAGTATGTCCGTATATAAATACAGGTTATTTCTCGATTTGACTTCGTTAGTTACTTTTCTTCGTGGTCTAGTGATAGACAAACGTACATTTTGTTCACTAAATACATATTATTGAATATTTGCAGTATGTCCGTATATAAATACAGGCTATACACTATAGCGTGTCTTTTCTAGAATTATTTTTCGACGAGACTTCGTTAGTTACTTTTCTCCGTGGTCTAGTGATAGACAAACATACATTTTGTTCACTAATTATATATAATTGAATATTTGCAGTATGTCCGTATATAAATACAGTCTATACACTATAGCGTGTCTTTTCTCGAATTATTTCTCGATTAGACTTCGTTGGTTACTTTTCTTCGTGGTCTAGTGATAGACAAACGTACATTTTGTTCATTAAATACATATTATTGAATATTCGCAGTATGTCCGTATATAGATACAGGCTATACTCTATAGCGTGTCTTTTCTCGACTTGATTTCTTTAGTTACTTTTCTCCGTGGTCTAGTGATAGACAAACATACAATTTTATATTAGTTGTAATACGTCACGGGATTTCACGTGTTTTAGATTCATCGGATCCCTCAATAAACAAAAGTTACAGGAATGTTTTTGTTTTCTTAGGACTAAATTATTTATTTATCATCCAAATTTCCGTTTTAATTTATAACAATTAATTATTCGTTATTTTAGTTGCTAGATTCTCGATTATATTGATAAGGCATATATCTTATTTGTATTAAAATTAAATCTAATTTGTTTTTCAGTCATTTATAATTTAATATTTTTTGTTTTAATAATGTTTAGTAATAAGTGACTTTTCGAACTAATGATTTCATCACGAGTGATAGATAATGTTTTTAAGAATATTAATATTAAGATAATTATATAATACCGGGTAAATAGAAGTATTGCGGTGTTTAGGTCGTATCTTTTTCTTAATACCCGGTATATATTAAATTTGGGGTGTGTAGGTCGCATGCACCACTCAGCGAGCACCCCCGCCGGCGTGGACGGGGGGGCACGCACGCCTCCCGCCACGCCCAAGAAGGGGGGCAAGATGCTGGCCGTGCGCGTTCAGATGCTGGACGACTCTATATCCATGTTCCAGATACAGGTGAGTAAAATTTACTCATATATCTCGAATAAATTCTTACTAATACTTATTATATGACTTATTCTATTATATTTTTCTATATGTGTAAAAACATATGTTTTTTACACACACACACACACACACACACACACACACACACACATATATTTTAGGTCGTCTGTGGTCCTTGTATTTTTTGCATCGGTAGTAATATATTACGACTTAAGACGCTCGACCCAGTTTATAATGTGTCTTAAAAATTACAAAGATTTTTCTTTAATTTATATCCTCGAAAATATTAATACATGCAATGTCCTATATAAGAAAAAAAATTACCAAATCGCAGTCTTAAAACTCAATATGTAAATATTAAAATCTTGACATTTGTAAATTAATATATAAATAGATTAAAGTATACTTACTTATCTTCACGCCATATCCCTTGCGGGGTAGCCAGAGACGACGGAGCGCCAAATACTACGGTGCCTGCATACCTCTTTCGCCTCGGCCACAGACATCAACCTCTTCATACATCCCTCCGGGGGGTCTTCATACTGTTTAATAATTAAATTAAAGTATAACTATCTAATATATAAAGTAATTACAAATCTGAAGCCTACGTCATACGTTAGCACAGACAATAGTCGTTGTATCCCACGTGTCAGTGATTTTAGAATTGTGCCCTACTACATTACTGCCTCTTATACTCTAATAAGAGTTTGTACTACTTTTTTTTTTTCTCTTTTTTTTCTGTGTCTCTGCTGTTAGCCCTACTGGCCATGACAGCGTCACCGAGATGAATCGAGATATCAAAATATTTACCATACAATACTATAATATTTCGTATGAAGTTTTAATAAAACATGTTTCTTAACTTAATATTTAATATTATTATAAGTTCTAAGATTTTTGCTTCATACAGTCACTGACGGCCCATTGGTCTAGTGGTTAGTGGCTGATGAGCGACAGGTCGCGGGTTCGATCCCACACACTGTTATTTCAAATCTGGGGGTTCGTTGTATCTATGTTTATACAAAACCCCGCGCCAGAATTATTTTTTTAACACTAAACCTACCGACAATTCTTGTATACCTGTTCCTACCGCACGCGCTCAAATTGACTGGTAATTAAAAGTTATTTTATTATATAACGCAGATAATAATGGGAATAAGTAAAAGTAAAGAGTGAAGAAAATATTATATACATATTTTATAAATTGTAATGTAGTTTGATAACGATATTATAACGTTTAAAAATGTGTAAGTTTTACAAAAGTTTAAGAACGGTCAATTGGACCGGTATTTGGTAGGTTTAGTGTTAAAACACCCCCCAGTGTTTTTTTTTAATAATGTTAAGTCGAAATAGGGATACAACGTTATTTTGCTGACTGACGAACGTAAAGATTTAAAATTATTACTAAATAAATTTTATTAAATCTTCTAAATTAAACCATATTTATATTTTTATATATTATATTCTATCAAGCGTCCCTCTCATTATCATGGCCAGTACTGCATTGTCATCAGTTAGCTTATCAGCCTTTAACCCTTTCGCTACCGGGGTCTCAGGAGACAAATCGCCACCACAGCCCAGATGTTTAATCATTTTCATATTATATCAATTGTCATTATATTATAACGTTCTAACTAATTGAAATTAGCAATTTTACACCACCAACATCCTGTATCTATTTTATTGTTTTATAACATAACCCATCTATGTTCGGTACGATCTGGGACAAACTATTGTCATAGACTGGTAATGAACGCCCGTCACATATATGTGATGCTGGTAGCGAAAGGGTTAACCTAACTAAATACTTGACCCAAACTTGGAAAATTAATACGTAATTAATTACCACAATTAAAGAACAGTTAGCGTTGTTCCACCTTATCCCCCAAAGAAAATTCCTCCCCCCCTCCCCCCCAGCCTCCTCCAAAATTCATTTCGTTCTTTCATCCAATACTTCACAATCTGTTCTCCAATATATTGATTAAACTTATCCGTCATAAACCGAGTCAGCCGTTCCCTTCAAGGGCCGGTCGTTAATTTGAAATGGCGTCCAGACATCAACTGAAGTCTAAATAAAATATACTATATATATATATATATATATATATATATATATATATATATATATATATATATATATGTATAACAAGTGAATCACCCCTTACTTCGGATGCGATAAATCATTTATATCTAACAAGACAGGACTTTAATCAATTTGACGCCTGATCAAATTATTTTACGACAGACGTACATTATATATATATATAGTAGTATAATAACTACACTATGCGACAGCAACCCCAGTAGTCTGTTAGGACTGAACCGATTTTGATTAAACACAACTAAAAACATTTTTGAAAATTTTACCAAGCAAAAATATATGTGTGGAATGAGTGTCTATAAAAAGGTTTTTACAGCTAAATGCATTGCCAAAATTTAGAAGACGACGCGGACCATTCCGAGTGATAAACCTAGTATGTATGTAAATGCAAATAAAAATACGAGCATAAAATGTAGTCTTTTATGAGTACTTTTTGATTCTCTCATTTTATTATATCATACTTGAATTTCACGGGTTTTTCTGTTTTATTTATTTAACACTTGTTCATGTTTTTAAAGTAAAGTAGTCTAAAATACTCCTTAATAAATCGGCTATTCAGCTAATCGGCGTCTCAGAGATAGCTGAAAAAAAAGATTTTATATATATATATATATATATATATATATATATATATATATATGTATAACAAGTGAATCACCCCTTACTTCGGATGCGACAAATCATTTATATCTAACAAGACAACTTTAATCAATTTTACGCCTGATCAAATTATTTTACGACAGACGTACATTATATATATATATATATATATATATATATATATATATGTATATGTATATATAGTAGTGTAATTAATACACTATGCGACAGCAACCCCAGTAGTCTGTTAGGACTGAACCGATTTTCATTAAACACAAATAAAAACATTTTTGAAAATTTTACCAAGCAAAAATATATGTGTGGAATGAGTGTCTATAAAAAGGTTTTTACAGCTAAATGCATTGCCAAAATTTAGAAGACGACGCGGACCATTCCGAGTGATAAACCTAGTATGTATGTAAATGCAAATAAAAATACGAGCATAAAATGTAGTCTTTTATGAGTACTTTTTGATTCTCTCATTTTATTATATCATACTTGAATTTCACGGGTTTTTCTGTTTTATTTATTTAACACTTGTTCATGTTTTTAAAGTAAAGTAGTCTAAAATACTCCTTAATAAATCGGCTATTCAGCTAATCGGCGTCTCAGAGATAGCTGAAAAAAAAGATTTTATATATATATATATATATATATATATATATATATATATATACTAGCCGTAGGGCTCGCTTCGCTCGCCGTTTTTTTTATTTTTTAATTTGGTGACCTTATTGACCTTACAGCATCGCTAAAACATAACCCTGGCATCGTTAGACTATAAGCTTTCATTTGATACCCTGTTTATAAAAATCGGATAAGCGGTTTAGGAGGAGTAGTGCAAGAAAGATAAAAAGTAATCGATTTTATATGGTAAGATATATATATATATATATATATATATATATATATATATATATATATATATATATATATATATATATACTTTCATATGCATCTAATAAACAGTTGTAAATTTAAAATTACAAACAGACACATACTCGTATTTTATTTTTTATAAATGTAGGTCGAATGTCAATTATAATAATGTTTGATATTAATTATGTAATATCATTTTAAGTGTTTATCTCATTATTATAAAGTTCAGAGTGCGGAGAGTGCGGTGTGACGTTTGAGTACTTAAGTAATTACTTTATTATATTATATTATCACGAACGAACTTCGTTAGTTCTATATTGTTTTCACTTTTCACGAATTTTCATTACTGTCGAGAGATGGCGCTGTTTATAATTTACATATTTAGTTTGTTTTCATATTTAATTATATTAATATTTTGTATTATTATTAATTACACCTTTTTTTTTGTATTTTTTGAGTAATTATAAATAAATATGTATTGAACATTTTCGTTCCTTCAATAAATAATAATCATTTTACTTAAAAATAATTTATAATTTCGTCAAAGGTCGTTGGTTAAATACCCTGGGTATTTGCATCTTCACTGATTTAACTTTAAGTTATATAAAGATATTTAATTAAGAATGAATCGTATAATCTCAGATTTTATATATCAGAGCGTTAGTTTGATTTCTTGTTTCGGTATAACAAGTAAAAATAGCAGCCCTCAGCCCGAGCTGAGAGGAGGAGGAGGTCCATTAGACATATGAGTGGCTGACTCGCCCCTAAAGCGTCTTGAGACCTCTTAAATACTTAAGATTTTTACAATATTAAAACATATATGCAATATTATATTATAGTTACAATATGTATTTAAAGTTGCAGTGTAATGTCCATTATACTGAAACGATTTGGTTTATTTACGAGTCCTTTCTAGCTGGAGGGGTTAAAATCCCTTAAGTGTACCGAGTAATGTTACACTAGGAGATGTACTCACACTACGTATAGTATATATACGTATCCTGTGCCAAGGGACCGAATGAGGCTTTTAAGGCGACTCGCAGTCATTCATTCTTAGCTCTCGTTCCTAAAGAACTAATTCACAGTCTGAAAACTTTTAATATTATGTCCATTATTGTCTTTTATGATTGTAATATACTATTGCTAATACTATTTATATATACATATATTTTTAATGGAAATCGTTATTAACATTAACACTACCTACCAAGTAGGTACCGGTTAAATTGACAGTTCTTAAACTTTTGTAAAATTTACACATTTTTAAACGTTACAATATCGTTATCAAATTACATGACTATTTTTAAAATATGTATATAATATTTTCTTCACTCTTTACTTTTACTTATTTCCATTATTACCTGCGTTATATAATAAAATAACTTTTAATTACCGGTCAATTTGACGGCGTGCGGTAGGAACAGGTATACAAGAATTGTCGGTAGATTTAGTGTTAAAAATAAATATCATAATCAAAAGCAACGTCTTATTCTCTAAAAGATTTTGGTTCTCGTGAATCATTTATCCGTGTAATAACCACTCAAGTGTACACAACCTTATCTTCTCCACTCCCAGAGCACCAGTGTAAACACCTCTGTTACATCACTAATCTGAACTACCTACCTAAGTAAACTAAATGAAGTTTTGAAATTAACTATTATTGTTATTATTACTTGTATTTTTAATTAAATTAATTTTCGATAGTTACTAACATATACTGTGTGCACCTAATACACCCTCACACCAACACCACGGGTCGTGGTGGAGAATACCAATAGGCATTAAGTCCGCCATTTGTATTCCTTAGTTTTAGGTTTATACAATAAAGTTTAAATAAATAAATAAATATTTATTCCCAATTCCTACCTAGCGATGTAAATGAATTAAATGCCAAGTTATAGGTACTGGTTGAATTTTCAGTTTTGAGTTTGATATTCGTACCGTATTTGTACGGTCAGTTAGCACCTACCGACGTGTGCACGTAGCGGGAATTAACCCAAATTATCCCGGTTATCCCGTAACGGAATTCCATTAAGGTAGAAACATTTGGCAAGATTTCTGTATACAGAACGTCGAGGTACCGCAGTGCAGGCCAACGTTGTATCTGGGTTGCGACATCTCTGGCAATGTGGTACTAACTAACATTTGGAAAGGAAATATATTTGTAAAGGCCCTAATGAATGCAGCCATTACCAGTTAAATTAAAAATGGTAGCCCACTGAAATATATAAGAGTAAGCCGAGTATTTATTATAGTCAAAGTAATATACAAACGAAGAATGGATATTAAGTATGTCAATATTAGTTAGTTATAATGTAAGTTGATAAATCTGTACTAACCAATCCGCTCCCACGACGCTCGAGCGCGGTAGATTGGATAACGATCCTAAGGCTGACTTCACGATCAGTCGACAGATATAGATTTAGAGATATATATCTATAATTAATTATTATTAATATTTTTATACTGTGAACAAATTCACGCAAAGGAATCACGTTTGTTATGTTAATGTCCTATTGAAATAATGATTTTAAGTTATAAAGAAGTTATTTTAATAATACTTAAGTTCTTTGCTCTTTAAAAAAAACTTGCAATGAATACCGGTTCTTTTGTTACACTAAAAACTCGTAAATCTATAATTTCCATAATAACAACATATAAATATACAGTTATTTAAATAATCTATTTATTCAATTAATTAATTCATACTATTATCGTAAAATCCAGTGTACACTGAGCAGTGATAGATATAAACATGTAGTGTGCCCACAACCTTATCTCGGTCCAGCTGGCGGACCGCCAGGACTTAGAAAGGCTCAGTCCACAGTCTCGATTGCCTCAACGGCACTATTGTGTGCCTCACCCGTATTACTTCATCAACCATTTTGTTTGTCTTATTTTTGGAGAACTCTTTTTATCAGTAGGTACCATTTTGATTGAATTCATATTGTTAGATAGTTTTACAAACTTATTATTCTATATACATGTATATATATATGTATTTAAGGCTTTAAAGTATGGTTAAGAAAAATAAGACAAGCCAAGTTTCTATCTCCAACTACGTCAAATAACTTGAGCTGGTGGTAGCTTTGACAATCAAAAAATTTTTTGTTTAAAGCTTACTTTATTTTTTTTTATTTATATTTTATTTTTCTATATTTATATGAAAAAAAACAAGCTGTTATCACATTTATATTTTTTATTAATATATCAGGGGTCGTGAAATGATAAAATCTCACCTTTTCGACGTCAAAGAGATGCCTCCGCCGGCTCCGTAAATAGCCTCGGGCTAAATAAAAACGAGTTGCCCTAATTGCTAACAACTTACTGTGCTTTGACGCACACAGCCTTAAGTTATAACTTGATACAGTTTATCTACAAGTCTTTATTAGATGTTTATGTCGATTAATAGCGATTAATGTTAATTTATTGAATCTATGATTATTCTATAAAGTCTTATTTGAATACTTTTTACAGAAAAGAGCATATATTAATTTTGCATTAAAAATATTACTTGTATTGTAAAAGTAAGGATATGTTCGAAAATTGCCTAAAAACGCATAAAACTTAAAACAAGGAATAAAAAGTACGAGGGGAGGTCCAAAAGTTCGTGGAATAAAAGGGATCTAAATAAAATAAAACAACAAAACTATTTTTCCTTTTTAATATAATCACCCTTAAGCTCAATACATTTAATAGACCTATGAATAAATTTTTCTAAACCACTATAAAAATATGTTTTATCTTTTCCGTCAAAATGAGCCGAAATTGCCTCCCTTACCTCATTGTCGTCGGAAAATTTCCTTCCCCTTAAGTCTTTTTTTTAAATTGGGGAATAAAAAAAAGTTACTTGGGGCCAGGTCTGGACTGTAGGGTGGATGAACTATTGATTCGAACCCATGCGTGTACAGAACAGCCATTGCAATTCTGTTCTTGTGAACCGGCGCGTTGTCTTGCAAGAGCAACACAACCTTTGTCAATTTTCCTCGCCGCTTTTCCTTGATGGCATCCTTTAATTTTTCTAATATCGTTGCGTAGTATTCTCCGGTTATAGTCCTTCCCTTTTCTTTGTAATCAATCAAGATTATCCCCTCACAATCCCAAAAAACAGTAGCCATCATCTTTCCAGCCGACTCCGTCACCTTGAATTTCTTTAGCGGTTGTGTCCCCTTTTTATGCCATTGTATGGACTCTTGTTTGGACTCACGCTCAAAGTGATGAACCCATGCTTCATCTCCCGTAACAATTTGGTCTAAAATCTGTGCAGGTCTATCTCCACACAACTCCGAAAAATGCTTTAACGCATCGACGCACTGCTCTTTCTGAAACGGCGTGAGCATTCTCGGTACTCATCTTGCACTGACTTTTGTCATACCCAGGTGATCATGTAGGATTCGCAAAGTGATGGTATCTTGTACTCCAACTAATGCAGATAATTGTTTTTTCTTCAAACGGACATCCTCTAATACAATTTTCTCCACTTTTTCGACGATGTCCGATGTGGTGGCCTCAACTGGCCTTCCTGAGCGGGGGTCGTTTTCAATTCACTCTCGACCATGTTTATAAAGACCATGCCACTTGTAAATCATTGATTTACTAGGGCACTGTTCCCTATAAACGATTCACATTTCATTCAAAATGGTTTGAGCGTTCTTTCCTTGCTTGGTAAGGAATTTTATCACAGCGCGGTGTTCAATTTTCTTAATAGTTTCAGTTTTCTTCCGGATTTACTTGTTTAACAGGCGACTGTTCGTAAACGAATGACGCAATCGGGTTGAAACTCTGTATTTCTGCTAATGATGAGTCTCCGATTCGTATGACACCAAGCAACCCCCCTACCCCCGCTCCATCCTCTCCATTCCACGAACTTTTGGACCTCCCCTCGTAACATAAACCGCAAAAAAAACTTTGTAGAAATTTTTAAAAATTTAAAAGGCTGCTCAATTTTTTTTGGAATGTCTGAAAACAATTCGTACAGACACTTAATTCATTTTGTTTTATTGAAAAGTAATATAATCTAAAACTGTTTTAACATTATCGCTATCTGATGATGGTTTGCGAAGTGGTTCCAAAACCTCTTCATCATCAGAGGACTATATCTGCAGTAGCTGTTGGCGGTGAAGCAATAGATTATCACCAACCCCATTCTCGTTGTGTATCTCTATCTTGTCTGACAATGTCATCAATAATTCAATCTTGCAATGATGATTTAACTATTTTTTAAGTAGCTCGTAGCGATATGCTGTTCTGCAGTTCACTGAGTAATTTAAAGAATTTTTTGGATGAATAAAGAGACCTTACAGTACAATAATCCTCATAAAAGAGATCTTACAGTACAATAATCCTCATAAAAGAGACCGTACACTACAATAATCCTCATAAAAGAGACCTTACAGTACAATAATCCTCATAAAAGAGACCGTACACTACAATAATCCTCATAAAAGGGACCTTCCAGTATAATAATCCTCATAAAAGAGATCTTACAGTACAATAATCCTCATAATAGGGAACTTGCAGTACAATAATCCTCATAATAGAGACCTTATAGTACAATAATCCTCATAAAAGAGACCTTACAGTAAAATAATCCTCATAAAAGAGACCTTGCAGTACAATAATCCTCATAAAAAAGACCTTACAGTACAATAATCCTTATAAAAAAGAGACCTTACAATATAATATTCCTCATAAAAGAGACCTTACAGTATAATAATCCTCATAAAAGAGACCTTACAATACAATATTCCTCATAAAAAGAGACCGTACACTACAATAATCCTCATAAAAAAGAGACCTTACAATATAATATTCCTCATAAAAGAGACCTTACAGTACAATAATCCTCATAAAAGAGACCGTACAGTACAATATTCCTCATAAAAGTACCTTAGGCCTTACAGTACGTTTCTAGATCATGAAATCATTCTAAAATTCGTCAAGAAGAGTATTATTATAGTAATTATTTACACCGTTCTATAAACTACGTAGTACAATAATCCGCATAAAAGAGAACTAGCAGTACAATAATCCTCATAAAAGAGATCTTGCAGTACAATAATCCTCATAAAAGAGACCTTACAATACAATATTCCTCATAAAAAAGAGACCTTACAGTATGTTTCTAGATCATGAAATCATTCTAAAATTCGTCAAGAAGAGTATTATAGTAATTATTTTCACCGTTCTATCTATTACGTCACGAGTAGCCATTCTCAATACGTGAATAATTTTACATCTCGCCAGTAAAGGGGTTAAAAGTAATCAAACATTTAGTGTATGTATGAATGGAATATAATATTAGTTGACTTGATGGTGTAAATTCCTCTCATTAACCCGGATGTTTGAAGAGTTTATTATATAATGTGACCTCTTCAGCGTTAGAGCTCAAGTGATATTTGAAGATATAAAAATATATATTGATTTTCTCATCATCTTCCTGCCCTTATCCCGTTTTGGAGTCGGCACAGTATGTTTTTTCCTTCCATACTCTCCTATTACTCGTCATCTCTGTGCACACTCCCTTCTTTTCCATATCGTCTTTCAAGCAATCCATCCATCTTTTCTTCGGCCGTCCTCTACCTGTCCATCCCTCCACTACCATACCTAGCACTCTTTTGGTCACGTGCCTTTTATCCCTCCTCATAACATGCCCATACCATTACAGATTTTCTATATTAATAATTATTATTTTAATAAAATTTAATTGTATTTCACATTTCCTAAAACGATATATTCTTACGTTTAATTAATAATATGTATATATTAAATTAGTATAATAATATACAGGCATTTTGTGCTCTTACATGTAAAATGAATCGATTCCTAAGTTCCCTTAAACCTACACCTGGATCGCAATCCCAGGCGTTTTCAACTTGCAATGGTCCGGCACCCGCACGGTGAATCCGCGGAATGCTAAGAAGCCTCGTCTCTTTACCCGTCTTCGCTCGCATTGAAACAGCTGCCGCCTTAATATTACTGAAATTTACTAAATATTTTTTTATAAACTATAAAAAAAATAAAGGATAAATTTTACAAAAACATTTATATTTACACAAGTATTTTACGTTTTAAATATTAGCTTAGCTCAATTTAGCTTCGGTTTTCTAAATGTAAGTTCTAAATCCGTTGTAGTAAACTTGTTTGAAACTTTTCAAGAAAGACATCCTAAAAAGTTTTACCTTACCTAAATATAATAAATTACTATAATATATAGATATTTTAGTATATAATATATACGTAGAAAGATAACGATCACACAGACGGATGCTCGGAGTCTATCAATTTACCTTTAACTATTTTATTTATACACTCGAGGGGGACGCCCTTCTATTTCGCTCCACCGGCTATTCGGTCGCTATTATATCGATACTATTGCAGTTAATGTATCGTGTTAGTTAGACCATAATCGATTCTAAACGGAAATTATTCGATTTTATTTGCTCACTACATTATAGTATATTTTTTATCGATATCGATATTAGTTTTACATCGAATAATATCATAATCGATGTTTTTAATTTGATACTAATGTATCTGAAATCAATTTTATATCTGAAATGTCGATTCGATGTGTTAATAACTGACTGATCGTTTTATTGAATTTTTTTTTTATCGTTTCAAAGTTTTGAATCAGTTACGTTTTACTACGAAATGTATAATTTATCTAATTATACTTTTATCTATGAGAAATGTAAATATAATGAACGTATCATTAACTGTAGATAAATTAACCAAAATTATCGTTAACGAAAGGTATCGTTACTTTAGAATAATTGAGCTGAGCGTAAGCGAATCTCTTAACCGTTTGGGAGACCTTTTTTTGTGTTTAGTTGTCTCCAGAATGCGACGAGATAATTAGCTAAAGATTTTGTCATGTATGTTTGAGCCGAACGCGGATGTTATAGCGAAAACATATTGAAATAATGTTTAGCCATTCAAAAGTTATCAAGAAAAGAAGAAAGGAGAGGGGCTCAGCTCAACACCCGCCGCGCACGGTTGGCGGATCCTAGTCTATTTTCAGAGATTAACTTCGTTATTGTACATTGTAATTACATTTTATTTGTTCTTAAACTTTAAAAATGTCACATTTTAGATTAAATTAAATATACAGACAATATCCTTTAGTAAAGTATTTAATATAAAATTCCCGAGTCTGAGACGGTAGCCTCGCATCTAGTCCCAAACGATAATTTTGTCCTAAAGGATGGTTTAATAAAGACAATGTCATTTGAAGCGTAACACACACACACACACACACACACACACACACACATTATATATAATACGATAGTCTGAATGCAATTTGGAATATTAATTAGTGATTTAATTTTAATTAATTTGATATCAAAGTATAGTACCTTTAACACTAAACCTACCGACAATTCTTGTACACCTGTTCCTACCGCACGCCGTCAAATTGACCGTTAATTAAAAGTTATGTTATTATTTAACGCAGGTAATAATGGAAATAACTAAAAGTAAAGAGTGTAAAAAATATTATATGCATATATTCTTAGAATTGTCATGTAGTTTGATAACGATATTAAAACGTTTAAAAACGTGTAAGTTTTACAAAAGTTTAAGAACGGTCAATTTGATCGGTACTTGTAGGTTTAGTGTTTTACAAATGATTTTAATATTACAGTTTAAACAGTGGGGTTATACGGTGAAATAATTTAATTTATATATATATTTATTTATTATTTTATATTACTAAGAGTGATAAAACAAAAGTTAAGTGTAGCATCTTTCACTCGTATTAAATTATAAAGTGGAGCACCATTCAGTCTGAACGTTCCATAAAAGTCAGATCATAATGTATCGACTGAACTGGAAGTGACACTTCCTCAAGTCCAGTTTGTCTTTTCAATACTATGATATTCATAGCCATTCTATATGTCATAGAATAGAATACGTGTACATATTCTTGAATGGCATTCTGACATACGAATACAATTTATATTTTATGGCATTCCCTCGAATGCCACACGTTTGGGACATTAGTTTTGAAATGATCGAAGCAGCAAGAGAAATGACAATACTGTGTCTTCTATATTTTTGTATAAGTATTGTAAGTTATAGGATGTATGTACGTCTGTTACTATTTCACGCAAAAATTACTGAACATATTTCGATTAAACTTTACAGTAACATTTTATACATCAGAATAATATATAGACTATAATTTTGGATGGCAATGTAAAATTGACAGGGGCGAAGCCTCATTTAAAATCTAAGTTAGTTAAGTTTAGTTTAGTTTATAGTTTTAAGTTAGTTTCTCTTTCACGTAATAATTACTGAACAGATTTCGATGAAACTTTACAGTAATATAGCTTATACAAAATAATATATAGGCTATAATTTTGAAAAGACAGGTAGAATTGATAGCGGCCGAATCCGCTTGCAAAAGCTTAGTATAAGTTATTTAATTTTATTTGTTTTGTTGCAGTCGAAGGCGCATGGAAGAGTTCTCTTCGATCAGGTCTGCAGACAGCTGCACCTGCTGGAAGCTGATTACTTCGGACTCGAATACCAAGATGCCAACGGGACGAAGGTAAATATAACAATATAATATATTTCAATAAACAAACAGAAAACATAACGCCATTATTAGTTCTAGGATTGTTTTTAACTTGTCTTATAAATTCAAATTTAAATTTTGATTCAAGTAGTCATTTTCACATACTTTTCAATCAATTATTACGTTAAGTCAGTGTAGTCAGTCTGAGTAAGATACCACGGGAATGCTGCTGGAGAAGAGACGCTTTAACAATGTTAGATGTATATTATAATATCAACCCTGTAAATGATTCAACAACTTAAGTTTCACACATTTCTACTAAAAACTCTTGTACGTTATAATAAGATTAATTTAATAGGACACTTTTGATTTTTATATTTAAAAATAAGAAAAGGAAGGTCATGTGGAACTTTATTAACACTAAACCTACCGACAATTCTTGTACACCTGTTCCTACCGCACTCGGTCGAATTGACCGGTAATTAAAAGTTATTTTATTATATAACGCAGGTAATAATGGAAATAACTAAAAGTAAAGAGTGTAGAAAATATTATATGCATATTCTAAGAATTGTCATGTAGTTTGATAACGATATTATAACGTTAAAAATGTGTAAGTTTTACAAAAGTTTAAGAACGGTCAATTTGATCGGTACTTGGTATTTTTAGTATTTAAAATATTTCATTTACTACGTAAATTTTGAGATTAATAAAATTAATTATATTTTTAATTTATTGAAACTAACTTAACATATATATAACAAAATTAACTATTGTAATTCCCTCCAGTATCGTTGAAACGATGTTGCAATTTATACTTTGCCAGTAAGATTGACTACGTGGTCGAGTGTATTGACTCTAGACTTATACCTCTATCTGGTCTACAGAAGGTCAGGTCACAGGGTCACTGTTAACAGGAAAGAAAATAGTTAATATTGTCAACGAAAAATTATTAAATTCTTATTAAAAGTTTTCAACTAACTAGAATTTTTTTTTACCTTAAATTGGTATAAAGTTTTCAACCAACTAGATTTTTTTTTTCCTTAAATTGGTACCAAAGTGGTACATTGGTGGAACCAAATTGTTACATGGTGTTGTTATTGTTCAGTTCTGGCTGGACGTGGAGAAGCCGATGTGTCGGCAGGTGGGTCTGTCGATGCTGGAGCCCACGCTGAGGTTCTGTGTTAAGTTCTACACCCCGGATCCAGCGCGGCTGGAGGAGGAGTTCACGAGGTACCTGTTCTGTCTCCAAGTGAAGAGGGACCTGGTCCTGGGTTGCATACAGTGCAACGAGAACACGGCCGCGCTCATGGCCAGCTATATTGTGCAAGGTTAGTAGCATTTGAGTTATTTAACAGAAAAGTCTCGGTCAATTATTTAGATGCTAATACTTGAACACGTCTGTGATATTAAACAGTTATCGATATCCGAGGATTCGAACCCGGGACCTATCTATCTGTCCGGGATCGAAAACAGACTACTATGTATAGATTTTCATCATCGAGTCATGTAGCGAGCTTAGTTGGTAGAGCGATGGGAAGTTTTTCCAGCGGTCGCAGGTTCAAATCCCGTAGTATCGGTAAATTTTAAATCTTATATTTATTTAAAATATATAATAACTGTTTAAATAGTAATAAAACTCACCGTCACACTCGTTTTCACTAAAAAATATTTATGTAGTATGTACTAAAATATATTTTTTATTTAATAATATGTTTAAAAAGCAAAGCAAAGAATAGCACATTCAGACAACTGACAAATATTATTCAAGTATTATAGATGTAGGTACTGTAATAACCTCACGTACACATATATATATATATATATATAATAAACCAGGTTTTGCCGGTGACTTCGTCTGCTGCTTCATAAGCTATTTGACATAGATTATAATGTTATTATTAACACCGCCATCTATTGAAAACTTATATAACTTAGAAGTGATTTATACCCTTTATTTATACAAAAACGTAAATTTGCAATAAAAAAAATAAGATTATTAATTGAGATAGAAACTATTTATCCTATCCTATCCTATCCTATCCTATCCTATCCTATCCTATCCTATCCTATCCTATCCTATCCTATCCTATCCTATCCTATCCTATCCTATCCTATCCTATCCTATCCTATCGTATCGTATCCTATCCTATCCTATCCTATCCTATCCTATCCATCTTTTAAGTTGGAGCCAACAGTAGATATATACAAAATGTCTTTAAAAAAGGTTTAGTAGTTTCGAAGGATAACACAAACGGACGTATTGAAATGAGATTTATATATATATATATATATATATATATATATATATATATAAAGATATTACAATACAATTAGATAATTGTATACACAATAATTATATTTTAACAATGAAACGATTCAACAATAAAAAGTAACTATTATTCCATATATATGTATGTATATATATATGTATGTATGTGAGTACGTGTGTGTGTGTGTGTGTGTGTGTGTGTGTGTAAGAAGTAAAAGATAATTGTCATGATTTTACAATGGTATCAATTCTCACGAACGAAGCGAGAATACACGTACCTACCAGAGTTAAATTATTGAGTTATCCTCTCTCAAGATCTCTTTGTTGATTAATTTATTAGATTAGATTGGATTGGATAGATTCTCTATGATTCTTGATTAAGGGCTATAAACTAATATTTGTCAGTTTGATTTGACAACAATAGCAGATAACTTTTTATCCTAAACTATATATATTATATATTATTATATTTTTTCTTCTTATACTTGGCAAACATAAATTTTAGTGTTCCCTACCTTTGAAAGAATAATCCGAAGCCCTTTCAAATACTACTTGACGTAAAATTATGAAATTTTGCAATCAAAAAGACACACATTAGGTGTTAGTTTGAAAAAAGAAAATTAAAATGTTGCCAAAAAAAAAATTTGAAAAATGTCATGTCAAAAAACCGATATCCCATTGAAGCTAATGGGAACCGATGAGACATTACACTGGGATCGCTTCGCTCAATATGCAAACGGCATCCGAGATTTTGCGAGCGCAGCGAGTCCAAATTGAGGGTCTGTGGGTGTGTGGCCCCTAGTTTTTAAAATGTACAGTCAGTTAAGAAGATCTCATAATAATAAATGATTCGTCCAGTTGTTTATAAAAACAACAAGGTTCTGATTACTTTTTGTGGATATTACAAATATTGTTTTGAACTTTAGGAATACAAAAACCATTGGAATCAAATGAAATCTTGCCTTTATTTTAATATTTTTAATCGAAGTAGAAATAATATAATATAATGCAATAATAATGTATTTCGTTGATGTTTTTATGTAATTCTATATTTATTTATTTGTATATCTGACTTTGAATCAGTACTCAATCAAGTGTATGAAATGGGAGTGTCAGTATTTTACTTACTAGGATCCGCCAACCGTGCGCGGCGGGTGTTGAGCTGAGCTCCTCTCTTTTTATCTGAATTATCACACACACAGGAAATATCGATTTATTAGGACTAATTGTCACCTTCTAGCTCAGCACATTGCTCGCACGCGCATGGCAGCTCTAATGTATTGTCTATGGCAGGAGTGATCTTTTTTTTGATAACTTTTGAATGGCTAAACATTATTTCAATCTGTTTTCGCTATAACATCCGCGTTCGGCTCAAACATACATGAGAAAATTTTTAGCTAATTATCTCGTCGCATTCTGGAGACAACTAAACACAAAAAAAGGTCTCCCAAACGGTTAAAAGTTTCGCATAAGCTCAGCTCAATCAAAAGCCCTTCCGTATAACACTCTGAACTTAAAATAAAGCTACGTGTCATAATGGGCGGTGCAGAGGTATCTCAGGTATGCGTATGTACATAGACATGGATAACAAGTGTTCAGAGCGAGACTTGAATTATGCAAATGCTGGAATATTTGACACTGAATAGACAAGTTCTTGCATAATAATTAATGGATTGTATCACGGACAAACACACATCTCCATGATAAGTTTAATCTTGAAAATTATAACTTATCTTTGTGTTATGTGTATGTCTGTATCTTATATATATATATATATATGAGATTTACCACTCACTGATGAAATCGAAATCTCCGAAACTATCTGTCCGATTAACTTAAAATTTTACATAGTTACTTATTTTGTGACGTCTACTAAGAACGGATTTTACGGAATTCCTATCCCAACGGTTTTCAACTTTTTGCATTTCGCCAATTTTTAAACCTATAGGAGCTATACACTTACACGGTTACGATGACAACGGTTACCATAGCAACCTTAGTTCACATCCAAATTAATAGTGTGCTCAACGAAGCGAGAGGGAATCAGACAGTATAAATATATGAGGCATATTAAATGTAGCTCAAAAAACTTCTTGTACAACATTTCATAGTCACCAATAAGATACCTACTACTATTATCACAAGCAGCCTTTCTTATCACACGCTACTTTCGTGGTAAGTGGTACCACCTGATGACCTTGAGGTTCATATACAATACTGATAAATGAGTGGTGTTCCAGCGGAGTGCGGCGACTTCGTCCCGGAAGACTACCCCGACCACTCCTACCTCAGCGGGTACAAATTCTTCCCGGCCCAGGACGCGGACTCCGAGCGACGCATCATGGAGAACCACAAGAAACACATGTCAGTATCATATATATATATATATATATATATATATATATATATATATATATATATATATATATATATATATATATTATTATTATTATTTACCTTCACGCCATATCCCTTGCGGGGTAGCCAGAGACGACGGAGCGCCAAACGCTACGGTCTCTGCATACCTCTTTCGCCTCGGCCACAGACATCAACTTCTTCATACATGCCCTCCGGGGGGTCCTCATGCTTTTTACGTGACCTTCCTCCAGTATCGTAGCTACTGTGTTTTCGAAGGTCACTCGAGGCCTCCCCCTGTCTCTCTTACCGCTCACTTTTCCCATATAAATCTTTTTTACCATTCTTTATATATATATATATATATATATATATATATATATATATATATATATATATATATATATATATATATATATATATATATATATATATATATATATATATATATATATATATATATATATATTACTCTACTTTATCGTACTGTATGACTAAGTAAAAGTTATGCCTCGAAAGCACTAGCACAAAAATTTTTAATATATGGAGTGCTTGAATGATGTATTTTTATTGACATAAAATATTGCTAATCTTGTTACAGCGGCCAGAGTCCGGCCGAGGCGGATTTGAATTTATTAGAAACGGCACGGAGATGTGAATTATACGGTAAGTTTATTTGGCAATAGGGAAAAACATAAGTATCTGTTGTTAGTACGACCTAAATGTATTTTATATTGCAAAAATAATTCCGAAGCATCCATCATCGACCGCAGGTATAAAGATGCACGCGGCCAAGGACCACGAGGGCGTACCACTGAACCTGGCGGTGGCGCACATGGGCATCGCGGTGTTCCAGCACTGCACTAGGATCAACACCTTCAGCTGGGCCAAGATACGGAAGATATCATTCAAGAGGAAGCGCTTCCTCATCAAGCTTCACCCCGAGGGCTACGTACGGACTCCTATATAATAAAGTGTTCAGACGAAATCTTAATCTATTAAACGGTCATCTCCCTTCAGGGTTACTTCCGAGACGTGGTGGAGTTCTTCTTCGAGAGCCGCAACGAGTGTAAAAATTTCTGGAAGAAGTGCGTCGAGAATCACGGGTTCTTTCGCTGCACCAGCGTGCCGCGGCTGCCCAGGCACAGGACCAAGGTCATGTCCAGAGGATCGTCCTTCAGGTGCGACTAAACATCTACAAGACTAACTATAGTCTAGACTATTTAACTAAAAGAACTTAATTACGGGTTAAAAATACGGGGTGAATTTTAATACTTATAGTCAGGCTTGAGGAGATAACTCGTCTTCAGTATTTGTCTCGATAATTTTGCATTCAAGTAATAATTCCCCTTTTCTCTGTGATGATGATGAAGAATCTTGATCCCTATCAAGAACCAGGACCAGTGCTGGTCCCTGCCAATACTGGTCCTACATAATTTCATGATTCAATTGTTGTTTCTTTCGAATTTCCGATGAGAAAAATTATGAGATGCTGTTAGTTCCCTCCGATGAATACCTACTTTTGAATTGTTTGTACATAAATAAGTTTGCTTCAACAAAACAGATTCTTATTTCTATTGATTCCTTTGTAGTCATGCAAAATTTAAGTAGTTTATACGTATATAACATGTATGTGTTTAAACTCAGACCGGGTAACGGGAAGTACCACCGTAGTACCAGGTGTAGTACCCAAGTTCGTATGGTTATGTTCCGTCAGTGAGTGAGAGAAACCGGAAGCTCAATTTCCCATCCCCCCACACATGAAAGCGATGCCTCCCAAAAGTATACCCCAGGATGGTGCCCGCTTTGACGAAACCGGAGCACTCCTCGAATAAAGTCGAGGGTATGATTGTCGGATTTTGCTCTGGATTTTCTGGGGGCAAACGAACGAACACTTAAGAGTGATCCTTTACTATAATCTCCTGACTTTCGTTACCTTGGTTCAGTAAGATGATTGCGGAATAGATCGAACTGTTAAATAGGATGAAAGAAATGCACGGTGGATGAATTTATGAAGGAGAATTATGACCTGTCGTCTAAATGGTGACCTACGAAAGTCCAAAAAGAGGTTGATGTGTGATGATAGATTAGATAGAATTAGTGACAGGTAGTTTAAAAGAAAAACTTGAGAACGGCAAACTATTAGTGTTGAAATCCCGTAATGGGGAGAGATGAAAATAAGAGAGAATAGTTTGAAGTATGAATGTTATAATAGAAGATGGCGAACCAAAAATACACGTAGAGTGACAGAGATAGAGATAGGATAGAGTGATATAAAATGATATGGAAAAAAAAATTGCAGTTAAAAAATCTGTTTTAACGAATAATCATTCAATATCAAAACGAAGAAAAAACAATATAATATACTTTTAATTTCTACAAATATTTTTTATCTGTACTATATTAAGTGATTTCAAGTTTAACACTAAACCTACCAAGTACCGGACAAATTGACCGTTCTTAAACTTTTGTAAAACTTACACGTTTTTAAACGTTGTAATATCGTTATCAAACTACATGACAATTCTTAGAATATGCATATAATATTTTCTTCACTCTTTACTTTTAGTTATTTCCATTATTACCTGCGTTATATAATAAAATAACTTTTAATTATCGGTCAATTTGACGGCGTGCGGTAGGAACAGGTATACAAGAATTGTCGGTAGGTTTAGTGTTAATTATTCGCTTTGTTCTCGTTACGTGATATGGTTAGGAAATGGAATTTGAGTAATCCTCGAGACGAAGACTCCTAATTTAATGTATTTTATAACATTTTACAGGTACAGCGGTAAAACACAGAAGCAGATAGTGGAATTCGTGAGGGACAACTACGTTAAGCGACAGACATTCCAAAGGTATTTAGTTGTACCCTCGTAGTGGTATAGTTTACTGCATGCGAAAATGAGCTTAATGTAAAGTTGATATAAGTACGCTTTTTGTAAACTTAGACGTAGCGTGATAGAATTTAGGGGTAGTTTGTTCTAAGGGTATATTTTGTTCAGGTTATGTTGCGTATAAACTGACTGTGAAATTTTTTGCTTTGTTACTATTTTTGTAGAATTTTTTTTAAATGAAGAATAAAATATTTGTGATTAAAATTAAATTTTTTCATGATGTTTTTAACTAACATTATTGTTTTTTATTTATAATTTAGAACAGTCAAAATTATACTGGAATTAAATAATACAATTTCTGATGGGCATTACGATACACAGAAAAAATATGTATTCATTACAACGTGTAGAATGTAACCCTTATATGACCTACCCTATAGTATGTAAATGCGCTTTAGGTCACCATACTTAAACTTAGGCCCTTAGATAATACGGGGAGTGAGCATGGGTTGGGAACACTAGCTTTTGATTGTGAAGGGCGATGATATCCCTCAGATAGTCGGGTATTGCATGTTAAGTCCAACAAACATCATAGTCATAGAGGACGGTATAGCGGGAGGCTTCGAATGGTTTTGTATTATAAATGGTGATTAGCATTCTCGAGCATGCGCTGTATACGTTGAGACTTTCGCTTCTTCCAAAACTTGATAAAGCGTAGTCGTCGTACGACATTGTATCGGTCGGAGGATGGTACTCGTTCGATATTATTCCGGTCGCTCTCAATATTAATATATAAATCGATTTTATGAGTCGAGTCGGTCTCTTAATACAGCGCCACGCTCGTGTTAATCCATCGTGACGCTTTCGATATTTAGGTTTTTTTTTTAATGATCTCCAACCCGTGCACGTCCCCGTCGCATCCCCAATCCCTCGTGTCACGGATCGATCGGTGGATTCGTCGACGTCCATTAGAATTTCCCGATCACGTGCCACGGTTTCCACACTCGCACTATCCGCTTGGTCGCCGTTCTGACTCGGTCTGAATTAAAAAAAATTGGTAATATCGAGTCACACCGCGAACAAAAGCTGGCGTGGTGACCATCCTCTGTCCGGGCAGGTCGGGGTCGTTCCGCGCGCGCTCGGCCGGCGCCGTGCCCGCCGCGCACGCCCCGCCCCCCGCGCACCCCGCGCCCGCCCCGCTCGGCGCCGCGCTGTCCGCGCACCCGCTGCTGCCGCTGCCGCCCGGCTCCGACGGTACGTACGCACACACTGCGCAGACTGCGATGACTGCGATGCGACCATTGTTATACGTATACGCTTGCTTTTGTGATCGTTGTGGGCTTGCAGTGGAGTTTATGAGAGGGTTGTGTTTTAGTCGATCGCGTATATGTTAAGTCGGTTTCGTCGTTGACTGTGATGATGTTGTAGCGATTTCCCTGGAGTGGGACAAACAACCTCACTACCTGGAGGCCTCTCTGATGATGAAGGGCTACTCGGTGGAGGAGGCTCGTGTGGCAGCGCGCCGCGCCAGCGTTCGCCCACCCCCACCAGCTACCGCCTTCGCCTCCACGAGGGACAAGGTACACACATACAACCCTCTTAGTACCATGTCCTTGTTACCAATTCTTGTACCAAAATACTTGATCCCCCAACTTAAGAAAATACATAAAATATTCAAAATATCACATTAGTATTGTAATGCATGTTATGCAAACCTTAATATCATTTCATAGGAATCCGATTACTTTAAAATACACCCAAGACACTTCTAGCAAATACAACTTCCATTAGAGTTACCTGCGACAAAATTTAGGTATATATATAGCCTTCACTTGTGTCACTGAACTGTTTAAAAGTATGAGACACCTCATTGTTAGTGCTTATATAGATATTGTAGTAGTTAGTATAGTATGTTAGCACTTAGAAAATATTTCTGTTTCTTTTCAGCTAACAAAACTGTACTGCAATCAAATCGTAAGGGCTTTACTCACATTTTATTATATGTTTAACGTTTTAAATATTTTTTTGTTATCACTGCTAACCTATTTTGACTGTTAGTTAACAGGGGTTTGGTGTAATAATATCTAAATGTAACAGTAGACATTAAAATTTAGGTTCTAAAATAATTAAAATTCGTGGCGAAACGTACTTCATTCCACTTTTTAAAATCTAATTATTTTTTTCGCACTTTTAACTCACTTCATTTGTCATATTTAGCACAAATCGAATAAAAATGATTTTCACACATCAAAAATGTATAATACAAAATTGTAAATGAACGTATAAATAACAGGCGGGTCCAGAAGTAGTGACCCATGCCGAGGTCAATCATCATCCTACGGAGGATTCGCTTCCGCCTCATCAGACGATGACGCCGTCGGTAAGACAACATGTCCCCAAATATAAATATAATTTATTAGATGTAATTTCCTGGTATATAAAACGTTTCGTGGTGTTGTCAGACTCCGGAGAGTACTTGGATAATGGATGCGGAGGGCAGTGGTCGCGCGCGCGCACCCACTCCGCCGCCTCGTGGGCCGCGCCCGTCGCCAGGTCAGACCCCCGCTGTGCGCACGCGCACACACACCAACACGCACACGCTCACCCACACCCTCACACACACTGCCACGCGCCGCGCCGACGACTCCCCGCCCCCTAGCGTTTACCCGGACTTTCCGCCGGGCCAGCGCTCGGCCGGCTTCAACGAGTCCTCGGAGCGGCTCGAGTTCGAGCTCTCGCAGACGAACATCTACTCGGCCTGTCCGTCGTGCCCCTCCACTCGCTCGTCGCGCTCGGCCGCCTCGCTGCTGCTGGAGGCGGACGAGCCGCCACCGCCGCGCCGCGTCCTTTGGCGACGCAGCGCCTCGTGCCGCAATCTGCGCGACCACAGCTTCGACGACGCGGGTCGCGCCAAGCGCCGCGCGCCCGACACGCGCAGCATGCTGGCCGACCTGGACTCCTACTATCCCGCCTCCCGCCGCATAGATTCGCCCATCACGCGCTACGACGACGCGCGCACGCTGGCCTTTGTGCTCGGCGCGGCCGGCTCTACGGACTCGCGGCGCGAAACGCTTGGTCGCGCGTACTCCTCCAGCTTCCCGGGCGCAGCGGGCGAGCCGCGTCTCGACGCGCCGGCTTTCGCGCGCGGCCACTCGCAGGACGACCTGTCGCACGACAGTTACGAGTTGGTGGAGCGCTCGGACGACGAGTGCTCGGAGCGCCGGCGCTACGTTCGTGTGCGGTCGCGCTCGCATTCGGCGGCGCGCACTCGCTCCTGCTCGCTCGACTCCGGCAACGACCTGCCTTCCGACGACGACCGATCGTTGTCGCACCTCTCGGAGCCCGACGACGTCGACGCGGATCTTAACATTTCCTGTCTTAAGTATAAGAGCGATAACGATTTACCGTTAGATCCGTTTCTTATCGACGATCCGCGAATACTGCCACGTGAAAAATTATCCGTTCGTTCGGATGGTAACTTCTATAAGGAGATCAAACGCGCTCTTGGCTCACGCACTTCAAGTCAAGAGTCAAAAAGTGATATTTACGACTCGAAAATATCCAAGAGTAGCGCCGAATCTAGTAAAAAATCTCGAGACAGCGTTTATCACACCGATAGTAAAAAATCCCGTGAGACTCTTAAAAGCAAGAGTTCCGATAGGTCCGGTTCTCGAACCTCTAGTCAAGATTCTAAATCTGATTACTATGACTGTAAAAAGAATCTGTACGAACCCGATGACATAAGTTTAAGAAGACGTAGTGTTTCAAGCATACAAAATGCTTACATTGATCCGTTTGAACCTATTTCTCCCTCGTCTAGTCCTGATTCTGGTAAAGATTATTACGACACACAACCGACATTCATCGGAATGGAGAAACCGGAGTACAGAGAGAAAACACTATTTGACAAATCACACGAAGATTTGATCGCTAATTTGGTTACTTCCCCTAATTACTATCATATACCGACACCATATTCGACTTTCCCCAGTAATAATAAGCACAAAGAATCCTTTCCTATTCACTCAGCAAGCTTACAGAATGTAGAACTCGAACAGTATGGCCAATATTCGGATAGTAGTCCTGTTAAGAAATCGGATGAATTGTCAACTGAGGAAGAAGATATGCATCCACGTACGACGCACATTTGGCCAGAAAAAATAGCCGGTCTAGATACAGAAATTGATAATAACAGAACGACCAAAGTGCTTAACTATCAGAGGCGTCGTTCTTCGGAAACGGTTTTTAGTTTCGATAAGGACAAAATCGAATCTTTGACGAGATCGACAAGTAAAGAAAATCCACCTTCACAATTGGTTAAAGAATCATCGAATGAATCCGATATTAATGTTCGTGTGTTGCCGGCAATGGATAGCATCGAGTACGCTAAAAATAGAGCTAAAGCAGCCGGTATGCAATCTGGAACATCATCGATTCTTCAATCTGAATTTGATAAATCTATGCGTGGAAAAGTTCATACGCATATGGTGCGAAAAGAAAACTTAAAAGAAGAATTAATGGCTAAAACACACTTTGACGAATATAATCCAAAACTTATACTTGATACGAGTTCCAGTAGCCGTCTTGCTGATACCGCAGTGCCATATATTCACCCCACTGTAGAAAGAACTAAGAGTGACCCTAACAGTTTAGCTAATAGGCCACGGTTCAGCAGTGTAAACTCGAGACGACATGTCCTCATGCATCAAAAGTCAATTGATCTCACTCCGGCTGAATCCAGCGACGAAGATTATATGTTCCGTCAAATCCCAAGTGCTCCGCCTATAGCCACCAAACGATCACATTTTGAGCTACCAGCAAGGCATTCGGAAATTATTAGACCGTTATTCGATTTACCGCAGAACTATTTTAAGGAATTCGATGCTTTTAAAGCAGGCTTCAACGACAATAAAGCTGTTATAGAAGATAGCTATGATATTCCTTACGTGTTACATAAGAGACATGTTATGAATGGTACGGCTCCGTCCCCAATGGACGACAAAAGAATGCCTCCTGATATTATTACTATGCCTCCTCAAAATGGGCGTCATGTTGTAAATGCACATCCGCGATGTAAATATCACGACCATCCAAAATCACCAAGATCTCCGAAGTCTCCTAAATCGCCAAAATCTCCAAAATCCCCCAAATCACCTAAATCACCTAAGTCACCCAAATCACCGAAATCACCCAAATCGCCTAGAAATAGCATTCAACCGGATCACATATCAAAGTTCTTAGAGGTCGAAAATCGAGATTTCTTATTTACCCAAAATATTGACCTTTCAAAAGTTGACCCTGTTACCTTAGAAATAGATAAAAGCGGACAATTACAACATCTGCCAAGCCCGAAAAGAGACATTTCTAAAATATTGGATTCTGCATTACTTGAAACACTGAATTCAAAGTTAAGTCAGATAGAAAGTGATTCGGCTACTAGTTCAAAAACGGATAGTATGTTACAGGAAAATCAATATACGTGCCCACATGATATAAAGTTTGCCATTAACGGACGAAATATACAACAACCTCCTATTTGCAAAGATCCGAAGCCACTTACAGCTGCTGAAAAGTTGCGTGCCGACATTAAATCAAAGTCTGAGAAATTGCCTCCTAAACGTATGCCTAAGGGTCGTGGAACTGGCAAAAAGGGTGTTGGTGGTAAAGTTAAAACTAAAAACAATAATAAAATTCGAATAACTTCATTTTCATCTGATGATGAAAGCGTAGATTCGGATGATGTGTTTGGCACTACCGAAGCTGCACCCAAGTTAGAATTCTCTCCACCACAGTCAAGAAAAGATTTAGAACCAATTTTACAGCTTGAATATGATAAAATAACTTCTGGAGCATGGCATAGAGGACAAACTATGAGTTCCACAGAGATAGAGGGCTCACCCCCACAATGTCGGAAGCTAGCTGAACTCGAAGCTAAATATAATCCTCAAGTACTTGATAACGTCACCGGAACTGCTACAGAACTTAGACGAATCTCTGAAAGATCAATTTCTATTCCGAGCTCTGAAGATGATATTATTCCAAAACCTATCGAAATTAATCAAACAAGCAAAGAGAGTTCAACTTGGGAATATAATGAAAATATTCCTTCACCCATCTTAGAAAACACTGAATTTCTTAAATCCATTGACGAACATCTAGTTGATATGGAGATACAAAAAGTCACTGGGTTCCGAACTCAATCTGAAGAACAAAGTGATCAATTCGAGAAAAAAGAATTTACAAAACTTGACGTAAAAAAGAGTCTACGTGACGAGTTAATTTCACCAATGCTTCGAAAAGCTGGTGGTACGCCGATTTTATTTGCTCATGCTAGGTTAAACCTTTCTGAAGGATCTGTATTTTCTTTACAAAGACAAAAAGCTACTCTAGAATCGCCTACTGCTAGCCGCAGAGCTAAAAGTCTAGACACACCCGTCATACAACTTCACAGGCTACCACCAATGAATGCATTTTCATCCAAAGATGATACTGTGGAAGATAATGAAGAAGGGGATATTTTGGAAGAAAAATCAATTGTTGATGAAAAAGTCTCTAAAAATACTAACGCCAAGAAAGAGATTGATAAGATCGATGAAGTTGACGAAGAACATGTTAGTGAAACTATGAATTCGAAGTCTGCTTTAATCGATAATGAAGAAATGAAACTTTTAGAGGATCTGGTAGTACAAAGAAGACCTCGTTCATTTAAACGTCAATACGACGTTACTAAAATATTGTCAAAAGCCAAATCGCCATCTAGATCTCCATTGAACAGGTCACCGATATCTCGATCACCGCTTTCTAAATCACCATCACGATCTCCCACATCGTCGCTCAATTCACCAAGAGGAAGTATTCGGAAGTTATCAGATTTAAGTGAAGATCAAATAGTACCTGATATAGAAAGAATAAAACGAAAGGAAAAGAAAAAGTTAACATTAAAACCAAAACTAGATGATAAGCAGAAAGCCAGTAGTAAATTAAATAAAGGTGGATCTCTAGATACAAACGCTACTAAAGTAAGATCCCTTCAAACTCAGAAGTCTCTTCCGTCTTCGCTCAAAGAGAGGCCAGATTTCTTAACGGTGCCACCTTTGGATATAGTTAGAGCAAGAAGTCAAGAGTTAGATCAAGCTATTAAAAGGGCTTCTAAAGAAAAATCTAAATCATTAGAAAAGATGGATGTGAGGCGAGGGAGCACAAAAGAAAGAACTAAATCGCAAGAAGACAGTGATACAGAAATAGCCAAACGTAAGGAGAAACAGCAAATGCTTTTCGAAGCGGCGTTAAAGCAGACTAAATCTCTTGTAAGTCCCGTTAAAGACACATTACCACCATTTCCGCCACCTGAAGATAAGATTGTGGTTAAAACTGAAGGCGATAAAATTATTATAGAAACTAAAATTAACAGTAAAGCAGAGGATCATGTTTTTATTGCAAAATCGCCAAAGAAACTTGATAATAAACTTGCAGGGAAAATTAGTAGGAGTTTCGAAGATCCAAAGTCTACAAAGGCTACTACCAAAATAAATAAAAGTATGGATGACAAGACAAGCCAGTCATTAGAAGATAAATTTGATGATTTAGCAAATTTGCAAAAATCACCAAAGACATTATCAAAGAAGCAAGAAATTAAACAACAAATAGAAGGTAAAGTTGTTTACCAGAAAGTTCATCCAAGCGTTAAATCAAAGAGCCTTGATAGAAAAGTTGACCCCCACTTGGAAGCTAAAATTAAGTCAAAGAGTTTGGATAGAAATTATGTAACCCCTGCGTCAATCTTACAAGAACCTACTACTGATAAACATTTTAAACAAGAAGTTGTAACTGTCGACGTTCATCCAACTGTAAAAGAGGAAATTGATATCGAGGTACAGGATTCCGAAACAAAGGAAGTGTCTCCTACACATAGCTATAAAGAAAAGACAGAGGATGATTCTTCCATCGAGTGGATAACTAGTTCTCAACATACAGTTATTGAAAACGACACTCAAACAGTCATAATGGAAAGAAGAAAAATAGAAATCTATAACAAACAAAAACAATCGGAACTTCATGAACTCAAAGCCAATCAAGAACTTCGAAGTGTAGACGAGGAAAGAAAACCAGAAGTAACGCGACTAACAAGTGAAGAGGAATCTATTACGGAAGTTAGCGAATTAAAAATGTCAGATGACAGTAATATGTTGGGTTTGTCGCTTCCTTACATAGATGCCGATAGTTCATCAGACCAAGATCAGACATCCAAAAAAGAAAAAACTACTAAATTACAAAGGGGAAAGAGTGACGATACTGGATCCGGCATGACGGCTGACTACGACGAATCTACGATGGATACAGGCTTACAACTTTCCGATACATATAGGAGCAAAAAGGGTATAGAGGCACAAAGTACATTTGAAGAATCCTCTGCAAGTTTAGCTGAGTTTTTAAAAAATGAATCGATATCAGAATTAGGTTTCGATAACGAAACGGAAAATAATGTAAAACTCAAGGATTTCTCTAAGTCTGTGGATCTGGGCTTAAAGTTCAAAAATAAGAATAAAATAATCGTTACTCCGCCACAAGAAAACAGTCCTACAGTAGAAAATATACCGTTTATTGATTCAAGCATTTCAAAATCTGTTAATAAATCAGAATCTGGAGAACACACTGGTAGCTCTGGTAGTGCGAATGATATATCGCCTACTGAACAGAAAAACGATCATAAGACACTTTTAACGGCCAAATCACGACGTGGAGAACTATTAAAATTAAGTGCAGAGCGATCACGAAGTTCGGAATCTACTTCTTGGACTAGCATAGAGAAAGACGTTAGTCCCTCAAGTACCAATATTAAAGGTAGCTCAATTGACGATGAATCAAGCGTTAGTTGTTCCATTGCGAGACCGTTAGGAATATCCCAAGATATTGAAAAATTAAATAAAAAAGATAGAGAATGCCTTGAAGAATTGAAACAAGCTATGGAATATGGAGAAGAACATCTGCTATCCCAACATAATTTGTCAAGCGAACATTCAAAATCAAATTCTAAATCTCCATCGCCGATTAATGAAATAAGTCGTATTGAAAGTCCACGAAGTCCCTCTAAATATGGTACTAGAAAATCGCCTACACCCACCTTAGAAAAACAGGGTCAAGTAGATTCCCAAAAAGCCCCTACAGATTCTGATTCTAGCTCTGAAAGTATTGACAAGACAGTTGAACAATTATCGAAACCTAATCAAAGAAAGATCGCCTTAGATAAAATCGGAAAGTGTGTCGTAGAAGAGTCGGAATCCAGCCAATCAGCTGCTTCTAAAGATTCTGACGCTAAGAAAGAATTACAGAAGACGGTCAAAAAAACTAAAATTGCTATTACAATATCTCAAGAGGACCAAAACATGACTGTTGATTTTGATGATGATGGCAATGTAATCACTTCTTCATTTGAAAGAGAACTAAGGCTTAAAAAGAGAGCTTTAAAAGACACGGATCAAAAAAGTTCTTCTAAATCTAGCATGGATACTACGACTACGACTACCCCTTCAAAAGGGTCACTTAGCGTTGACGACTCGTCATCGAGAAGAAAAGCACGGCTTGATGAACAGAAAAGTTCATCAAAGTCAAGTATGGATTCTAGAGGATCTCTTAGCGTGGAGTCTAGGGGATCTTTTGAGACAACGGAGTCTACATCAGGATCATTGGGAGAAGCTTACAGACGAGGAGAAGAGTTAAAACCCACTTGGCGACCTTTCTTCGGAGCTTCGGGCAGTGAAAACAGCACAAGCATAGAAGAAGCTTGGATACCTCAGGATCACGACGGTTACGAAAGTTTAACAGCAAACAAAGATGCTTTTGAATATAATAACCAAAGAATGCTCGACGACTTTCAATCATTTTCTAAAAATCCTCCTTTATCATCAAATACTTCCAAAGATTCTACGGAAGCCGATTTCACAGATGATCTTAATGATTTTCCTGTGAATTTTTTGTATCCAGCAACATCTTCAACTACTTCAGATGTTGTTATTGGTTATGGACAAAATTTTGGTCGTACATTATCGCGTATATCAGAGCGTAGCACGGCATCAGAAAAGACTAGTGCCGATGAAGATTCTACTAAAGCTTGCTCCCGATCAGAGAGTATAAATGAAGAGTCTTTGAATTCCAGTGACCATCAAGCAAGCCTTAGTTCAGATCCCCCGAGTAACGCCAACGTAGCCTATATATCTGACACAGATCGGAGAACATCGGCTGAAATGCCTGATATTCCGATAGATCAAACGAAAATAAGTGAAATGTATTCAGAATCTAGAAAAGAAGTTGACAGATTTAGCAGTAAGAAAATAAATGACACTTCTGAAATGAAGAAAGCAGAAGGTATGTCGGTTAAACCAAATGATAGTCAATTTTTGGTCCCATTCAGACAATCATCCGCTAGTGAAAGTCAGGATTCCGAAGATTGGCCGTTGCCAGAATTGCCGCCTCAAAGTAAATCGTCACAACCTGAAGTAGTAAGACAAAGATCTAGTGACATTGACGAAATCCATTCCTTGAATTCTGCAACTTTAGATACGCCTATTGTTGAAAAAGTACATATTTATTATATGAGCAACGAACCAGAGCAAGCCATGAAAGTTACGATTCAATCAGAAAGCTCTAAGGATCATCTAGGATCAGATGACGATAGTGACACATTGAATAATGATGATGAACTAGAAAAAGATATTCCAGAGTCGAAGTCGGAAAAGTCTCTAGAACGAAATCTAGATATTTCACAGAAAACATCTAAAGTTATACCTTATGATGAATCCAGTTACATGGTCGAACCACTAGATAATCAAGAGGAATATACTTGTCTGAACAATGGTGTAGTACCTAATTATGATAAGTCTTGTCTCAGTGGCACAATTAGCAAAGCATCGTGTCTGATGGGTGATGTGGGTACTTGCTGTTCTAGGGCTGAAAATAAGTCATTTAGCTTACAAAATAATTTGGAAGAGAAAGTTATCATAAATCAACCTCAAAAATCTCCTACTAATCACAGTCCGGTATATGATGACGATCATTTATATGCAGATGATGTATTCGGTGCAGATAGTAAGTCTTTGTCACCTGATTTCGATAAAGGGTTATCACAAGTTGGGACTCAAAAGTTTTCTTTTGGGTCTAACAATTCTGATACATCTATTGATGATATGTTGTCTCAAACCAATGCTGAGGATACAGTCAAAGCTGTATCTAAACTTAGTGTTGGAAGTTCTGCAACTTGTAAAAAATGTAGTCACAGCAGTCATTCTGAAGAAGAAACAAGTTCTTTCGGCACTGACTTGGATGGTACAGTTAAAATCGGTGTTCCTCAAAAGAAATGTACTCACAGTTCACATTCAGAAGATACATCAATTTGTTTAAGTATTTCTGAATGGTCGACAGGCACCAACACGGTCAGGCAATATGGAAACCTTTCTGCCTCTGAAAGCATCTCAGCTGTGTCCATCCCAAAAAGTGATAAATCTGAAAAAACATCTGCCAAAAAGTATTCTGCATCGCATTCTAGCAAAAAATCTGAACCAATATTGAAAATGAATTCACAAACAGAAGCAAGTTCAAAGAGCAGCAGTCTCGAAAAAAGTTCTGAAAATATTAAGTACGACAAGTTATGTAGCTCTGAAACAACAATCTCTAAAAAAGGTAACAGTAGTTCAGGTACCAAAAGCGATAGCACTCTTACACTTGCTCAATCTATATCCGATTGGTCGGCGAGTACAAGTCACACTTTAGTTGCTACAGCCCGTGAGGATCAACTGGAACAGGATAATTCAAAATCAGACAAAACAATCGTTAAAGAGATATTGCCGACTGATGAAAACTATGATTCTGATAGAACTACCGTGACTTCCTTTGTACCAATCGATGATAAAGCTGAATCTAAAGAACCCGTACTTAGACTAACGGCTGCATATACACCGAAAGCGGAAAAATCTTCTTCCATTAGCTATAGTGATAAATCTGATAAATCAAGTTCTAGTTCATTAAGTAGCCTTCAGAAACATACTAACGGAGTCCTTAGATTTGACCAAAGACTTAAAAGTTTTCCCGCTTCACACGACCTATCTCAAGAAAGATATATAAAGGCACCACCAAAAAGTTACAGTTATGAAGAAGAATCTCATAAATCTGTGAGACCTACAACTCGATGTCAAAGTGAAGATAGTGGATATAAGCCTTACTTTTTTGGACCACAGTCGGAAATTGATATTGATATACCATCGCAACTTTATAGTCAAGAAGAAAAACACAGTGAGCGTTACCAGAGCCAAGAATTCTCGAATATTTTAAGAGAGGAGACTAACAATCAGTTTGTAAGGTCGGAATATAAACCCTTGGCAAAGCACGCCAGTTATGATGATAAAACTCTTTCAAAAAATCAAATAAAAGAATACAAAACATCTCAACAATACCGAAGTAAGCCAAAAAGTTGGTCTTTCCATGAACATTATCTATCATCGTCTGATTTACCCGTAATTACCGTACCAGAAATACCGTCAGTTCATAGAGAATTTCAAGAAAAAAGAAACGTAGAAAGATCTGGTAAAACACCTTTATCTAGATGCTCTCCGTACTATTCCAGTAGTTTGAGTTCTGAATCGCCACCTATACAGCCCCATAAAGCACCGGTCAAGAAATCTCTTCTTGTAAGAAATATATCCTTAAAAAGTCCACCTAGTGGTAATGACACTGACAGTTCCCTAGATGTGATAAGAGATCCCCGAGAGAGAATGAGAACATTCAGGCGTAAAAAGCAGGTAACAAATACCCGTAAGAAGCAAGATAAAATACACGATGTGTTAGAAGAAGATTCTACTAAAAGTCAGTGTTCCTCCGAAAGCGACAAATATAAAAACGCTAAATACTTAGCTGTCGACGACTCCCTTCGACGTATGGAAAGTTCCGAATGTTCTGATAGCTATATTCCAGAAGTAGAGTCTTGTTCATCAGAAATGTCAAAAGGTGATTCTAAAAATGATGATATACCAGAAACAGTGAGTTGTTCTGAAGACGACGAACAAGGCGGTTATGCAAAATATAAGAGTGCTTCTTACGAATCTCAAAGTTTTCCGGTTAACATAAATCCCGTGCAATTCCAAGGCTTTGGATCTTCTGCCGACGAAGATGAAATGGGTTTCCCCAGATTTGACAGACTGGGTCGTTTACGGCATCCGTATCTCGATTCGCAGGAGCCGCCGTTTGTGCCCGAAGGTAGTCCACCAAGAACATCTTATTCTAATAAGAGCAGCCGCCAATCCTCTCTTAAGAGAAGTAAATCAGGATACGATAAATCACTAGGAGAATCGTCCAGTCAACATCAGCCGAGATCTGTATACTATAATGAAGCTAGCGACAAAGACGATTCAGATGACTACGCCTACCCCGTCGACACTATTAAAAGAGCTCCTAAAAAGACAGGTGGCTTCCTATTTGAACGAGGACAGTCGATCGCATACTCTGATACAGATTTGCCACAGGACAAGGACGAATACGAGGAGTACAGAGGCAGTCCTTATCCAGAACATTACGAGGAGGATAACATAATGTTCCGCACTCAAGATTTTTACCCGCAATATAATATTGAACATAGGGATGGCAACGACGATCGGTTCTCCAGAGATCTCGATCAGCGGTTCAGTTTGAACAACGTCGAACGATTCTATTCCAGTCATTACGTTGATTCTCAGGCGTCCAGCGATAGTCCCGAGCAAAAGTTTGACGTCTCGACACTTCCTCCACCACTCTGTTCGGACGATGAAAACGATTAGATAATACAAAAATATAGGACGCAGACTCGTTTCGATTCCCGGCTTCCCCACTCGAACGTTTGTTACAATACCGAAACGAAAGCGTTATTTTAATTAGTATTTCGGAAATCTTAATTATAATTCGTATTTAATCGTATTGGGCGTTAACATTCCTATTATATTAATATTTACATTTTCAATTTAATAACTAGGAAAATATATAGTGCCAATCCCCGATCGCGATTACTTGACTATTTTGTAATTTTAATGCAAATATACCTTACCTTAGCTTATTAAAATTTAGATGTAGTATATGTGTACTGATCCTTGTAATAATCGCATTTGAATCGATTATTGATTCGATTTATATAATTTTTTTCTTCCTACAATTTATTGATTGTAACACAACTAGTGCCAAATAATTTTCTAGTCCTTTTAATGTGTTATTCCATAGTTGTTACTGTTAATTAAATTGTGTAAAGGCTGTGATTTTATTTGTATTTTGATCCGTGATCCGTGATCTTTATTTTCAATTAATGTTTTTTGCTCAAATACATGTACTTAGACTATCATTTCTCGCACACTTGCATTTGTTCTCATTAATCCATACACAATAAGACTTGATATTTGCATTCGTGCCAAATCTGCTCAATTTTTTTTACCACTTTTATTGAGCGAAGCGGACGAAGTGAGCGGAGCGTTTTACTGGAGACTTTTTACATTCTTTGTCACGAATTGGCTCGAAAACTACTTGACGGAAAATTATGAAACTTTGCAATCAAAAACTTATATATAAAAACACTTATTAGGTGATGGTTTTTAGAAAAAAAAAATGTCCTCAAAAAAAAAAAATTTTTTTTTACTATCATGTCAAAAAACTGATATCCCATTGAAGTCAATGGGAAACGATGAGTCAATACACTGGGCTCGCTTCGCTCAATATGCAAACGGCACCCGAAATTTCGCGAGCGCAGCGAGTCGAAATTGAGGGTCTGTTGGCGCCCCTAGTTATAATTGTTTGGGTGACGGTGTTTGTGTAAGGTATGGTTTTATAGAAATACATTTTAAAGCATCGAATAGACGGAAGGTTATATCCGATTAAAAATACGCATCTAATGGTACGTACTTTAAAATTTTTATGATTAATTTTATACGTTATAATTTCGCGCTTCTCATAGATAGGCATACAATAAATAGTCGCAACCGAATAGTAAAATGTAAAGCCTTAAACGAAGTATAGTATACACGATCAACTGAACGTTAAACCCTTGGTAGTATCGTAGGTGTACTATCAGTTAAGTAGTCTAATATTGTCTGTGGGAGAGTAGTTTTAAATCCTAATAAAAATGAATATTTAGTGGAATATGTTAGACTCTTGCCTTAACGCCAAATGACTGAAAGCGCATTTTTTTTTGTTTTTGTTATTATTATTATTGTTATAAAATAATTATTTATTATATATTTTAATAGTTGATTAATTTTAGTGAGTATTCTATAAAATGTCGTAAGATAAAGACGGTGGGATTTTGGATTGTTAAATTTTTAAATAAATTAAAATCTTAAACGTTATTATTTCACGATTAAACATAAATCACATGATTAAAAAGTTCAATTAATTAAATTAAGCGCACGTATAACTATAAGCGGGTCATTGACCTCACAGCAATATCTACATGACATTTACATACAGATTATAATGTTAAAATTTAATAGTTATAATTTATAATATCATTGTAATATTGTTTGTATTGTTGGTAATTCCTTTATTGAATTTATATGTAATTAATATATATAAGATATCCCCGCAATACTGCCCTCGGATGGGTTAGTTGAAATAAATAATTACAAATTAAATCGGTCTTTAAATTTGTATTCTATTAAAATACGCGGCAAGGATGACATGTAAGTGTATCAACGTGTTGGCATGCGTTTATAATTTTTTTTTTTTTTTTTACTTGTCCAGCCTTTAATATTTTTCTTTTCAGCTTTATTTTTTTTAATTTTATATATTAAATTTGTCTACTATTATCTTATATTTTATTTATTGTCTGTCTCGCTTTTAATATTTTTTCTTTTCAGCTTTATTTTTTTTTATATTATTCTGTTATATAACTTTTTTTTTTAATGTTTTTTTTTCAGGCACTATCGTTTTAACCATTTTATACTTTGGTCAACATCTTTCTATATTTTATTATAATATAAAGTTTTGTTTAAATGAACTATTTATGATTCGTTATTGATTATTTATTAAAATAATTATTTTCCACATCTTTATTTTTGTTATATTACCTACGCTGTTTTTTTTTAATATTTTCTTTTCAGGTTTTATTGTTTGTCATTTTATAATTTCGTTTATTTCATTCTATATTTAAATATAATATTTTTTTTAATCTATTTTATCATATATTATATATTACATGTTTTATTTTATTATCTATCAGATGCGTCTCCCAACGACCACACGACCTCGTCTACGTCGTTGTGCATGTCGCCCGACACGAACGGGTACGCGGAGGGAGACCAGCACGGGAACAGCGACCAGCACGGGAACAGCGACCAGCAAGGGAACAGCGACCAGCACGGGAACAGCGATAAGCACAGGAACAGCGACACGGTCAACGGCAACGTACACGGTTAGGGAGATTATGATTATATTGTAAACAAACACACACTCTGTATAAGAACATGCTTTGCAGTGTAACCCTATGTCTAATACTATATGGTACTAATATGTGTAATGTTTGTTAACAGTGAACATAGTGTCTGCCTCCACTAACAATATGGATGTGCTGAGCGGAGGGGAGAGCGACGCGGGGGACACGCTGTCTAGGCGAAACAATAACAGGTGGGGACGTTTTGCTCCTATTACTATTATGTTAAAACAGTATGCCTAAAGCGTACCTAGGAAACTTTAAAATTTAGCATTGGTCGCGCCATCTATGGAATATTGAAGTAAGCAAGCGTCATAATTTCAGTTTGTCGTCTGGCGTGGTGTTGGCTGCGTGTAAGCGCGGCGTCGACGTGTCGTACTACGTCGCCAAGGAGCTGCTGATGACGGAGCGCACCTACAAGAGGGACCTGGAGCTGATCACCGTCGTGAGTTCAATACTCCCTGGGCATGTTCATCACTTTCACCCTATGATAACCCCCCTAATGTCGCTCTCAGACGTGGTCTCGCCGCGTGGGGTCGGTGGGTGCGGCGGGGTCGGGCGGGGCGGAGGCGGGTGCGCTGGCCCGCGCGTGCCTCGCGCTGGAGCCGCTGGCGCTGCCCGCGGGTGCTCTGCTCGCACGACTCGACCGCGCACTGGCGCCCCCCACCGGGGGGGACGGACCGCAAGGTGGGGACGGCGCTACTAGACACATAAAGCATTGACAGACATAAACGACCATTTTGTGTTCTTTACAAAGTAAAAAGACTTATATAAAACTCTTAATAAAACACTTTCGGATGTAGCGAACATATTTATTTATTAAAAATAAAATTAATATTGTCAGCCTAAAACGTAACAGTTAGCAATTTTCCAGACGAGGATCTGGAGTCCCTCCTCTCGTTACCGACCGGGCCCCTCCTCGACTATCTCGACCGCGTTCTGTCCATAGAGTTACCGGTCCTAGACAATGGTAACAAAGAGACTGTATGCACATCGCCATCTTATTTGCTACAACATACATCCGTTTTCATTGTCCGATTGCGAGCTAAACTTCTCTGACTCGACATTATTATCATAACTATAAAAAAAACATCATTTTGTTGTTGCATAGCCATTTTATAGGATAGAATTAATTTATACATTTTTTGCTAGTTATAACATGAATTCTGAAATTAATACTAACGTGTATCGCTCAATTAATAATCGAATTATCATATAAATTTTTGTTAATGTCGACTATGAAAAAGTCTTAACTATAAGTAGCAAGCAGGGCCGGATTTGGAAGCCTGGAGTCCCTGAGGTCCCTATTTATAAATAATTTCCAAATGAAAAAATATTTCTTTTTCATAAATTTATTATTATATAAATATTTCAACAAATGTAGCTACTTGTTAAAGTTAAATGCAATTTACTAAAAACTAAAGTGAAAACTTAGAAAAAAATACAAAAAAATGTAAATAGTAAGCATAGAGTAGATCAAATTACATAATTATAACTTACCATATTTAACATAGTAAATGACTACTTAGAGTCTTGTGAAAGATAAACATGTTAATAACTATAGTAAAATTATCAGGAACAGAGGAACCGGAGTATAAGAAGATCGCCGAGCTGCTTCACGACTATCTATCTACAACGTTCGAAGTAAGCGTCCTTCATTATCTGTGTTTATATATTGATACTAAAGTATTATGGTTTTACTATAAAGTGTTTAATATATTCATTTATTTGAATTAATCCTTGTGTTGGTGTGCAGGCGTACCAGTCGTACAGCGCGTGCGCGGGCGCGCAGGTGGCGCTAGTGGAGAGCGCGCGGCGGCGGGGGGGCGCGGGGGCGAGACACGCCGCCGCCTTCGACCGCGCCTCGCCGCTGCCGCTGGCCTGCCTGCTGCTGCGCCCGCTGCACCGCCTGCACCACTACCGTCACCTCGCGCACGGTAAAACCACCACCAGCATCACAACCGGCGGTTCCATCTCAAGTGGGTGTTGTGACGGTTGTTTGTTTGCAGAGCTGTGTCGCTGTTCGGGCGGCAGCGCGGCGGGGCGGGCGCTGTCGCTGGCGGAGGAGGCGGCACGCGCGGCGCACGACCAGCTCCGCCACGTCGAGAACCACGCCGCGCTCTGCCAGCTGCAGAGGGACCTGCAGGGTACGGGCTCCCGTTTACGTTCATAAAAACATTTTCTTACATTTTGTTCAAAGCTTTGAGTTGTCACATTTTAATAAGATTTATAAGGAACATATTTTGTTTCCACACAGGCTACGACAAACTTCTAGTGGCCGATCGCGAGTTCGTCAGATTAGGCTGCGTGTACAAACACTCATCTAAAGGGCTGCAACAGAGAATGCTCTTCCTGGTGAGACATATTTCGCTATGTACATTACGCATTATTAAATATTATATGAAAAGAAACAAATTACGAAAAAAATGCAAGACATCCAATCAAAGTATCTAATGCCTGATCTGCTCAGTTCAGTGACCTGCTAGTAATATCGTCCAAGAGTTCCTCGGGCGTATTCCGCGCGCACGGAGCCCTGGCGCTGCACCAGCTCCACTTGCAGCGCACCGACCTGCCGCACTCCTTCACCCTCACGGGTACGCATAGACACTTGTACATACAATCGCCACGTGACAGTTTGTATTTTGTTTTCTTTATGGTCTGGAGGTGTTAAGGACACTCTTACAAAAGACTGATCTAATATTTTTGTAGTTCTCATAATACAAATGTGTTTAACACTAAACCTACCAAGTACCGGTCAAATTGACCGTTCTTAAACTTTTGTAAAACTTACACATTTTTAAACGTTATAATATCGTTATCAAACTACATGACAATTCTTATAATATGCATATAATATTTTCTTCACTCTTTACTTTTAGTTATTTCCATTATTACCTGCGTTATATAATAAAATAACTTTTAATTACCGGTCAATCAGAGCGCGTGCGGTAGGAACAGGTATACAAGAATTGTCGGTAGGTTTAGTGTTAATACTTGTAGAAAGGCCATAAAAAGATCGATAGGCATAGTGGTATGGCCCTCAAATTGCCAACTGCACCTTCCCTTAAGTTGAAAATAATCAAGGTTCTTCCACAAAACATCAGAATAACTAGTAGTCGATTTGAATTTAAACTACCTTCCTGGGGCCAAATTTTAATCGAATTGTATTTATTAGATGAAGACACAAACATCACACTAAGTACCAGCAACGAAGTAGAGTATGAGGGCTGGGTGGTGGCGCTCACCGACACCATCGAGGCCGCGCGGCGACGACCCACGGACGTGGACACGCAACTCACTCACGCACCCGCCGACTACGGTGGTACTAGGATATATAGTTTTAATAGAATCATCAAAACAAGAATCATTAAGACCTCAAAACAGAATACCTTTTATTTTTTCAAAAACTTTAAACAGTTCAAACTTTAAAATAATTATACAATGTCCCATTTTTTAATTAATAATGGATATCTGTAAAATGACAGAATTCTTATCCAATTCCAATGTGCAGAAAGTCCTGATCCGGTGGATGGTGCGGAGGGCTCGGGCGGCACCAGCGCGGGCAGCGCGCTCGCGCACGTGTGCTGGCACCGCGCCACCTCGCTCTCACGGGCACAGCTGCATCTCGCCATGCGGGTAAGACACACCGACACTTTATAATCTGCGTTTTACTAAAAATCCTCCTAATTTCAAATCTCTTTTCTCTCATTTAGATATATTCAAGATATAAAAAACTTATTCGACAGATATTTGTAGTTTTATCGTGTGGTTCACAGAGCCAGCTCTCCGGGTACCTGTTGCGTAAGTTCAAGAACTCCCACGGGTGGCAGAAGCTGTGGGTGGTGTTCGCGCTGTGCACGCTGTTCTTCTACAAGACGGGTCGGGACAGCGCACCGCTCGCCTCGCTGCCGCTGCTGGGGTCAGTACACACACACACACACACACACTTGCATACACACGCATACGCACACAAACGAACGCGGACAACCCTATGGACACGCCCACAGACACGCACACGCATAATACCTATATATAATTTTCTTTGTAATATGACATTTATCTGCTGTCACCCACTATATCCAATTCATCTATATATACATATTTATATACATATAATCAAACGAAATTAAAATTTTATAAACAAAACAAACTTATATTGTAAAACTCAAATTGCAAAGTTTCATACTAATTGTTATTTGTTTTGTGTCTAGATACAACGTGGGAGCACCCTCACCGGGAGACGGCATCGACAAGGATTTCGTGTTTAAGCTTCAGTTCAAAAACCACGTATACTACTTCAGGGCGGACAGCCACTACACATACGAGAGGCACGCACACATACATACATTAATAAAATACCTTCCAAAAAACAAACTATTCCCTAAATTGATGTGAACTAATGGGATTTTGTTTCAGATGGATCGAAGTCCTCCGAACGCCGATGTCCCAAACGCAGCCGACTTGAACTTTGTTGTTAGATACAAATACAATGTTAAATGAAATTCACATACAAATTAATGAGTGCCATATTATAATGTGAGTCGGTCTGTCCGTCGCACCGTGGCCATGACGCACTGAGAATATCATGTCATGATCCATTATAGTGCGCTGATTCCAAATATATACATATACTATGAAAATGCCATAGTTACAAATTCCAAATGGCAGCAGTATAATTAATTATATTGACACATTTTTTTTCGTCAAATTTTCTACGTTTTTTTAATTCTGAGTACCGACTAATATAATGTAATTCTGAAGCTGGTTGCCGCTAACTTGTATCGTCAATATAAATATAAAATTTGCTTGCGGCAACCATGAATAGAATTTGAAATGATGTGAATTCACGTCAGCGGCAACCGGAAATAGAATTGTAAATGACGTGAATTTACGTCAACAGCAACCGGGAATAGGATTTATAATGACGTGAATTTACGTCAGCGGCAACCATGAATAGAACTTGAAATGACGTGAATTCGCGTCAGCGGTCGCAAAAGTGTTAATGTCATCGTTTTAATGAAATTTGACGATTCATTCTACTATTATAGTCTGTAGATATCTAGTAATCTAGATCTAATTTTGCTAGAAATGTCTTGCTTTATTTATTATAATATTAATTTCCATATAAAAATATTATAATTTATATATATAAGATTGTGTGAAATATCTTTGTTAGCACAAATATTTAAGCGATTTTTCCTTTATATAGAATAAGTCTTAGAGAGTACAATACACATAGTATTACCATTCCATTGTAACAATGTCTATATTATAGTAGTAATTTATTGTATGTACGTACGTTTAAGATTAATTAAAGTATTAAATTAATTTGACGAGTTGAATTCAATTAACTGAATTATGGAATTTATATTGTGTTATTGTTAAAAATATAATTTAATTGAATATATAGATATTATTATTATTTTATTAAAATGTACGAACCAAAGCGAAACTGAACATTTTAATGTAGTTTTATTGATATTTTTATTAAGATGAAATATTTTTAATATGTATTTATGTATGTGTGTGTGTCTATGTATGTATGTATGTATGTATTGATATCAAAACAAAGTCTAGTTGACTAATAACTAAGAAAGACATTACTTACTTTGCCGATTTATTTAATTTATTTATTGTATAGGATTTAGGCAGTCCTGGATATATATATGAAGAATGGCTTGGTAAGAGATGTCCGCTGACTTGAGGGTTATCACATTCACAAATAAAATGGATAAAATTCAAGTAAAATTGTTTTATTTCATACAATTTTTCATTAAAAACAAAATTGTATTATTTTAATTACGTCATATTTTTGTTCACACGTCTACTTAAAGGATTTGGCTTTTATTTACTTTTAGTCTTTCACTATTACTATACATATATTGATTAAATATTATTAATAAAAAGATCGTTTCTCGATATACATGGCGCGTCTGCCCGGCTTTACGTCTAATAATGACTTAAAAATAATGCGAGATCAATATTCTTTGGCATTTTTAAATAATTAAAAATTATTTAAGTTTAACAATGTGCTTATGAAACTACTACAGTAGGATTGTTGTAAATTAACTTTTGATACGTAACTGTTGAATTGTTTTATGATAAATTTCCTTTATTAATTATTATAGAAAAATTTTGAGGAATTCTACCATTTAGTGTGCGAATACAATTCAAAAAGTACATTTATGTAAGTTCCATCAAGAAAATTAACAAAATATTCACATATTTGTGCAATTATATTTTATTTTACATAATCTTTAGATAGTTAACTCAGTTAATGTCAAGTCTATTTTAGATAGACTTGACATTATATTTTTAAATTTGAAACAAAAAGGATTTATATATTTAAGTTTGGTCCCAATGAAGAGACTGATTTTTATAATAATTTTAACTCAAGTTTTGTAACTATCATTAGCGTTTCGCCTCCCCTATTATTATAATCTAAACGAGAATTACTAGTATTTAAATATTTTAAAAATGTTTTCTGTATACGTAATTCTTTGGCATCATTTCATTTAGCAATTATAAAAATACATTCACTAGACAATCTTTCTACAAACTCAATCATTGACTCATCGGTTACCGTCTATAGACATTTATTAATTGTTAACTTCTACTTAAACTATTATTAAAATAAAATAATAATAAATAGCTTTGTAAATAATAAATAATGTGTATGGCGCCAGCGCCAAATAATACCAAAAAAATTACAAAATTTGCTCTAAAATAATGAACTGCCATCTACCACATTAAACTATAAACCTACATTCTAGTAGTAATAGTGTCCCCGTTTTCTTTCGTCACCTCCTGTTCTTTTCTTCTATCTTTATTCTTGCTTCTGAAAAAGGATGCAGTGGTCACAGATCTTAATCTAAACGAGCCCGGCGCTCCGTTCGCCGGCGTCGTGCCGGAGCCGTTGCTTTCTTCGCGAATCTTTGGCGAGCGATCCCTGGTGGGCCTCGAGCGGTACGAGAAGCTCGCCGCTTTGAGTCTTGCGCCGATGCCTAACTTCATCGGACCCGAGAACACGCGCTCGGGGGACTCGTGCGAGGCTGTGGGCGTGTGCGGAGCCGACACACTGCCCACCACCGGCGGAGCCATCGGTGGCCGACGCGTCACCATACTGCTCGAGTGTGGCCTGATTTTTACGTGCTTGTCTCCGTTACTGGTGACAAAATAATAAACTTTTATTAGTTTACTTTCATTTACTGGTCGATTGGTAAGCCTATAGAATACCCTCATACTGTCGTGTACCTTGTTTCGGTCCGTGATCGTCCGCGTCTCCAGTCGGTGGTGTGCCTGGCGGTGCCGGCGCGCATGGTACGTCTGCGCATGCTGCCGGTGTCAGCCGCAGTCGCTAAGGGCAACCAATATACTGGATAATATAACGTGTCCTAATAAATCTATCTATACTCATTATATCTGTGGCGTGACAAGTCAGAACCACATCTATCGTTACATACTCAGTTGCGCCTGTGGTCCGTCCAGCGGGTGCGTGTAGATGCGTTTGCGGGCCTGTAGCATGGTGTAGACGAGCGCGGCCAATGAGCGCGGGGGCGCGGGCGCCGGCAGCGGGCCCGCACGCCGCCGTCCGCGCTGCACCCACCACGTCTCCATGCGACCCTTGCCCTTCACCTCCACCTGCCCGCGCCGCTCCAGCGAGTACCCGCGTCTCTCCAGCACCTGGCGCCGACGATAATATATACATTAACTGTAGCCCTAACCCGAGATCTAAATGACAAAACTATTTAATTATGATCAATGAGAATTGTTAAATTGTACAAGGGAATCAGCTGATAAATAATCTTTTATGCACGCGTTTATAATATGATTTTGTTTTGTCTTTTCGCAAACCAAATAATATATAATGTAATTGAAGTTGTTCGTACATTGGTCACTAAATATATTGACGTTTGTGAAACAGTGATCACAATTAAAAAAACCCGGTTGAGTTTGTTGTTTGGTTCTTCTCAGACCACGGCGCGTTTAAGCCTCGTAGCCTTATTTCTAGTTGGAGAGTGTCTTTACAGAAGGGCTTATTTCGATACATACGATATCAAAATAGGCCCTCCTGTCACTTCCATTTGACGTACACAAGTGATTACTGGTATGGATTCAAAGTGGAAAATATGTAAATAAATAAATAAATGATTTGGTAATTTCAGAGGCCATTTATACTCACTTGTTTTGTGTACTTGGTAATTTGTATGCGGTCCATGGCGCCGGTGGACTCCATGCGCGAAGCCTCGTTGACGGTGTTCCCCCAGATGTCGTACACGGGCTTACGCGCCCCGATCACACCTCCGACTAGTGGTCCACAGCTTATACCTATAATGAGCAAAAAACACGTTTAATTTCATAAGACGTCATCGTTAAAGTAAGCTAGTAAAGGGACTTACCAACTCTTAAGCGAAATTTATTAAAGCTGTGTTTGTTGATATCCTCCAGGGCCTCCCGTATTGCGAAGGCGTAATCTACCAGCGCGCAGAGATGCTCGCAGTCATCGTCTGCTGTCTTCAAAATAAAATAAAAATAACTTTATTATTTCAACATTTTATTACAAAAAGTATTTTCGATTCGTTTTTACCTTGTGATTAGGATTCAAACCAGATGCTGCCATATACGTTGCACCAATAGTTTTAATTTTTTCGATGCTTTTAAAACGTGGTTGCATGAGTAGCTTGTCAAAATCAACTGCAATAAATTGGCACTTTAAACTACTTAATTTAAATAGAGTTTAATTAAAATAAAAGTATATTTTAAATAATTTATAATTTAAAGTATATGAAAAACAAAAGAAAATTAAAACTAAAATTGATTGGTACATTACAAATGATCTCGTTGAGAAGTCTCATGCAATCAACGGCTTTTTGCTCCGAGTAAAACTCATGGAAGTTTGGTATTCCAGCAAACATTACGCCGACCTCATCTCTCCATTGAGAATATAACTCCTGAAATATTAATTATATTAATATTGAAAAAGATTCTCACATCACATAAGATTATTTAGAAACGTACATCGGGACATCTATCTTTAGATAAAAAATGTTTGACGACGTGATCAGGAAGAATATGTTTTAAGAGGTGTCTGTTGGTTCGCTGGGTTTCCTTCATTTCTTTTAAATCTGTCTCCGCTTGAAGTTTCCACAAAAAATCAAGACGCGAAGTCACTTCCAAAAGTCTTGCATGATACACCACTATTACCAAGAACATTATCATCAAAATCAGCATTTGCACATAAAAAGGAAGCTGTCTGGAATAAGAGAAATGTAATTACTGAATGCCTACTGGGTACACCAAGGGAAATTTCTTCGAGGTAACTTACGAAGCTTGAAGTCCAGGACTGTAATAATCTCCACTATAGTGCTGAAGTAATAGAACAGAGAACATAGCTACGTTGAGGATAGCCAATAAAGTTTTAATCAAGTAGTACAATTTCAAAATGGAAGTCAAGGCAACCAAACACAAGATCCACGTAAATACGACATATTCTGGTTTATAGCATTCTTCGAATATTTCGTCGCCGCACTCAGTGTGATTGGTGGACGAGTTTGTATTGTTTAAAAGTGTTATGTTAGATATTTTCGGAAATGAATTCTGGCATATGAATAATTTGGTAGTGCTGAAACCAAATAAAAGATGCCTATATAGTAAATACGGCCACAGATAGGTATATATATATTGATCTCCGTTGATGAAGTACCTGGATATAGACATGATAGTAACAAAGCAACAGATGTGTAGATTTCGTCTGAACCTGTCCCCGCTCAGCGCGGCCGAGAGGCGCGCGACGCGAGGCAATGCGCGAGGGAACTCCTCCGCCATCACCACCACGAATGATAACAGTAGGGGTATCGTCATCACCATCAAAGTTATAACCAGCCACTGGCAACTGGAACCGGCAAACTATAAATCAGAACTTGGAATCTACTCGAATTAAACAATAGTCGAGAATGTAAACGTACTTAAAATGTATGATATACTGGACGGCGACGATGAAGATCCAGACAACGAGGCAGCACATGACGTTGGACTTGAAGGTGGCCTCCTCGAGCTGCGCGAAGCGTGCGTCCAGCGAGGCGCGGCGGAAGCGCAGGGAGCCCGGCCGCATGTGACGAGCGCGCATGCGGCGGTTGCTGCTCACCTCGATCGAATGGTTAATAATGTCGTCGTCCTGCAGATATGAACATTTGTAGAAAATGCTATTAAGAATAACTTTAATTTTTCTATGATAAGTGACTTGACAATACCTCTGACATCGTGCTTAGCTCTATATCTTGACCGTTTTCAACGTCATCATCGTTATGCCGTCTCGGGAGTCGTAACAATCCGTGGGCGCTGCTATTGAAGTACTAGAAGATACCATGATATTATATAACAAAACCAATAAAGAAAAAGTAATTGTAATAATATAAAACCAATATCGGCTGCGTACATTTTGGAAGGGCATCTCTGGGGTCCAGTCCGTGGTGTTCTCCTCCTCAGCGGTACTGCTCGTGCGACGCGGTGTCTCGCTCGTCTGCTGAGGCTCTATGGAACTAATTAAAGAATTACTACAATGTTACTGTATTTAAAAATAGATTTATGTTGATGTTATTATCACTATAGCCTTACAAAATAGAACCTAATTAGTTTAGACTCTAGTAAGTATATATATAAAATATTAAAGTTAAACTCACTTATTATTGGATTTGTGTCTTGCGCGTCTGGGTTGTTCTGTGGCCTTGATGAGGTAAGTGGCGATATTGAATTCCCTGAGGAAGGGATCCCTTAGATGTCCTTCACCAGGCTCTACCTCGAATGCTCCCTTCAGGCAATCCATCGTTGCCGCTGATATATGCACGCGACTGGGATCCGTGACAAAGGTGATTAAGGACTTATACAATCCGATACCATTCAAAATAATATTTTTTGTCTAACCTCTTAGCTAAATGCTAAGCCTCTTAGTCATTTCACTATTCCGCAAATATTTTTTTATAAGATTTTAATATTTGTCATACCCAGGCAGGCCACCGCTCTCCATGTGGTTGGCGAGGGAGACGTCATAGGACCAGAGGTCGAACTGCCACTTGAGCAGGCCCAGCACGCCGCACAGTACAGTTCCACTGTGGATGCCGATCCGCATGTCCAGATCCACCTGCGTAAAAATTTCCTAAGCTATTAACATTATTTGTTAAAATTTGATATGCAAAAATAGTTGACTTATTAGCCAAAAGATTTAAACATGAGAATAGAGAATAGTAGTATGCGTGTACCTGCTTGTTATACCGCACGTCTCTGATGACGCGTATCATCTGCAGGCCCATGTCGACGGCGCACTGAGCATGGTCGTCCAGGTGCTCCGGCAGACCGGACACGCAGAAGTAGCAGTCGCCTAGCAACTTGATGCGAAGGCAGTTATTCTCCTGGAAACCACATCTGCGTTTGAACAATGAGAATATAAAGACCCTACGCGTAAATGTGTTTACGGACCTGCTGCGGAGACGCATTCTTTCAATCAAATACAGTTTTGTACAGAATTGTACACTGACGAGCAGAAATTTTAGATTTGATCATAATTTTTATTTTCATCAGTAGTAAAAGCAAACCATCTTACCGAAGCCAATCTATCAAAACGGGCAAATAGCTCGTTCAACAGCTTTACCAAATCCTGTGCGCTGCATTTGCTGGATAATTCTAGAAAAAACAACGTAACTTGTAAGAGAGTATATTATATAGCTATTTTTCCAATCATTACGAGTACGGACCGGTAAATCCTTTAATATCCGCGTACAAAATGGAAACGTCCTCGTGCCTCTGAATATATAAATTATTGAACTGCTGTTCTTGAAACTCGCCTCTCACTCTCGACACGTAACTTGAAATTTCTTTCGCCAAAAAATCCGGTATCACTAGAAGAATAAGTTTGTTTTATTTTTTTTCATCATAAGAACTTTATATGTAATAATATTCAGTTACAAAATATTTTATAAGGTTATATTTACTAGAGATTCCTCAAGGAAATATCTTGCATTTGAATCCCATTGTTTAATAAGAAACTGCTTTAACTATAGATAATTGCATAAAGATATGTATAAAGTATATAAAAAACTACTATCAGAACATACCGCTTTGAAATAATTTCCATTGTCGATCACTCTCCCGTTTCGTTCTCTGACGTGTGACCATGGAGCGATGCGTCTCCAGGAAGGCCTTCCTCTGTCCCCAGTCCGCGAGGTACTTGGCGTACATACCGGAGAAGTTTACCGCTGTGTATAACAGCGCATTGCTTATTAACATTCGCAGGCCGCAGGATTTCGCCTAAAATTTATGAATGTTCTAAAATAACCCGTTTGAAAGGTATATCATTTGTTGCAACCTGTTTATTTATATGTCTATATTTAAAGAGTGTTTATCAGAATTAAGGTATCACTAGATCTATTATGTACTTACTGCATCGGGATTAATTTCCAAAATGTCCTTCATATTAACAGCGGTCGCCAAAACATGCGAGAGGGACGACAGCAATCCAATAACGATGCACCATCCAAGAGACAATGGTAACATCGCATATGGCACAAATATTATGAAGAGCATGTACCACACTTGATTTTCGGGGGCCTGGAAACCTATGCCTTGGCCGCTCAGAGCTAAAACATCAATCATTACAATAGTCATTTTAATAACTAATAATCCATTTCGCGCCGAGAAGAAGTCTTGTTAATTATAATCATACTCTATGTAATAACTAACACCCAGTTATTAAGTTTTTTATCGAATTTGCTGTTGATGATTTTTTTTTGTGAATTTATCTTATTCAGCCAGCGTTACACCAAGTAAAAAAAAAAGAAGGAAGAATACTTCTTTATATGGAGTGACATTATTGGTTGGATATTACACTGGAAAAATCATTGATATAGTTGTGAAAAGTTCTTACTGTAAGCAGTGTGAGGTTTGGAAAGCTAAAAAAGGTACTGAAGAGTGTACTGAGTGGTACGATGAACATGAAAAAACTTAAAAACAAAACAAACAAAAACAAACAAAAAACAAAAAAAAACGAACTTCTAAACCACAGAAACAAAAACGACCAAATGGGACATCCTGCTCTCAATTGAGAGCAGGATGTTCTCTCCTTTCTGAAGTCGCTTGAAATAAATGATATAGAAGACGTACCTTGCGCTATGAGCAGTATCCAGGTGGCAGCGGAGGCCCAGTGCAGGTAGTTGTTGGCAAAGCAGCGCCAGCACCCCAGCAGGCAAACCGCTACGTTCAGCGTCCCGAACACAACCGTCAGCGCAATCTGGTAGCCGTCCGTCTGAACCTCAGCTGTCGGACAAAACATATCATATAAAATATGCATAGATTCATAGCACAGATTCTGTATTTTTAGTCCATATATCGAAGTTTAACTTTTTCTGTTCTAAAAACGAAATTATGTTTTATAAATATTGTTATTAACATATTATTTTACTGTCTTATGATATAATTTTTAATAAATTAATTCCTGTGGTTATTCGCGAAATAATAGATATTGTGAAACAATGATCACAATAAAAAAATCCGACTGAGTTTGTTTTGTGGTTCTTCTCAGGGCAATTTGCGTTTGGAACCCTCGTAGCCTTATTTTAAGTTGCAGAGTGTCTTTATATAAGGGCTTATTTCGATAAGTATGGTATCAAAATAGGCCCTCCTGTCACTCCCATTTCATACACAAGTATTGAATTCAAAGTGGAAGAGATATAAATAAATAATATACTAACATTTGGCAAAAATAACTGTCACATACTATATAAAATAAAGTCAAGATTATAATTTAGATTTCAGAATATTTTATTTAATATGACTATAACAATAAGTTGCTACGTATTTTGGCTTACATATAGATATACAAAATACTTGTATAAGCTGTTCAAGTGTATAATAGGTATAATTCTAACAAACAGCGAAGCTTTTTACAGTATTTTATTATAACGACATGTATATTATACTTACAATTATTCCTATTCGTTAAAGTATATACGAGTGATAAACAGATCTGAAACAACAAAAATATATTGGTTACCGTATTCTTAATTTCTATAATATTATTTTGGATATTTTACCTTTATGGCGAAATCAACAACATTGACCATGATGAGGGATCTTTGTCTCTGTCTTCTTGAATACCTCTGATACGATAATTCCATTGTTTCATCCTGAAAGAACATGTTCATATATATTTATTTATTTATTTACTCTTTATTGTACACCACAATACAAATGAAATAAAAAAACGTTATAGTGACATGTATGGAAAAAAATTGTACCGTACAAATTGGGGTCTTATCGCCTAATGGCGACCAATTCCAGACAACCTTAGGTTTAGGAAAACTGCAACCACTTAGGTAATGGATGGTTGTGTTATTATAATAAACATACTTACCAATAATTACACAAAGATACATTTCAGATATTTTATATACAGTGCTACATTAAAATATAAATATATCATCCTATACCTTGAAACTATTAGTAATGGAGGGCCAATAAATTCCCTTGTAGTACCGACCCGTCCTCAGCATCCCTTCCGTAGCCACTGAAATATAGTGAACTCAGATATAAACCATTTCGACAAACCATAAATGAATCTTACAACACAAATTCTGTGAAAAGTATTTTTTTTTTTGATTAGATCGGAACGGACAAAGAATAGATAGCAAAAAAATTTGAAAAGCGACAGGTAATTATCTTAACTGTATAACAATATGTTTATACATATAAATCAATATGTATATACCTATATATGTATATATGTATATACACAATAACATACCTGGCTCGCTCTCAGTACGGAAGGGGTCGATGCTATTTTGAGCACTATTCGTTGATCCATCGTCATCACTGACCCGTAACTAGAAAAAATAAAAGGTTATATCTATATCTATAATAACAGTAAAGTTAAAGTTCATTTTATTATCACTCAATAACCCCTAAGTTCTTAACAGATTTGAACTAGTCTTGGTTTGATAACCCACTTCACATAAAAATATTTCACGCTGATAATAACGCTCTTTCTTTCTCGTGTGTAATAATTCTGTACTTGTAAATCGAGCGGACGGAGTCGCTGTTTATAGCTAGTTATAAAATTTATTTCGTCTCATTTCATTAAGCCTTTCATAGCCCTTATATATTAATACGATGTGGCTTTCAATTTCGTTTTAATCAAATTTATATCTCGGGGTTACTTTCAAAGCCTTTTGGAGACTTAATTCAAGTCCGTAACGACGGTCCATACGAGTAATGAATGGTGTATTAAATTGGGGTATTAAAAGAATTTAACCACATAACTTATATATTTATAAGTATAAATCAGAGACAACATAAAGAAGCATCGGTTATGGACAATAAAGTGCAAAAGTTCTCACTTTTACAATAAATCGTCTGTTTGGCGGAGCGCCAGAGACTGCCTGCTTCAGAGTTATGATACAACTAAACTTAGCTTCAACTTTGTTTAAATAGCTATGGAAGAAAAATGTTTACAGAATAAAATTTATTAACGATTTTATAATAGTTTTTAGTTTATATAATTGTTTTTTTAAAATGATTAGTAATTAGTACTTGTATAAAATTTTGGTGGTGATTTTGAGGATACTGTAAAAGAAGTGTAAAATTATTATATATTTGATTTAAATAATGAATAGTTTTTGATCTTATCGTATTGTACCTGGTCTTCCGGGATGGTGGTGCTGGCACCGTCTCCCGGGAGACGCTCTCCCTCCAGACTCGATCCCTCATGACAAAGTCCCCTCGCTTTTAAACAACAGCGACACTGCGATGCAAAACAGAATAGGTAAGTTGATATATAGCATAAAAAAAACGTTTGAACTCATTTTTTTTTTATTGTCTAACTCGATTCCGTTAGTCAGCGGGAAAAAATAAAATGAACCAGTGAAGATGCATTTACCCAGGGTATTTCCCGAATGAACTTTGACGAAATTATAAATGTTTATCAAAAACAATTGATTTTTAAATAAAATGATTATTATTTATTGAAGAAAAGAAAATGTTAAATACATGTTTATTTATAATTACTGAAAGATTACAAAAAAATGTGATGAATAATAATATAAAATAGTAATAAAATTAAATATGAAAATAAACTAAATCAGTAAATTATAAACAGCGCCATCTCTTGACAGTAATTAAAATTTTACAGAACATCCATCCATCCATCCGAGAAAAGTGAAAACAATACAGAACGAACAAAGTTCGTTCGTGAAAATGTTCTACTATTAATGAAAATCGATTGAATCCAGTATAACTCCGTAAACAAAAAAAAACAAAAAATTTAATATGAGTATCTTTTTCACATAACGATATCTTTTCATATCCTTATTATACAGAGGTTATATTCTTAAAAATCTAATCATAATACTCTTTTCATGGTAGATAAAAAGAAAATAACAAAAAGATTACTATGACATTTGTTTTGGATCACATAAACTATGAACTTAGGTCATATTAATTACAATTTTATATTATTATTACAATTTTTAAATAGTCTTTGTGATTGTTTTTATTTTTAAAAGCTCAAAATAGACGACCATGTTGTTAAATATGTCAAATATTAAATTATAAAAAAGATAAAAAATATAAAAATTACTGAATTAATAACTTTATGGGCAATTATATGTCATGATTATTTCTATAATAAATACTAAAATAAATAAATTGTATATGTTGTATTTAAAAAAAAGTAATTTAATTAATTCACTCACGTCTTCCCGTCAGTCACTTTTAATTAGATTTGGACACTCCCGACACACGACAAAGAATATAGAAAAGCTTTTGAATTTAATTGACAAAAAGGTTTAGAACCCGCATCTATATAATGTAATCGGACATTACATTATATTGGTTGTCAAAATATACAAATATACAAATATTAATATGCAAACATGTTCTTATTATTATTTGTATCAATATTTTTTACCTAAAATTAAAATATCTGAGATATAATACTTGTTATAAATTCATGAAAATTTGTGAAGATATCTTCAAATGAATTAGAAAAATATTATTGAGATCAAATCTATGTATAATAGTCTTTGGATTTGCAGACTTGTCTTTGAATAGTTATTCTATAATAAAGATATTTATGATAATGATAAAACATAATTTAGCGAAGAGAACGTAGCGAGCGGAACGTTCTACTGGAGACTTTTTCACATTCTTTGTCACGAATAGGCTCAAAATCTACTTGACGAAAAATTATGAAATTTTGCAATAAAAAAGACACACATTAAGTAATAGTTTAAAAAAAAAATTTGAAAAATGTCATGTCGAATATTCGTCAAAAAACTGATATTCCATTTTATTCAATGGGAAACGATGAGTCATTATACTGGGCACGCTTCGCTCAATATGCAAGCGGCAACCGAGATTACGTTAGCGCAGCGAGTCGAAATTGAGGGTCTGTTGGTGCCCCTAGTATTTTAAAGAGTTATTGAGTTACGCGTCGTAGCTTCGTAGTAACCGCGGCCCATCAGGAGATGTTCTAAATGATAAGACAAGGTAAGATCTATAAAAGATTATAATATTAATTGTTACATGTTTTATTTGATTCAAATGTCTTAAGGACTAGCTGACCATTCGCTGAGTGTCAAAAATTTGACGTAAAATATTTTTGACATCAAAGTTTTTTTCAAATTTCATTATGTCGTCTTGTTTGGTTTATAGCTGAGTATTTAGGATTTGTTATATATAAAATATATATAATATATATATCGGTTGGTAGCACTTGAATTTATATTATTATCACCTGCGTAGGTCAGGACTCCATGGAATATAGGGATAAAATTATTTTTACATTACCTTATTAAGGATAAAACGAATCTTTCTATCATTATATCTTTTAAAACTTCTAAAGATAAAATGTATTTATCTTTTAATGATATATTTACATTATCAGAAATTTCATAATGACCTACATAATACCAACTAAAAATATAGTGTTGCGTGAAAACTAACGAGCTGCAAACATGGCCTTTTTATCTATCCTTTTATACATACTCTAAGGGTTAGATAAAAAGATTTTCCTTTCCACAAAATAAAAATATTATAATGGAAAATTATAATAATTTGTAAAGAATACTCTTTGAGTAATTTTCTAAAAAAACATTTAGAAATTGTAATTAAAATTGTATTGACATTTTAATAATGTGGTTTAAAATTTTCTATATTCTTTGCTATAAACTATTTAAAGCAATAAAAATAATTGAATTGAAATATATATATATATATTTATTTATTGTATATATATATATATATATATATATATATATATATATATATATATAAATATATATATATTATGGTAATGTTCCACATCCACTAACAGTATGTTTGTCTGTCGTTACGCGTATCACTATGTAAACGCATTAATAGCTTTCCCTTATCTGACGGGTTTCTTGATAACCGCTGGGTTTCACTATCAATACTGAATAACGTGTTATTTTATATTATCATATGATATACCTTCATTAGTATTAACTTTCATAGCAAAAGTACAGTAATAATTAAATTTTATGTTATAAAAGATATTTATTAACAAAAAGATATTAATAAAAATATTATATTATTTCGTAAGGAGAGAAATTTGTTTGTGGCAAACACGATGTTTGATCACAAATTCACATGTACACATGGGAGCGAGCGAAAGAAAGAAGTATGATAGATTTATTCCTAGTGGATCAGCGAATTCGAAGCCAAGTTATGGACACGAGAGTGTTTAGGGGTGCTGATCTGGGAACGGACCATTATCTAGTCGTTGCTAGAATAAGAGGTCTGTTTGCAGGTTGGCATAGCCGCACGACGTGTCCTGGCTTGGCGTCGAATTACCGCATAAGAAGCTGGAAGCTTCAAGATCCACCGATCAGAGAGGAATATCAAGAAAGGGTTTCCAAGAAGCTTCAAAGCTGTGATTCTGGAAATGAAAGTGTTGAAGAATGCTGGCAGAACGTTAGGAATGGTATGGTGAAAGTAGCGACAGAAGTAAGTGGTAAAAGGACTTTTCCTTTAGGTTTTAGTAAATAGCGCGATGTATGGTGGGATGATGAAGCGAAAGACGCCGTGGAGTTAAAGAAGAAAGCATGGCTGGATTATAAAGCCTCGGGTAAGGATAAAAGTATGAGAGAGATAAGAAAAGAGAGTACAAGCTGCAAAAGCACAAAACGAAAGCACTTATAAAGATGAAGCGTGAAAATTCTGAGAGTAAGAGATGAAAGATTGACGAACAATTTCCGGGAAAACACGAAGTTTTTCTGGCGAGAAGTTAGTGATTCCCGGGGTTGTTTGGTAACCTGTAGAATGAAAGGGGTGCTTTCGAAGAACCGTGAAATCTTAACAAAGCAAGCACACGTTTTGCAGCGGTGGGCGGAATTCTACAAGGAGACGTATGAATGTGAGGACGCCTCGGCCTTGAGTACCAGCAAAATGCTGAGTCCCGATGTAGCCGATGGTGAAATCAGTTTGGAAGAAGTGGAGAGCGCGATTCGAAGTCTGAAATGTGGTAAGGCTGCGGGAGCAGATGAAGTTACTGCCCAGATGATCAAATATGGTGGGCCACGCGTCTTGGACTTGTTCTGGTTTTTGTGCAATTTAAGCTGGAAATCAGGAGAGGTCCCAGACGACTGGCGAGGTGCAGTCATCGTACCTTTGTATGAAGGCAAAGGTTCACAGATAGACTGTGTAAGCTATAGGGCTATCAGTTTATTAGCTTGGGCGGTAAAGTATATGCTAAAATATTAGCCAGAAGAATGCAAGAGAGATCTGAAAGGCTGTTGTGGGAGGCCCAAGGAGGTTTTAGGTCTAAAACCTGGAAGAGGGTGTATAGATCAGATCTTTTCCCTCTGCATGATCACGGAAAAGTTTTTGGCCGTAAACCAAAAAGGTTTTCTGTGCTTTTGTGGATTTGGAAAAGGCGTTTGACAGGGTTGTGAGAAAGAAATTATGGGAGATACTGCCCCGATACAATGTGAACGGATTCTTGCTACAGGTACAGCCTGTAGAAGTCTCTTTACAGAGATCACTCAGCCTGTGTGCGAGTAGGAGCTGGCATGTCGCCCCGGTTTGAAATCCAATCGGGTGTTAAGCAAGGTTGCGCTATGTCAGCTTGGTTGTTCATTTTGTATTTGTTAGATAATTGTCTCCAAGGCGTGAAAGACAGTGACATGGGAGTGAAAGTAGGTGACCTTAAAGTCAATTGCTTGCTATACGCAGATGATGCAGTGCTCATTGCATCATCAGAATGCGATCTGCAGGCATTGGTCACCACTATGAAAGATGGGTGTGAAAATAATGGTCTAAACCTGAATGCAGATAAGACGAAGGTTCTGATATTTGAAAGAAATGAAGAAAGAACAGAATGTGAGATCAACGTGAATGGTAAGATAATAGAGCAAGTGAATGAAGTGGTATATTTGGGTAGTATGTTTAGCAGAGACGGAAGATACGAACTGGATGTGGAAAGGTGTATTGCTGCCGGTAACAGAGTCAACGGTGCCCTGGCTGCATTGTTAAAACGGCGAAACGTCAGCATAGCTGCACTTTTGGCTGTACACAATGCGGTTTTGCTACCGACGCTGTTATACGGCAGCCAAACGTGGGTAACACAGAAGAAGAATGTAAGAAAGATGAATGTTGTGGAGATGCGATCTCTTCGCAGAATATGCGGAGTCAGCCTAGCTGACCGAATCCGCAATGAAGAGATCCACAGAATGGCAGGTACTAGTGAAGATGTGACAGTGAGAATGAAGAAGAACGTGCTCAGGTGGTTTGGGCACGTCGAACGGATGAGTGATGAAAGAATGGTAAAAAAGATTTATACAGGAAAAGTGAGTGGTAAAAGAGAAAGGGGGAGGCGTCGAGTAACCTTCGAAAACACTGTATCTATGATACTGGAGGAAGGACACGTACAAAGCATGAGGACCCCCCGGAGGGCATGTATGAAGAGGTTGATGTCTGTGGCCGAGGCGAAAGAGGTATGCAGGGACCGTAGCGTTTGGGGCTCCGTCGTCTCTGGCTATCCCGCTAGGGATATGGCGTGAAAGTAAACAAATAAATAAATAAATAAAATATTATTTCGCTTCTATCTATAAAACTCAAGGAACTTAACTTTTATCTTTATGTAATTATGTACTTTTTATGAACTACACAGAAGTACATAAAATACGTGTAAAATACGTAATACAAATAATATCTTTTAACTAGTACCTATAATTGGTAATCAAATAAATACAAACAACTAATTATTGAGTCCGGTAACTCATAACGTGTCGGTCAGCTCACCACGTGATAGATAATTAAATCTCACAAAGATTATATATATAAATGTAATTAAAACTTTTGCACAATATATAATAATTATTACATATAACATAAAATATCCCTAAGAGAAATGAAACTATTAGTTATTAACAGAAATTGTTTCCAAAAATCAATGTCTACCGGGTCTGTGTATGTGCGTGCGTGCGGGCGTGTGTGTGTGTGCGTGTGTGCGGGTGTGTGTGGGCGTGTGTGTTTGTGTGTGTGCGTGTGTGTTTATGTGTGTGCGTATATGTGTGTGCATGTGCGTGTGTGCGTGTGTGTGCATGTGCGTATACACGCGTGTGCGTGTGTGTGTGTGTGTGTGTGTGCATGTGCGTGTGTGCGTGTGTGCGTGTGCGTGTGTGTGTGTGTATGTGTATATCTTTGTTTATAATATTAAAATATAGAGCCTCATTTTTAAAATTAAATGAATTCGAACTCGTGTACCGACACACATAATTGCCTAAATGACAGGGTAATTTGAAATTCCAATTATCTGATGTTAATTTGAATAGTCAATAACCAGTGACTTATTGAACATTATTTGATTTGGTTTTATAGTCTAAAATATAACATTAAATCAAGAACTATATTAAGAAACAATGTTCTTTATGATGTTATATTTTGATACTATTGAACTTAAGTAACAAAAAATACGTACCCACTTAATATGTATACATATATATATATATATATATATATATATATAACTCGGATTCTTATCTTTGAAACTACTGAACCATTTAAAGATAGAAAATTTTTTATCGAGATTAATTTATTAATCTTCAATTTTTTTTTTCGTATAAGTTTTTTTTATATATAAAATGTTATACATTACAAGTACTTCAATTGTCACTAGGTGGCAGTGTTAATAATACAATTTCAATTGATGTACAACTTGATAAAGCAGACGAAATCACCGACAAGAACTAGTACACTAAAAGTCTTCCTTATAAATAATGGTGCAGTTTGATTGATTTCATAAATCTACCCATCATGGCGGAGATAAATCTGTAATTTATCAGGATGACACACAGCTTCACACTGCAGATAATACTGTGATAAATTGATGAAACTATAAAGAATACAAGTACATGTTTTAGGATTAATTTCAAATATTTAACATCTTAAATTTTACTATATAAGGAAATATTTTTAATTATTTTATATACTAGCTGACCCGGCGAACTCTGTTCCGCCTTTCCAGTAAATTTTTTTACCATACTTAACCAAAGACAAAATTACGTTTAGCTGTCATTTGCGTTTTGTTATTCCCTGTGAGATGCGTTTTTGTTATACCACGTTTTATAGTGACTTGACGGAAACGTGGTCGAACGAGATAAAAAGTCCTATCCTATCCTATGTCCGTCTCCTGGTTCAAAGCAACCTGACCACTAATTTTCAGCGAAATTGGTTCATCCGTTCTTGAGTTATAAATAGTGTAACTAACGCCACTTTCTTTTATATATATAGATTAACATTCTCCAATGAATCATTTCTATTGTAAAGTCATTCTGTCATCCTAATAGTATAATGAATAATTTGGATATAATATATGTTATAGAAGTTATATTTTTATTAGACGTGTTTGTGACGTCACAGAGCTCAACTCAGACTTAGTGAGGATCAAACGTTTCACTCCAATATTCACAGCTAGTAAGCTTACCTCGGAGCTTGTAATATTACTGGTTCTCAAATTACAGGAATATATATTATAACTTTATTTCATTGAAATCTGTGTTATTTGTTATTCTTACGAGGCTTCCACAGGTTTTAGAGCTTAGAAAGATTGTATGTTTAATTTAAACTATAGAATATGCATCAAAAATTACCAAATATTTGCTTTGTATATATAGTTTAATGTTAACTTCATATATCATTTAAAGCCGAGTAGATAATTAAGTACGAAGTAACATGAAAGAGGCGGAGGTTCGTTTGATATAAATGATGTTGTTTGTCTCGACTGATGTAGAACTGGGCGCGATGTTGACTTTGCAACTTTGCTTACGCTTAGCCTTTAACATTACATTCAAATCACCATTCAGGCTTTTTTTAAATATTTAATATATTAGAATTCAACCTCTAGAAATAGCTCTAACAATTAAGCATTCTATCATAGTCATTTATGGTGTATATTGTTATGATATAATATGATATAAACGAATTCAGAGTGTATATCGTCAGTATCAAAATAGAAGCTTTTATCATCCTAAATAAGGATGATAAGAACGTCTAAAGCAGCTGACGGGTGGAGGCTGAAGTGGTTTGTAGGCTCTCGACACGTACACGGCTTTCTTTTCGGGTGTTAAGTAAAATGTTTAATGTTTTATTGTTAGACTTACCATTAAGATTTTATAAAGTATAAAAATATGCTTCAATATTAATAAAAATAAGTTAATAATTTGCAATTTTTTTTCGTTTAAAATATCGCATATTAGAACTTCGATATCAGATTTAATTTTAATTATAATATATACATTGGGTTATTTTAATTTAATTAAATGGAAATTTTAGATAATAACTGGATATGATTTTTTTATAATATAAAAAACATGAAAATTATCGAAAATAAATGAATAACATCTTTATCTATATATATAATTAAAATAAAAGTGTCTGTTTGCATTACAAACTAAAGGCTTTTAACTAAATGTATACAAAAGGATATACCGTATTTTTGTCTGTTGTCTGTTTATCTGTTTGTACCGGCTAATTTCTAAAAGTCAGCACTGATTTTAACTGCTTTAACTGGATAACTGATGTTATAAGACGTAACTTACTACTTTTATTTAAAAAACATTCCGAGCGCACAAAGTCGTGAGCACGGATAGTTATTGAGCTGAGCGTAAGCGAAGCTCTTAACCGTTTGGGACCCCTTTTTTGTGTTTAGTTGTCTCCAGAATGCGACGAGATAATTAGCTAAAAAATTTCTCATGTATGTTTGAGACGAACGTGGAGGTTATAGCGAAAACAGATTGAAAAAATGTTTAGCCATTCAAAAATTATCAATAAAAGAAGAGAGGAGAGGGGCTCAGCTCAACACCAGCCGCGCGCAGTTGGCGGATCCTAGTAATATTTTACTTTCAAAACATATAAGAAAAAATAAATATTTGTTAATCATCCACAATTACCAGTTCTCGTATTAAAACGGCTTTAACAATTCAGGTTAATGGACTGTCAATAATATTTCCTAGACAGGAACACACAGAACAGACAGACGGATTCACTAATTAATACCTTTCACGCGAAAATTTTCAACCGCGACCCAATAATGGTGTATTAAAGACTAGAATAGCTTGCCATGTGTAACATGTTTTGATTAGTAAGCTACTACGATTTAACATGACAGCACTAACCGGCGGTTGAAGGATTGAACTTTATGCCTTTAAAGGTAAACCTACCTAACCTTTAAAGGTATTTGTTTTAGCCTTTAACTGTATCAACACTGAATCATCTGAATTTTAATAAGCTTTGTGTAATTACTGCTTATTTTTTGTATAGATTACATTATTTTTTTGTCTATCCAAACTAACTTTTGCCTTCGTCTTTACTCGCCTTAAGTGCCGTATTGATGTTAAGTTCCAATTTTAACCTTGACCTTGTTATATTTATCCCTTTTACCCCACCTCGCCCATAATACGCGACTGGTCAGCGTAGTTGAGTCACACAAAAGATAAGTCTATACTTTGTTATAGTCATGTTCTAAAAACATAAATTTCATCTAACATAAGTCTGAAAAACGATAAAAGTATTAATTTTGGTAAAAACCGATGTTAAAAACATAATTTATTAGAAAATAAGGTATCAAATTTTATAGTATATATGGTTCCAAATAAAATATGCTATCTCAAACTTTTATTTCGAACAATTTAAACAAACAATTCAAAGGTTCATTCAACTTTAACGGATTGGGCCACGCACGCACGGTAGCTTTCAGGGGACAATGTTTTTTCCGACTTACTTGACACTTAAATTTAGTTTCTGCGAAACAGTAACAATCACACAAACATACACATTTATAATATAAATAAAATAAAGAAATTAAATATACCAAATTTAACACATAAATTATATAAAACAATTTTTAAACAATTCACAAAATAATATTAACTAAAAAACAAGGTGATATAAAAATTTAACAAAATACCCGTAAAGATATAAAAATTAAACAAAATGTCCGTAATTTAAAAAATACCCGTAAAGTATAATAAAACCAAACAAACAACAAAATATTCAAAACAATAAAACACGACAATTAAAAGAATCAATTCAAACCGTAATTGTTAAACAGACAAATTGTTTTGTTTTTATAACGAGCGGCCATCATTAAACAAACTGTCAAAATCAAACAAAAATGACACACAACTCCTCATACATTAGAACAGTCCATTACTACTAACAAATGTAATGCCAAATTTATTTTCCGGAAGTAATGATTGACACTTGGGTCTTGTTCCGATGTGTAATTAAGATGTTAAATGTTGTTTAATTGACTGTACTAATTATAAAGAGGAAATAGAAATAGGAGAATTACACACGTGAAACTTCTTTGCAACTAAAACTTTTCCGATTTGCTAAATATATAATATATTAAAGATTTTTAAATTCCAAATTAAATGTTTTTTCACTAAATGCATTTAAAAGTTTAGTACTTATATAAAAAACTATTTCTAAAATGTATCTCTATCGGCTGAACCGATTTTAACGTGCATTTTCACTTGCTATACCTGATGTTATAACTAACTTTGCTACTTTTAACGCAATATTTATATATATTTGAAAGTCAAAGTACAAATCAATGATTTTTATTTCAATGATACTAGAATTATTAAACGTGTTGCTAAAACTCAATAATAACATTATTATAAGTTTAATTTGTAAATGTAGGTTAATTTTCTTTAAGATGTGCATTTATGTTTCTTTAATATCCTCAGCTTGCGACCATCCGGTGGCTTAATATAACTTTATTGTATTTAAACGCGACAGGAGGGTTGAACAATAAATCCCGTATCCCATTAAACCACCAGGATTACAAGGAATCTTACAAAGTACTTTTCTTAATCTAATCTAATCTAGTTAGATCGACTGGTTAAATGAATTAGTCAATCCAATAATGATAAATCTAAAAACAAGTTTCTAAATCATAATTTTAATGAAATATGTTATCATATCTTTTATCTTTTAATATCTTTTAATGTGAACATAAAAGCTTCCTGGATTTAAGTACGATTTCTGTTAACTCAATTAGGTTTATCGCTGTCATTATTTTTTCTCATCGGTTTTTCCTGTAGACATACGAGTATATAAGAGTGCTTCCGAGAATATAATTTTATATACAATATTAATACCATATAAGGATTACCATCGTAATATTTCGCTGTGGATTGATGATATAATAGAATATGTATTACAGAATATATCATACAAATATGTCATCCAAACGCGGTAGACCGGTTTTATCATAACCCCCCCTTTTATCTAACATTCTAATGAAATCTACTAAACTTGTGAATTCAGTGAATCTTGTTAGGTTCCTAAATGTCTAAAACAACGCTGCCGGTGCTAGTAAACAACCCTTAGACTATTAAAGTTGACGGGGTGAAGGCTACTGCAGGGAAGAGGGAGGCATCTACAAACATTACCCAAATGATATTTTTCCATTTATCATTGAATATTGATAAATAAATAGAAAAATTACAAACCAAAATTTAAAGTTTTATTATATTTTTAATATTAAACAATTATCTCTTTCGCTAACATGATTTGGAAATAAATTTTTAAAAGTTTTTGTTTTCGTATCATTTAAAAATATGATATATTTTAATATTTTAATTTCACTTTTGTAATTAATTTTCGTTAAAATATTTTTTAAACGTAATTAATATTTATAATGTGCATACTTTAAATTTAAATTACTTTGGTTATATATATATATATATATATACATACATACATATATACATATTATGTTACAATGTTACGCGAATAAAATTCCAATATTTGACGTGTAAGAAACGAGGTCTGCGGATATATAAGCAAAAAAACATAGTCATACAGCACCGCCATCTTGTGGTAATATTTATTCTATTTCTGTATTCAATAAGTGTATTCTATTTGTGTATTCTAATGTGTATTGAATACTCACCGTTGCTGAACCTGTGCAGTTTTCATCATGCTGTACATCCATTCTTCTTTTTTACTCTGAAAAACAAATATTGTGTTAATTTGGAAGTAAATATCAATATTCATTGTTGGATAATTCATCTTAACAAATAATAACCTATTTTTTAGCTATTTTGAAGATTTTTTTGTTATGAATAACATTAAAAACAAATTTTATGTACGTGTGTGTATGTATGTTACTTTTTTGTTATTTGTTTTTACATGACACTTATTATGTTCTCCCCAATGCTACACGAAGCCTTTATTAAACCTCAAGTTGCAAGACCCTGAACTCAAATGTACGATCAGTCTTGTTAATAAACATTTATATTATCAATATAAACAATTATGTTATTAATTAAAATACCATTCCTAATTAGTATATAAATAAAATTGATTCCAAATTAACAGAATTTCACTGAATGCATATTAAAGTATATACGGTATTTCGACTCGCTGCGCTCGCGAAATCTCGGGTGCCGTTTGCACATTGAGCGAAGCGAGCAAAGTGCGTTGACTCATCGTTTCCCATTGACTTCAATGGGATATCAGTTTTTTTACATAACATAAAAAAAATTTTTTTTTAAGGCATTTTCAGATTTTTTTTAAAAACCATCATCTAATGTGTGTCTTTTGGATTCCAAAGTTTCATCATTTTCCGTCAAGTAGTTTTCGAGCCTATTCGTGACAAAGAATGTAAAAAGTCTCCAGTAAAACGCTCCGTTCACTTCGTTCGCTTCGCTCAATAATAAAAAACATTTTTTTTTATCTACCTGTCGATATTTTCCGGATAATCTCTGAAATTATTGACCTGATTTTAACAGGACTGGCGTATAGCTGATATAGGAGTAACTTTGGTTAGTTATAAAAAAACATTTCCGCTATATATATAAGGTTTGTTTTGAGTTTTCTCCTTCCCCATTCCTTCCACTAAATATTGTGTATTCAAATACCCTTAATATACCCTTTTCATTGGATCGTATCGCCTCTATCGGAGGATATGTTCCGTATATCATCCTCTACAAAACCCTTGTTTATTCGACCGTGAAACGACGGCCGGCTTCACTTATTTTGCACTGACAATTTCTATGAATATTAATAAATATCGACACTATAATTGTGTGAATGCTTTACGAGTTCAATTTATAACGCTTCTAGGATTCTAAGACCATATTACTTAAGTGTAAATTGCTTAGAAATTACGCAAAAATACCGAATAATCTATCTATATCTAGATATCTATCTTTATAACAGTGTTAATTGTAGTTCTGATCTAGATTTAGTTCCAGTAGCTGTTGAATTATTGCTTTATAAGTATTTTCCATAATAATACAACTTTATTATAAACTCCATTAAAACTGCTTCACAATTCAGAACTGTTTGTATTAGTTTGTTGGTGGTTTGTGTTTAAACTTACTTTATATCGGAAAACATATGTTTTTACTTTGTTTTCTATGTAGTATTTGTTAAATGCATTATAATATAATGTTTGGAATATTTTGGGTATGAATTTTAAGGTATTTAACCAAAAGAGTGCTGGGTATTGTAGTGGATCGATGCACAGGTAGAGAACGGCCGAAAAGATGGATGGTGAAAGATATGGAGAAGAAGGGAGTGTGTACAGATGATTAACAGGAGAGTATGGAAAAAAAAAACAAACGCAAACCCAAAAATTGGGATAAGGGCAAGAAGAGCAATGAATTTAAAAATAACTAACCGTTAAAAATGTTAGTACAGCACTTTAGTGGATGCTAAAATAGATATTGGCAGCAATCATTCATTTGGTTACAAATAGTTGAAAACTATAAAAATATTCAAGTTCATTTCAGTTTACGTCCATCTAGTTATCGTCACATTTTGCGTCAGAGTCTATTTTTACTGAACTATTTATTATATGTAAACAATTTGAGTTTTATGACACCATGAAACCGAGTGCATGTCATATGGAGCATAGTACTATTACAATCATAAACTGCGGTGTGTTGAATATGATAAAAATAAAAAGCAAACGGGAGTTACAATTCAGTTAAATTTATCGATAGTCACCCGAGTATCGATATAAACATCGATAAAGGTCGCCAAGGGAGTGATAACGAACGACATTTCAGCCTTTCAGTCGATTGCTTTTAGTGGAGTAAGTTTCGACCTCAAGAAAATTAATTGAAATATCTTGAAATTTAATAATATATATGTAAAAGTCAATAACAAAATTCAGACAGTTCTGCTCTGATCTCTTTTATAAAGTGCAATATAACGCTGAAGGGAATTAGAAAATATTATTATAAAAAAAAAGAAATAAAATATCTCATTCCGTTCAGAAATTATGGTCAAAAAACTGCTTCTCCATAGACTTAACGTTATCAGAACCTCCGCGCGCTGCCGATCTATGTCAACCTAGAAATACGCTTATAAGCAACATCACATAAAAACTACTAAATAAAAAAATTATATAATAAAATAAAGAATTTATTACAATGAGGTTTGCTATATAGAGGTTTTGTTGATCTACTCGTTTTAACAAGGAAAAAAATAATTAATTTTATTAATCTCTTACTAAGATACTACCTGTCTACGGTTAGCAATTTTCACTAATAATAAATGAAACTTTTTAATAAAATACATTGCATTTTCTATTTAAAAATAGTTAATACAGTTGTCTGTGTCAAGATAAGTCTAAACCTATTGTAAATTATTGAAATACGTGTATAAAGGTTATAAGTTAACATAATTCATTAATTGAAAGTAAATAATACATTCTGTTAATATTTTGCTATGTTTGGTAATTCCGTTATAAAAAGGTTTTTGACAAATATATTCGTAATGTAAAGGTGTATTTTGTATTAGCTCTTGTAAAAATGTTACGTCGAGATGGTTACACTATCCATAAAATATTATATTTTGATACACATTCTTTATTTAATTAAATCAAATCCTAAATTAATTCAGAGAACTATAAATTAGATTAGTAGAATTCAAGATGGCGCCTAAATAAGCAGGTAACGGTTCGTTTTGCATATTCATGATTGATTATAACTTTTCGCATACATTTGACATATGAAATTATTTCACATATCACCATTTCCAGTATTTTATTTAATTTCATTCAGTAATCGTTACATTTACTACACTTTATCCATTAACTTTATTATTGGGATGGGCGTACATAGATTCTTAGTAGCATCTAACATCAATGACTTACTGGAAATAAGGCTTTTTATTGCCCATAAAATAAGGTTAAATATGTCTCTGGAATACCGAATACTTGGATTAACCTATTGCGTTCATATTATATATATAATAAAGTTAAAATACTAACCAAAATACATTTATATACTTCATATACATTTAATTTAATAATATAATTAAAGTTAACTATAATAATAAATAAAGATAATATAGCTACCCTATTTTTTAATAAAATAAGTGTTATCTTTTATTATTTTTGACCTCAATCAATCAAGAGATAATTATTCCCTGAAAAGTGAGTCTCGTTATACCATAATATGGTTTATTAGTCGTTACATGCGAGGGAGTGAGGGAGTGAAGGGAGCGTCGCCCTTTACTTCCAGGATTAGGTCGTTTATTGATACTAAAAGTTTATCCTTTTCACACGGTTCGTTTAATTTATAAAGATAAAAGACATACTTTTTGAAGACTAATTAATTATAGCATCGCCTAGACAGTTTTTATTTTAAAAGCCTTACTGAAAAACAATATTATGTATCTACTAGCTGTAATCAGTTCGTTCGCGATTGATATAACCTAAGTTACGAGTATATCAGCTATAGGACAGTGAAAGTCTTATTAAGATCGGTCCAGTCGCTTCAGAGATTAACCGAAACAAATAAACAGATAGTCAAAAAATTGTTAACCGTTTTTTTCATATAAGTAAGGTATATATATATACTTTCATTTGCATTAAGTGAAATGCTGTTAGTTTGGAATAACAAACAAATATTTCGATTTTATTTATGTAAATATTGAATTAAAAAAGATATGTATGTATTCTTATAATACGTAACCTAGTTGAAGAGTCCTTCCCTCCCAGAGGCAAAGCCTCCGCTAAAACAACATAAAAGTTGGTTTACAAATATAGAAAACTAATAAGCAAAATTAAGAACCTTTTTAAAGCTTATGGATAAACTCTTAAAGACAATATCTCTAGTACCATATAAGTTATTCTCCGTTCTGTTTTCCGTGTGAGTGGATCGCTTTGATAGCGACCGCTTCACGACGCCGATTATACCCTTCCTCAAATCCGATTTTTTCCACCAAACAGCATTTATATGATATTTTATTATCTACTGAGTCGAATGAAGTATTAATATATAACAACGAAATTTATCAGCCATACTTTATAACGCGATATATTTATCAACACTTTTATTGCCGTATATGTAAAATATTTTATATATTTCGTATTCAATAAATTCACATGAAATATACACAGACGCTGTGTTCTGTGAGTTTAATCTCAAGGGAACTTCACTCACCTCTGAGTCAATATGACCTTAAAACATTACACTTCCCTTATATCAAGAATTTTAATACTCTAAGGACTTATTTTAGGATTTTTATGTACAATATGGAATAAAACTAAGGGCGCCAACAAACCCTCAATTTCGACTCGCTACGTTCGCGAAAACTCGGGTGCCGTTTGCATATTGAGCGAAGCGAGCCCAGTGTATTGACTCATCGTTTCCCATTGACTTCAATGGGATGTCAGTTTTTTGACTTGACCATCCTCTAATGTGTGTCTTTTTGATTGCAAAGTTTCATAATTTTCCGTACAGTAGTTTTCGAGGCAATTCGTGACAAAGAATGTAAAAAGTCTCCAGTAAAACGCTCCGCTCACTTCGTTCGCTTCGCTCAATAACATTATTAATTAATAATTACACAGGCACACAAAAAAAAAAAACGTCATGAACCAGAGGGGAGACCCCATTATTCCTAGGTTTTTGGGATTGCTGAAACCGAATATGACAATAAAAACTAATTTTAAATGCCAGTTTTCCCGCTAGCACCCCCTTACTACCTCTTAAGGGGTGAAAATTGAAATTTTTGTAAAAAATCAAGATAGATGTGTCTTTCTACGTTTTTTGGGATGCTGAAACCGAAAATGATAACTAAAAATAAATTCATGACCACTATCACCCCCTACCATCCCTTACAGGGGGTGAAAATTTCATTTTTTTCTATAAAATCAAGACAGATGTGTATTTCTACGTTTCTTGGGATGCTGAAACCGAAAATGATAACTAAAAATAAATTTATGACCACTATCACCCCCTAATACCCCTTACAGGGGGTGAAAATTTCAATTTTTCTTTAAAATCAAGATAGATGTATATTTCTACGTTTTTTGGGATGCTGGAACCGAAAATGATAACTAAAAATAAATTCATGACCACTATCACCCCCTTACTACCCCTTAAAGGGGGTGAAAATTTCAATTTTTCTATAAAATCAAGATAGATGTGTATTTCTACGTTTTTCAGGATGCTGGAACCGAAAATATGTGAATTTCTAGGTTTTTCAAGATGCTGAGAGAAAAAATGATTATAAAGTATATGGTAACCTTATTGTATGCATATATTTGTTATTATGATACTAAGACTGAATCATGATTTTTGTCCTATTCTTAACAAGTTGTTTCATTTTTTGTTTTTTTTTTGCTTTCTATTTAATTCTGTTTATACTGTTATCCATCCGGCAGTCTTGTAAAACGCTTAAAAGATGCTGAACTTAATTCTATGCCTTCAAAATACAAAGGTTACTATTTTTCGGCCAATTTAGGAGACTACAGTGAGGAGCAAGGTGAAAGGTTCCATCAGACAGGATCTTAAGACAATGGAACAGCGCTATCAGGGTAAATGGGATGTCAATATGTTAGCAGACTACTGTTGGAATTTAAAAAGAGATTTGCCAGAACAGAAAAGAACCAATAAAAGGAAACCACTTAGAAGAACTTTTGACAACAAGAGAGTTCGTTATCGTAGAAACAGGTAGACGCTGAATAGTGAGAATAGTGAGTGAATCCAGCACTCCAAAAGGGAACAGAAATCTACTACGTCCACGCCGTTGTTCCTGGGTTACGCTAAGAATAGAATTAAATCATGAATATATATCAGATACTTCTGATTGATAAAGCATTTGAATTTCTAATATAAGAGCTAAGAGTAACTTCAAACTAGTTTGATAAACGTGTCATTTACTGTAAATCGTCAAAATTTCTTCATACATCTTGATTTTATACAAAATTGAAACTACCCCCACCCCCTCCCCCGCGTTAGGGGTAGTTAGGGGGTGATATTGAGTAAAAGAGGTATCAAATTCACTTTTGGTTCTCATTTTCGGTTTCATTATACCAAAAAATGTAGAAATACACATCTGTCTTGATTTTATAGAAAAAAAATGAAATTTTCACCCCCTGTAAGGGATGGTAGGGGGTGATAGTGGTCATGAATTTATTTTTAGTTATCATTTTCGGTTTCAGCATCCCAAAAAACGTAGAAAGACACATCTATCTTGATTTTTTACAAAAATTTCAATTTTCACCCCTTAAGAGGTAGTAAGGGGGTGCTAGCGGCAAAACGGGCATTTAAAATTAGTTTTTATTGTCATATTCGGTTTTAGCGATCCCAAAAACCTAGGAATAATGGGGTCTCACTTCTGGTTCATGACGTTTTTTTTTTTTTGTGTGCCTGTGTTATCTGAGGATTGCGATTTGTCCTTAATTGAATTAGGATTAAGTGATATTTACTGAACCGATCAGCAGCAGTACATTAAATATAATTAATACAAATGGATTGGTGATAATTAGGTGAGAGACAGCGGCGGGGCGTCGGCGTCCGATCATCTTATCCTGTCTCTTTCTACATAATATCCTGTCTCTTTCTCTCTTTATGATAATATTTTCTAAGCTAACTTTTGTTTTTTTGTACCCTGTCTCTTTCTAGATAATATCCTGTCTCTTTCTCTCTCTATATAATAATATTTCATTTTCTAAGCTAACTTTTGCTTTTTAATAAGAAACAGATGTCAAAATGAGATTTATGATATGATAATGTATCTCTACAATAACCAGATGTTATTAGAAAAATAATTTGTCTCTGGCTAATACTAACATTAATAAACTAAATTACTCTACTACGTATTATCTTAAAGTTACACAAATTAGTACTGAATTAAAACAATTTCTACAGATTTTAGTGGAATTTAATTTTAAAATACAAAGATTTATGTTTAAAGAAATATAATTTTAACCCGATGTAGCAGTAATCTTCACGGGTTAACAAGATGTCTGCCAGTCAGGTGACTAAATGACAGGTCTGAATGATTTTATTACTTTATTATTATTATTAAAATCTTTAATGAGTGGTGCAGTTTTTTAAGAATACTAATAAAATAGAAGATAAAGAAGAGGAAAGAATATAGAAGTTTTAATCAAATTTGTAGTTTAATGTTCTTATCAAATGACAGCTTTAAAAATATATTTAGAAGTAAAAGACATAAACCGCACAACTTAAATCTTATGGTATTTTCATTTAGTGACAAACATTAATAATAACATTTAATTTTAATTTAAAGTTTATATTTAAAATTTTAATATTTTTACCTAAAAAGGTGTCTTTTTTAGTTTTTTTTACATTTCGAGCAAAGAAGCAACAATATTAATCGAATTATATTTACAAAATAAATAATTGATCCATTTTGTTTAACGGATACTTAAATATCCATTAGCCGTTAATTATTATATGAATTAGAATTATTAGAAAACTTGTAGGTATATAGACGAAATAATGACTTCATCTTGCTATATTATAATTAATTATTATTCGCTGTTGCTTTGACAGTGAAAAATAAATACAAAATATAATATATTTAATAACTAGTTATTTTTTATAAATAAGTAATAATAAATGTTGTAATAAACTAATTAGAGGAAAACTCTCTTTGTTTTTTCCATGACTGCTACATTTAATTAAGTTGTTGGCGTTTAGTAATTGCAAAGCCACAATGACCACATCTTAATAAGCTACAGTTTGTAACATTCTGTTCTCTTGTACAGCTCTATCTCTCTCTCTCTCTCTATCTCTCCTTCTCTCGCTCTGATTGGCTATTGCAATAAAGTCCTTATTTTGTCGCAAAAAACATCTTGAATGTATTACATTATTCCGAAAAACCTCTTATATTAGGTAAATCACAATACTATCTAGTTTAGTTTGAAGGTCACCAAGATTTATCGATACGAACAACAAAACAAACTTATATCTAAAATACACAACAAACAACTTTCATCAACTTCAAATACTTTCTAACGAAATGTAGTAGGGGAGCCCGGGGATGGTTGACCAATTTTCAGTTTAAAAGTTAATATTTTTATTGCTTTCATGATTATTTTTGTGAAAAGCAATTCCATTGATAGTGACACTATTCAGCTCTAGAAAGAAATTACAATAAGCTCGATACCTATTAAAACATAGTATATAGGCTCGATTTTATAGAACGGGAAAAACGAGTCAACCTACCCCGTGCCTGGGGCAGGTTGACTTGTCACTAGGGGTAAGTTGACCTAAGAAGTAATGAGTACCAAGACTACGAAGGAACAAGATTTAAATACTAAAGTAAATGCAATCATCATTTTTAAGAACATCTTCAACAACAGTAAACACCGTTAAGAACCTATCGGTCCACCTCCAGTCTAAAATAGTCTTTGATAGTCCTTTAGTCTAAAATAGTCAAAATAGTATTTATAGTGAACACGTGGGAAAACGAAGAACGGAAGGACCATATTGCCGAGGCCAAGATAGCAACTGCGACTCTCACCAGCGAAACCTCGGTCAGTAGACGTCTTTTTCCCAATTTTTTGGTGCCAAGATGAGCTATTACTCTATCAGGAATGTGAACTGTTGTCAGTCCTGTTTCATCTACATTCTAAATATACCCAGGGCTTACATTTAAACGTAGGTAAACGGTTCTTAGGTAATCAAAGAACAACTGCACGATGTTTTTGTTGAAAGAAGTGGTTCGAAATAGTAGCTTGAGGAGATCGAATAGAGAGAATAGGATGACGTTTAAGCAAACTCCCTACCCAATCTTCATCAGCAATCTGTTTTCTATACTATGATTCAGGAATAGATTTATTTATTTTTTTTGCAAATTCATATGCTAATTTTCGGGACTCGTAAGGCGTTAATCCATAATAAACATCATCAGCTCCCTTATGGGCAATTTTCTGATGCATGCTCTTCCTCGTCACTGAATATTTGTCTGTTTTTTATGTAGCCAACGCTTTCCAATATCAATTGAGATCTAGACAGTCCGGGATTGCATTCTTTTTTTTTCATATTTACTACATGGCGATATTTTATATGGTATAGCAAATTTTTGAATTGATACTTTTTTCGGCGAAAATAACTTGTCGACATACTCTCTCCAGTATGTCTTTACGTCGATTTGACTTTCGTTTATAGATTTGCATCGTTCTAAACTGGAAATGTTAGGTTAAGAACAATAATTTTTATACCAATTTATATTTAGTATATCCAAAATTGTATGGGGCAGGTTGACTAGTTAGTCAACCAACCCCTTTATAAATTAGTCAACCAGCCCCAAACGACCTAGTAATTTTTAACTACGTGCCAAAACCTTAAAATGGTGTCGTAATTAAAAATAATAAGGAAGCATACAAAGTTCGGAAATCAAACATTCGTATTAAACAGTTTGACAAGCAATCAAAACAAAATGAAAAGTGTTATAACAAATAGAATTAAGGCAAAAATAGTTACTTAAGTGTCTTGTTTTTGAACAATAGGCTCTAGCTGACAAACGGTTTGGGTCTGCTCCGCGGTTTTTCTGATGATTGTGCGCGGGGGAATAATGGATACGCTCACCTAGTCGATTTTTGCAAAAAGTTTGCCTAACTCGCGTTTTTGACAATTAGTCTACCTGCCCCTATAGTCAACCAGCCCCGGTCTCCCCTATCCCACGGGATAGAGTATTGGGATTAAGATATACGGGATACAATGTGGTTAGGATATTCCAGTGGATACAGGTTGAGTCTTATTATTTTTAGAGTTAAAAATAAATAAGGTAACCTAGGATCGCTTTATTGTCCGTCTTCTTGTCTGTTTGTTTGTCCGTATGTCTGTTTGATTCTTAATTTCGGATTATCGTAACATGGAGTTGAAATTAAAACCATATATTAAATTCTACAGCTCCTTGAAGCTGTATACAAATAAAAAATCTAAATTAACGTAAAAATGCATTTTTTGACACTCTTAAACAAAATTGATAGGGTAATTCCTGTTGTTCTACAACTATGAAACTCGGCAAGTAACATCTTTTTATATTACAAGTTCAAGGAACAATATATAAACTATACAAAAATGTTTGGGATCGTCATTTGAAATTACTATGTAGTTTCAATATATATATTCAACACTCCGTGGGAAGTCCGACGCCCACTTATCTGGTTTTCACTACTTAAAAACGTGACGAGATAAAAAAAATCAGAGAAGCTAGTATCATTAGTGAGTTACGCAAATAATCCTAAAAGATAACACTTATCTATGTCTTAGATACTTAAATTCATTAATAATAGCGACACGATGGCTTAGTTCTCAAAATGATGGTGTGATGACAAGAAATCACAGGGTCGAGCCTTGATAGTGACTTTTTAATCTATATATAACTCAAAATTTTGATAAAAATAACAAAAAAAAGGAAATGAAAGTGCAAAAATGCAGAATTGCTAAGTTTCATGAGAAATAAATATCTTCAAACCCGAAATAAATAATCTATATATGAAAGAAAATATAACTGTTTCTCCCATTTATAATAATAAAATTTTAATATTTTTTACTTTACACATATAAACATAATTTAATAGACTCACCAATCTCACCTAAGTTATCCTTTGATGTAGTAATTTCATCGCTATCTGAAACAATAAATTCTAATTAATTTCAGTAATTAAAAGCGAAATAAATTGAGTTGGAAAATATCCTACTCTTAATTAAAAAAAGGTTGAAAATGTTTGTATGATTTGTAATTCCTATCAAATCTGAAATTAACGCAAAGGGTACAATAAACTGTAAGTGTCAGTTACCTTTTCATTATGTATAACAAAATTAAGTAAAGCATCGTTACTCTTTGGTTATATAGTATGATAGTTACCCTTTCATTTGTATAATAAAATTAGGTAAAGCATTGTTACCCCTTGATTATATAGTACGATAATTACTCTTTCATTTGTATAGCAAAATTAAGTAAAGCATTGTTACCCCTTCGTTATATAGTACGATAATTAAAAAAGTATATATAGTATAATAATTGAGCTGAGCGTAAGCGAAGCTCTTAATCGTTTAGGAGACTCTTTTTTGTGTTTAGTTGTCTCCAGAATGCGACGAGATAATTAGCTTAAAATTTTCTCATGTATGTTTGAGCCGAACGCGGATGTCATAGCGAAAACGGATTGAAAAAATGTTTAGCCATTCAAAAGTTATCAAGAAAAGAAGAAAGGAGAGGGGCTCAGCTCAACACCCGATGCGCACGGTTGGCGGATCCTAGTTTTAAATAGAGCAGATCTTTTTACTAATAAATTTGATCACAATATCCAATTGTCTCGATCTGTTTCAAAGCTGATATTTTTTAATTTCCGCCAAATGATACTATATTTTGTATAAAGAGATCTCAGTTATTATTCCTAATATATATTCAACATACAAAAACTATGAAATAACACAAAATATTTTCTACTATTTATTTAGTTTCAAAACTAAATTACTATTCCAACACTAAAACTAATCAAAAATAAAACTTTATGTTCGTTCTGTTTGAATTATTTATAATATAAGTTTAATAAATGTTAAATTTAGTAATTGAAAACGTAACGAGTATTAGAACACAATTAATTCAGGTAAATAATCAAAAGGAAATTCAAAGAGATCAAAAATAATGGCTTTAAAGTCAAAGGTTTAGTTAAAATTTAAGGTACACTTAAATTTTAAGGGTTCCATTCGAAATTTATAATTTTAATTATTTTGTATACAATGGCGCGTTTGAATCCTCCTCGGTCTTTTGTTAAGGGTGTAACAATAAAATGAAATCAACTGTTAAATGTTTATTTTATTTAAAGTTACTTAATATATCTCTGAAGCTAAATTTAACTTAAAAGTATTTCACCAAAACTACGCAATGGTTTAAAATTTGGATGCAGTTTAAATTACAATTTAATTACAGGTTTATGTATACGTAAATATATTATAATAAAATCTATATATGATGACAAGAATATTGTTTTTGTTCATCACTTTTTGAGTTCACATCAGCCATTTTCATATAATAAAATGTATATGGGTGTTAAATGTATATGGGTGTAAAATATATATGGGTGTAAAATGTATATGAATCTTTTTTTTAATATATATATTTTTATTTATTATGCACGTGTTTTAAATTACAAATAGAGAGATGAGATTAACATTTTCATAAGAAAATTATTATAATTATTATTTTTGACATTCGTTTTTATATAATAACTATTCCTTAATTCACGCAGTACATAAATGTTATACTTCTATGATATTGATACCGTCTAAAATAAAACAAATTATTATACAAAAAACAATATTGTTTCTGTAAATAATAAAAAAAAACCTATATTGATATCATTATAATAATTATTTTCTGTTATTATGAGTTCAGTCCCCGTCAAACTAGTGGCCATTGTTGGCCCAGCTTTGTCCAACAGTGACAGGTATAGGATACCTCTATCATATTTTATATTCTTGTATCCTTTATTGATACTTATTTTATGAGATCGAATTGCTACTTGTAGTAATATATTAACGCGTACCTCAGTAGCACGCTGCTACGATTCGTAGCAAATGTTGTAGAAAGTGCTACGAAGCGTGACTTTGCTTTCAACTTCAAATTCAAATTCAAAATTTTATTTAAGTAGTCATTTACACGCATTTTTGAATCAATTATTATGTTAAGTCAGTGTAGTCAGTCTGAATAAGCTACCACGGGAATGCTGCTCTGAGAAGAGACGCCCAGAAACTCAACAGTAGCTCTTTTAGTTCAGTTAGATGTATATTATAATATCAACCCAAATGAGTCAACAACTTAAGTTCACATTTCGATCCTCTAAAACTCTTGAACGTTATAATAAGAATTATTTAATAATACATTTAATTTTAGATTTATAACTTAGAAAAGGAAGGTCTAAGATATCTTGTGGAACTTTACTATATGTGCGTACACTCAAGCCCGTGAATTTGTTAACTTTTAAGACGAAATTTTGCAATTACGAGTTTATTTTTATTCCTTGTATTTAATGTGTGTCTGTCACTGTTTTTATATATGTATTAAATGTATTAATTTTGGGGTATATATAATATGTTATCAATATGTATTGAATAATAGTAGTCTAAATTACGTTTTACATATAATGCATTCAGCAATCTATGTATAGTAATAATTGTAATTCAAACAAATATATATTACATATGAAATTATGTTCACATTAAACCTACCGACAATTCTTGTATACCTGTTCCTACCGCACGCCGTCAAATTAACCGCTAATTAAAAGTTATTTTATTATATAACGGAGGTAATAATGGAAATAACTAAAAGTAAAGAGTGTAGAAAATATTATATGCATATTCTAAGAATTGTCATGTAGTTTGATAACGATATTATAACATTTAAAAATGTGTAAGTTTTACAAAAGTTTAAGAACGGTCAATTTGACCGGTACTTAGTAGGTTTAGTGTTAAATTATGAAATGATATTCTCAAATGATGGTTTCAAGGCAGATTAAGGCGAAGTTCGAATTATTGAATCATATTAAGCTATTGGCACAGTTTTATATATATATATATATTCAAATAATATTTGAATATAGATGACTATATTAGTTAACGCGTCTTCACTCGGCGGGGCGTTAACGTTATTAATATCAATTATCTTTTGTGGTTCTTAATAATATTTTAGGATTTATTAAAAGAAATCCTATATAAATTAAATAAAATTAAGTCAGAAAAAACCTATAAAAAATTGTAGGTGAGTTTTTATGACTTACTTGAGTTTCAGTCGCCTAATTTCTATTCCCGTGTGGTTATCGGGATACAAGTTATCCCCCACTACGACAGGTGAAAGAATTTTAAATATCAGTTTAGTAGTTGGCACCCATTCGATACAAATAGACATACAAACCAACAAAATCTCGTTTATAATATCAGTAAAAACAATACTGCCTCAAAAGACAAAACATGAGATGACATCGCGAAAGCTTTTAGTTCTTTGTTCAAATATCAAATAGTTATTTTTGTTTATCAGTTCAAATAGTTTTAAAAGAGAGAAACTAAATACTTGAACTAACTAACATATATTTAGTTCAATTGTATTAAATTACTTAATTTTGATTTCCTTTCAATAGACTGGTTTATAAGTAACTTTTTTATTGCTTACACATGGAAATACATACGAATATTATATATATATCCAGGAAACGTTACTAAAGTTATTAGTTTTTATTACACTACCCGGTACTTGCGTCAAACCGCGGGTAAACCCGGTATTTCGTATTAAGTTAATAAATATTTAATGTGAAAAATATGAATAACTATAGCTCAGCTGTCAGAACGGCTAAACTGTTTATCGAGGGTCCAGGTTCGAACCTTGTTGTTGTTTTTTTTCATATTTATATCTTTATCAATAGTAAAATAATAATCAAAAATAAATTGTTTTAAATATTAATTTAATTTAATCATATATTTCATAATAATTAAACTTTTACTTAAGAGTAAATTCTTATAACTGAAAGGTCTCATAAAATTACATATAACACTACGTGAGAAAAATTAACTTTACGAGTTATTAACATCCGATACAATAATAAAATTGGATCTAAATATAACTTAGTCATGTTATAAACCACAATTATATCTATATATACACACATTTTAACTTTCCTGTATATATTACATTGTTAAAACAAACTACTCCGATACTCTTTTTAAAATATTAATTAAAAAGTTTTTATATCTGACAATAGTTTACCAGTCAACAGATTATATATATTTTTTTAATGTTATAAATATAGTAACGAATGTCAACCCTACTCGTATATTAATAGACATGTCATAAAAGTAAATAAATATTTAACCAACACAACGTAACAAATCTCAATTATATTATAAAAAACTTACCATTAAGGTGGAAATAATTTCCTTAACAGTAAATTAACATCACAATATTATATTTAATAATATTTTCACAATAACATCAAAGGATTATACATAAACTTTGAAATTCAGAACTTTTACGCGCGTCCGCACTTTGCGAACTTTAGCTGAACACTGACACCGTCTGAACCATTCATAAACTATATTCATTCATTTTGTTATACATTGCTGGATTACAATGCAGTTATTAAATGACTTCATTAATAAATTACGTAATGTAACTGAATGTTTGATTATCATACAATAACTAGTAATGTATGTCTTATCTACTATTATTATCTGTGTTACTTGAGCTTTTAAACATATATATTTTTTACGTTTAATTGCAAAAGCTGGATGCAGCGCTGAAAGTGCTTACGAAATAAGTTCATCATGCATTATAAAGTTCTATTGAAATATATTTTATCGAGAAACAATATAAACGTATATTATTTCTCGATAATACATAGTGATACATAATAATACTACATATCTTCTAGAAATAAATGCAATAAATTTGAATCCGGTATCAAAATAGACCATCCGAATGGACTTTATGACTTATATTGTAAAACAGAGCGCCTAAATGTTTTAGATCACATACCAGTAGTATTGAATGAATTATATATTATGTATGCATATTCTTAAATATTTATATATTTTTATTTTGTGTTATACTTTTTAATAATAATCACTGCCGCCATGAGGAAATGAAATAAAATTAATAATAGCAACGGGTAATTTTAGTATTGTTATATATTTGCGCTCTGATGTTATACTTAGTTTCCTCGTTTACGTCAAAATATATATGTATATGAATCACAAATCTGTCACTGATTGACTAACGATATCGTATACGTCATTATATCGAGCTTCGATACTTGTACGATATCTATTGAGCGATCACGTGGGATCGGGATTTTACATGACTTCATACACGTCGATAAAATATTAAAATAAATCTTTTTTAAGGTTCTACAATTATTCTTAATACTAATATATTTTTTTTATACCGTCTAGTTAGTGCTTGACTATCTACCTGATGGAAAGTGGAAATGTAGTCGTAGGTGCTCTCTCTCTCTCTCTCTCTCTCTCTCTCCCTCTCTCTCTCTCTCCCTCTCTCTCTCTCCCTCTCTCTCTCTCTCTCCCTCTCTCTCTCTCTCCCTCTCTCTCTCTCTCCCTCTCTCTCTCTCTCCCTCTCTCTCTCTCTCCCTCTCTCTCCCTCTCTCTCTCTCCCTCTCTCTTGGTGGTGATGTGGTAATTTAGAGTGATGAGTGGTGATTTAAAGTCCATAAAATAAATGGTAAAATAATAATTGGATCTTTTGACTTGGTATATTTCATTGAAAGTTTAGAATTACTTTTCATATATAAATTATGCGTGGATTTGTTTATGTGAAAATGTATTGACAGTCTTAATCAAGAATATGTCTATAGATCGGTATAAACGAACCAGACATGTTTATTTATAACTGCAGCAGCGATCTTATGGAAACTATGGTACAACCTCACAGTCATAATGTCTCGACAACGAATCTTCAGATTCATTGTACCAAATACACTTATTGCATATTATTTAACTGAATAAAGATAATATTTAGATATTGCAATTATAATAAATACTCCATGTTTCTTCGAGACATTGTAATTACTGCATAAGGCGAAAACAAAAGCCTCTCGCCACGTCATTAAAAACGTCGAGATTGACTCCGCTGCAAGTGGTACACGTTTCTCTGACACGTACACAATTCAATTATTAACACTAAACCTACCAAGTACCGGTCAAATTGACCGTTCTTAAACTTTTGTAAAACTTACACATTTTAAAACGTTATAATATTGTTATCAAACTACATGACAATTCTAAGAATATGCATATAATATTTTCCACACTCTTTACTTTTAGTTACTTCCATTATTACCTGCGTTATATAATAAAATAACTTTTAATTACCGGTCAATTTGGTGGCGTGCGGTAGGAACAGGTACACAAGAATTGTCGGTAGGTTTAGTGTTAATAATTCCAATAAATCTCAACTTCCTCATGATTAAATATATGAAATACTAATTATTAAGTTAATTAAAATTTATTTAGTATATTAATTTAATATTCAAATTAAATAACATTTCAATAACAAATACAAACAGCAAACATTGCTACACTCATATCACGTATAACTCAACGATTTAAATTGAAAGATTTACTGCATGAGAGAAACGATCTGTTTCGTTTTCAATCACTACGTGAGAGGTTTATAAAAATATTATCTTTTTATATAGAAAATAATTTAAAATGTATGTTTGTATAAAAATATAATTTAATTAATACTATATTAGTATTAAAGTTGAATTTAAAATAAACCAGGGTATTTCCCGAACGAAATTATAAATGTTAATAAAAAAACCATTGATTTTTAAGTAAAATGATTATTTTTTATTGAAGAAAAGAAAATGTTAAATACATGTTTATTTATAATTACTAAAAGATTATAAAAAAGTGTGATTAATAATAATACATAATAGTAATATAATTAAATATAAAAATAAACTAAATCAGTAAATTATAAACAGCGCCATCTCTCGACAGTAATGAAATTTTTTCCTGTCCACATCCATCCATACATCCATCTAAGAAAAGTGAAAACAATACAGAACTAACAAAGTTCCATCGCGAATATTTCACTTTATCAAAAATTTAAATACACAAAATTAAAAGTTATTTAATAATAAAAGTAAATTAAAAAGTAATTATAATAAATTTAATAGTATAAAAACAACTCCTATATAAACTTTAGTGGTTCTTAAACCCTGTTATAAATTAGATATATCAGTGAAGTTAGGTTTATATATAATTTGTTTGTCTGTATGAAATGCTTACAAAGAATTCTCTTAATCTTGTTTTCGACGACGACCAACCTAGACTTTCCAACATCTCACTATACTTTGACTTTCGGGTTTCGTTTCATCAAATAAGTCCTTAAGTTAGTTTAAATATATATATTTTAATAAAATAGTTAATATAATCTGAGACTTGAACATACAACAGTAATGAATTAAGCACTTAATTCAATTAGAAGGTAATAAAGTTATAATTATATGGGTATGAAATTAACAGAAATACGAGTAAGTCCGTCCATAAAATAAATCTCTGCGGGACAGGTTTTGACGTAAATTTCTATAATATTTCGAGTTGGTTTAGTATGGTTTCAAAATGTTACACTTGATACTAATAAAAGGTTTGGAGATCTGTATATGTATATATATATATATATATATATATCTAGTAATTTTAATTTAACCAAGATAACGTGTTTATATAAATTACTCTTTCTAGTTCTTTTCGTATATAACATATTTAATTTAAGATTCTTGTATTTTCCTTCAATTTAAATAAAATTATATAATGTAACTCATATTTAACATAAATATACTAATTTTAAGAAAATAATACGGTCTCATTGCTTTTGATATAAACATATACGTCGGAACTTTTATACAAGCAATTATACATTTAAATCTAAATAAGTCAAACAAAATTGTTTATTAATAATATAAATATGTATAGTATAATAAATATTTCTCTGATGTGATGTATAATCCATTACCAAATATTATCTGATTCATCTGCTTCATGTATTGAGACTGTCAGTATTTTAATACATTGCGTCTGATTTAACAAAAGTAATCTCATTCGTAAGATTCAGATAAAATGTATAAATTAGTCTATATATTCATATTATTCGTATTAGACAATATTCATAAAATATAATAATATGTAATATAATTTTATAGTTTTATTTACATATCTTAAATTATCATAAGTGACTCACCAGTCCTAGTAAAGAGAAATGTTAAGCTAGAAAAATAATTATCATTCTAATATTTTGTCATGGCGTCTTATGATATATGTGAAAATGAACAGGCTACAAAATGAACAGGCGAAGCATGTTCGGGTCCGAGTGGCAGGCACTGCTACTTAGACCTTGCCCTACTCGGATCCGAGTAGCAACAGTGAGTGTTAAACAAGCATCGTAACCACTATGCCTACTAACATTAGTTAGTTATTTACAGTTATCCATTTTAACAAATATGGAAGGAAAAATTCATCAAAACAGGCGAGATCAAATCTCGCCTGCCTCACCTGCAAGCTCCGGAAAACTATTCCGTCGCTCGTCGTCGCTATACCTGACTGATGAATCTATAATAAATATAATATATAATATAGACGGAGGCCACATCTATTAGGCTTCCAAAAATCCTAGTCAATATTTATAATTTTTTAATGAACACAAGCGAGACAAACAGTAATTGTACATTTATATAAATTTTATAAAAGAAACAACTTCTCTGTCACCTTCCATTACAAAATTAATCAGGATATAAGATTCTTATAACAAAGTTCGTTGACATATGTCATTAAAGCTCCTGAAGGTCAATGGAATCGGGCACTGATTGAAAAGTTGGTAAAATATCAGACCACTGGCTCCCGGTGCTAAATAGCTGTTACTTGATTATGTTTTATCTGGATAAATATTGACTCTGTCTGGTTTTTACAGGATTATATGGTTTGTGGATTGTTTGCTATTTTTCTCTACTGTTAGTAATGTTAAGTTAAGAGATGTGCATAATCAAATGTCAAAAGCCGAATATCAAATGTCAAGTGTCAAATTTATATCATCCGAAATATACCAAATAAAATAAGTTTTAAATATTATTATTCTTTAGAAGTTAAATATAACAATATTGCAATATATTTACATAATTCCTTGATTTCACAAAACTTAATTTATATTTGAACGAAGCGAACGAAGTGAGCGGAGCGTTTTACTGGAGACTTTTTGCATTCTTTGTCACGAATTGGCTCGAAAACTACTTGACGGAAAATTATGAAACTTTGCAATCAAAAAGACAAACATCAGGTGATGGTTCTTATAAAAAAAATTTGAATAATGTACTCAAAAAAAATTTTTTTTTTATATCATGTCAAAAAATTGATATCCCATTGAAATCAATGGGAATCGATTAGTCAATACTCTAGGCTCGCTTCGCTCAATATGCAAACGGCACCCGAGATTTCACGAGCGCAGCGAGTCTAAATTGAGGGTTTGTTGGCGCCCCTAGTTATTATATATATATATATATATATATATATACATATATATATATATATATATATATATATATATATATATATATATATATATATATATATATATATTGATAATAAATTTTATATATATTGACATCCCTAGACACTAATTAATGACTGACACTCAAACTCAAATGTCCAGACATCGAGTAGTGATGGTCAATTGAGTAAAACTGGGTCACAACGTTACATCTCCTGCAATTACAAGAACGGTTTAATAAAAGGAAAGTCATCAGAGTTTTCACTTCGTAATTTAGTTCTTTCATTTAGAAAACGACTTTTAAATCTTTCTTAAACGTTTAACTTTAATAATAAACAAAGTATTTGGACTGTTCAGGAACAAAGGAATAAAGAGGTATTCTTTTGTTCATTCCCTTGTATTCGTCTGTATTCGTATTGGGGAGATAAGAATTCGAGACAAGAAAGAATACTCCTAACAAATAGGTAAATAACATGCCATGACGAAGTGCAATGCAGTAAATGTTTATTATCGAGACTGGACCCGCTAGGTCCTTCACCTTGTGTCTATAACATGTATGTACTAAGTAGCAACTTTCTTTTAATACTAGCTCTGCAAACGACTTTGTTCGCGTGGAATATTTTTCAAATAAATGAAGCCTTAGTTGCTGTTTATAACATCACATATCTGCCAGAGACAGTGTTGGTAAAATCCGTCCATGGTTTTTTTTTTTGTAAATAGGTTAAATACATACGCATTTAGTGAAAAGCTGTTAATTTGAAATTAAAAACACTACATTTTTATTACATATAGTTAATTCTATATAATTATATTACCATAGCTATAAAACAAACAAGATAAGATATTAAACATAAGCATATATCATTTTATTATTCTAATAATTCAAATCATATTTAAATTATTTAAAATCATAGAACTATTAATGTTGAAAACGTATTCCGCAGACTCGTTACAGATTGTGTTAAAACTCATTCCGCTCCGCCGGGGCGAGTGATTGAATAATTTTTACGAGCATAATAAACGGAGTCCAAAATAGAGTTAATATGGAGGAGTTATTCGATTTATAAAATATAATATACAGTAATACCCCGCTTTACGCGAGGGATACGTTCCAAAAAAATCGCGTTAACTGAAATTCGCGTATAACGAGGTTTATGATTAAACATAGTCAAAAATTATTACAAAAAAATACAAATCATTTTAATCAATCACTTTAATTCTAGGAACACTTTATGCAATACATACTCTTATTTTTTAAGGAAAAACACATCTATTGTTGATGACTACATTATATTTATACACACTCTATCGCGTAATTCGAGCAATTTGAGCGCGAAATTTGCATCCGCGTTATAGTGAAACCGCGTATAACGGGGTCGCGTAAAGCGGGGTATTACTGTATTATCAAATGAAAAAAACACCATCTTGTTTCTTGGTTTTTATGTAGACTTATTATTATATTAAAGTATTGAGTTAACTTAATAACATGATTATTATTATTATTCAATTATTATATAATTATAATAATAATTTAAATATTATATTTATGAAGAGGTTGATGTCTGTGGCCGAGGCGAAAGAGGTATGCAGGGACCGTAGCGTTTGCCGCTCCGTCTCTAGCTACCCCGTAAGGGATATGGCGTGAAGATAAATAAATAAATAAATTACACGCTTCATACAAAACATCAGAAAAAGACACATGTCCTTAAAACATTGAAAGAGAGTAAAACACTCACTTCAATATATATATGGATACATTCAGATAATCTCGAGATATCGAATTTTCAGTTAAACCTTATTATTCTGAGATTTGGAAAAGAAATAAAACAATACCGTAGAATACATTTACATATCTTTTTTATAACTCAAACCGATATTATATACTGCCTTTGTTTACGACTTTCTTTAGTAGAATTTTTGTATTGAAGGCTACAGAATTGCTAAAATTTGAGGCTACACAAAAAAACAAAAAAAACTCACAACAACAAATCGGTTCTAGAGATTAGCGCGAACGAACGCACAGATAAACAAGAACAAAAAAAACTTAAAAATCATTGTTTTGTCTATGCCCGCCAATACCTTCTATGTACAGACAGTGACATATATAAATAAAAGGCTTGTTAATTAGTATGCGACTGAAAAAACACATATTTTTTATTTCATTAATTTTAAAATCTCTGAACCATCTAACATTCATCAAAATTAAAAATATCACGATATAGTTTTAAAAATTGCAGATATTGTTATAAATAACACATTATTTGACACTTAATTGAGCGAAGCGAGCGGAACGCTCTACAGGTGATTTTTTCACATTCTTTGTCAAGAATAGGCTCCAAAACTACTTGGCGAAAAATTATGAAATTTTGCAATCAAAAAAACACACCTTAGGTGATGGTTTAAAAAAAAATAAAAATGTCATGTCGTTGAGGAATAATCGTCAAAAAAACTGATATCCCATTGAAGTCAATGGGAAACAATAAACGAAAAAAATCAAAAAACACTAAAACTAAAACACTGGGCTCGCTTCGCTCAATATGCAAACGGCACCCGAGATTTCGCGAGTACAGCGAGTCGAAATTGAGGGTTTGTTAGTGCCACTAGTAATATTGTCATTCAATAGCAGTTAAGGATAAAACGTAGAACTTAATGTAAACTAAATGCAATTTGTTTACAATAGTCTCACGCAACAATCTGAAGAATGATATAACACGAGCAAACGAAGTGAGTAACACATTACAATATGGTTAGAATAAACCGAATTCACTAATACATTATATACTAAATTATGAATTAACATTACATATATCTTACGAGTTACGTTGTTCTGATCACGTAACTAACAAATTACTGACCATAATAAGTTTGTTATTAAATTAATTATTTGTGTATTACGTATATGTTATCTTAGTGGTAATTTCCTTGCCAAAATTCAACCTTAATTCTGAATGTCATGTCGAATCATACACTTATATGTATTTTTATTACGTCAGACGACAATCAGTTCTGCGACTTCTTGACACTGTCTGAAATTTACAATATATCTTAATCGTATGATATATATTTATTTATTTATTTATCTTCACGCCATATCCCTTGCGGGGTAGCCAGAGACGACGGGTGCCAAACGCTACGGTCTCTGCATACATCTTTCGCCTCGGCTACAGACATCAACCTCTTCATACAAGCCTTCCGTGTATCCTCATGCTTTTTACGTGACCTTCCTCCAGTATCATAGACACTATGTTTTCGAAGGTCACTCGAGGCCTGTCTCTCTTACCGCTCACTTTTCCTATATAAGTATTTTTTACCATGGTATGTATTTATTATTATTAAAAAGCGCGGCTGTGCAGGGCTGTGAGAGCCCAGTATCACTGCGACCTAAAAGATCTATTGTGATCGCCACTGCCTACAGTTCACTGCATAGGTCTGCCACTCTGAGGTATTGCAGAATTTCCTTTGCAGTGAGGTGTCGGACATCCACTGGGTCCAGGATGTGTCTCCCCAGGGTGTCGCTGCGTTTACGCATCAGTGGGCCACATTCGCATAGCAGATGGAGCGGGGTTTCATCCGCCTCGTGGCAATACCTGCACACTTTTCCGTCCACTAATTTGAGGGTCGCTAGGTGCTTAGTCAGGCAACAGTGCCCTGTAAGCGCTCTAGTTATGATGCGTAGATTATTCCTGCTCAGTCCAATGCGCTCCTTAGCTGCTTTCGCATTAAAGGGTTTAATAAGGGCTTTGGAATGCTTGTGGCCCGGGATCTCCTCCCAACGCCTCATAGCCTCACACCTAGTGAGGTTATTCAGGGTCGTACGAGCTAGGCTGTTTGGAACACCACATATTGGTTCTGGACCATATGCTTTGCTCTTAGCTCCTGTACGGGCCAGCTCGTCGGCAATCTCGTTGCCGACGTGGCCCTCGTGGCCCGCGACCCATCTTAGAACCACTCTGTTTTTGCAACCCAGAGTGTTCAGTTTCGTCAGGCAGTCAAGCACCAGTCTCGACGTGATGGTGTTCGAGTTTAGGGCCTTTAGTGCCGCCTGACTATCCGAGTTGATGTAAATGGTCCTGTTCGTGTAGTTGCGCTGCAGGTTCAGGGTCGCATAAGCAGTTATTGCGTACACCTCTGCCTGAAAAATGGAGGCATACCTGCCCAGGCTTAAGCTTTCCCTGTAGCCAGGGCGCTCTCTATATACCCCGCATCCTATATTAGGTCCCATTTTGGATCCCTTTTTACCGTAGTAATAAATTTTTATAAATCTTTTTTTAATCGCATGGTAGAGTGTGTAATTTCATTTATTAGTCCTTTCAGCACAAAATAAAACTAGTCTTCCATTTTTCCCATATCCCAATATCTCGATGTTAGCTTGCACTAATTTCCGACAACTAAACTGAGGAAATTTTGTACATATATTGTTTGGTTCAACTTAATAGATTGGATATTTATAATCTGTATTTTTTTATTAGTTGATTTTTTATACATAAAAGGTTTAATTCTCTCAGTTGATGGCGATGTCAAAATGTAGATTATGTAGTACAGGACGAAGACGCTGGCAACTGCTAGTATATATATTGGATAGATAAAATAAAGTCATTTTGACGTAATAAATGCAATTGACAATAAGCAACAGGATATTGTAAAAGAATTAATTAAATTTGAATTTCATTGAAGCTTATATAAAGTAGATCGTAATTTCAGTGACTTGCTTATACTTTAAGGATGAATCATTGTTTTTTAACTATGATATGATTCTTTTTGATTTATAATGAATATTTTCATAAACGTTATCATTTAATACTTGTTTTAATATTAATAATATATTGTATAATAACAATTAATAATAATAATTATTATTATTATACATTAATTATGAAGTTGTCAAAATTGTCAAGTTAAAATTTATATTTTTTTTAATTTGTAATAATCATTCATTTTGTGTGATTCAGTACATATTATTTTGTTAATTTTGGTGCATGTCAAAAAATCATAGTGAAGGTGTAATAAAAGTGAGATTAAAACCTCAAATATATCAAGGAAGTAAAAGAACTGTGCGCTTTCACGTACTTAATAATTTAATTCAGACAAGTAGATAGACAGACACCTAGATAGAACATATAGTCTTGTCAAAAATGACGTTATGGCCACTCTGTTGACTCAGGCTGCTAGCACCTATCCAATATATGTGATTTTATTCTTGTTGTGCCATCAGTCTACAAGAAAGGGTTTGTTATGCTGCCACCTGTCGGAGGCACTGGTTTGCCATCAGACATTTTCTACAATCTTTACTCAAAATTAAATTCACCACAATTAATAGGAAGGAGCTATAAACTAATTGCTTATTTAAAAAGCAGCTCGAAAAGAAAAACAAATGTGGATGTTAGTAAGGAATTAGAGAGCAATGTTTTTGCGGATGTTTCTAAGTTCTCTTATAAAATCTATAGATTCACCATGATTATTCAGAATGTAATAATTTTTAATCAATTTATCCAACATTGTTAGCATGACTCAAATTAAAAGCTTATGAATCAGTTATTTTGATTACTTATTAACATAATATATAAAAATATGAAAAGAATCACAACTTCACAGGCAACCTTATGTTGTTTAATTTAATGTATATTTAATCCTAGTCCCCGGCGGCCCCACTATTCCTGGGAACGGTAGCGGACAATGCAACAACAGCGGGGCAAAGGTGCTAAGAATGCACGGCAGAGATCCTTCGACCACTACCAATGACAATTGACCCTAGCAACATATAACGAGAGGACGTTGCGGTCTGACGAGAAGTTGTTGGAACTGGAGGAGGACTTGAACAGGTTGCACTGATTAGGGTTGTCCAAAGTCCGAAGAGAGGGAGAGCTAAGAGAGTAAATCAGGTAACTTGCCTACTAACTATCGCAAGAACGCATCGGGTTTCTTGTCCACAAGTCCCTTGTCAACTACCGTTATCATGATCGATACTGTGTCAACTAGGGTTGCTTTTCTAATACTCAGAATAACCAAACGTTATTCGTTGAAGGAAGGAGGCGGAGACAATGTACGAAGACGTTAGTAGAGCCATACGTGCTTTCAAAACTAACTACCCAGTTGTCATGGGGGACTTCAACACAAGGCTGGGCATGCATTGCGGTAACAAGCTGCGAGTAGGGCAATTCAGTGTTGGACAACAAAATGACCAGACGGATTCTTGGAGAAGGCTCTTGGAGAAGGGCCTTTTCGTGATGAACTCCTCCAAAAAACGAGATTGACTTATGATATCTCCGTAATCAACGCAAAACCAGAAGTGATCACTTAATTTAAAAGTTAGACTAGAAAGATTGAGATTGATGAGGTCAACGCTCCTTATAATATTCGTCCGTATCATAAACTCCGAAAACTTTCAGCTCGAACTTCACATACATACGCTGTGGCAGAAGACATTTGTTGATTATGAGTGAGCCTTCGATTAGGCCGAGACCTGGGGTGTACTACAAAGTGTCTCTTCAAAGATGCCAGATCGACTATCGGTACATCCGAGTTTTGAAGCGCTTGTAAGAAAATGTCACCAGGGCTGTCCGGTTACAGGGTCAGGGGTAGAAACCTGTACAATATTACATAATTAATATCTTAAAATAATTACTGTGCAATAAATCTCAAAATCAAAACACAAATTCAGCTACAAATTAAGATATGTATTCCATAAATTTTTGCAATTATAACTATTATAACTTCTTATATATTATATATATATTTATATTATTATAGAATTGGACACGCCTATTCTGTAAGTTTAATACAATACCATAAAGTTTAATTGAATTTATTGGAATTGATCGAACGAGTATCAATAATTTATTTCCACATCGTTATTACTTTCTCAGTTTATATAACATAGCCTTAAAGTAGGTAAGGACGGTATTAATAAAGTTACCTATTAGTACTTAACACTAAACCTACCGACAATTCTTGTACACCTGTTCCTACCGCACGCCGTCAAATTGACCGGTAATTAAAAATTATTTTATTATATAACGCAGGTAATAATGGAAATAACTAAAAGTAAAGAGTGTGGAAGATATTATATGCATATTCTAAGAATTGTCATGTAGTTTGATAACGATATTATACTGTTTAAGAATGTGTAAGTTTTACAAAAGTTTAAGAACGGTCAATTCGACCGGTACTTGGTTGGTTTTTTAAGTCAATTAGGCACGTATGTAACGTAACACATGTAATATGATTTAAGCGAAGGATAGTATGGGGAAGGGAACAAAACCGACAAGAAACTCCAAGATTTTGTTTAACTCATTATTATTGAGCTGAGCGTGAGCAAAACTCTTAACCGTTTGGGAGACCTTTTTTTGTATTTAGTTGTCTCCAGAATGCGACGAGATAATTAGCTAAAAAATGTCTCATGTATGTTTGAGCCGAACGCGGATGTTACAGCGAAAAAAGATTGAAAAAATCTTTACCCATTCAAAAATTATCACGAAAAGAAGAAATGAGAGGGGCTCAGCTCAACACCCGCCGCGCACGGTTGACGGATCCTAGTTTTTAATAGTATCCGTTGTTGTGCCATGAACTTATTATGTAACAATAATTAAAAATTGCTGTAAGATGTATCATACCTATGTACAGCAAGCGCGAGGAAAGTTTAAATTATTTATACTTCAACATTTATTTGTTTGACTGCATCGCGACTTGAAAAGACATTACATTAAAAAATATTTGACAATTCTTTAAAGATCTGTGATTGGTTATTTAAACCGTTATCGACCAATCAAAAAGTTTCACACCATTTAACAGCCAATTGGGTAGTTTATCAGCCTACGAGAAATTGTCAGTTTTAAGTTAGAAATATTTTTATCTGTAACACTTTTTACAAATTCATACTTTTATACTCTAAAAAAAACTGTCACCTGAACCATTTTTTTCATATATGCTTCCAAAAGAACAAAAAACCGATGGACTATGTTAAAATATGCTATAAATTATTTTATTACCATTACCGAAAGTAAATTCCTTTATTTTTTTATCTCCCAACCAAAATTGATCCTTAAATTACCATTTTTGAGTTCCATTTCTAAACATTATATTTCTAATGGCTACTTAAAATCATTAATCCTAAACCCGAACTATATTAAGCTGAATTCTAAAATCTAATAAATGTAGAAAGCTGGCCATAATTATTGTGTTCTAATACCAAATAATAAAAAAATAAAATATATAATAATAATTAATCTCATAAGAATTCTATTAACACTTTAACGACCGGGCAGTTATCTTTAGTATTGGTTAGGACGCCAATTGGCGTGCCCGGTCGTTAAAGTGTTTAGAAACAAAAAAGTTATATAATATATATATAGATATATATTAATAAGAGAGCGTTTAAATAAAGTACTACTTTACACCCAAGTTTTTCAAATTACATTCTATGTGGTATTTAATAACAGGGTACCAACTGTTATAACTCAACTTGTTAAGTGTTTATAAATTCATTCAGCACTAACTCACTACTTAATAAAGTTGAGGCAACTTGTTACTGCATCCCGCGTAGTTCATATTACGTAAGAGCTTTTATAATTTTATTAATATGGCCTTACTTTGTCTGTCGGTATAACAATCAATTGGTTTGTCCTGATTTCTATACACCATTAAAACATACCGCCATACATTGGATCCGCCGCCGTGAGCTGCGGAAGTTTTGGTGACCCCCTCCCCTTTTAAATAAAATATAATATTAAATATTTTTTATTAAGTAGTTTTCTGTGATGTTGCTTATAAGTGTATTTCTAGGTTGATAATCGACAAGCGCGAGGAGGTTCTGATAACGTTAAGTCTATGTCAGAAACAGTTTTTTGACCATCATTTCTAAACGGAATGAGATATTTTAATTTTGTTTTTTTAAAAACATGCCGATAGTCAAGTTCTACAGTTCTGCCAATTTTCATTCAAATCAATGCAATAGTTTTGATGTGATGTTGCTTCAAAAAGAAGTTTCCCAAACGGTTAAGAGCTTCGCTTACGCTCAGCTACAATACTTGTCCGAATCTAGTCTCTGATCTATCTAGCTTCACAGATCCGTATTGTATCTGTCTGATCAAGCTTAAAACTATTTACATTATTGAACAGGAAACCCGGTCTTTTGATCTGATACTAAACTTAACTTTTTACTAAGATGAGTGGAAGATCTGATTTACATTATACCAATCGGTAAATATCGTAAGTTTAATTGAAAATTTTAATAAAACTATTAGTTTCCTAAAACATGTAGCGACTTCAGTGCTATATCCGTTTTATTCAATTATCAAAATCTAGATTTGTTATGTTATGTAGTAACTTATGTAAGATAATGCGCTAAGATTAAGTCCACCAATTTTTTTTCTGTACAATAAGTTTTTGATAGCCGTTAACCGAGCTTTTTTGAGACTTAATATTGATGAAATAATTTTCAAACTTTGATTAGTAGATTTCAAGAATTACTTTAAACATACAAACTCACAAACATTACTTGTATATAAAGTATACACAATAGGTTTAGTTTCAAAGCTATTATTAGAATTGTTGGTGATCATAATCATAACTACTCATTGTCAAACGGATCTCGAAATAAGAGTAGGTATAATAGTTAATACGAATTTATATGAAGTCTATTACTGCCAAGGAATCTTTTACACTACTCACTTGTATAAAAACAGATATAGTACTAATTGTGTTCTTTAAATTTTTTTAACACTAAACCTACGGACAATTCTTGTATACCTGTTCCTACCGCACACCGTCAAATTGACCGGTAATTAAAAGTTATTTTATTATATAACGCAGGTAATAATGGAAATAACTAAAAGTAAAGTGAAAATGTAAAAAATATTATATATTATATTTTTTAGGTGGTAGAGCCTAGCTGTAGTTATCTGACTGCAGCTCGTATTGGGCTGGCTCGACCGGGGAAGGACCACCCTCTCACAGAAGACCGACGCGTAGTAACCAAATTCATTTGGTTATGTTCCGTCGGTGAGTGAGAGAATCCGGAAGCCCAAACCCCCCCCCCCACGCCATGAAACATGAAAGCGATGCCGGAAAGAAAAATACCCCAGGAGGGTACCGGCTTTGATGAAGCCGGGGACCCCCTCCCCGAGCAAAATCGGGGAAATAATTCTCGGATTTTGCTCGGGCTGCCCGTCGTATCTGGGGCGGGCAAAGTATCGCCTTTTGTGTTTTTTGAGGGCAAACGACGAGTCAACGCAGCGGCACCCCGACCCACTCTAAATGTGGACTTTTGCAACATTCGGGGACTTCATTCCAACTTGAACGCCGTCCACTATCATCTAGAGACGGCGCAGCCGGCCTTGTTGTTTCTGACGGAGACGCAGATTTCTAAACCTAGCGACACAGCGTACCTGTCATACCCCGGGTATAATCTAGAACACCATTTTATACCACACGCCGGGGTATCTGTGTTCGTAAGGGAGGATATCTGCTACCGTCGCCTTCAGGTTTTTGAAGGTCGGGACCTGTCTGTACTCTGGCTGCGCGTGGACATGGACGACCATGTCAGAGTCTACGCATGCCTCTACAGGTCCCATAGTGGTAATGCAGAAACGGATCAACTCTTGGGCCATGTTCAGGCGAAGATTGACGATCTGCTTTCACAGATTCCCTCCGCCGAAGTCGTAGTCCTCGGTGACTTCAATGCGCACCATACCGATTGGTTAGGGTCACGTGCCACCGACTACGCGGGGAGATCTGTGTTTGACTTTGCTCTGGCAAATGGTCTGTCCCAATTGGTCAAGACGCACACTCGTCTACCGGATGTGGACAGCCATATGCCCTCTTTGTTGGATCTTCTGCTGACTACACATCCCGGAAAGTACCAGGTCACTGTCGAGGCTCCGTTAGGGTCCTCTGATCATTGTCTGGTACGGAGTGTAGTGCCCATTCAACGTTCGGGTCGCACAACACCTGCGACTCGACTCGTTTGGCACTACAAGTCAGCGGATTGGGATGGAATGCGGTCCTTCTTTGCATCCTACCCATGGGGGCCGATTTGTTTCCCTTCCGATGATCCTAGTGACTGCGCTGCGGCTGTAGCTGATGTGATACTACAGGGCATGGAACTATTTGTACCAAGCTCTGTGGTACCACTTGGTGGCAGATCGCGGCCTTGGTTTGATGCGTCTGTCAGGGCTGCAGCAGCTGGCAAACGGCAGGCTTATCAAGCTTGGGCCAATGCGTTAGTCACTAAGGATCCGAGCTCTAGAGTTCTGAAGAGGAAATATAATCGTGCCTCCAGATTCTTCAAACGGCAAATCGCTAGAGCAAAGTTCAAGCATATCGTCAAAATTGGGGATCAGCTGGCAAAGTACCCGCCTGGCACGCGCAAATTTTGGGCGCTTTCAAAGGCCACTCTGGGCAACTTTAGCCAGCCATCCCTACCGCCGTTGCACATGGGGAATGACTCTCTGGCCCATACGGCAAAAGAGAAAGCCGATCTCTTGGGCACTCTTTTCGCCTCCAACTCGACTTTGGTCGACCAGGGGAAGACACCGCCTATCATCCCGCGGTGTCAGAGCTCAATGCCGGAAATAGTTTTTAGGCAGAAAACTATTAGGCAGTCTCTATTTTCCTTGGACGTTCATAAGTCGAGTGGGCCGGATGGCATTTCTCCATTGGTGCTACGAACGTGTGCCCCTGAGTTGACTCCAGTGCTAACGCGTCTATTTCGGTACTCCTACCTTAAAGGCGTAGTCCCGGTCTCATGGAAGCGTGCCCTTGTCCATCCGATCCCTAAAAAAGGTGATAGCTCGGACCCAGCTAACTACAGACCTATCGCCATTACCTCTCTGCTCTCCAAAGTAATGGAGAGCATTATCAATAAACAGCTCCTAACATACCTCGAGGATCACCAGTTGGTCAATGACCGGCAATATGGCTTTCGCCATGGTCGATCGGCTGGTGATCTTCTGTTATATCTTACGCACCGTTGGGCAGCTGTTATTGAAAGTAAGGGAGAGGGTCTGGCAGTTAGTCTGGATATGGCGAAAGCCTTCGATCGTGTATGGCACAAGGGGCTTCTTTCGAAGCTACCTTCCTATGGGCTTCCCGAGAGTTTATGCAAGTGGATCACCAGCTTCCTCACTGGGCGGAGCATACAGGTCGTTCTCGACGGTTTTTGCTCGGACCCCAAGCCCGTGAACGCTGGTGTACCCCAAGGCTGCGTGCTATCCCCAACCCTGTTCCTCCTGCACATCAATGATATGTTGGATATCTCCAACATACATTGTTATGCGGATGACAGCACTGGGGATGCGGTATATTCCGGCCGTGCAGGTCTCTCTCGGGAAAACGTCGACGAGTGCCGAAAGAAACTTGTGTCTTCTATAGAGACTTCCTTGGGGATGGTCTCTGAGTGGGGTGAACTGAACCACGTTCAGTTTAATCCCCTAAAGACACAAGTTTGCGCGTTTACCACTAAGAAAACCCCATTTGTCGTATCACCGCTCTTCGAGAGCACTCCTCTTAATGCCTCGCCAAGTATCAGAATACTGGGTCTCGACATTTCGAGCGACTGTCAGTTTCGTGGTCATCTGGAGAGCAAGGCCAAGTTGGCCTCGAAGAAATTGGGAGTGATTAATAGAGCGAGGCAGTACTTCAAACCTGGCCAAAGACTTGCGCTCTATAAGGCGCAGGTCCGGCCTCACATGGAGTACTGTTCTCATCTCTGGTCCGGATCACCCCAATATCAGCTTCTACCATTTGACCGCGTACAACGGAGAGCCGTTCGAATTGTTGGGAACCCGGTGCTCTGCGAACGGCTGGACTCTCTGGCATTGCGTAGAGACGTGGCTTCTTTGTGCGTCTTCTACCGCATTTACAACGGGGAGTGTTCCGAAGAACTATTCGATCTGATGCCTGCCGCCGAATTTCATCACCGCACAGCGCGCCATCGCCTCCAATACCATCCTTACCACCTGGATGCGTGGCGATCCTCCACTGTGCGGTTCTCAAGGACATTTTTTCCACGTTCCACTCGCTTGTGGAACGAACTACCTTCGGCGGTATTTCCAGATCGGTACGACATGGGTACCTTCAAAAAACGCGTTTATTCCCACCTACAAGGCCGGCAACACTCCTGTAAGTCCTCGGATGTTGCAAGAGTTCATGGGCGGCGGTGATCACGTCCATCTGTGACCCGCCAGCTCGTTTGCCCTCCTCTTACATAAAAAAAAAAAAAAAAAAAAAATGCATATTCTAAGAATTGTCATGTAGTTTGATAACGATATTATAACGTTTAAAAATGTGTAAGTTTTAGAACGGTCAATTTGACCGGTACTTGGTAGGTTTAGTGTTAAACAATACTTGCTTTTACCTAAGGCTTCGCTAGCATTGTTTAAATTTATTTCCTAGGGACTTCCTATTTGTTTCTCAGATTTGAACCCGGAATGTCATGGAAAAAGCACGGGCTCACGGAGCTAATGTTGTTAATAGCGTAGCTTAGCTTAGCTTAGCTTTTATTCATATGTTGTAAAGGACAAATTTGATCTATATTTAATGGCGTCATTAATGACGTAATAATTTAGATAAGGATTACTATTAAGCAGAAGAATACAGCGTCGAAAATAAAGTAAAACTTTTAATTGGAATTTAGAACATCGCAACAAGTATTAGTTGTCTGCACTACTCCTTACAAAACTTTAACTTACCAAATTTCAAACTCCTTCGTCCACTCAACTTTCTTTAAAAGATGTAGTTTTTGCTCCATGCATTACAAATATATAATACAGGTTACTTAACAGGAATTATCCCGCTTTGTTCCTCCATACAAGCTCATGAATAAGGACCTCATATGGATTCAAAACAGATTTAACTAACACGAGCACAGCCGGTTAAGTATATAACATAATCGTGGATTAACAAAGTTTTAATATAATATGATATATATTAAATATGACAAATCTATATTCTATAAAAACTATATTTGAATGAGCTTACGAATAAACCCGCGTTTGTTGATTTAATTATCATCTTAAAGTTATGTTCGCAAATCTTTTATAAAAAAACCGTATCAGGATGTTCGTTGGTTTAATCTCATTATTTATTATTTATTTATCTTCACGCCATATCCCTTGCGGGGTAGCCAGAGACGACGGAGCGCCAAACGCTACGGGCTCCGCATACCTCTTTCGCCTCGGTCACAGACATCAACCTCTTCATACATGTCCTCCGGGGGGTCCTTATGCTTTTAATCTCCGAAATTTCAATTTAATTATAAATATATATTGTTAGTCCAACTTAATGATTATTAGTTTTCTCGATTAATAATCTTCAATTTAATTTTTTCATATATAAAGGGTTTAGTTTACTTCTAAGTTGTATAAGTTAAATTAAATTTTTTGTTGATGTCAAATTTCTGTGCTTTTGTGGATTTGGAAAAGGCGTTTGACAGGGTTGTGAGAAAGAAGTTATGGGAGATACTGCCCCGATACAATGTGAACGGACCCTTGCTACAGGCTGTAAGGTCTCTTTACCGAGATCACTCAGCCTGTGTGCGAGTAGGAGCTGGTATGTCGCCCTGGTTTGACATCCAATCGGGTGTTAAGCAAGGTTGCGCTATGTCAGCTTGGTTGTTCAATTTGTATTTGGATAGTTGTCTCCAAGGAGTGAAAGATAGTGACATGGGAGTGAAAGTAGGTGGCCTTAAGGTCAATTGCTTGCTATATGCAGATGATGCGGTGCTCATTGCATCATCAGAATGCAATTTGCAGGCATTGGTCACCACTTTGAAAGATGGGTGTGAAATTAATGGTCTTAACCTGAATGTAGATAAGACGAAGGTTCTGATATTTGAAAGAAATGAAGAAAGAACAGAATGTAAGATCAACGTGAATAATAAGATAATAGAACAAGTGAATGAAGTGGTATATTTGGGAAGTATGTTTAGCAGAGACGGAAGATACGAAATGGATGTGGAAAGACGTATTGCTGTCGGTAACAGAGTCAATGGTGCTTTGACTGCATTGTTGAGACGGCAAAACGTCAGTATAGCTGCACAATTGGCTGTACACAATGCAGTTTTGCTACCGACGCTGTTATACGGCAGCCAAACGTGGGTAACACAGAAGAAGAATGTAAGAAAGATGAATGCTGTGGAGATGCGATCTCTTCGCAGAATATGCAGAGTCAGTCTAGCTGATCGAATCCGCAATGAAGAGATCAGAACAGAATGGCAGGTACTAGCGAAGATGTCACGGTGAGAATGAAGAAGAACGTGCTCAGGTGGTTTGGGCACGTTGAACGAATGAGTGATGAAAGAATGGTAAAAAAGATTTATATGGGAAAAGTAAGCGGTAAGAGAGACAGGGGGAGGCCTCGAGTGACCTTCGAAAACACAGTAGCTACGATACTGGAGGAAGGTCACGTAAAAAGCATGAGGACCCCCCGGAGGGCATGTATGAAGAGGTTGATGTCTGTGGCCGAGGCGAAAGAGGTATGCAGAGACCGTAGCGTTTGGCGCTCCGTCGTCTCTGGCTACCCCGCAAGGGATATGGCGTGAAGGTAAATAATAATAATAAATAATAAATATCTTATGAAGCAACAGACAAAGTCGGTCTCAACAGCTAGTATATAATATATTGGATACATAAGTCATGTTGACCTAATAAATACAGTGTGTCAATAAACAACAGGATACTATAAAAGAATTAATTAAATCCTGAGTTCCATCGCTTCTTTGAAGCTTCTTGTATAAAGTAGATCACTGGCAGTAAATACAATGACTCGGTTATATTATATGGTTGAATCATTGTGTCTTTTAACAATAATGATATTGATGTGATGATCCTTTTGATTTATAATTATGATTTGACTTATTTTATCATTATTTTTACTAGCTTTTGCCCGTGGATCCGCACACCTGGAAGAAGAGAATTTAGAGCAGAGGACGGTTTGAAACTAAATTTCATCTATTAAATTCTATTCTAATTCTAGATGGTAACCCGGGTTAAATGTGGCTCTTCTCATCAATATTTTACATAATGTTGGTAGATTATTGTAGTTATAGCTTTGATTAAAGAAATCAAGATGGCCTCCGGTGTCAGAAACGTTTCGCTATCATCCAAAATGGCGACTGCGATTCGTCTGTCATCGTAATTAGAATTTAACAAAATACTCGACAATCCGTATTTTGCGGATACATGTTGGCGATTCGAAATTTTTATTTTTTTATTTTTTATTATTGAGGCAAAGTTTTAATCGAAATTATTAATATAGATTTACCTCTGTGAGTGAAGGCTTCAGACAACGCAGTATTTTGACTCTTTCTATTATACGTTGAATTGATTTTAATATTAATATTAATTTATATAATCACGTAATTTAAGTTACATGATAATTAATTAAAAAGGAAAAATTAAATATAATACAATCTTCTACAAGTTATAGTATGTAAAAGAAAATATTTATTTATGTTGACTTGTTTTGGTATTGAATGAAAAAAATGGAATTTTTAAAAGAGATTTTATGTGGTTCCCGCAAAGTCACTGACATGTCTTCCACAAGGGTTAAAAAAATATTTATCATCATCAAAATGAAGATTAAATATGAATAAATAATTGGAAATATTAGGCAGAAGACACTTTTTAGAACCCGATCATACAACAGGTCGCTAATTTAATAATATCCACTACGGATCTAAAACAAAACTAAAATATGGAACTTTGACATCAGATTTCACCAACTTTTTTATTGTAGGTTATAATTATAGTGTTTAAGTTATTTAATTGACAAATAACTTTATGTTTCACCAAAAATAAATAAATGAAATCTCGTATATCTTTTTTGTGATAACGTTTAAATTATATGAAGATTTTAATATCATTCGAATCATAGTGAATTCGAGACTAAATTCTAATAATTTTCGTATTTATTTCTCACACTGACATCTCAAATTTCTCTTGATTCCCTTGGTAATTAATCACACGACCTCGATCTAGACAGCTTCAGCCACAAATCAGGATAACAATAACAATGTCAGTTATACATTCTTGCTCCTGTCTCTGCATTAGTTACATCTACATATATATAAGCGATTTACCACTCACTGACTCATCACGAAATCTCCGAAACTATCTGTTCGATTAATTTAAAATTTTACATAGTTACTTATTTTGTGATGTAGATTTCCACTAAGAACGGATTTGACGGAATTCCTATCCCAACGCATTTCAACTTTTTGCATTTCGACAAGTTTTAAACCTGTAGTGTATAGCACTTAACACGGTTACCATAGCAACGGTTACGATGACAACGGATACTATGACAACGGTTACCATAGCAACCTAAGTTCACATCCAAATTAATAGTGTGCGCAGCGAAGCGGGAGGGAATCTACTATGCATATATTAATATTGTTATAAAATTGAACAACCCTCTATAACCTAACAACGATACCATAAAGTTTAATTGAATTCATTGAAATTGAAGGAGCAAGTATCAATAATTTATTTTCACGTCGTTATTGCTTACCCAGTTTATATAATATATATTTAAAGTATTTTTAAACTCACCTATTAGTATTTAAGTTTTTTTCATTTAAGCATATATTACACGTATGAAACGTAGGGCTAGCTGCATGGTTCAAAAGAGTAGGTTATTAGGGAGAAGGAAGCAGCCAAGACAGGAAACTCCAAGAACTCTAGTTTAACTCATTATTAATATATTTTTATAGTATTCTATCAAAGCGGGCGTTAGCTAGCTCAGAGTGACGAAAGCACCCATAGTGCTGAAAGTCTAACTCTGTATATATACGCGCAATATCGATTTTTTTATATAGGAGACCTTCTGGTATGAGTGTGGTATTTTTAGAAAGCCCTTGGTCCATAGACCTAGAAAATGCATTTACACTTAGCAATATACCCACCGCCTCACCTCTACGGCTGTTTGAATAATGAGACTAAAATTTAGTTTTTGGCTCCGCACCAGTATAAAATCACTTATTTCCACCTTAAAAAAGATTTTCCTAAAGGTCCTCGTCGAGACCTTTTCAACAAGCCCAAAAACGCCAAAATCCGACCACCGGTTGATGAGATATGACATTTTGAAAATGACTGGCGCCTCCACCGATGATTACTTTGTCTGTGTGTGGGTATATTCGTAGTTTCAACTGATTTTGTTCAAACTTTTAGGGATTGAAGTACATCAAAAACTAAGACTTTTTTGTTCTACGACATTTCGATTTGGCCGCCATGTTGGCCGTGGCCAGCCCTCGAAAGGCCAAAAATGGCCATTTTTCGTACAGGGACTGTGGCCAAACCAGTTGACGTACATTGACAAATTGGGCATCATTGGAAAGGTCTCAAGTTCATCTTTTGAATAATGTCCATTTTAATGGCGTTGGCATTGGCAAACATTTGTTGGCGTGACATTTTTGGTCAAAAGGCAAAAAATGGCCAACTAGCCGGGGACAGATCGGCCATTTTCTCGAAAGCGGCGCCAACCATTTTTTCGAAAATTTCCTCATTCGTAGCCCCAAAATAGAGCTAAAATGTGGTATATAGCATATATCTGGTAAAACTCGTTATTTCGAGATATGGCCGTGAGAAGTTCAAAAAATCATGAAAAATGACCAAAAATGGCCAAAAAATGACTTTTAAAGCCAGAATCGTACTCGCAACACGGTTAAAATTCAATGCTAGTTGCACAGTGAATAAACTCACTAACGCATTGCAGTCTGTAACAATAAAACCAAATTTACAGAAAAAAATCCGAATACTGAAGAAATTCTGTTTTGAAGCAATGAATTAAAAAAATAAATGGAAACTGAAAAAATCAAATGAAAAAAAAATCGGGCACCTGTGGGAATCGAACTCGAGGTCTCGTCTTTGTCATTACAACGCTCATCCTCTGAGCCAAAACACTCTCATTTTGTCAGAGGCAACTATTCCAAATAAATGAGTATATATTTGCATGAAAAATAATCGCACAGCATTTTGTTTCCAATCCTTTTACAAAACTATTGATATCAAAACAAAAACTTCTCAACGAAGTAAATACCGAGTGACGAAAGCGAATCCACTGACAAAACTCCTGATATGAATTTTGCGACGAAAAAAACCACGAACATTTTTATTCACAAACGTAAACAAACACAAAAAATGTGAATGTGTTCGGAACGTTGCCAAACAAACAAACAAACAAAAAATGTGAATGTACTCGAAACGTTGCACAAATTGCATTTTTGATTTTATTTTATTAGATTGATCAAGGCAAGGCAAGTTGGATTCGCTTTCGTCACTCGGTATTTACTTCGTTGAGAATTATATATACTATTTACTATTATGTAAGAATAATATGGCATTGATGCGTGAAGTATTAAAGAAGGCTAGAATACCCAACCACGTCACTATCAGATTAAAGGATACTAAAACATTGAAATATTCAAAATGAACGTGAGGACATGTACTTGAGCAATTACGAATCTAAAAAGTTAGTTGTTATAAAATTAATTAACTTGACAATTTGTTATATGTGAACATAATTTTTGTTTATCTGGATAGAGGCTTTCTAAAGACAATCAAACTTAAAATTATTTGACAGTTCTATAAAGATCTATGATAGGTTCTTTGAAACAGTATCGACCAATCAAAAGAGTTCATAAGATTTAACAGCCAATTAGGTATTTTTATCAGCCTTCGAGAAACTGTCTGTTGTAAGATAGATTGAAATGTTTTTTGTCTGTTTCCACCGGTGACGCTGTCATGGCCAGAAGGGCTAACAGCAGAGACAAACAAAAAAAAAAAATTTTTTTGTCTGTAATGACATCTATATACCTTTAGTTGGTAAGTGGTCACTTTGTATACAAGCGACAGCAGGCGCTCTAGAAACTTCATGCATATTGCTAGACTTTTATTGCAATATTTAATGTTAAATATCTTAAGGTAGTAAAATATTTTTCTAATTCATACCTACAGAAATCTGTAATCAGAACCATTTATCAAAATGGGCGTCAGCTAGCTCCAAGTGACGAAATCATATATACTTACTAAAGAACGATAAACCGATTGAAAATATTAATAAATATAACAAATTATTTTACTACCATTACCAGTATAATAACTCATCGTTTCCCATTGACTTCAAAGGGATATCAGTTTTTTGACATGACATTTTTCAATTTTTTTTTTTCTGGCATTTTTTTTTTTTTTAAACCATCACACCTATTGTGTGTATTTTTGATTGCAAAATTTCATAATTTTCCGTCAAGTAGTTTTCATGACAAACAATGTGAAAAAGTTTCCAGTAGAACGCTCCGCATGCTACGCGCGCTTCGCTCAAAAAATAATTAAAAAGAGAATCAACATAAAAGCTTTTTAATAAAATACTATTTTATTGAAGTGTTTCAACTTATACCACAGCGGTGGTAGTATTTAATGACAGGGTACCAACTGTTGTAATTCATTCAGCACTAACTCACTACTTAATAAAGTTTCCGAGGCAACTTGTTACTGCATCCCGCGTAGTGCATATTACGTAGGAGCTTTATAATTTTTGAATATGGCCTTTTATAACAATCAATTGGTTGTTTGTCCTGATTTCCATACTATTAAAACATACTAGTATATAGAATATTTGTCCGATTCTAGTCTCTTATCTATCTAGTTTCACAGATCGATGGTCAAACGGATCTCGAAATAAGGGTATAATAGTTAATAGGAGATTTATATGAAGTTAATTACTGCCAAGGAGTCTTTTACACTACTCACTTTTATGAAAACAGATATAGTACTAATAGTGTTCTTTGAAATCTTCATTAAAAGATTGTAATATAATTAAATATAAATTTAATTCTCATCATGGTACATGGTACCCTTTTGCATTCGTGAGTTGACTCGCTCATCACATAATTAACTAGGGGCGCCAACAAACTCTCAATTTCGACTCGCTGCGCTCGCGAAATCTCGGGTGCCGTTTACATATTGAGCGAAGCAAGCCCAGTGTATTGACTCATCGTTTCCCGTTGACTTCAATGGGATATCAGTTTTTTGACATGATATAAAAAACATTATTTTTTTTTGAGTACATTTTTCAATCCCATTTTTTTTAAATCATCACCTAATGTGTGTCTTTTTGATTGCAAAGTTTCATAATTTTCCGTCAAGTAGTTTTGGAGCCAATTCGTGACAAAGAATGTAAAAAGTCTCCAGTAAAACGCTCCGCTCACTCCGTTCGCTTCACTCAATAAGTTTTGATGCGCGGTGATGAATATTTATTTTTTCTTATCCGGTGCATTTTTTTATATTTGATCTTGTTCCGAAAGCATCCTAAATGGAGAGCATAACATTTTAACAGCACTTAGAGTTGATTAAGTTCGGGACCCCCTCTAGTGCATAGTGTTAATATTTGTCGGCGATTGATCTATCAGTCTAACAGTCAACCCACAGTGGATATTAAATAATGAAATAATAGATAGCATCATAAATTTGCTATTGAACATGAGACATATTATTATAAAGATGAGATTATTTCCAAATCTTTATATTTGCTAAAATTGCAAAAAATCTTTTTTTGTTTCTTATTTTCTAAAGTTACACTTTATAAATTCTATATCAATTTCAAAACTTCTTGTACCCGTTGAATGCTACATCAGTCAGTAACATAAGCTACTTTTTATCCCGATATTCCTACGGGAGCGACACCTACAATCGAAATTGGAATTAATCAGAGAGAAAGAGCAAATTCTAAACATATTAAGAATGATATACATATAATTTTATCACATTTTATTAAATTTTGTAGAATAAACATGAATCAATTAATATAATATAACAAAGTAAGACTCTAATATATCTAAACACCAAAAATCATACGACCCCAACCATATTGACAATGTAATATAACTTGGGTCGACCTGCCCGCCTCTTATATGATTAAAACAAAACTTATTTTGATAATAGCTTTCGGTAACAATATACATTATATTGATGTGTTTGTTCATAAAAGAATTATTTCTTGAAAATGATAAAAGTAAAGTTAAATAATAATAATAATATATATATCATATTTTATATAGTATTATTATTATGTATCTGTAAATTGTTATAAAATATACGAGTATAATTACATTTCTCTGCCCTCTTAAACCTTATGTCCAACACTCTAAGGGTAGCTGGAAGAAATCTCTTTGTACAGATAAAATAATCCTAAGTGTATGCCTTTTATATTTTTTTGTAACTTTTATGGTGCATAAATAAATTAATATATAAATAAGCACAATTCACATATATATTTCATTCAAAACATCGAATTATTATCATATATTAATAAAGAAAAGTATATAACATACTATTTAATTAAATATATATATATAAGCTACCAAATATATAGTAATATAGTAACTACCCTGTTTGTAATAAACCGAATTTATTTGAAGACGAAGACATTTTGGGGATAGATAAAGTAATTTTCTCTAAATTCCCTCCCTGAGGTCAAGACGAGCTATTACAGGAAATGTTATTTTTGTTACAGGTGAATCCCTGTATTTGGTATTATTTTCTTAATTCAAGAAAAATATATATTTGTAACAAAACCTTTATTTATCCTTAAGAATACCTAAATCTAATACTCACATATATACTATAGATATAGATAAAATTGAAGTGTATGTTTGATTCCAAATTTTTAGTTTTTCACTAAATTATTAATTATTCTTACACAAAAATACAGTTTTGTAAATTTTTATCTGTCTGTCTATTTGTTCCAGCTTAAGAGGACTTTTGGGCGATAACTATTGTTTTAAGAATAACTTAAGCAACTTAGCTCGCGAAGGAAATCGTAGACAAAGCTTGTACAAATATATGAATATCAATAAATAATGAAACTATATCTACGATAAACACACAACTAAATATTATTATCTAGATATGATAGATAAAATGGACTCAATAACAAAAGAGAGGATTATAACATCTACACTTGTACACTCAATTGTAAAACCTTTAACACTAAACCTACCGACAATTCTTGTATACCTGTTACAACCGCACGCGCTCAAATTGACCGGTAATTAAAAGTTATTTTATTATATAACGCAGGTAATAATGGAAATAACTAAAAGTAAAGAGTGTAGAAAATATTATAAGCATATTCTAAGAATTATCATGTAGTTTGATAACGATATTATAACGTTTAAAAATGTGTAAGTTTTACAAAAGTTTAAGAACGGTCAATTTGACCGGTACTTGGTAGGTTTAGTGTTAAACAAAATAAATATAATAATTCCCCCGGGCTCCAGTAATTACAAATAAATGACTCTCATAATGGACGGCAACCGCAGCCTTCGCTACTTCGTGTATCTGATGGGTTGGTGGTTTGTATATACACTTTATATACTAGGGGCGCCAACAGACCCTCAATTTCGACTCGCTGCGCTCGCTAAATCTCGGGTGCCGTTTGCATATTGAGGGAAGCGAGCCCAGTGTAATGATATCGTTTCCCATCCACTTCAATGGGATATCAGTTTTTTGACGATCATTCCTCAACGACATGACATTTTTCAATAAAAAAAAACCATCACTTAATGTGTGTCTTTTTGATTGCAAAATTTCATAATTTTCCGTCAAGTTGTTTTTGAGTCTATCGTGACAAATAATGAAAAAGTCTCCAGTAAAGCGCTCCGCTCGCTTCGCTCAATAATTATTTATTCTATAATAATATTGATAATATCAAAATCTTTTACCATACATGTAACAATTTCAATGATCTGGAATAAAAGCAGTACTTTATTAAACAACATGGATTTTTTATCATTATAAAACCAGACTTTAGACACTAAGGTTATATAATACATGTTAATTATGGCTGGTTATTAAACAGTATATATACTATATAATAAAAGGCTATAAATTTAAGAGACAGTTAATTGGACTCATAAATCTATGAAACTACAGCTCTTTAACACTAAACCTACCAACAATTCTTGTATACCTGTTCCTACCGCACGCGCTCAAATTGAACGGTAATTAAAAGTTATTTTATTATATAACGCAGGTAATAATGGAAATAACTAAAAGTAAAGAGTGTAGCAAATATTATAAGCATATTCTAAGAATTATCATGTAGTTTGATAACGATATTATAACGTTTAAAAATGTGTAAGTTTTACAAAAGTTTAAGAACGGTCAATTTGACCGGTACTTGGTAGGTTTAGTGTTAATAACACAACAGATCACTATTTTATACACCGCTAAGGAAAGAAAAGCTTCTCAGAATTATTTAACTTACAGGATCAATGATTCTTATATTATAATATGTTTTTGTTACATTTATTTTAACAAATATTGTCCCGTCAAATAAATAAATGACTCGCCATATTTTAACATTGACGGTTGTGTTTTATAATTTATTGTAAATCATTTATATTGTTTTAGAAATGTTATAACTATTTTATGTATGTAAATCATATGTTATGAAGACATATTCAAATTACGTGTTGACGTAATAATATATATATATATATAAATATATATTTGAGGTGTTAGAAAAATATTCTGTAGCTTATACATCTTTTTATTTTAAGTGAATATTAGTATATCCCCAAAATATAAAATAATACTAAATAAAAAGCCAATAAGGAACATATAATAAATGGTAACGAGAAATATAATTCACTATAGGTATGTAGATCCAAAAGAAGATTTTGATTTCCTAGTAAAAGTTGAACAAAATTTCTGTTTACTTTTAAAGTATGTTATAATAAGAATTGTACTAAAACCATGTATGTATCTTATATAAACCATTACTTTGTCAATATAAATACTAATAGCTACACACATCAATGTTTTTATCTATATATCTACGCTTATCTATAGATAGCAAGCAGACCATTTGAAAGCTTACCGCTTATCGTATTTATACATTCGTACTTAAAGCTGTACGTACTGCGAAAACTTTTTCACATCAATATAATTTTGAAAATGTATACTTATTGGAAATGAGTTGCAATTATTAACTTTCAACAAAACCTTTGTTTAATAAAGCAGGGCTAAAGTATAGAGTCCTTAAAATACATACGTTTCAACCTCGGTCATTCTGAAGGGCAATATTTCTTATATTAAATAATTTGTTATAGTGAGGTTTGTTAACACTAAACCTACCAAGTACCGGTCAAATTGACCGTTCATAAACTTTTGTAAAACTTACACATTTTTAAACGTTATAATTTCGTTATCAAACTACATGACAATTCTTACAATATGCATATAATATTTTCTACACTCTTTACTTTTAGTTATTTCCATTATTACCTGCGTTATATAATAAAATAACTTTTAATTACCGTTCAATTTGACGGCGTGCGGTAAGAACAGGTATACAAGAATTGTCGGTAGGTTTAGTGTTCATATATTATTAATTTTATGTAGTTACTAACCTAAATTATCTGTTAGACCAAACGATATTCACAAATAATAAATGAAATATTATAACATATTTTTATAAAAACGTTGTAATTTCTATTTCAAAATACTTAATATAGTTGTCGCAAAACAAGTTTAGACCTGTTGAGAGATATTGCTATTAGATATAGATATAAGTTATAAATGATCTAAATTAATTATTTGGAGGTAATTTATACTTTATATAATTGAAAATTCGTTATATAAAGATTTTCGACAAATATATTCGTAATGTAAATGTATATTTTGTTTCAAATCCTGTCCTCAATCCTTGGGGATATCATTAAATTTGTTAAAACGATAAATTCGTTACATTGAGGTTCGTCATGTTAAGGTTGTATGAAGGTACATTTACGCATTGTACATTCCATTATCGTAAGGTGTTTGTTTATTTAACACTAAACCTACCAACAATTCTTGTATACCTGTTCCTACCGCACGCGGTCAAATTGACCGGTAATTAAAAGTTATTTTATTATATAACGCAGGTAATAATGGAAATAACTAAAAGTAAAGAGTGTAGACAATATTATATGCATATTCTAAGAATTGTCATGTAGTTTGATAAAGATATTATAACGTTTAAAAATGTGTAAGTTTTACAAAAGTTTAAGAACGGTCAATTTGACCGGTACTTGGTAGGTTTAGTGTTAAGATATAAATGTCAATGTTACAATAATTTAGGGAAAGTGTTAAGATCGTATTACTAAGACATATTCTACTAATCCTTTTGTTTTTATTGGCTGGAAATTGCATTATTTATCCCCTATTTTAAACACTAGCAAAGTGCCTGTATGTACATACAGAAACTTTAACAAGATCTTGATTATATATGTTATTTAATAATTTTGTTAGATTTTACTAATTTGAATAAAGCTATTTTAAAAGGAATTTTGTTAACCTTACAATTTTGGTAGCCATTAACTAACGGAAATTGAGAATCAGTTGGAGGTAGACAATGTCATTCATTTTCAGACACCAATATCTCGTCTTCCTGTGAACAGGATTATTTAAAAACATTCACAACGTCAGGTTAAAATATATATTTTTTTATAAAACAATGGTAATTGATGAGTAAAATTGTATCCATTTATTTCTTGCCGATTCTTCTCAAACCTACCCTTTGTATCTTTTTACATAGAACCTGATCTTTTATAAGGTACTGTATCCCTATTTAAAATAATATCTTTGAGACCCTCTTAATTACAGTAATATGTACAGCAGCTGGATAAGTTTTGGAAGATTCAGAGCTTAAAATATTAGATATGCTGCTCCCCGTGTAGTGGATTTCATACCATCGAATACTCAGATACTCAGGTAGCTTCACTGTTTCCTCAAACCCGAGGACTAGCAGCATTGTTAGTACAATTTTGTCCAGCCGGTGTCAAACAAGTCAATGTAAAACCCCAGTCCAAGGAACGACCATTGAAAGGATTTATTAGTCAACAATTTAGTCAATAAAAACAGGAAATTCAATTATTTGTTATTATATTATTATATTTTGCACATGTTCGTAAAACATTAGTTTCAGATGTGCCGTGTATAAAATATTTTTCCTCAATAATTTAACTCTATACGGAATAAGTTATGGGATATTGATTGATCGAAACTCGTTTAACAATAGATTTAATTAAGGAAAATTCACTAAATATAGTTAATTCATTCAGTTATTTTGAAAATAAATACACAGAACTGTGAAAGTTAAGATAATAAATATCATGTTTTTAGATAATATCGTAAATTAATATTGAAATGGGTCAATAAACTTTTTCGTTAAACAAACTTACTCTTATGGTAGCCACAGAGCGATTTACTTCCGCAAGTTCAGACTTGGACAAATACAGTTTACGGAGGTCTACTTGCGGAAACAATTTTATTACCAGTTTCAAAAAGTAATTTGAACTTTATTTAATACTTGTACAAGAACAATTTGTTCAAGTACATTACAACACACTTTTACTTGTGCAACTAAAACACTACATGTGTGTACCATAATATTGCAGTAGATTTATTAGCACCTGTTGGTCTATCGTTCCTGTCTTAACATTGCCCTTTGATATCGATGGATAGGATAGGATAGGATAGGATAGTAACTATAACTAGTTTTTTTATAACTATAAGTCCCTTTTACGGGTTCAAATTAATTGTGTGCAGTAATGAGTGTTGCATGTACAGATCTAAATCACACATATGACGTGTTTGTTTGTTTTCCTAAAACAAATTCAATATACATATTTAAAAAATCATAACAAATGATATTCCTATACCTATTTGTACAGTTATGGTTAAAATTCTTTAAGAATTCGGCATTATTATCTATTATTGGTAATTTGCTATTAGTGAATTCTTATTACACAAACATTGCAATTTAAATAGGCAATATTGTAACTATTTCCTTACCTTAACCTCCACTATTTTAAAAACACCATTTTAAGTATATAAAAGTCATTATTAATATAATAATCCCAAAGAATAACTTCCACTATATCCAAAATATCACTGAAAACTAATTCACTGACTACGACGTGTAATTAACAAACCACACAAAACACATGTTATTCGCATCAACGCGGAGACCACACTGGCTTGAATAACAAAATATTTGTTCTCATAATGTCCAGACAATTTAAGTACGTTATCAGATTTGTTTTAAGATGTATTAGAAACCTAACAAGCTAGGCTGTGAATGTTATTTAATGAATTAAATGATGTAATACAATGTTTTACATTTTGAGTGGGTCGAACTAACTAACGAACTAATTATATCTGATTGCATTGGACTAAATATTGACCACATCATTAATTACTAGTTTTTCATCTTAGATATTAGGTTACAGTTAAAAAAGATGTTTTTTGTTAGAAATTCGTGATAAAATTCCACGAATATAGGTTTTTTAATGTCATATCAAATGTCCGCACTTATATGTTATTATCTGGATTAAATAATAAAGTGATGTAGCCTTAATTATAATAGAATAACCTACCTAATAATACCTACCTAATACCTAAGTTATATTCAGGTTGCTCTCGTAATTTTATTTTTATCCCGCAACTGAATCCAGGACTCAAATACAAAACCCGGTATGTTCTGAATCTCTACCTACTCAATATACCGACATACCTAAATGTATATAATAAAAGAATGACCTTTGGACCTTTGCACCACTGATTTGTTGTAGTTTAGTTTAGTAAAAAAGCAAAATCTTTACTATATATAATTTAATAATAAAGATATTGCTTTTTTATTAATAAATTCAAACACAATCACAGAACACAAAACAATCGTTATTATTTTTTGTCTGTTAGACCATTTATCTATTTGATTGTTCGTGCATCACGCAAAATTGAATAAATTTTATTCCAATCTGGTATTGCTCTGGTAATAACAAAATACTTTTCATTTGGATAAATTCTTATATTTTCACGGTAAAACATCAGAAATTTGGTCTTTTATTTCAATAAAAACTTTATTTTCAAGTGATGATTGGAGTTTCATTTAAATCGGAATGGGGAGAGGGACGCATACGAATTCGTCTGTAATAACTAATTTACACATATGGTGTTTTTAGGTTTAAATATTACTATCATATTAAAGTTTTGGACAGACACATATATCTGTCAAAATGTTTACTCAAGCGAATAAAAACAGCAAACAATTTTGCAACATAGCTTCTACTCGACACATGAACAGTTTGATATAAAAATAAAATATTCACTGCCACGCGAAACAGAGCTCACTCGCCACAAATTCTGGCAATTTACTGACTCACAAATTGAACGCTCGGGTCCGAGTGGGAGGTACTACTATTATAGCAGTGCTCTGCTCGGATCTTAGAGATGAGCAGTAAAAGTGTTAAATGTCTAAAGACCTTCTTTATTATTGATTTAAATAAGTCAAATTTCAAAGAAAAAGAGCCAATTAAGCATGATTTTAGGGGGATTTTATAATACTCGATTAGAACAAACTTTTATACTCAATACATTCTATTATTGATTTTTATTACTATTATAAGACCTAAGGATAACCCCTTTTTTTTCAAACAAGTAAACGATGCTACTTTCCATACATACTTACATACTTAGCTTCTTGATTTTACCTACTTACTTACTTAGCTTCACGCCATATCCCATGCGGGGTAGCCAGAGACGGCGGAGCGCCAAACGCCACAGTCCCTGCATACATCTTTCACCTCGGCCAGGGACATCAACCTCTTCGTACATTCTCGGCGTTGGGGACATCAACCAACATGCCATGTTCCGAATGGTGGGGGGTGGAGGACGGAGGTACAAATAGCTACGTGGAATGTAAGAGGAGGAATGAAACAGCAGATGAACGAATTATTAGATTTGATGGATGACAAAGATCCATTTTACATTTAACAATTAATCTTTAAATAGGTAATCGTATTTATTGGTCACATTATAAAGGAAACTTAGATGATTTTTTAAAACTTCCTAGTCTCTTACTCTCTTATTTAAGTTAATAGATTGGGTGGTTAATTAAACACTCACAAAACACTTTACACTATTTATTTATCACTTACTTACTAGTATTACACACTGTCAAATTTGCTAAGTTCCCAGTTTGCTTATATATAATCGGTCAAAACATACTACTAGCGTGTTCTAACTTTGGTGAGCGACATCTATCGAGGGATAGCAGGAATTAAACTTTTTTAATCGTTATTATTTACCATTAATTAACATTAGTTAATTAAACATACCGCCGGCCAAGGACGACTACGTCCTTAAGACGGACAGAAACAAAAATTAAAACAAAATCTCAAGAATCATCCAGGGGCAGAGGGCACAATTTAGCGATTGGCCGTTTGAACATACTATCCTTATACTGTAATGTAACAACTCTAGTGACCCCATCGGGCCCTGGGTGTTTCTGAATAACTCGTCCCAAAAGCCATTTTCCCGGAGGAAGTGTATCACCATCTTTTACCAATACAACAGTGCCAATAGGCAGGTCGGGTCTCTTAGTATTCCATTTGTAACGATGTTGCAATGTTGTTAAATACTCATTTTGCCAACGACACCATAAACATTGCACCATACGTTGTATGATATGCCATCGATTCAATGGACTTAATTTAACATTAAGCAAAGAAGGCTCAGGAACGCCGATTAATGGTTCACCGACCAGAAAGTGGCCAGGTGTCAAGGGGGGTTCGTCCAGAGTGGAGTTCATGAGTGTAAGTGGACGAGAGTTAACACATGCTTCTACTTGCGACAACAAAGTAGATAATTCTTCGTAGGTTAGTAACGTTTGTCCGATAACTCGTTTCAAATGACCCTTAATACTTTTGACACCGGACTCCCAGATACCTCCAAAATGTGGAGCGCGTGGTGGAATAAACTTCCATTGTGTGCGATCATTAGCAAGAAGTTCAGAAATTTCAGTTACTGTCTGAGATTGTGAATTTTTAAATGCAAGATCTAGTTCACGGGACGCGCCTACAAAGTTTGTGCCATGATCACTCCAAAGTTCCTTGCAGTGACCACGTCGAGCAGTAAAGCGTCTAAATGCGGCAATAAACGCAGCAGAAGTAAGGTCAGTGACTAACTCCAAATGAATGGCTTTTGTGACGGTGCAAACAAACAAACAAACATAAGATTTACAAGTTCTTTGGCATCTACCAGAATACAATTTCATTGTGTAAGGTCCACAAAAGTCTACTCCACTTGTGCTGAAAGAACGACCAGGTGAAACACGAAATTTAGGTAAATTTGCCATAAAGGGCACAAGTGGGTTAGCTTTCTGTTTGAAACACGGTATACATTTTTTAATTGCAGTTTTGACAAGATTCTTGACTCGAATAATCCAATAATTTTGGCGAATGTAATTTAAGGTGAGTTGGTGTCCTCCATGCAGAGACTTCAAATGTGCATTTAACACGATAAGTTTAGACAGAACACAATCATAACTTAAAAGAACAGGATTTTTCATATTATTTGAAATTTCTGCATTAGCAAGACGACCGCCAACACGAACAATACCTTCATCATCTATGAAGGGGTGTAGGACATATAGTTTACTTGAAGTCTGAACTGGTTTGCCTAGAGACAGTAGATGGATCTCATTTCCGAATGAAATGGATTGTGATAATTTAATACAACGATTAAGAGCTTCATCAAGTTCATTAGTACTTAGATAATTGTTTGGAACAAACGGTGTCTGGGTGATTTTAGCTTTACATATTTTGAAATAACGACAACAATAGGCAGTAACTCTAATTAATTTCGATAGTGTGGAAAATCGGTTCAGATAAGAAGTTACATTATTATTCTCGCAAAAATTAACATTAGATTGTATTTTAGTGACAGGCTTCATTTCCAAATCAATCGAAGGAATCTCAACATTAGAATAATCAATTTCATTTGTACTGTATAAATACTGAGGGCCATTCCACCATAGTTCGGATTGTCGTAAATCATCTGGAAAGAGTCCACGTGATGCTACATCGGCGGGATTGTTTGAAGAACTAACATGATGCCATTGATTACTATTAGTAAGTGTTAAAATTTCTGAAGTACGATTTGCAACAAATGTAGTCCAAGTATTTGGTGTTTTACGCAGCCATGCCAAAACTATGGTAGAATCTGTCCAGGTGTATACGTCGTTATCAGATATATTCAAAAGAGTCTTAACATGTTTAACCATTTTTGCTAAAAGCACTGCACCACAAAGTTCGAGACGTGGGAGAGAAATCTGTTTAACTGGGGCAACTTTAGATTTTGCAAGTACAAGGTAAAGTTTTACATCACCATTATCACTCAAAACTCTGAGGTACACTACTCCAGCGTAAGCAGTACAGGAAGCATCACTAAACCCATGCAGTTCTCGTTTAGTGGTGTTATTTGAATTTCCGAGCCACCGTGGGAACTGAAAATTTTTAGAGTGTGTGAAACGATTAAGGTAAGTAATCCATTCATCTTTAAGATCAGAGGGTAACTCTTCGTCCCAATCTAAGCCAGCTAGCCATAATTTTTGCATGAAGATTTTCAATAGTATGATTGCTGGTGTTAGCCAACCTAGCGGGTCGAACGATTTTGCGATAGTGGAGAGTACATTTCTTTTAGTAATTGAATTATTGACATGAATTAAATTTACATTAAGTTCAAAATTGTCTGTTTCAGAATTCCAGGTAATACCTAATGTTTTAATTGTATCTCCAACCTTAATATTTACCGCACTTTCAAAGTCTTTATCAACATCGGGAATTTGGGACATAACAATTTTACTATTGGAGGACCACTTGTGTAGGGGAAATCCACCCCGAGCTAAAAGTTCTGTTAACCTTCTTTGTAGAGTAGCAGCCTCTTCCACCGTGGCCGCGCCAGTCATCAAATCATCCATATACAGGTCAGTTTCCAGGATTTCAGCTTCAGTGGGAAAGTCAGGCCTCTCATCTTCAGCCAACTGAAGAATGGTGCGAATTGCCAAGAATGGAGCACACGAGGTGCCATAGGTGACGGTGAGTAGTCTATATTCCTTGAAAGGATGTGTGGGGGATTCTCGCCATAAAATTCTCTGATAGTCAGTATCCTTGTTAGAGACTAATATCTGTCTGTACATCTGTCGAATATCTGCGACTAGACAGATTTTGTGTTGTCTCCATCGAGTCACTAAATCTCTAACGTCTTGTTGAAGGGGACAACCAATAAGTAGGTTATCGTTTAACGATTCTCCATTATCAGGTGCAGCGCTTCCGTCGAAGACTACCCGTAGCTTTGTGGTTAGACTCGTCGGCCTAAGGACAGCGTGGTGAGGTAAGTAGTATATTTGCTGTGATTGTATTTCTTTTTCTTTTTCAGGTACCATCATCATATGACCTTGTGATTCATATTGTTTCAAGAATTTGTGGTATTCTGCCTTGAAATCAGGATTACGAAGAAAACGTTTCTCCATCTGTAGTAAGCGACTGATAGCAAGAGGTTTAGTATCACCAAGGTTTGTGGGTGGATCATCTTTAAATGGTAACCGTACTACGTAACGACCAACCTCATCGCGTGTGTAAGTATTTTTGAAGTGTTTTTCACATTGTATTTCTAGTTCGGTCATCTGTTTTTTGTGAGGTAAATTCTCTTCAATCTCCCAGAATCGTCTGAGTAACTGCTCCGTCTCAACATTAGTTTGCATAACGATCATATTGTGTTCGCATGCTGTCGAATCAGTTTGTGAAACTCGGCCCGATATTAACCAACCTAGGCGAGAGTTGAGTGCGATAAGAGAATTACACTTGTGTAAGCCTTCTAGTAGTATGTATGCATGAACGTCAGCTCCAAGCAAAACATCAATAGGGCCTGGCTTGTGATAGTCTGAATCAGCTAGATCCAACTGCATAGATGAAGGCCAGGTATCCTGTGGGAATTCTCGTGAAGGCAGCAATGAAGTGAGTTTTCTTAAAACATATGCATTAACTTTGAAAGTTTCTGCATTATCCTTTGTGGAGTGGACTGTTAGTGTGACCATATACTTTGTAGATACCACTGAAGAATTAGCAATTCCAGAGATTTTGCCATTAACGGGGGTGCGATTCAAATTTAACAACTGCACAGCTGCTTCGGAAATGAAAGAACCCTGTGAACCTTGATCAACAAGAGCTCTCAATGCATAACTACTATTATTCTTTGACTCAACATTAATAACAGCAGTAGCCAAAATAACCAGATCATCTTCTGTTTCTGCTTTTAGGTTGACGCTGATATTGCAGGATGTTTTCGACCCGATTGTATTTCCCTTGGGAGCATCTTTGTCTTGATTGATTTCAGCTGTCTTGCCATCCTTAGCAGAGGTGAAGTGCAAAAGCGTATGATGACGACGACCGCACTTTTTGCAGACGGTACTCTGCCTACAGTTGACTACTGAGTGACCTTTTACGAGACAGTTGAAGCAAATGTTGCTTTTCTTTATAAAGTCTTGACGATCAGGAACGGAGAGTGAGGCAAAACCCTTACAGTGGCAAATATAGTGATTTTGTGAGCAGTAAGTACAAGTGCTTTCCATTTCAGTGGCAAAACTTTTGACGGTTGTTACTTTAGTAGATTGTTGAACAGTTTTCGAAGTACTTTTTGTTGGAGGTTGTGATATGTTGACCATTTCCATGGCTCGGAATCGCTTCTCAAGAAAACTAGTTAATTCCTCATATGTAGGAATACTTGTGGATTTCTCTAAAGACTGCTCCCAAAGTTTGTGAGATTCAATGTCTAACTTTGAGACTAGTATGTGCACAACGATTGCGTTCCAGGAATCGATCTTCAAATTAGTGAGAGAGGTGAGACATTGGCTAGACGTATCTAACAGATCCTTTATACCCTTCGCGGTCTCCGTAGTCAATGTTTTTTGACCTAAGAATCGGCTAAGTATGTTATTCACTATCATCCTTTTGTTTTCGTATCTCTCATTCAGTTTTCTCCAAGCATCATCATAGTTAGCTTCAGTGAGTGTGTAGTTTCTCAACAATTGTTCAGCTTCTCCTGATAAACTTGACTTTAAGTAATGGTGTTTTTCGATTTTAGTCAAACGTTCATCATCATGAATAAGTGAGCGAAATAAATCTCTGAAACTCATCCATTGATTATAATCACCGGAAAATTGTGGAATAGATATTGGGGGTAGCTTTGGTCTCATCTTGGGAAGTTCTACATGAGTTTCCGTGTTCGATGTTTCGCATTTCTGAGGTTTAAACTCATACATCTTATCTTTCAACCACGTTAGCAACTCTAAATAGTTTTCTTCCGTCTGTTCATAGTTCTCATCTAAGACCAGGCTATGTTCTGATCGCAAAATTTCCTCATCCGCTTCGGAAAGAGTAACAAAATAGTTCTTATAACTCGCCCAATACTCCTGCAAAGTTTCCATACGTGAATCTAAAAAGCCTCTTGTTCGTTTATCCTTAGCACACTTCTTTGAATTTGCAAGTAATTTTTCAATTTTAGTTGAGTTCTGAATCATCTGGGTAACATATTGTTTAATCTTTTTATCCGCCATGGTAAATAAAGTTCGCAAATTGTTGAGGGTAAACAGTCAAATTGAATATCACAATCCAATTATGAAGTTGTAAAAATATTAATATCAATATACAATGTTCGGAGCAAACACAAGTCCAATGTCACCAGAAACTAAGTTTAAATATCGCAAATTATTCTAAGTCTTTCACGTTTTACTCGAAAATTTTACAAGTCTTTTTTAACACTAAATTTTCTAAGTCTTTTTACCACAAATTTTTCTAAGTTCTTTTTGACCCGAAATTTACTAAGTCTTTTTAACACTGATTTTTTCTAAGTTATATTAGTTCGCACTTTACTCACTGTTTATCCAGACGAATTTCAGGAACTTAATACATCACTGGTATCTCAAACTCTTAATAATCCGTATCGAAGGACCATATGGTTAATTAAACACTCACAAAACACTTTACACTATTTATTTATCACTTACTTACTAGTATTACACACTGTCAAATTTGCTAAGTTCCCAGTTTGCTTATATATAATCGGTCAAAACATACTACTAGCGTGTTCTAACTTTGGTGAGCGACATCTATCGAGGGATAGCAGGAATTAAACTTTTTTAATCGTTATTATTTACCATTAATTAACATTAGTTAATTAAACATTGGGTGTTAATAGCTCGATCAGTGACTATCTCTCCTTATACATTATTTTGTATTAATTTTTATTCATGTGATCTTCCATTTGCGATAATAATTTAGGGTACTTTTTGTACGCCTAGAAGGCTTTTGAATTAGTAGAATTATTTTCGAAAAGGTACGACTATAAAGTCGTAAAATATCTATAAAGATAAATACGAATGTAAAATTGTACATTATTACTATAGTCAGATACGTGGATTTATAAAAATAGAGTATTTTCCGCTGATTGTAAATAATCAGATGAGTTAAAATTACAAGCTAAAATCTATATTTATTTATTAAAAAATAACTTTTACGTGCTCATCACATAATACACACATAAAACATTAGTTTTTTATTTTATCAGTCTGTTTATCTAACATGATAGTGCCTCACACAGACGAACCAAGCAAAGCGCAAAGCGCAAGTCTCGACCTGTCTTCTCGAAGACCTTCCTTTTCTTGTTTTAAATCTAAAATGTATTATTAAATTAATCCTATTATAACATTCAGGAGTTTTTAGTTAATCGAAAAGTTATTCGATTCAGTAAAAACTTTAGTTATTGACTCATTTGTGGGGTTTGATATTATAATATACATCAAACATTAATAAATTTCTTTTACTAAGAGCAACTTTTGAGTTTCTGGGCGGCTCCTCTCCGCAGAGCAGCATTCCGGTGGTAGCTTACTCACGGACTGACTACTCTCCTTTTTGAAGTAATCATTGCTTCAAAAGTGCGTGAAAATGACTAATAATATTGGAGATTTTTTTTCTCTTTTATTTTGTATCCTCATAAGTAGGGTTTCAATTAGTATAAGAACAAACAAAATTCTTGGAATTGATGTCAATGGAAGACTTATTAAACATAAATAGCATATGCTATTATAGATTTTATTGACATCAAAAAAATCCCCATTTCGTCATCGTCACTTACAGATTAAAATTCTCAGGGTATTACCAAATGCTATTGTCATCTAATTTCAATTTAATATATGGTAAGCTATTATAGTTATTACAACACAAATAAAAAAATCTTAAGTATTGACGTTTTTAAGTCCTTTAACTCAGATGGAATTTTCTGAACAAAATTTTTAGATGTCACAAAATTTATATAAAAACTTCTCGTTAAATAAAATACATATTACTTCATTTCTATTCCTCATCCTTAAATAGGGGATGGGGGTTTGGGGACATGGGTAATCCCGTTATCTTCATGCTGCAAATATAAGGTTATTTTTATTTGAGACCAAAAAAATATTTATTTAACAATGTAAAAAAAACGTTGTACCACTGTTTTACACTACATTAACACTAAACCTACCGACAATTCTTGTATACCTGTTCCTACAGCACGCCGTCAAATTGACCGGTAATTAAAAGTTATTTTATTATATAACGCAGGTAATAATGGAAATAACTAAAAGTAAAGAGTGTAGAAAATATTATATACATATTCTAAGAATTGTCAAGTAGTTAGATAACGATATTATAACGTTTAAAAATGTATAAGTTTTACAAAACTTCAATAACGGTCAATTTGACCGGTACTTGGAAGGTTAAGTGTTAATGCGGTAGAGAAACCGACAAATAGGCGACTAAAGTAGAGTTACAAATTTAGAGCATGTAGAGTCGAATTAGAAATTTGTGTAGAGTGTACTAAATGGGGGTAAAAAATAAAACAAACAAGTAAACTTCCATATAATCATACAAATGTTACAAATACAAGCGGTTTAGGTCCAATGCGACCCGTAACAGACATACAAAGCTATCTACTTACTGGCAACACTACATCTTATGTTTAATACAGGGTTGCCATCTACAAACATTTTATAAATTTTATCATAACTGAGAAAATGTATAATAAAAGCTACAAAAAACAGCTGAAAATTACAAAAAGAAGTTTATAAAAAAAACTACTGGTTACTTAAAAAAAAACAATATAATTAGGATTAAAGAAAAAAAAACATAATAAAAAATGAGACATGTACAAAAATTTATAAAACTTAAAAGTGAAATTAATTTTTTAAAACATTTTGATCTACACAGCCAAATTATACATATATATTAATCATTGGTATTGTAAAAAAAATCACAAAAAATTATAAAGCAACAAATAATATAATAAATTTAGAGCAAACATTATTTTTAACACCATTTTATTATGATCGGTCGTACGTTTATGTGTAACGGACTTTGATAACGATTGTGACATTCAAGATGGCGGAATAATTTGGAACTTTGTACCAAGGTCCAATAATATAATAAAAAAACTAAAGAAACCCGCTTTCATACAGGACATGGTGTCAATAGATTTTTTTCTTATTTAAACTACTTTTAAATAATTTTTATTTCTATTTTAGGAAGCGTGTTTTTTTTTAGTTCTCTCCCTCTCTCTGCCCCGGCCAGGTTACATTTATCATTTACGGTTTTAAAAACATTATTCTCTTAAAACTAACCTTGAATTGCATAACACAAAACCTTGTTTTGCATAGTCGGTTAAGATACAATCTTCAGAACTTGTTAAATAATAATAGTATAACACAACTCACTGTAAAAGCACAACAAAAATAATATAATATATATATATATATATATATATAATTTCCTTATAATAGTTATAAACTTTCCTATTTTTGGAAATACTACTAATAAACGTTAGATTCTAATATTGATTCATCACATATAGTATTATTCTATGATTTAAATCATCATACAATACACTGAATCAACAAGTGGACGACTACTACTACTGGCGTATTTTCACTGAATCGAGACGGGAAAAAGTTACATGCTATAGGAAATAATAATAATAATTAGTTACATTATTAAAACTTTAAAAGCATTTTAATAAATATTACAATTTTTACTTAAAAATAGTTAACTCTCTTTGATAGCTTCTTATCTTTTACAAAAGAATAATTACATTTTTGTCAACTATATTATTTTATCAAAACATATATGTATATATATATAATGAGATTCGTTTGTCTTGATGTATATCATATAAAAAAATTGATTTTTGTATTTTTTTTATCCTCCTTATCCGTAATAGTTAACTCATTTCACCTAAAATATATTTTTAAGTACAAGAAGAAATTTAAACTGAGACAAAATTCACATTAATATAATAAAAGTTAGGATATTTTCTTATAGTTTCGCGATATATAGCAAGGAATAATCTCCAGTACATACTTGTGCGTACATTTTCACAATAAGTACATATTAATATAATCCTATAGCGGATAATACATGAACACGTTACTTCAATGGTATTTCAGATAATTTATTATAACAGACAGACAGACATACATGTAGAATAATCCAACACCACCAAAATATAAATAATTAAATATTTTTTTTATATAATTACATATTATTGTATGGAGTGAGGATGATGGATAGAAAAATGTGGCCGCCGTTGGAAACATGTAAACACACATTTTACACATTCTGCAATATTTTCTCTAAGAGTACAATATATAACTATTATTATTACGTAATAATAATATTTTTTTTTCTTTCAAACATGTACTATGACAAACATTTATTTGAGGATCAATCAATCAATCATGCAACTAGTCAGTCAGTCAATCAATCAAGCAGACAGTAACTCAGTCAGTCAAACAATCAAGCAGACAGTCACTCAGTCAGTCAATCAATCAAGCAGCTAATCACTCAGTTAATCAATCAATCAAGCAGCTAGTCACTCAGTCAGTCATTCAATCAAGCAGCTAATCACTCAGTCAGTCAATCAAGCAGCTAATCACTCAGTTAATCAATCAATCAATAGATCAGCCAGTGGTGGTGGATGGTTGGTTCGCAAGGTCTCCATGCGCCGCGAGGTCGAAGTCCGATCCCGAGAGTGACGCTATGTGCTTCCAGCCCGACTCCGCCTCCTCACCTGGGAGATTGAATATCACTTATTATAACTTGTATAGAATGCCGTTGATTTATAAATGTTAAAATTGTGTTTTTATTTATTTATTGCAAAAAAATGTGATTTTTAAGCTTTAATTCCAACGGTTTCAAGCTTCGGCTAAACACAAAGATAAAAACTAAAATATTTTTCTACTACAATAATAGTGTGTAGTGTCTTTGTGTACTTAAAAACTATTTTATTAATAACTGGTTTAAGAAAATTAAAATGAATGATACAGATAAAAAAAAAACGCATCATATTTAGTATAGAGATTCATTACATATTAATTAGATAAGAAGATATAATGATAATAGATATAGATGGTAGATTAGATTACACCGTAACCTTTACATTGACGTGCATCTTATTTTGTAATCATTATAGTCTGTTATCATATGCATGCGACATGTTATTTGTGACAAACTCACTCATATCCTCCCCTCCTCTCCTCTCTCCCCTCTCTTTCCAGAGATCGCAAAACTTTTTTTAATTCATACCTGCGCAAAGACTGCACTGCGTTGTGTGATACACTGACCGAAAACTGTTAGGCTTTTTTTATATTTTAATTTTATCTATATTTTGGTAATTTTCAAGTATTTTATAAAATTTCTTACCTTTTCAAAACACTTTATTTAATATAGCAATAATTTATATTTTATATAAATTCGGGATTAATTAAAACACTCAAAATTAATTTTCTTTTTTTGATAACTAATGAAATGATTCCAAATGTAGTATCAGTGTATGAAGACACACAATACAGTCTCGGGGATGTCTTGTTCAGTGGTTCTCAACAATTGTTCAAAAATTATAGTATCAATTTAATCTAATTTGCAAATATATATATTTTTTGGCATTATTAATTTTTACATATACATATTTAATTATATTAATTGATATATTTTTATATAAAAGGTGCTTAATATTTCTTGATAAATGACTGTATAGATATGAAGTCATAGTAAATAGAATGAGATTCCACGGAGCAGGGCGCTGTTAGTGAGACAAGCGTGAGCCGGCGCGTACCGTTACCGAGTGCACTGGGGGGGGCGTGCTGCACCTGCTGTCCTGCTCTGTTCGGGCGGGGTGGGGCGGGACGGCCCGTGCTCGTCCATGATGATGCAGTTGATGACGTAGGCCTCCCGCCGGATGCGGTCCCGCAGCTCGCCCGGCATGTCCGGGATCGCCCACCGCACTATTATCATCACCAGCGCCACCACGTTCTGATAACACATATAATAATTAATATAAATTCGAACCATTTTAGAACATTTATAAATAAAAAATATAAAGCAATAAATAGCGTTATATTCTCACCTCAAACACGACGACGAAGGCCAGCCTGGCGCCCATCACGTGCCAGTACCAGTTCGTGTGAGCGTAGTCGTCACCCTCCTTGTAGTACCAGTACCCGGGGTAGCTGAACGAAAACATACAGGTAAATATTTGCATCGAGATACTTGATAGTGAACTGTATGCTCATAGACACAAGGTTCATATCGACCTGCACATCTGCTCCGTGTAGTTGGAGTTCCGGGGCGGGCTCTCCAACACGGACACGTTGAAGTCCGTGAGCGTGTGGTTCACGTACTGCTCCATGGAGCCATGCGTGAACTGATACACCAGCCGGGGGATGAACTCCGACGTGAACGCTATTATGAAGCCCTGAGAATGAGGTGCAGCATCATATTAACATATCATATACACATATACCACATTGTGAGGTATAAGGTGCACCAACGTTGGTGATGATGCTGAGCTTCCCGATGGAGTCCAGTATGCGGAACCAGACCCCGATGTCGGTGACCCTCTGCGGAACGGGGCGCCTGTAGCACGAGAGGAACTTCCGCGCGTCCAGACGCATCTCCAGCACGTTGTTGAGGAGGGCGAACAGCGGCGCCAGAGGGAATGCCGCCACGAAGATCGTCACGAACCCGTACTGCAGCACTGCCATACAAATATTTGTATTAAATATATATTTAACCATCGGGACGAGACCATAACCTCCTTATATTGACATGTTATGTATAATGCAATTAAATATAATTTTCAACTGAAAGATCCTTATTCTGAGAGACTATTTTATATAAAATAATCTTCTTATACCAATATATTGCTATCAAAAGTCTAATAATTATTCAATATAATTCAACTCACCCATTTCCAAATACTCCGGAAACAATCCCATGTTGCCGAAATCAACTAATTTGAAATCCTTCACCCACTGCAATGGACTCTTTATTCTGAAACACAATTTCCATATTATAATTTAATTTCAAAAATCCGAAACAATTCCAACTTTATAATTAAATTCCAAAAAAACAACAATTTCCATATTATAATAAAATTTTAAAAAATCCTAGACAATTTCTATATTATAAATAAATTTCAAAAATCCTAAACCATTTCCATATTATAATTAAATTACAAAAAATCCTAAACAATTTCCATATTATAATGAAATGTCAAAAAATGCTAAAAAATTTTTGATGGAGCATAAATAACCTCTTCTTCCTTCCAATGGTGCGTATAACGCCCCACCACTTCAGTAGATACGGCATGAGCATCTCCACGATGGTGTTGATGAACTGCTTCCCTATCATGATGATGGCGAGCTGGATGGACAGCTCCAGGAGACAGCCGCCCGGGGAACACTGGGGGAAGGGTTTTTCATTTATTTTATTTAGCTATACAGTATTTTATGCATGTGTCAATAATAGACTATTATTATAGTAATCATACAATACAATTAATATTCTTAATATTGTTTGTTCATTGGAAATAAAAGTGCTTTGATTTTTAAAAAACTTTCAAAGAGCTTCTAAGCTATGGTTTATATTTAGAGAAGGGAGGACAAATAGAAATAGGGAAAAACATCCTAGTTGAATGGATAAAAGAATCACTAAGAAATGAAAGGAGATATCGAGAAGAGAGAAGAAGAGAGAGCAGAGCGACAATAATGACCTCTTCCTGTCTGTGTCCGAAGAGTCTAACATAGTCCCCGGGACGCCCAACGAACTTGCCCTTGAAGAACGCTATGTAGAATATCGATGCGTAGTAGTTAACGAACTGCAGCAGATAGATCTTCAGCGTCAACGAGTCGTCGAACTCGGTTTGAGTGCGAAGCAGTTCCTTTTCCGTCAACCATTCAGCCAAGTATTGATACACCTGCAAGTGTTTAACAAATATTTATTGTAACCATATTTAACTATGAGATATTCAAAAATGTTTCGCAGTAATACAGGCAAACTATTGTTTGTTAACAATTTTTAAAATCATTAATTAATTAAATCATTCATGCATTCATTTGTTCGTTCGTCCGTTCGTTCGTTCATTCATTCATACAATCGTTTAGACATTCATAGAATCAAAAGCAATCGAATTTCAATTTTATTTGAACACAAGATTGTTAACACTTTCGAGCCCGCCTAATTTTCTACGTTTCTAATTCTGAGTACTGAAGCTGATAGGCACAAACTAATATTGTCAAGGGGAGGAAAAAAAGTATAAAATTTCCAGGAATAAAATTTTAAATCACGTGAATTCACGTCAGCAGTCATGAATGTGTTAGTATAAATAAAACAAGCTAAACTTAAATCATGTGACTTACATAATTGAAGATGCAGATGAAACACAGATTAATGCAGGCGGCGGTGGCCGTGGTGAACATGATGGGGCTGTAGGCGATGAGGCCGTTGTCCTGGCGGCGCAGGATGTTGGCTCCCAGCAGCGACATGCGGTACAGCACCACGCCCAGCACCGTCGCCACCGCCACCAGCACCAGCGACGCCACCACGCTGAACGACATCAGCGTCGCCGGCACCCGCATGCGCCAGAACGGCACCTCCGGCTCCTCTATACCCGTCACCACGTTCATCTGCACAGCACTCATTAATGAGATCAGTCTCGTCGGATGGATGGACTGTGCGACATTCCCCGTACCCTCTTATTCTTGACGTGCGTCAGTCTGGCCATGTACTGCGGCCTGGGGTGCTCCTCGTACACGTCGAAGCCCGTGAGGTCCCAGCGGTGCGTCATCTCAGCCGAGTAGCGCTTCCACAGCTCCAGGAAACACGCGCCTGGAACAGCCATTGCAGAGTTTATTGACAGCTCTATGAAGATGTCATGATTACTTCAATTTGGAATAAGTACAATATGAAAAATACATAAGGTGAAAATATTATAACTTGTCATTAATCAATTATAGCTTGGTATGCAGAGCGAGGGCGACAGACGACAAAGAGGTCACAGATTCGAGTCCTCGACGAATTCTATTCATAGTAATTACAATTTATATATTGATAAAGTCATTAACCCCAGAAGCTCATGAAGATAGCGAAGAACACGGTGGTGGGGTTGTCGAAGAGGTAGGTGATCCGCGACTGCAGGCACGTGGCGCGCAGGTCCCAGTACTCGCAGAAGTAGTCGCACTGCGGGCACATCCGGATGCTGGAGTTGTAGTTACACACGTCCTCGCTGTAAACAGGGTGATGTTTTTTTTATGACAAAAATATATATATATATATATTATTTATCTTCACACCATATCCCTTGCGGGGTAGCCAGAGACGACGGAGCGCCAAACGCTACGGTCCCTGCATATCTCTCTCGCCTCGGCCTCAGACATCAACCTCTTCATACATGCCCTCCGGGAGGTCCTCGTGCTATATTTTTTATTAAAATTGACATCAAAGGTAAAGGTTCTAAAATACCTGGGTACATTTGAGAAGACAGTAGCGGCGGAGTATATGACGCAGATGAGACCGACCAGCGCGGCGGGGATCAGCATGTGAGTGTAGAAACCCAACCACGCGAAGTACAGACCTGGACCATACAATGTCAATTAAGGCATTACCGATCAACATATTATAAGATATATATATATTTTATTATTAGTACCGATTTTAACTCCAAAGTAATCTTTCACGTAATCCAGGGGCTGGTACTTGATACACTTCGACACGCTCGCCCATTCCGTGTACAGGAGGTGTCGCATCGAACCCGGAGTTTTGAGATCACCCTTTGAATAAACAACGTTACTTGGTTGAAATCTTTAAAACACCCGTGAGTAAACTCACACGCACGCACGCACGCACGCACGCACGCACGCACACACACACACACACACGCAGACGCACACACGCACACGAGCACGCGCACGTACACACACTCATACACACACACACACTCATACACACACACTCATACACACACACTCACACACACTCACATCGTGCAAAGGGTAGGCCGCGCTGTACGTGTTCTCGTTGATGAGTCTGGTGACTCCGACGGCGAAGCAATCGTCCGAATTCGAGAACCTCTTCCAGTCCAGTATGAACTGCACTATGCGGGAGCGGATGGAGGGGGTCCAGAAACACTGGGACGTCGTGTCGAACCTGAGGTGAATTGAAGAAAATTTAGATCAAAGATGGACTTTCTTTCTGGAACTAAAAAAAACTAATTTCGCAATGTATTTTATGACAAAGCAATTTAAATATTTTCATTTAAAAACAGGGACAATGACATACGGACAACGAGAGAAACAAAAATACAACGAGGTACAATAATAATCAAAATTTAACTCACAGATATTCCTTATCCTTTGAATATATAGCGGTAAGTCTGTGTCTGCGTTCGGGAAACTTTACAGGATCAACGCGTATTTTGGACATAAAGTTGTCCCAGCAGCTGTCTATCCTGTCTATGATACTGGTCGTCTTGTTGTGGACGTTCTTTAGGGCTGAAATCTAGAAAAATCACCTCAAAGATTAGTAAATAAGAGCTACTTTCGTTTGACTGAGTTGAAGTATGAATTTCGATATATGAATATATATATACTGTTAGAAGAATCTACATACATTTTTATAATATCAAAAAATATATATATATTAAATAAAATTGTTAAAAGTTATTCCCTGTATATAGAATATAGAAAAATACATTTCAAGCAAGATTTTATTGATTCAAAAAGATACCCTAAATTAAAAAAAAATACATTCCATTAAATTAATATTTTTCTCAACTTACATGATTTGATTCGATTACTAGATCAAGTACTTCGCAATTAACATTATATATATATATATATATAAATGTTTTTAATATTAAAAATTATATATTTAAGCAGTACATAAACTAACATTCCAGAACCTAGATCATCGCCATTGAATCATCAATAATTTAGTAAATATATTTGACACATTAATTGAAGATTAAATAATTGAGCGAAACGAGCGGAGCGAGCAGAGCGCTCTGTATGAGACTTTTTGCATCCCATGTCCGGGGTTGGTATAAAAACGGCTTCACCGATCTTTTTTTTTTCAAAAAAGTGGAAAAAAACTCATATCGTTGAGGAATAATCACCAAAAAATTATAGTCCCATAGACTTCAATGTAAAAAAAAAATTCGCTATATGATATTTGATTATTCTATATTTTGCCTGTCGGTTTCAGCTTTGAACACTGAATTGAAAATGGGTTACTCGCTTCGCTTGATTCGCTAAACTCTAATCCGGTTCCAGTCACTCGTTTATTAATAATTATGACGATCATCTAAATTGTCTTATCACATATAAACACTGAAAGCATTCATTCATGACATGAATCTAGCATTATACGAATAATCAGTCTCTCTAGTCTAGTCTCATTTCAAACTAATGATGCTATAGTTACAATCAAAATAAAATTACTCAATCTATAATCATGCAAAGTAATTAGTTAAAATAAACTACGATTACAAGTTACTATTCAAATAAACTTAATATAATGAATTTCAATATAACGATTTTTTATATTTAATACAAAATATGTCCTAAAATTACGAATTAATTTATCAAAAAGCTTTTTATAAATATTTTCAATCATCCCAAAATATGTATAGAAAGTATTATTAATGTTAACTTATAACCTTTACATAAACTTATTAGTTATTCTCGAAAGATTTGGAATTGTTTTGAGACAGACATATGTATTAACTACGTAGAAAACAAAAGGTTTTTTATTAGTGGCTATCGTTTGTTATAACAGATTAAGTAGATTAGTAACTACGTTAAACTAATATTAATAAAACTTCTTTTATACCTTAACCTCTGTGCAACAAACCTCACTATAACAAATTGTTTGATATAACGAATATTTTTCAATTCCCTCCAGAATCGTTATATCGAGGTTGCACTATTTGTAATGAATTATTACTTGAAATTTCCGCCACCATTTTAAAAAACACGATAAAACCGATCTGACAAGCTTTTATTTTAAGGTTACAATGATCTTTGTGAAGCAAATGAGACAAAAATTTCTTAAAATCACTAGTCTGTCGAAAATAATATACAATACTGTCAAAAAAATTATTTGCTGCAACAACAAATAAAGCTCTCTGATTAGTCGATAACGCCTCTGGCTATTTGATGACGCGTCTGATTGGTTGCTGACGCCTCCAATTGATTAATGGCGTAATCGACAGCCAATCACCACACTTGGCGGTAATGTCAAATTATTTTGACTTTAATATTTCCAGAAACCGGCAGTCAGTATGAAAGTTAATTCTAATGTTAGTTTTAGCGAACCAAGCCACATATCAGCCCACAGCCAAGCTGATTAGACAAACCAAGCCACCGTAGCTCTATGCTGCATACCTTAGACAAATACATGGCAGCATTCAGTATCGTATTCGTCTTTCCACCCTTCTGTATCTTACTGCAGTCCTATAACATACATACTCTATACTCCGCGAGAGTTCGTCATAAATATTTTGATGATTTTACTAAGATTTACTATTTCCATACCAATCTCAATTAACAAAATCAAAGTCAAAAATTTCATTTAAATTAAGTTTTATATAAAACGTTTACTCATTGTCAAAGCTACACCAACAAGTTATTTGTGACAGACCCGAGAATAGCTGGAGAAAGAAACTAAGTCTCTCTTATGTTCCCTTTTCAGATAATATCTATTATGTTTAAATATATCAGTATATTATAAAAAATATAACATAATTGCATGTTTTATCCACCCCAGAGTATAGACAGCCATTACGAAATCAATGCAATTGCTACATTGTTGAATTATTCCATTACACACATACATTACACATATATAACAGCCATGTGTTTGTTTAAATTATAAATAACAATGTTATAATATTTAATATTATATTTTTATTAAGAAAATTAAATAAAAAATATATACTTACTTGTATAAAAAACAATGTGCTATTAGAAAAATATAAATAAATAAATAAATATAGGTGTTGCCAATCTACATAACTGAACACCGCATTGCGAAAAACACCAACTTTTCGTCTATTTCATTAAAAAAAGATTTAAAAAAATTACAACAAAACTACATTTAATACAAACTAATACTAAAATAACAAATTTACAAGTGTACCGATAGTTTACGTAACAGGAAAGACAGACACACAGAAAAAATTACTTACTAGATGTAAGTATAATGTATTCAAAATTAACTAATCTCTTCTAAATCTTCTAATTGAAACATACATACATACATACATACATACATAATACATGATACATACATACCTTCATAGGCATCCTCAGTTTGAGAACTTCACCATAATTTCTTAGGACCGATAAGGGGGCGTGTATCTAAAACGAGATATACAAAACATGTCAAAAATAACTCGTAATAACTCTTAATAACTCGCAATAACTCACGATAACTCGTAATAACTCATAATAACTCGTAATAACTCACGATAACTCGTAATAATTCGTACAAAACCCGTAATAACTCGTAGTAACTCCCGATAATAAGAATAAAAATATACAAAGGTCACCTTAACAAAATGCAACCCGAAGAGTTCCTCCGGCGCCTCCACTTCCAACTGGAGGCCGTCCTTCTCGAGATTCTCTTCGAATATCCTTCTCCGTTCGTAAGCTTCAGGTGTGATAGCCTCCTCCTTGTGACCCTCCCACACCAGCACGAAGTCCACCGACCGGACGCCGTCCTTGAACGTCAGGGAGGGGTTGTTCAAGATACCCCCCATTACTATCCTGGATTTAAAAAAAACATCTCAAATTATGATATAATCATCAAATCAGGAATTACGATAAAAAATCTAATAAAAGTGGAAACTAAAATCAAAAACTAGACTAAATATTATTATTATCTATTATTTTCATATGAACACACAACTTTAATATAAAATATTGATAATTGAATAATAAAAATGGATTTATGTAATATATATATAAATTACTTGTCACGTTGTTTGTCCGCGATGGACTCCTAAACTACTTAACCGATTTTAATAAAATTATCACACTTAAAATAAAGGATAGTTTTCATCTCAATTCATAGTCGTAATATTATATTATTGCAAATTATTTGTTTATTATTCTAATTGCAGATGTACTCTTACCTTTACCTACCCCTTAAATATAATAGTTTACTACAATGTTATATAATAAAAACCATAGTCACAGCAACGCGTGGCCGGGTCTGCTAGTAATATATATATATATATATATTACAATTTTACACATTTATAACAATGAAATAAGAACACAATAGCATACAGAAGCATTCAAATTTTATATATAATAAATATACTATGTTATCTTTAATACATTTATAATTAATCAACCAAAACCATGCTATATAACATGTATCTACAATAATTAGCAGCTAGTACGTTATTACGTCATACCCCCTCATACAAATACTGCATATATACATATATATAAAATTAATTGTCCGTTTGTAATTCCAAATTAACAGCTTTGCACATGACGCGTTTGAATGTATATATGGTAGTTACATAAAAACAATTTTTCTTTTACCGTCTGTCTGTTTGTTCCGGCTAACCTCTGTAACGGGTGGACCGATTTTAACAAGACTTTCACTTGCGGATAGTTGATGTTATAAATAGAACATTTTAAAAATATAAACGCACGAAGTCGAGAGCAAAGCTAGTTAATGATTAAATAAAATTATAAATCAATTTATATAAATCTTGTAAAATCATAGGTATAATTGACTACTGAACCGATTTGAATGAAAATTGGCATTTGGATTGGATTTGGCAATTGAATCCGCGCTCTTACAGATCAATGTCAATCTAGAAGTACTCTTATAAGCAACATCACTTAAAAAACTACTAAATAATAATATATATATTATATTATTTAACACTAAACCTACCAAGTACCGGTCAAATTGACCGTTCTTAAACTTTTGTAAAACTTACACATTTTTAAACGTTATAATATCGTTATCAAACAACATGACAATTCTTAGAATATGCATATAATATTTTCTACACTCTTTACTTTTAGTTATTTCCATTATTACCTGCGTTATATAATGAAATAACTTTTAATTACCGATCAATTTGACGGCGTGCGGTAGGAACAGGTATACAAGAATTGTCGGTAGGTTTAGTGTTAAAAGGGGAGGGAGCTCAGCTCAATTCCCGCAGCTCACGACGGCGGATCCTACGAGTAGTTTTATTGGGAGATTATTTTTAATTCAGACATATTTTTCTCACGAGTCCACAGATATACTATTTATATACTCGGGTTAACCAAGGCCAGGAATAAATATGTTATTAATATAATTGCCTTCACATTTTATTGTTATTTATAAGATTAGAGATTAAATTTAAACGCGGTATCACTACATAGATCAAGATTACAAAATGGGATTGTATTTTAATACAATCCCATTTATAACATATATATGTGAAAGAAGCTTTAAAACCATTATTTTGATGAGATTTTATGTATAATTTCGTAGTACCTCATAAACAATTAATATTATTAAATAAGATCGCTGACATACATCAGAATACTGCTGATACTTTTACGACTACTGCTACTTTTACGGCTACTACTAATATATATATATATATATATATATATATATATATATATATATATATATATATATATCTAATCCGCTGAATCAGCACACTATTGCAGCTTAATATACCCACAAAATTGGAAAGAGGTGATAATAGTGCAAAGACCTTGTCTGGAAGCCTTACTTACGAGCAATGGTTGGCTGTTGGCTTGCCATTATTGTTGGTCACATCCCTGGGAGAGGACTGGTCGCCGCACGTCTCCTCCTCCGCCCTCGTGGACGCCTCGCTATCAATATCCCTGAAATATTAGTTATAGACACTCGAATGGCACATCGACTCGTTATATTATACCTATTTCATCAAAAATTAATAGTTACAAGTATCCATAGACTTTCTTGTCGGTTTTTCTGTTTATCTTTTGTATGGAACCGTGAAATTAATTTGAATTTCAAAGTGTATTGAATAGACATAATTCAAAATATTTGTTATTGAGCGAAGCGAGCGTAGCGACCGGAGCGTTCTACTGGAGACTTTTTCACAATCTTTGTCACGAATAGCCTCTTAAACTACTTGACGGAAAATTATGAAATTTTGCAATCAAAAAGACACGCAAAAAAAACAAAAAAATGTAGTTAAAAAAAAAATGTTATGTCAAAAAACTGATATCCCATTGAAGTCAATGGGAAACGATGAATCATTACACTGGGCTCGATTCGCTCAATATGCAAACGACACCCGATATTCCACGAGCGCAGCGAGTCCAAATTGAAGGTCTGTTGGCGCCCCTAGTATAAAATTACTTCAAAAATGTTTAAGTTAAATTATTACTGAAGTTAAATACAGATTTACGTAATACGAGTATACCAAGGATTATAATGTTAGTCGATCTTGACAATGATGATGGGAGGAAAAAACTAAACTCATTATACCCATATTCTTACATGGTTAAATGACGGTTCTTGTAACAGATACTCGTTAATTTATTTGTCATAGAAAATACATTTTAATAGCAAAAGTTAGTAACACATACTTATTTACTAGAATTATAAAATAATTCTCTATATAAATACATTTACTAAGCTCATTTTGATAATAATACTTATACATAGAAGGCAACCAAGTAGGTATTCATCGTTTATCAAAATAAGTATATAATATCGCAAATTCATGACGGATGTGTTACTTACTAATAATGAACGTTAGGATAATAACCTTTGATACTAAATCATGTCTGTTTGTGTGTGTGTCTGTGTGCGCAAAACTGTGTGTGTGTGTGTTTGTGTATTTGTGTGCGTGGGCGCATGTGCATTTGGACGTCTAGACGTGCGTATATGCGTGTATACGCCTGTGAATTTGTGTGTGTGTGTGTGTGTGTATTTGTGTGCGTGTGCACATGTGTGTGCGTGTGTGTGTTTATTGCACACTACTCTTATCGATTCAGTGTCGTTATGTCCAATATGTTTTAACGTTTCATTAATTTAGTTGACACGTCGTGTTTGAAACCTTATACATACAAAGACGAATATATTTACTATCGAATATTTACGACTTTTAATTTAATTATAACTAATGAAGGGAATTAATTAACATGGCTGCTTTTATTAGTGTATCCCACGGGAACATGTGAAATGAAATACGATAGGTATTTATCTATAAAAAAAAGTAATTAAAAAATATAACATTAATATAATTAATTAAACCAGAATATATTTTTAATAACAAATAATATTACTTAATCAAATAAAACCTTAAACACATTGTAATATTTTAAAGCCCGTGTCACACTATTAAGACATATATATATATATATGTAATTACTTTGTATATAAGTATCATTTTTCTGTTTTATTCATAAGTGTATAGTAGTTAATAGTAGGTTTTCCTGTAGTGTATTTACCGGTGACTACAGTGCATTTATATACAATTTTAGATAACTCAAACCATTTATTAGTCATAGTTTAATTAATACAGATATCTCTATAGTACAATACATCTTTTATTTTTTTATATACATTTGGCCAGAAAAAAAAAATCTGTGTGTTTATTCATTATTAAATTATCATATTTATGTGTAAAAAAAATACTCTGATTATTATTTAATATTTCTAGACACTCTCTTGTATATATTTATTTATTTTTCGTAAAATAAATCTATAACATCTTAAAAGGAGCATTAAATACGACATTGCCAAACTAAAAGTACATTAAAATTATGAAATAAGTTTTCTTATATTACCCAATCTATGTATATCTTTATTTAAAATTATTCTTAAGAAAAAAAAACTAATTGATTAAGTATGGAAAATCTTTAAATTAATTTTAGTAATGTAAGGTAAAAAATGTTTTGACATAAAATTTGTAAGACGCCATTTGTAAAACACAGTTCAATGACCCTAACGTTAGTGTGAACGACGAAACTCATTGTCTTTTTAAGTTAGAGAATGTTATTTATTAGAGATAAGTTTCTTAACAACCATTTGACACAATACAAAGAATGCAATTTGACATTGATTTTGGCGCGACGTCAATTATCCGCCATGTTTGAGTTATAGTTTTTTTTTAGGTTTGGAAATCCGAAGTTACAAAACCATAGAGACATGAAGAACTAACTTATATTTATTTGATACTATTGACTTAAAAATATTTGAGAATAGTCTATCCTTCTTTAAGGTTAAGGATTATTAAAAATATTATAAAATATACAATTTGTAAGGAAATTTCACTCACATTTTTTTATATTCGACGCGTGCGCATATACTTTATAAAAATTTGAACTAAAAATAGTAACAATTTTAACAGTTAGCCCATATCACCTAATTAGTTCGTGCGACCTGACCGATTACAGCTCATTATATATTTGTTATAAAATCACAACACAAACATACAGACACAGACATGCAAACAACACAGGACACAAAGACAAATGACATCACACATTCCCATCATACAATACATAAAACAATACTCAAGCTCGACTGGTGACTTTCTTTGGATATTTAGAAATATATTCATATTATTTATTAAATATAATATTAGTAATAGGGTTTCTCTTATCTTGGTATAGTAATATTTATTAAAAAAAATACCCGGCTGAGTTTGTTGTGTAGTTCTTCTCAGACCAGAGCGTTTTTGGAACCCTGGGAGCTTTAAGCTGGTACGAGGAGGGCGTATTTCGATATGATATCAAAATAGGCCCTCCTGACACTTCCATTTGATACAAGTGGAAAATATGGACTAGAAATGATATATAATGCAGGGTTGCCAAATAGTTTAATAAATAAATAATTAAATTAAATAATTAAATTTATTAATTAATTATTTATTAAATTATTTATTTGTTACTACAGATGATTTACAATCCAGGGTCATCAATGTCAATCGGTTCTAAACTCACCGGTCAGTGTTCATGTCGTGTGATAGATTGTCCTGGTACGTGCTGAGCACCGACATGGCGTGCAGGTCGCCCATCCTCTCCTGCGCTGTCTTCTCCGTCTGACACAACACACACCATCAGCGATACTTGCTTAATGAACTAGCATTATTTAGGAGATATGCTTCATATATTATTTTAAAGTTTCAACTTCTAGCTACGAACGAAATGGGTGAAAAAATTCTGAGACATGTTGATGACTGTTATATAGTTATATATTGTAAAACACATTATGAACGACAAGATAACTTATGTAGACAGTTTATTTTACAATCTATCTAGCTCTAATTTACCTAGCCTACTAAGATCGTATAGTGAAGACTGTTAGTGAGCTAGCATTTCTATCTATCGCGGTATAGACAATAACACGCCCGCTTATTTACTATTCTAAATAATGCGACATATCGCAACGCGAAAATGGACCTTATAACTTTTGAGGACCCTTGAAAGAGGATTTAGGTTTTTGTCAAGATTGTGACGCTAATTAGATTATTAAGGTAGTACGCTTAAAATTGGGTAATTGAGCAAAGCGAGCCAAGCCTACAGAGACTTTTTCACATTCTTTGTCACGAATTTGCTCCAAAGCTACTTGATGGAAAATTATGAAACTTAGCAATGAAAAAGACACACATTAGATGATGGTTTAAAAAAAAAAATAATATGTCATGTCGTTGAGGAATAATCGTCAAAAAACTGATATCCCATTGAAGTCAGTGGGATAAACAAATTCACGCAAAAAATGTGCTTTACAAAAGCGCGTAAAGAATTTTTTAATCGATTTGTACTGTTACCCCTGCAATATGCAAACGGCACCCGAGATTTCGCGAGCGCAGCGAGTTGAAATTGTGGGTCTGTTGGCGACCCTAATTTAATACACTACACTTAACCAGTCAACCGTTACAAACATTACATAGCTATCTGTACTTTGTAAGACAATCTGCACACATCTTGACAACGGTTTACATAATTCTACATACACTGTATTAATCTCAAACATACAAACGTCAGAACAAACAACAAAACCGAACGTAAAATACTTTAAAAGCCCAGCTGGTCCTTCGGGTCCTCATCATCCTATTCCGACCAGCATCGTATAACACATAACTTATCACATCCAAGATACTCCTTGCAATCATCACACAGCTCGCTCGCTCGGTCGCTCGCTCGCTCGCATTGACAAACACTAACATTCTGTATAAAAAACTAACAAACTATCGACCGACCTTGGTTCGTTTCACAGTCTCAATGTGATTCATCTGTTTGATTAGTATCCACAGAGCGTTAAGCGTTCATACTGTCTTTAATTTCTCGTATATTGATAACGGAGTCCTATTTAAAGATTTATCAGTCACAGAATATCACAGAATTCCATAGTGAATATTATAATTTACTTTTTTAATACAGATTATAAATAAATTTATAAAATATACAATCTAAGTTGATATAAGTTGATTATTCTATAATTATTTTAATAAATTCTACATGAAAAACAACTTGTACCAACAATAGTATTATAAAAACTAAAATGCCTACAACTATAACCTTTTTATCAAGTGACATATATAAATGGGGTGGCACCTATCTTTATTAGTACAATACTTTTAGGAATTGGCATTTAGACATATTTTTAATTATCATTTAGTGATTATGTCATAACGGTGGCTGAGGTGTGTGGTGTGAAATTTAATTTATTTCAATGTGTTTTATACTTATAAGGGTTGACTCACATGGAGCTTCAAAAAAGGGAAGGGGTTAATAAAATCACGAAATACAATTACAAGTAGGACGTGTTATTGTACTCTACTTTTTTTTTATACCATCTAGGTTAATGATTGACTACATTCCACCTGATGGAAAGTGAAAATGTAGTCTTAGATGGTAAGGCGCATTAACCTAGTAACGTATTTAATCTTCTCTTGAAGACATCCACATTGTATTTGGACGGAAAAACCGACGCAGGCAAGCTGTTCCAGTCCTTCGCTGTACGAATTAAAAAAGACAAAGCGTAGAGCTTCGTTCGGACAGGGGGAATGTCTCCAACGTAAGGATGGATATCTGCCGTACGTCGGGATGTCGTGTGATGGAAGGGGGACGGAGGAAATCATTCGTGTACGTACAACGCACACTCAACAAAATGTATACTATAGAATACTGAGAGGCTAGCAATTCTACGCCTGTGTTCAAGGCTTTGGAGGTTGGCTTCAACCAATCCAGGGTCGCCTATAAACCTCTTTGATCGCCTCTCAATTGAGAGAGACTTTGCAGCACCAGCGAATATGTTACAACAGTACTCCACACACGACCGGATCTGTACTTTGTATAATACAAGTAGCTGTCCCGGTGTAAAGTACTGACTGACCTTCGCAAGAACGGCAAGCTTTCCTGTAGCCTTGCTCTTGGTCTTGCTCTGGAATCAATACTCCGACAAAAGTTGAGGTTCGAGGAAATCTCTAAGCCTAACAATTGAAGTCGGTCATTGTATTCCAAAGATTCACTCTGAAAAGCCAAAGTGAATGGCATCTTTTTGGCGGAGAACAGACATCTGCGTTTTGGTGGCGTTGAATTTGACAAAATTGTCGTCTGCATACTCATAGATACCGGGCTTCAGGAGATCGTTAATGTGCAGCAGAAAAAGAGTTGCAGAAAAAACGGACCCCTGAGGCACTCCGGCATTTATTGTCAAGGGTTCCGAGGAACACCCGTCGAAAACTACTCGGAGAGATCTCTGCTTCAGAAAGTCCGTTACCTAGCCGATCAGACCAAAAGATATAAAGTACGCGGAAAGCTTGCTTATAAGGCTCGCATGCCAGACCCTATCCAATGCCTTCGAGATGTCCAGAGAGACAGCGACAACTTCTCCGTTCTTCTTGATGGCCTCGCATAAAATGTGCGTAGCATACACTAAAAGGTCCCCAGTGGACCTATTTCGGCGAAACCCGTACTGAGGAGGTCGTTACCTTCAGGGTACGCTAGAAAGCGCGTATTCAATACACGCTCCATAATCTTGCAGAGTGTGGAGGTGATTGAAATCGGTCTATAATTGGCTGTATCGGCATGGTTGCATTTTTTGGGCACTGGTTGAACGTTGGCAAGCTTCCAGGATTTCGGCACTATTCCAGTTTTGAAAGAGAGGTGATACAGACGTATCAATACAGGAGACATACAAACATACTTCAACTATTATTTTTATGCCAGTTAGAAAGAAACCGCAACTTAATGAATCAAATTTAAATCAGATTATATCTATATGTTAATATTACCATAAAAATTATAAGATTTACTTTTTTTATACAAGAATTCAAAATATACACATAAATACCCCTCCGCACCAACCTAAAAAGGGATAAAGGGAGGTGATTACAATCTCATTAAATATTACCGGTACAGAGAAAAGTTAAAGTTGCAAAGAACAGCACAATTTTAATGGATGATGTTTCAAGTTTAATGTATACTTTTTTGTATTTATGAAATAATATTTATTTAGCAAAAAACATTGTTTACCTTTTTTATAACCTTTCTCGTATCAATTCTATATATATATATATATATATTTTTTTTTTAATTATCTACCTACTTCCTCATAAAAAACCCTTATATAAAAAAAAGATCATCAAAAGGGGAGAGACAAAATTAATTCACTTTGTAAATAAATATATAATAACAACAAAACATATAACTCATTATAATTTAATTCAAATATTAAAACTTATTAAATTTAATTTATTACTGGCTTTTTAAGTCCAGTTTTGCTGAACCGTTGATTCTTTAATGTGGTTGACTTCAAAAGATTTCTGTTCAATAATAACTAACCTTGAAATAATCTCAGTTAAACTATCAGATAAGTTAATGCGCTTTTAATAAGTAAATATACCGAGCAGAAAATACTTTATTTTTGCTCATAGTTATCACTAAACCTACCAAGTACCGGTCAAATTGACTGTTCTTAAACTTTTGAAAAACTTACACATTTTTAAAAGTTATAATATTGCTATCAAACTACATAACAATTCTTAGAATATGCATATAATATTTTCTTCACTCTTTACTTTTAGTTATTTCCATTATTACCTGCGTTATATAATAAAATAACTTTTAATTACCGGTCAATTTGACGGCGTGCGGTAGGAACAGGTACACAAGAATTGTCGGTAGGTTTAGTGTTAAAGAATGATGAATGAATATTAATATGTGATATGAAGGTGATAACATTACAATTAATATATCGTATCATTAGCTAAGTACAAATATTTTAATGGCATTTGAATTTTATTGGTAAATATTATACATCATTGTATTTTGATATATACTGTAATCCCCCCTATAATACAGTAGATTTTTCCGCGTTATAGGAAAACGCGTTGTAGGAATATTCTTGTATAACGCGCTCATATGACCGTATAACGGGTTATGTACAAATAATTCACGTTTAACTTTTCTCATTAAAGGCGGTTCAAATGAAATATTAATTTAATTAAATTTTTACTTAATATTATTTAATTTTATAACAACACAATGTGCAAAGATAAGTGAAATTAATTATAAACTATAAAATATTATTACAAATTTCATAGTATAGAAATATAGCATGTGCAATACCTGCATCATATGGGGAAAAACACGTGTTATACAAGGTACTGAAATCGCGTTATATGATAACACGTTATAAGAGTACCGTGTTATATGGGGGATTATTGTATATCCTTTATAGTACATGACAAAATAATAAGTTATAAAAAAAACATGCTAACGGCCAGTGTTCTCAGATAATGACAGTCAAGTAAATGTGATTTCTTCCACACAATGATCAGAATGGATGAAATAAAATAAACACTCTATATGGCATTAATTTATAGTAATAAATTTATTTATCTAACAGTAACTTCACCCATAGAGATGAAGCTTCTTAGCATTCCATGGATTCACCGTGCGGGTGCCGGGCCCATCGCGTTGCAAGAAAAGGAACGCAAACAATGCCTGGTACTTGCGACCCAGGTGTAGGTTTAAGGGGCCCCTTTAGTATGCACATACACCCTCACCTTCAATGTTTACGCTCCTCTCCTTACCTAACCAAATATCGTAAGAACCTACTAAAGCTGCCTTTGATATACGTTTCAGAAATGAACTGATGATCATTCTAGAAAGGCATTACATTAATATACATAACGTATGTATTTTTTTAATAACAAAGAATACTATGTATTTTGTGATTTAAATATAACAATTTTTTTCTTCTTTTTTTTTTTGTTTCTCTGATGTTAGCCTTACTGGCCATGACAGCGTCACCGGTGGAAATGATATGACTAATGGCTATAGACTGCTGAACAATTAGTAATTGAGGAAGGACAAACCACAGATCAATTTTAAAAGTTTTATCTCAAAATTAGTTATACATTTTTACCTTGAAATTATTGATCTCTTTAAATATGAATAATTAGCTTGAGAACATTAAAACTGGTGTTGTTTCATTAAATCATTGCTGTTCATTAAAGTGAATTGAAATGATATGCATTTGTATTTAGTACCAATTGATTTCATACATAGTCGGCGTAATAAAATCATTTGAGTTGTGTAGTATACTTTTATGAACTTTGGACGATGTACATTAATGTTTAATTGATAATTATAATTAGCAAATGTTGTTAAATTTATAAATTATTGTGAGAATTTTATTTATATATTATATATTATCTGTGTTCTCCAGAATGGCTAATAAGGATAATATATGTTTTATTTTTCACTTACTTCGTGAAAATCTCCATCTTCATCGCTGAATAGCTGTTGGAAGGCGAGGTCATTCCGCTGAGCGTCTGACAGAAAGGACTCCGTCTCTCCTGCGTCTGATGTTTTGTGATGTAGCTTCACGCTACCAGTAAAAATCGGAGTTGTTATCTTCGGAGTGAACACATTCTCTTCAGCACTTTCAAGCAACGGCTTCGGGATATCTTCTTCAAGGGAAGGGTCCCCGTCAGACATCACAGATCACAAAACAATAGCAAATAGATACTTTTTGCTCAACGAGATTAGAATATTTTTTTATTTTCACCGATCATAATATCCTTTGATGATTAGTCACTAAGCAACGGAAGTAATTGAAAAACTATAGTACATTGCCAGTTAATTCTACCTTATAGAAGGAACTCAAGCGAAATGTGCAGAGTGTAAGCTATAAAACCATAACCGATGTAATATTTCTATAAAAGACAAAATCAGTCTTAAATCTTATATGAGAAAATAGTTGACTAGAGAGACGATCGAGCAATCTTAAATAAAATGAAATTTAGACGAATTCTAGATTAAAGATGTTGTCACTTAGAGATTCAATCACTGTCATATGTCAAAATGCAAATGTCAAATATCCAATTTCGAGAAAATGCAGAAATCACGAAATTAAAAACTAGTTATAATACTTTGTGGATAGTAGTAACAATGCATATAAGAGATCAGGATATAGACACATATAATTCTACGGACATATGAAATATAGATATCTTAAAAAAGAAATAAAGTTGGATTGTCTCTTTCCTTCACCACGGCATTTTTTATTGTATTTCATCACTTATATCATGATTTTAATGGGTCATTAAGATTATTATTACTTTTTTATGTTCTTATTATATAATCTCGATCTATCGCAAGATTATAAAATAATTCATTTACTTTGTGAATTAGTATAAAAAGCGAAGTGAGTTAAAGTTTAAAGTTACTTTTAAGTAAGTACTCGTAGCAAAAAAGTTTTAAATGTATAATTTAGGTCTATTTTACAATTATTCAACGTTTTTAAAGTTATCCCCTCAGATGATTTGTATTATAAGAATAGATTTTCGTAATTAAATACGCTACGCTATGATTGTAGTTCTTAATCTTGAGATAGTTCCACACTATCAGGCCAGGAAAAGTTCGGCAATCATAAATCTTTTGGAGTAGTGATATTGTAGTAAAGATCAATGTTAAAAGTACGAATATACTTTGAAATATACAAAATATATCATAATAATGATATATAGTTAATATATCATACAGAAATATGTATATATATATATATATATATTTATATAGTGTAAAAATACATTATATCATGCATAAAGCATTGAAAGCATAGCAATAAGAAAATAAGGACTCATAAAGTGCTGACAAAGCAACGTATAAAAACTATCTATATAACGAAAAAATATAAAGATAAAAATATTGTATAATAATAAATTGTTTCTTAGAAGAACGCTTTATTAGCCGATAGATACATAGTCACAAGTTATAATAATTGATAGACAAATAATAGAACGAAAATTCGTGTTCAATAGTTTCAGATTCAATCACTTCTACTACTTCTTAACATTATGTTGTCCTTAACAAGTAATTTTTTTTTACAATATAAAAGTATTTATCTTATATATTTCTTGGGTAATAGAAATTTAAAAATAAGACTGCCAGGAAAAGATCATCTTGAACGTAACTATCTGCTATGAAAAAATAAAAATCCCATAGAAATAACAGAAACCAACCAGTGCTATTTCTGCGGTAAGAACGACTAGTTGTAACCAAATAGATAACCAACATATTTTTAAAAGTGGGGTTGTGCGTAACTGAAATCAAAATTGATCTTATTTCTAAATATATTTGTATTTGTATATTTCTAACGAAGTCCGTTATGAGAAATAAACTTAACAGTAATGTTTTTAATATTATTATATATTTTTTATTTATAGTGGCAACTAGCAACTCTTAACCTGCCACGCTGCTATTGTAATGTCAAGATTTGATAGCAAAACTGTCAAAAATTCTAACTGCTTGCGTCGCTGGCGTGATTGTATTAGGTTGCCGGCGAAAAATATAAATTTATTTTTACATTTATATTTATTGTACTTTAATGTATGTGTTCTAAATACATATTTTCTTAATTAAGAAATATACAGGATGACTGTGGATGTACAAAGTAAGGCGAAGATGCCTCATCTCTCGTCGGATAAACAACTTACCTTTATAAAACTAGCTGTTTTATCAATGGCAGCGATTTTATGTAAGCATAGTATAGAAATTTATCTTAATATTATTTTATTATAATGCAAATGTTCCTTAAACCATCCAAAACACGTTTGTTTTTGTCACTAGTGTTTGTCTTACGTGGTCTTTATATGTGATAACGATTGTCGGCAAACATGCTGATACTTTCATTTTAATAAAAAACCGGCAAAAAAACTCCATGTTCATTATAAGTAGTTATATTATTATGTACTTACAGCATTTGGGACACGATTATTCTCAGTTTTACGTTTCGAAAGCGTAATCCATGAGTTCGACCCTTATTTTAATTATAGAACCACACGCTTCCTCACAGAGGAAGGCTTCTATAAATTCCACAATTGGTTTGATGATAGAGCATGGTACCCTCTTGGTCGTATCATTGGTGGTAAGTGTCATTTTATCTTAAACATATTCATATTATATATTTATTGTTATTAAACTTTACATTCCTATATTTTTGAACTTATTATGATCCTAAAAATTAGTTTTTCAGTTGTGAAATAGTGTTTTTATTAGATTTTTTCCTATAATATCATTACATAGCAGTTATTTAATGAGAAAAAAATGTAATAAATTATATTTTAAGGTACAATTTATCCCGGGCTGATGGTTACTTCTGCCACTTTGTACAATATCATGCAGTTCCTAAATATCACTATAGACATAAGGAATGTTTGTGTGTTTTTGGCTCCATTTTTCTCCTCTCTCACCACTATTGTCACTTACCTGCTGACTAAGGAACTAAAGGTAAACATAACAATAAAAAATTTAAGAGTAAATAAATGAAAATAAATTATGTTTTTTTAAAATAATGTAGGTAAGTAAAGATTTCTTTTATCAGTCAGATATCCTTCTCTATTCAAAATAACTTTAGTATTCACTAATATACAATCCTTAAAATATAAAAATTACACATTACTAGCCAAAAAATTAGAAATTAACGTTACAGAGAGGGACAATAGAAGCTATTGCCCCATCTGAAGCACAATGCACCTGATCAATTATTTTTCATATTTGTCATAAGAATTACTGTATTCAAATCTAACAATCAAGTATGAGCATCTTAATATTATGTATATAGATTTTCTTTTGCTATAAAATATAATACATTATACAGGATGAAGGAGCAGGATTAGTAGCAGCTGCAATGATAGCTATTGTCCCCGGCTACATTAGTCGTTCAGTGGCCGGGAGTTACGATAATGAAGGCATAGCCATCTTCTGCATGCTTCTTACATACTACTTCTGGATCAAGGCTGTTAATACTGGCACTATTCTGTGGGCCACTATGACGGCACTGGCTTACTTTTACATGGTAAGTAAGAATAGTTAATAAATTATTCTGATTTAGAATATATATCTAAATCGTAAATTCAATTTTATTCAATGTTGATTGATGTAATGAAAAGAAAATACGTATTTCAATAATCTTATAGATGGCTTTTTCTGCTCAAGTTTAAAGTTTGCAGTAGTTCCATTAAAATCAATAAAGTAAAAAGGAAAAAAACATATGATTTTTTGTTTCACTACAATATTTGATTGAGCCTATATGTAAATATACATTGTGTTATATATATGTATATACAACACGGTACACTCAATCATAGATCACTAAGATGAAAGTTTCACCCAAATTAATTTTTATAACTTATTTGTTTTTGCACTTTCATACATTAATTTATTGATTTTACCATATAAACCAAACATGCAAAAAAAGTCTCTATAATGCTCTTTAATATCCAGGTATCGTCATGGGGTGGATACGTGTTCCTGATCAACCTGATCCCGCTGCATGTGCTAGCACTGATGCTGCTGGGTCGCTTTTCTTCCCGGGTGTATGTGGCGTACAGCACGCTGTACTGCGTGGGCACTGTGCTGTCAATGCAGATAAGCTTTGTTGGCTTCCAGCCCGTCCAGAGCTCGGAACATATGCTTGTGAGTTTTTTTATGCTCTCATGTAATAAATAAATTAAAAAAATATATATATTTTCTTCCTGTCCCTTCCTGATTCCTGTTTACTGAATAAAATTAATATTAAATAATTTAATTTGACCTCAAATGTCTTTAACGCAAATCAGTATAACAATTCTTATAAATTTATTTTATTGAATAATAAAATAAAAAATGCATTAAAAATAATATGTATAACAAACGTTAAAAATGCGTGACTGGAACTTTAAGCAGAATGTTATGGTTTGAACCATTTCAAAATTGAATTTGATTACATTTTGATAAAATAACTTTGATTTTATTTTGAATTTTTTTATATGTGTATCCCAAATGGTTAATTTTAAGATATAAATTAATAAAGAAATGACCAACATTATAAAATACAATTTATTTATTTATTTATTTAGCTTCACGCCATATTCCTTGCGGGGTAGCCAGAGACGACGGAGCGCCAAACGCTACGGTCTCTGCATACCTCTCTCGCCTCGGCCACAGACATCAACTTCTTCATACATGCCCTCCGGGGGGTCCTCATGCTTTTTACGTGACCTTCCTCCAGTATCGTAGCTACTGTGTTTTCGAAGGTCACTCGAGGCCTCCCCCTGTCTCTCTTACCGCTCACTTTTCCCATATAAATCTTTTTTACCATTCCTTCATCACTCATTCGTTCAACGTGCCCAAACCACCTGGGCACGTTCTTCTTCATTCTCACCGTGACATCTTCGCTAGTACCTGCCATTCTGTGGATCTCTTCATTGCGGAATACAAATACAAATATAAAATACAAATTATTATATAATATAAACATCATATATTCCAGGCGTTAGGAACCTTTGGCCTGTGTCAGCTGTATGCGTTCACCCAGTACCTACGCGAGCGCCTCTCGCCCGCCAACTTCGAACTACTCTTCAAGGCACTCCTCACCACGCTCCTGACTACCCTGGGAACTGCTTTAGTGATACTGTCCGTCACTGGTAATATACTTAACATATTAATGTTCCACTGAAGTAGTATCTGGGATTATAGATAACTTATTTTACAGGCAAAATTTCACCTTGGACCGGGAGATTCTATTCACTCCTGGACCCATCGTATGCCAAGAATCATATCCCTATTATTGGTATGTATATTTATTATAATGTTCTTAAAAATTAATTTAGTATTGAAATGTTTTCATGATACAAATTGATTTCCAGCCTCCGTCTCCGAGCATCAACCTACATCCTGGTCGTCATTTTACTTCGATCTCCAAGTCCTCGTGTTCCTGTTCCCAGCTGGGCTGTACTTCTGCTTCACCAAGCTCACAGACGCCAACATCTTCATTATACTCTATGGAGTGCTTAGTATTTATTTTGCGGTGCGTTTCAATTATGATCAAGACTGTTAAAATCAATAAATTTATTTAGTTATTATAATGATGACACAAGAAGCCAGTAGTGCGTCGAGGTGGTAGAGAACACCTCCTGCTTCCGTGCAATGACTTTTACACTTTGATCGCTGAACTCCACCCTCTTCCCGACCCTCACAAAACTTCCAGAATATTCTTCTGACAAATTGATCTCATTCCAGGGCGTGATGGTGAGATTGATGCTGGTGCTAGCACCGGTGATGTGCATAGTGTCCGGAGTGGCCACTTCCAGCCTTCTAAGTCTGCACGTTAAAGACATTGAGCCGAAAGTTGAAAAGCACGATAAGAAGAAGAAGCACGAGAACAACCTCGTGTTTAGGTCCGAGGTCAGTCTTGGATAGATACTCCTGGATAAATATTTAATAGCACTGAAGTGGTAGTATTAATTAACTGCCTAACTCCACAGGTGGGTGCGCTGTTCGTGCTGGTGCTGGGCGGGCTGCTCGTGTCGTACGTGTTCCACTGCACATGGGTGACGTCGGAGGCCTACTCCTCTCCTTCCATCGTGCTGTCTGCGCGCGCTCACGACGGCGCCAGGATCATATTCGACGACTTCCGGGAGGCCTACACTTGGCTCAAGATGAATACGGCCGAGGTACAGCACTATTAGTAGTTCATAATCTGGGTTATAATGTATTTTATAATTGTATAAAATATTTTTTCTTCTTACTAAGTAAATGTGCCGTTAAGTTCTAAATAATTTAAGGCGAATCATTTTAATATTTTGTTTTTATTAACAATTAAATCCTACATTCAGGATGCGAAAGTGATGTCATGGTGGGACTACGGGTACCAGATAACGGCGATGGCGAATCGGACGGTCATAGTGGACAACAACACGTGGAACAACACGCACATCTCCCGCGTCGGGCAGGCCATGGCCTCCAGCGAGGAGCACGCCTACGAAATCATGAGGGAGCTGGACGTGGACTACGTGCTCGTTATATTCGGAGGCCTCGTTGGGTACTCGTCCGACGGTAAGTTACAAACTGAAATATTTTTATTATAATATTGCATAAAGTATTATAAACCAGAATAATTGAACGTTATGATGTGTATCGGCACAGACATCAACAAGTTCCTGTGGATGGTGCGCATCGGCGGCAGCACGGATCGCGGCGCGCACATCAAGGAGGCGGACTACTACACGGGTGCGGGCGAATTCCGCGTCGACGCTCACGGAGCGCCCGCCCTCCTCAACTGCCTCATGTACAAGATGAGCTACTACAAGTTCGGGCTCGTGTACACGGAGGGGGGCCGCCCGCCCGGGTACGACCGCGTGCGGGGCGCAGAGATCGGCAACAAGGATTTCAACCTCGACGTGCTGGAGGAGGCCTACACCACGGAGCACTGGCTGGTGCGCGTCTACAGAGTCAAGCCACTGCCCAACCGCGGCCTCTGAGCCGCACCGTCCGTCTGAGACCCCCCCCCCCCTCGACCATCAAGTAATGTAACCTTCGTCGACGCGGATGAGCTCATGGGGATGAACAAACCAAACACCATCAGCGCACGGGAGATGTGGGCGCATCAACATCGAGTTGACGAGGCGGCGAGAGCTGAACCATCGTCGCCGAGGGGTGGAGCCGCAGACACGCTCACCGACCTAACAGTGTATTGATGTAGGTGTAATTGTACATTTTGGGTACACTTGCGAGCAGTTTTAGTATTCGGCATCAAACTAACAAATACAGAATAATGTCTCGGGTGCATAATGATAAATAAATAAGTCATAGTTATTAAAATCTGTTTTGCAAACCGCTATATCACATCTACAGGTATAATTAAGTAATAATAAGTGAGCGTAATGGCTGTATGGTATGGAGTACATTGCTCATGTACATAATTTGTTTCCATGACAATTTCACTTTCATTTCTAAAATATAACAAGTGCTCACTGACTTATAAAGACAATAATATGTTTTTTTAGCCCATTTATAAACAAGTAAGAATTGTGTTAAATCATTTGGAATTACTTCTCAAAAATGTTAAATAATTCAATAACTATTAGTCTTGGCTGCTCTACGGTCAATGTTTGCCGATGACTGTCTCAAAGCTATTATTATAACCATACTATTCCATGTTTCATTTTTATTTTTCTTAACTACCCTCAAATGAGACAAAATCTTTGTTTCCGCTAGTAAGGCAGTTTTTTCACTAAAGGTTTATTTTATTTGTTAGTCGCACAAAATTATAATTTTATGTATAATATTTTTTTATTTAGAATAATCATTGTCGATTTATAAAATATAAGAACACCATTATAATTAGAATGAATGTTATATTATGTAAATGAAATGAGGAGTTGTAAAAATTCATTTTTTATTTGAATAAAAATTATAACAAAACCATTTAACTGTACATTTCTTATAATATTACAAGTACATTTAATATTACGCTATTTTACTTTACTTTAAGCTTATATACCTTAATGTAAAAACGGAACCGTGGTTAATAACAACTGCTTAACACTAAACCTACCAACAATTCTCGTGTACCTGTTCCTACTGCATGTGGTCAAATTGACTGGTAATTAAAAGTTATTTTATTATATAATGCAGGCAATAATGGAAATAACTAAAAGTAAAGAGTGAAGAATATATTATATGCATATTCTAAGAATTGTCATGTAGTTTGATAACAATATTATAACAATTAAAAATGTGTAAGTTTTACAAAAGTTTAAGAATGGTCAATTTGACCGGTACTGGTAGGTTTAATGTTAATATATAACTAGCACACAATACAATAAGTGTACTATATTTGATTAGTTAAAAGGTAAGATCAATAAAAATACTCTATCCTTCAACACCGTCATCCTCTCCCTGGTCGCTGCAATCTTCGGGATGGAAGGTGTCATCATTATTGCGGTTGTGCTTATTGGGACGGAACCTCTTTGGTTTGTTCTTTGTTTGTTGGTCTGGTTTTCGGGGACCGAGCTATAATTTATAATTAGAATTAGTTGCTACATAAATATTTGTCCTTGATTAAATATTTTTTACTTACCTGTTGCACAAGTTTATATGTTCCAATGCCATCAATAAAAGCTTCCTTGAAAGCCTTACTTAAAGGTTTCTTCTTAAATATTGCACACTGTTGTCTCAATACATCTGATACTCCTTCCGGCAGATCTATTATGAATTAATGACTAACATATTATTTATAGTTTCTTTATCAACAGTAAGGACAAAGGATTATATATTCTTGTACTTTCAGGAAGTGATGCAATTTTATTTGAAAACTCACCTATCTCCTTGAAGCAGTAAGTCTTGGGTCGTATATCATACACTCGGTAGCTCAATATGAGAGTAACACTGATCTGTTCATCTTCCTCATCAACATGACTTTGTGCATAAAATGAAATCTCTATATGTGAGCCGTCTATTATTTTAAATAGCTCTGCTTCTATATTTAAGAGTTTCTATAAGACAAACATAATAAAAAATTTGTATCCGCCGTCGTGCACTGCGGGAGTTGAGCTGAGCCCCCTCCCCTTTTATATAAAATATAATATTATTATTTTTTTATTTAGTAGTTTTGGTGATGTTGCTTATAAGCGTATTTCTAAGTGGACGATCGGCAAACGCGCGGAGATTCTGATAACATTAGGTCTATGGGAAAAACAGTTTTTTGATCATCATTTCTGAACGGAATGAGATATTTTAATTCTGTTTTTTTTTTAAAACATTCCCATTTTCAAGCTCTACAGCTCAGCCAATTTTCATTCAAATCAGTTCAGTAGTTTTTATGATGTTGCTTCTAAAAGAAGTTTCCCAAACGGTTAAGAGCTTTGATTACGCTAGGCTCAATAAAAACAACATTGCTAAATATTTTTTGGTATTATTTACCTTCAAGGATTCAAATTGTCCTTGTCTATCATAATAAGCAACAAGAGCCCTCCTCACTGCCCCAAGACACTCTGGCATCATCACATTATCAAAGTCCTCCATAACTGCTTTCAAATTAAATCCAACTGGCAATGATGATTTGGTAATTTCATTTCCTTCTGTAGAAAATTAAAGAGGTTTTTTTTATAATTTTTTCTTAAGATATGAAAAGGAATTTACTTTAGTAATTAAGTTAGAAAATTTTATTTGCTTTATTAAATATTTAATTTATGTTATTTCTGCTAGCAAGATATTTTTACTAACCAGATGTCATTTCAATTCTCAATCCGTGTTTTATAATCACATCAGAGTTGTGTTGCAAGTGGTACACAACACAGCAATGATCGTCCAACACATAAGACTGCACCTCCACCCCCGTCAACATCCACATTAGTTCTAAACTCCGCTTCAGACTTTCAACAGAGTTGTTAATTACTATTTTCTGAGGATTTGTGATAAATGTAGTTAGAAAATTATAAATATACTTTTATCTTTAGTATAGATTACCAACCTGAGGTCTGACAAAAGGTTCTTCTCGTTTTTTAGATACGATCTCTTTCTTTCTATAGCTGTTTCTTTGTATTTGAAACCATTCATTATGTTTTTCTTGTAGTTGTCGTTCTAATTGCCGTATCTCTTCTTGCAACTCATCGCAATCGTCTGGCAGTTTTGTGACTACAAGTTGTTATAGTGTTTTTAATCAACAACGATGTTAATAGATATCATTAATAATGCGATTAACAATACAATATTAATAGTATTCTTAAGTCTTTAGGATGATATGATCTAAATACAAACACAACTGCAACGACTATAAATTATAAGCATAAGCAATATTTATATAATAATTATATAAATTTATTAATATTAATTATTAAATCACGATTAGCTCACCTCCTTTGCGGAACATTTTAGTGATTTTTAATTGCTTCTTGGTATTAGTCATTTTGCAGGATTATTTTAAAATAATACTTATATACTCAAAACACTTAAGGAAATATTTCTTTTTTTTAGTTTTAATGAAATGTAATGCTATATAAACAAACTTGTTTTAGTTCTTTTAAGAGACATCTGACATAACGGTTTTATTTGAAATTTGACATTTTGTTAAATATTCTTAAAGTACGTCAAAAGTAGAGACAGAGTATTAAAGTGGCCAGTGGTTAATTGACATATTGTTGTTAGTTTAGGAGGGACTGGAGGGTTTAGTAGTATTACTCAGATCTTCCAAATTAAAAGGCATTAAAAAAAAATACTCAAAATATTTTAATGAGAAAGAGAAACTGAATATAACTTTTGCTCATGAGTTAGAAAAATTTTAAAAAGATATATTAGAAATACTTAAGGAAACCAAGCAAATTGAAAATATGAATATCATTTTACAAAATATATGCTCTTTTAATGAACAACTGAAATATATGAAAAATACAACTAAACAGCTAATAAAAAAGAATCATTTGCTCAAGACACAGATTGGCACTGTATAAATTACTATCGAGGAAAACGAAGAAAAAAATATATATCTTCAGAAGGAAATCAAGAACTTTAAATATGACGACCGAGGATCCCGAGCATCGGAAATGCCATTCGTTTTTCTAAGTACGTGTAATGAAGTAAAAACCGAACTTCAGGTATTTCAGAACAAACATGCACAATTAGTACCTATGAAAAATGTTTATGAAGAATACCAAATGATACACCACATAAACGCTTATTGCAAAAAAAACAAAAAAAGTCATACGACTAGGTAAATAGGAAGCAAAAAAAACAGGCTCTACTAAAATCTGGTTTAATTCTCAAGAAAAGCTAAAATAATATTAAGAAATCAGGCTATAATGCCGAGTCTTCTCTGATACATTATCAAAAGCAGTTTTTAGCTACTTTAAAACAAGAATTACAACAACGACAAGAAAGTTATGAAACCAACTTATTAAATTCATCTGATACGTGGTCATTTACGATGGGCCTTTTAAGAAAATGGTTCTAATATTATTAAATTTGTTATGTACAATTCATTACTAGAAATAAAAACATGCTAAACCCATCACTGAGCTCCATAAAATAGGTATTTCTTTTAGGGTTAATTGTATACGCTTTTACAATAGACTCCCCAGTAGTCTTAAATTTGTCTGTAAATAAATTCAAATTATACATTTAAAATAATTTGATAAAAGAAGCAAGTGCTTTTAAAATGATCATGTTACTTCAGGCAGTTAGATATTTTTATTTATTTATTTATTTTATTTAAAAACTTTATTGTACAACAAAATTATACAAATGGCGGACTTAATGCTACAGCATTCTCTACCAGTCAACCGAAATATAAAATACAGAAAAACAAACAAGGGGTACAATAGAAAACAAACAAACGAATACACACAACTTATGTAAATAACAATCAATACATATATGGATACATATATATATATATATATATATATATATATATATATATATATATATATATATATATATATATATATATATATATATATATATATATATATATATATATATATATATATATATATATATATACTTGCACTACATATAAATATATATTTATTTGAATACGTATAAACATATTAAATATATAAAAAGATACATACATATACATGCATACATTCATAGGGCGATAGTGAGATGATGATGTATATATATAATAATATAATAAGAATAATGTTATGCCAATATTGGTATAAATATCACTGCGCAATAATAATTATAAAAAAAGTTACAAGAATGGTTATGTTATTTTCTGGTGTAGATATCTACGGATACGCTTTTTAAATACAAGTTTATTCGGGGCACGTCGAAGCACATCAGGGAGGCCGTTCCAGAGTTTAATAGCGTGTACTGTGAAAGAGTTAGAAAGAAAGCCAGTATGGTGCGAAGGTACAAATAAGCTAAGATTAGAATCTGACCGAAGATGTAAAACGTGAGTTGACCTCAGTAGCTGAAATTTACATTTCAAGTATCGAGGAGAAGCTGGATCATTCAGGATAGAGAATAGCTGATATAAAGTTTTGGATCGTCTTCTTTCGCGGATAGGTAGCCATTTAAGATGAGAGCGGCACTGAGAGATGTGGTCAAATTTTCGGAGATTAAATATGAAACGAATGCAACTGTTAAGAAGACGGTCCAATTTATCTAAATTAGATTCTGAAATATTAGAGCAGCATACATCAGCGTAGTCAATGAGCGGAAGGATTAGGGTCTGCACTAACAGAGTTTGGTCCGAATGGGTAAAAAGTGTTTATGCCGATAAAAAGATCGTAGTGAAAAAGTTACTTTTCGGCATAATTCGACTATGTGGACGTTCCAACTAAGCGTGTTGTCAATATACAGACCCAGGTTCTTTACTGAAGGCGTGAAAGGTATTATAATATTGTTATACATAACTGGTGGCGTATTACAACTATCAACCTTAGAGAGCCCATGTTTGCTAACAATAACAATTGCCTGACATTTATTTGGATTTACTTTAATGCCAAATTTTGAACACCAATCGAGAATGTGCTGCAGGTCATTGTTAATGGCAGTGATAGCTGAATCAATGCATTCCAGCTTTGCATGAGAATATATTTGCAGATCGTCAGCATACAGATAGTAAGAGGAAGAAAAATTAATAGTGATGAAATTAATGAATAACGAAAACAGAAGTGGGGAGAGAATACCACCTTGCGGGACCCCAGCTGCCAAGTTGCACCAGTCAGATAAAGTATTGTCAATGCAAACAGCCTGCTGGCGTTCCCGAAGGTATGAAGAGAACCAATTTAGCTGTTTGGACGAAATGTTAAAGTGAGTTAAGAGTGCGATGAGTATATCATGGTCAACAGTGTTAAAGGCGTTCGAAAAATCAATTAACACTAACACAGTTAAACGGCCATGGTCCATCGCATCTCTGATATCTTCAGTGACTTTTAGTAATGCTGTGCACGTGCTGTGGCCAGGACGAAATCCAGACTGAAAATCGCTAAGAAGATTATTCTTCAAAACAAAATTAGACAGTTGTTTTTGGACAATTGCTTCAAGAACTTTTGATAGGTATGGGAGTATAGAAATAGGACGGAATTCATTACAAGTCGTGGGATTGGGAACTTTCGGTATTGGAAGGATTCTGGCTCTTCTCCAGATTTTAGGAAAAATACCGTAAGATAATGAAAAGTTAATGATATGAGTTAAGGAAGACAGAATTACATCCAGCAATGTCACAATCATAAATCGGCTAATATCGTCATCGCCAACAGCATTTGATTTAATTGACAGCATAGTTCTTTTAATTTCGTCCTCAGAAACTAAAGAAAAGGAAAATGAGTCAGTTTTAGAGTTTTGCAAGGAAGATATAAATGAAATAGTTTGAGATTTTACATTAATGTTAAACGTAGGGACTGTAGAAAAATGACGATTTAACTCGTTGGATGAGAAAGAAGAGAGAGCAGAGACTTTGGTAGACTGAGTAACACCTAATGTTCCAAAAAACTTCCATGTAACTGCTGCAGAAGAGCTTAATATTTTATTATGAATGAATTGCCGTTTGGCAGCTCTTACCAACTGATTGCAACGATTTCTGACAGCTTTGTAATGGCTCCAGTTAACTTGACTCCGATCAAGCTTAAATTTACGAAAAGCTTTGTTGCGTTTATTCATTGCTGATCGTATCTCTTCGTTAATCCAAGGCGATGGTGAGTGTTTCATTTTAACAGCTCTTACGGGCGAATGCTTGTCATAAAGACATAAAATATTCTTATTTAAATCAACGATCATGCTATCAATGTCTGTCATGCTATGAATGGCATCCCAGTCGACAAAAGAGGCATCAGTTAAGAGATGATCTATATTTAATTTTGAAAAACTCCGCAAGTGCCGCACCTTGTGTTTAAGTTTAGGAGACTTAAGGTTATAGGAGAGAAATAATAAATCATGATTAGAAAATTCAGGAGATGATAACTGACCGTGTGTTATAACTTTGTCACAACAAGAGGTAGCAATCAGATCGATCCAGGTGTCGGGAACCGTAAGATTAAGATGAGTAGCATTTAAAGGAAGGATATTTAAACTGTGTGAACTGAAAATAGATTTTAATTTTAGAGAAGAAGGAGAATCTGATAATAGGTTTGTGTTAAAGTCACCCATAACTATGAAAGTGAAAGTGATCAAACATTTTGTTTGAATTTCCACACCACCTATTAACAACAATTATTATCAAACAGGCGCGTTATATTTTTTTGCAGTTTTTTTAGAACGGTTTGGGCCTTTGCAAAATCCTTTCTTATTGCCTACCTATTCAATATGTCAGGAGTCTTGTGTCCAAATTTCAGCTTTCTAGGTATTACGGTTTGGACTGTAGAGCGATGAATGAGTACTGACTCACTGGAGTCAGTGAGTGTTTTTGTGTTTTATACATTAAGATATGTTCCTGAATGAAACGAGTTGTAGCTTAAAATATCTTCTTTTATTTTATTGTGCACTAATAATGTGAATGTTTGTTTGTCTGTCCATGCTAAACTAAGTGATATTTTGTACTATATATATAAATTTTTCTGTACGTATATATGTAATTCTTTTAAGAAATTCTTAATCATAACCATATAAAAAGTCAAGAAGCAAGGTTTATCATTTAAGAATAAAAGACGTTATATAATTTTGTAAATATTCTTTTTATATAAAAACGTTAAAAAATATATGTATTTCAAGTGTTACTTCTAATTGCAATCTATATCTATAAATCAGAGGCCAGTCAGCATCACATCTTCATTTGTCAGTCGACCTTCATTGAGACGGACTCGCAATCTAAAAAAAAAATAAACAATGAAAATAAAAATACTAGGATCCGTCGCCGACGCTGCGGGAGTTGAGCTGAGCACCTCCCCTTTTAAATAAAATATATTATTATATATATATTATGTGAAGTTGCTTATAAGCGTATTTCTAGATTCACATTCGGCAGCTCGCGGAGGTTCTGATAACGTTAAGTCTATGGAGAAACAGTTTTTTGATCGTAATTTCTGAACGGAGTGAGATATTTTAATTCTGTTTTTTTCAAAACATGCCATTCCCAAGCTCTACAGCTCTGGTAATTTTTATTCAAATCGGTTCAATAGTTTTTATGTGATGTTGCTTAAAAAAAAGTGTCCCAAACATTTCGCTTCGCTTCGCTTACGCTCAGCTCAACAACTGCATTATTCATATCATTTATAATTAAGTGTAATAGATTAATAAATTCCAAATTAAGGTTTTCCAGTTATCTTTATGTTGGAAATTCCTTAATAGCTATCTGTATTATAGAAGAATATCAGATCACTTTATAGTTTAAATATGAACTATTAAAATTTTCCATAACTATTACAAATTTAACCGACTTAAAAATTAAATAATTTTGCTTTGCTTCTAATTTTGTTTCTTTATTATTTATAAATAATTTTTACCTCTCCTCGCTGTGTTTGAGGGACCACAGCTCCGGCATGTGCTTAGGGGACATGGATTGTAGGAAGTGCTCCCTCCACATCTCCTCCAGCCGCAGCAGGCTCTCGTGCTCCATGTAGTAGTTCACAACCTTGGAGCCGTGAGACTCGTAGTCCGTGTTCTCATATCTTCAATAAATAATCAATTAATTACATCATTTTGTAATATAACAATTAATTTTATTGTGCCGACAGACATTTATAATTTTATAAAATTCCATTAATTTTATTTTTTAATTAATACTGGTAACAATACAGTGAAGTAACATTTAGAATTAAAAAAATAAAAAAATGTTTATGCCACAGATTATAAACACATTAATTCTGTTCTCTTTACACTAGTTCAACTTTTATCTGTACAATTGTTACATTGAAACTAACACCATATATAAATATCAGTGCATACTTAATGTTAACGTTGGCGGCTTCCTGTAGCATCTCCTCCGTGATGACGTCGTCCTGTAAGTAGTGTCCCAGCACCACCTGCTCCAGCTCCCTCCGCCTGTGCTCCGGCAGCGTGTGCTTCGCGCTCTCATTCAGCAGGGCCCGAGCGGCGGAGCGGAGTTTTCTGAAATTATCAATATTAACAAACACACGTCGATTTTTTGGGATGCGAATAAAATTCCAAAAAATTGTCATTCCATATTTTTAGCAAAATTAAAATAAAACATGTTCGTTTTTATATCTTATTACGAACCTTATTTTTTTTATTACGTTTATGTAAGTACACATGCCACGGAAACACACATATTGAAATGATGATATGTGCACTATACATATAAACAAACATACAAACACACACACACACTTACACATACCCACAGGCACACTCCCACAGGACACTTAAACATAGACACAAACACAAAAACACAGGAAACACAAGTACAGACACACACACACACGCACATACAGTACGCACGCGCACTCACACATACACACACACACATACACACGTACCAAAACACAGACACACACAAACAAACACACTCACACATGCACACGCACAGACACATACTTGCCGGACGCGTCCTCCGAGTAGCGCGGCTCGTGCTGCGCGAGGGGAGCTCCGCACTGCTCCGCGAGACGGGCCCGCACGCGCTGGTCCAGGATATTGCTGCGCTGGTGACACGAGGAGCACAGCAGCACCACGTCGTGAGAGGAATGTTCTTTCATAATATCTGCGGTATACAACCGAAATATACATTACTTTAATCATTACTCATACATATATATATTTAACTAGGGGCGCCAACAAACCCTCAATTTCTCTCGCTACGCTCGCGAAATCTCGGGTGCCGTTTGCATATTGAGCGAAGCGAGCCCAGTGTATTGACTCATCGTTTCCCATTGACTTCAATGGGATATCAGTTTTTTGACAGGATATTAAAAAAATATATATATATTTTTTTGAGGACATTTTTCAAATTTTTTTTTAAAACCTTCACCTAATGTGTGTCTTTTTGATTGCAAAGTTTCATAATTTTCCGTTAAGTAGTTTTCGAGCCAATTCGTGACAAAGAATGTAAAAAGTCTCCAGTAAAACGCTTCGCTCACTTCGTTCGCTTCGTTCAATAATAATGACAGTATTGTATCATAAATTAACCTGGAAAGAATTTCCTGTACTCCCTCGGCACCACGTTCTTTCGTATGTAAGAGTTATCAACACCGCAGACCACGCACTTGTTCTCCTTGATCAGCGTGTAGTACCGACCCACCTCACCCACAGACCGGCCCGCCGGCTCGAAGAGCAGCCGAACTGTGAGGGGCTCCTCTTTCACCAGGCTCGCTAACTTGTTATCCAAGTACCTGAAGGGCAAATCACTATTAATTAACACTAAACCTACCACCGGTCAAATTGACCGTTCTTTAACTTTTGCAAAACTTACACATTTTTAAAAGTTATAATATCGTTATCAAACTACATGACAATTCTTAGAATATGCATATAATATTTTCTACACTCTTTACTTTTAGTTATTTCCATTATTACCTGCGTTATATAGTAACTTTTAATTAGCGGTCAATTTGACGGCGTGCGGTAGGAATAGGTATACAAGAATTGTCGGTAGGTTTAGTGTTAAAGAAACTAATTATAGTTTGAAAATAGAGTTATATATAGATTTATGAACAAACCAATGTGCTTTACGAGTATCGCAGGTGCAGAGCAACTCTCCGTCCGGGGCCTCGAGGAAACAGTTGTGGTACAACGGTCTCGCACGAGTTGAATGCGGATACTTTTTCTTTGCTATTGGGTCTTTAATCTTTTTACTTCTAAAAAAAATATACATATTTAATATTTAAGAATAAATTATTGAGCGAAGCGAGCAGTGCTCTACTGGAGACATTTTCACATTCTTTGTCACGAATAGGCTTCAAAACTACTTGACGGAAAATTATGAAATTTTGCAATCAAAAAGACACAAATTAGGTGATGGTTTTAAATAAAAAAAAAATTTGAAAAATGTCATGTCGTTGAGGAATAATCGTCAAAAAACTGATATCGACAGTGTTATGAATCATAACACTGGGCTCGCTTCGCTCAATATGCAAACATCGCCCGAGATTTCGACTCGCTACGCTCGCGAAATCTCGGGTCTGTTGGCGCCTAGTATTTTTAATAGCAAAGTGAGAACACGCAAATGTTTCAGTAACACCACGAATAATTTCTAAATTTGACATAACAACTTACTCCTTATCAGTCTTCTTAATATTCTTAGTTTTAAAACACACATCAGCATATTGTAGACAGAGACCATTCAAAGTTTTCCAATGATCCTTATCATTCCTCTTCCACAGCCAGTGCAATGTGTGTCTATGGTATGAGTTTATAAGATTAACAAATATCTTAATTGCAACATGAGCATCTGCTGCTGCATAATGAATTTGCCGTTCTGATAATTGATCGGCAGCCCAATTACTGCAACGGATCTAGAAAATATATTTATTTATATAGCAACACTTATTATGTATAAATTATTTATTTTTTTATATAGCAACATTTCTTATGTATAAATTATTAAAATTGTATTCATGTTTAGTTGAAAATGTATTAAAATTAGGTAGAAAACAGTAACTTGAGCTTCTAAAATCTAATTACTTAAAGTAATACTCACTCGCCAAGTCTTATCAAGGACTATCCCCAGAAATGATTTAGCCAGTATCGCCAATCCTCCGGCGGTGTAACCGCACAGTTCCACTATGTGCCTGATGTCCAAAGTGGATTTGATATGTACTAAATAATCTTGAACTAAATACTTTGCATCGTCAACTGGTGCTACACCTACTTTATAAATATTTTCATCCTCTAAGAGATCCTTCAAATAATATCAATAGTTTAAATATTTTTAACCATATATTATTTTATAGACATGTTACCCGGGGTCTGTTGATGTATATATATATATATATAATATTATTTTAGTTTTTAATATTTCTCAGACCAGGACGCGTTTGGAACCCTCATAGCTTTAACATTAAATTGGAAAGTGCTTTTACAGAAGGGCTTTTTACGATAAATCTGGTATCGAAATAGGCCCTCCTGATACTTCCATTTTGACATACACAAGTGATCACTGATAATGATTCAAAGTGGAGAAAATATAAATAAATAATAAATAGTGTTATTCCATTTAGCAAAATAAATATATATTTTTATTCAATGTTATTCCACAGCAAAGTCGATATAATCATGATAAGAATAGTATTACTTACATTCAGTATAAGGAAAACCATATTAGCAAACATATTTATCCACTTATTTATAGATAAAATAAAACTTACTTTCAACGACTTGGGAATTCCTTGAATCTGGTTTAATCTAAACAATCCGCAGTAGCCATCATAAGTGGAGAGTTGGACGAGTGCCACTGGTTGTCGCTGTCCATTCTCTGTCACCCACTCACAATCAAAACCGACTGCTTGGTGGAAAGAGATCCGTCTACAATTTTTTTTAATTCAACATTATTTATTCATATTATATATAAACTGTTTAGCATACTTTTTTATTACTACAAAACCTATAAAGATAATAGAACTATAAATAAAAATTTAACTCGGACTATCCATGTTGAAATTATGGTGAAATAATTTTAAAAATGTTCCTGAGGCAGCCCACTTATTTCAGTAAAATTAGTTAATTATGTGAGCATAAACCAAATTTAAGAACATAGATCAGGCAAATAAATAAGAAATTAGCAAAGCAAGAAGACAATATCTCAGGTTGCACAGGTTTGAGTCATGCCCGGGTTAAAGACGTTTTTTTTTTTTTTCAATAATATTAACATGGCTTAACATATACTGAAAGCACATTTAAAAACTAAGAAATATTTAATTGTGGAAAGTGTCTTTGCTAACAACATACCTTCGTAATTCCGCTACAACTTTATCGCACTCATCCTCCGTCGTTACTATTTTAATATCCAGGTATTTAAGGACATCGGCAGCTTTTCGTGATCCAAATTTATAATATTTTAAAACTAAATAAGATATACTAACAAAACCAACAGCTATTGCCGATGTGATACCGATTTTTAATTTTGACATATTTTAAATATTTTATTATATCCCGTATATCCGTACCGTAACGTATCAACTATATAGATAGATATTAAGATCTGTTCTTTAATTGATTATTAATTATAATTCACAAATTCACAAAACGGTAACTGTATATTATGATTTATGTATTGAACAATAACTATCTGCCATCTGGTATTTCGTTTCACTGTGAAATGACAGCTGATAAGTGACGACTTCAAATGACAAGTCCAAAAATCAAAATAGGACTTCAATTTTTTGATTTTTAACCATACACGTACTATGGACGTCACTATCATTTGCTTACAGTTCTTAGTCATCCTATCCTATCATGATACATATATATCGTTTTTATTTTTTTTTCATATTAGAGAAAATTACAAAAACAGTTTACACAATAAACATACTAATATTTTAAGCTGATAATTTACAATAAAATTCAAGAAAAAAATTTAATTATAGGAACAACACAAAATTAATATTAATTTTAAAGTTAACTTTGATCGCAAACTATGGCGGGTCTAGTAAGTATTCTCGAAGATAATAATGGCAATGACAAGTAAAGGTGAACAAAAACAAAAGAGCCAAACTACTAAAGCTGTATAATTAAATTTCTTTTTATAAATAAGGAAATAAAACCAATGATAATATTAACAGATTACAAAAACCTTAATTAATACTAACCATTATAAAATACGATAGACTGAAACCACGGAAGACGATTAACTTTAAAGGATAAAAAGCCCATATAGTTGAAATAACATTTCAACAAATTGGGCTTGTCTCTTATTGTGCTTTTGAGCTTAAAATGAAAACGACGAGTGACAGCATTTATTATTCTGTGCTAATGAGGACTGAAGTATGACACTGACAGTTGGTTGCCAAAATAAAAACGCACTGTTAATAATTTGTTGTAATTGAAACGTAAAGGTAAAGCTTTCTTTAACTTGTTAATTGACAATCGATATTATATTATTCAATGGGTAGGGACAGGAGTCCAGAACGTCGAAGATCTCGGTCTCGCGAGAGACGCGACAGGGATCGTCATGATGACCGAGATACTTATAAAGACAAACTAAAACGACGCGATAGATCCAGGAGCCCGAGAAAAGAGACTGAGAAGTCTAGAAGTCCTACGAAAAAAGAAGATGTGCGGTCCCGTAGCCCGAGGAGAGAGAGAGAGCGCTCGAGAAGTCCAATTCGCAAAGAACGCGCCCGGTCAAGAAGTCCAAGAAAACGTGATGGCAAAGAAAAAGACCGGCGTCAAGATGAAAGGGATAAAAATAGAAACAAGAGGGAGGAAGAAAAACAAGAAGAAGAAACAAAAATGGAAGAAGAACCAAAGCCTGTCAAACGTGAGCCATTATCTTTAGAAGAGCTACTTGCTAAAAAGAAAGCTGAAGAAGAAGCTCGTAGTAAACCAGTATTTTTAACAAAGGAACAAAGAGCTGCTCTGGCATTAGAAAGACGCAAAGAGCAAGTTGAGGCACTAAAAGCTAATGCTGAACGACCTCCTGCTGTTGCTACCATAGACCTCACAGGAACTTCTAGAAAGGAAGATGACAAAAAATACCGTGAAGACAGAGATAGAGAGAAAGATCGCGAACATGAAAAAGATAGGGAAAGGGAAAGAGAGAGAGAGCGAGACAGAGAAAAAGAAAGGGAAAGAAGATATGATGAAAGAAAATCAGGTGGTGATCGTAATAGGGAGGATAAAAAGGAAAAAAATGAAGAATACAGTAAAACTAAAGATAAGGAGCGAGAAGAAGAAGCCATCAAGGCTAGGTATTTAGGTATTGTTAAGAAAAAACGTAGAGTGAGAAGATTAAATGATAGAAAATTTGTATTTGATTGGGATGCTTCAGAAGACACTTCAAATGATTACAATACATTATACAAAGAAAGACATCAAGTACAATTTTTTGGCCGTGGACACATTGCTGGTATTGATATTAAATCTCAGAAAAAAGATTATTGTAAGTTTTATGGAAACTTACTTGAGAAAAGGAGAACTGAATTAGAAAAAGAACAAGAGAAGTCACGTCTTAAGAAAGTAAAAAAGAAGGAAGATAAACAGAAATGGGATGATCGTCACTGGTCTGAAAAAGATCAAGATGAGATGACTGAAAGAGATTGGCGAATTTTCAGAGAAGACTACAATATTACCATAAAAGGTGGTAGAATACCTAATCCAATAAGGTCATGGAAGGAAGCAAGCTTCCACAATGATATAATGGATATTATTAACAAGGTTGGATACAAAAGTCCCACTCCTATTCAGCGCCAAGCTATTCCAATTGGTCTTCAAAATCGAGATATTATAGGTGTAGCTGAAACTGGTTCCGGTAAAACTTTGGCCTTCCTTATACCTTTGCTAACATGGATACAGTCTTTACCTAAAAGTGAACGTATGGAAGATGCGGATCAAGGTCCATATGCAATAATTTTAGCACCCACTCGTGAATTGGCCCAACAGATTGAAGAAGAAACAAATAAATTCGGGATTCCACTAGGCATAACTTCTGTTGTGGTCGTGGGAGGTTTATCGAGAGAGGAACAAGGTTTCAAATTACGGCTGGGCTGCGAGATCGTCATTGCTACACCTGGTCGTCTTATAGATGTATTAGAGAACAGATACTTGGTTCTCAATCGCTGCACATACGTTGTTCTTGACGAAGCTGATCGTATGATAGATATGGGTTTTGAACCTGATGTACAAAAAATTCTTGAATATATGCCAGTTTCAAATATAAAACCAGACACAGATGCGGCTGAGGATGCGTCGGTACTTCTTGCTAATTACAACACCAAAAAGAAATTCCGACAAACTGTGATGTTTACAGCCACTATGCCACCAGCAGTGGAAAGATTAGCCCGAACTTATTTACGTAGACCGGCAATAGTGTATATTGGATCAGTCGGTAAACCAGTTGATAGAACTGAACAAGTTGTCTTCATGATCGGAGAAAACGAAAAACGTAGAAAGCTGACTGAGATATTGCAGCGTGGTGTGGAACCACCAATCATAATATTCGTCAATCAAAAGAAAGGCGCAGACGTTCTTGCAAAAGGTTTGGAAAAACTCGGTTTCAATGCTTGTACATTGCATGGTGGAAAAGGTCAGGAACAGCGAGACTTCGCTTTGGCTTCTCTTAAAAATGGTTCTAAAGATATATTGGTGGCAACAGATGTTGCTGGTCGTGGTATTGACATTAAAGATGTTAGTGTGGTAATAAACTACGACATGGCAAAGAGCATAGAAGATTACACTCATCGTATTGGTCGTACGGGACGTGCTGGCAAAACAGGTAAGGCAGTGTCGTTTGTCACCAAGGAGGATTCTGCTATATATTACGACCTGAAGCAAGTGCTGCTGGCCAGTTCAGTGTCCACATGCCCTCCGGAGTTAATGAACCACCCAGAAGCTCAGCATAAACCTGGTACTGTTGTCACCAAGAAGCGAAGAGAAGAAATGATATTTGCTTAACTTTCATCAACGTAATATAGTGTTTAAAGATAATAATAAAAATAAAATAAAACACAATTCATTATTTCATTGTCTTAGTATAATTATACTCAAGTTACAATAAATAGAAAGTTCTAAATCTCTTCCACATCATTCCTTGTTCTGTCTACTAGGTTCTGAAAAAAATAAAATGTTTATTTACCTTCATCTTAACATTAATCAAACAATATATAATTTAAACTTGAAATAAGTAACTAATATTTATATCATTCCACATCTTATACTCACTCGACTTAAAATATTCGGCAATTTTTCTGTGGAGTATAAACATTTTTAGCATTACATGATTTATTCATATTAGGATTAAACAAGACTAATAAAAATGCACAAACATCACAGAGAAAATAATAAAAAACTAAATGTATAATTATAATTCATATTCATTTAGTATAATATAATGGTGTGGATGACATAATCAGTCAAGCTGAAAACAAAGAAGCAGTGTCATAAAGCATGCATTTTAGCCATGAAATCAATGATTTAGTAAATTTAGTTGATAAGTGTCTAATAAATTTTCTGAACAAATTCACAGACAAGTTTGAACTAGAGGGATAAGATATTTTCCTAGCTTCGGTTAGTGCACATATAGGTACAGTTACTAAGCTACATACAAACATGCTATTGTCTAAACCTTAAAGACTTTGAAGACAAGAAAGCCGTTAAACACATACTCAACACCTCAACAAAATTATAATTTGTGAACACAGATATCAGGTGATATAAATTAATAAGCAGAATAATTATGAAAACATTAAAACTAATAGCGCAAAACCCAAATCCATTGTACTATAAAACACATGATTAACACTAAACCTACCGACAATTCTTGTATACCTGTTCCTACCGCGGTCAAATTGACCGGTAATTAAATTTATTTTATTATATAACGCAGGTAATAATGGCAATAACTAAAAGTAAAGAGTGAAGAAAATATTATATACATATTCTAAGAATTGTCATGTAGTTTGATAACGATATTATAACGTTTAAAAATGTGTAAGTTTTACAAGAGTTTAAGAATGGTCAATTTGACCGGTACTTGGTAGGTTTAGTGTTAATATGTATTAGCAAAGAAAATCTTATCATTTGTAAAATATTTTTTTTTTCCATATAAACCTCAATACACAAGCCCAACCACAGTAAGCAATAGTGACATGCTTATAACATTTAAAATACCTAATTTATTCTGGTTTATTCTCAATCGCTTCCTTAGGGGACGGAGGCATTACTGCCTGTTTGATAGAACTTGCCAGAGACAGTGAGAGGTCAACAAACTCTGAGAAATCTTTTGGTAAAGATAACTCAGGGAATTTAACCTCTAGCTGAGGGTCTCCAGGTTTGACTAATTAAGGTAAAACATAGATTTATTTTTAATATTTATACATGTATAATTCAAGATTTTGCTAATACAAAGTTATCTTTTAAACTAGTTTTCAAATAAATTATAAGAAATAAAGTCTCACCTCCATACAAGAAATTATAAGCAATATTAATATATTGCTTAGCCACAGCACCGTTATCTTTATATATTTGTTTGGTTTCGTCCGGGAAGCAGATATAGCCCATTCCTGTCGTTCCCAGACCAGCATATAATAATCTCTGAAATATGAATTTTGGTGTTTTGATTATGTTTAAAAAAATATATATTTCATGTTTTTGTATAGGTAAAGCTAAGAATAACATATTACATGCTTTTGCATAAAATTATTGAGAATAATTTCCATATCGTTTTTTTTCATATGATGTCAAACTAAATTTTGATATTCCTTAATAACCTAATTTTCACTTACCCTGATAAAACCTCCTCTTAAACCAAATACAAAGCCAGTGAGACCACCGATTACAACAGCTCCATATCTTATTTCTTTATTTTCCTCTTCTCTTAAGTACTGCCTGATCCCTGGAATGTTTTATTACATTTATATATATTTTTACAGTTACCCATTTTAGATAATACCAAATTGATATTTATTTGAAATTTGATATGAAAAATCTTTACTTTTGCATACAAGTAATTTGTAGAATCAGCATAACCAGGTATCAAAAACTGCAACCTGTTTTTGATACCTGGTTATGCTTATACTTATGCTGCAACCATCAGTTTTTGGTACCTAGTTATGTTAGTTATAAAATAATTAATAATAAACACATACTAACACTCGCTTCTATCTATCAACTCTGAATAATTATCCTTTACTGTATTCTTTACCGAATCAGTCTGTTCACAGACAGTCTGAACTTGTTCTCTTACTGCTCGGACTGGGGTAAGTAATGCTGACCGTATATAACTACTTTGTTCTTCCTTTGCTTTTGCAGAAACATGTCTGAAATGTTATTATGAGTAATAGAAAATAAAAGATTAATATGTTCATTAAATTACACCTACTCTACGTATTCTGCGTGAGGGGCTTCGTATATAGGCAAATCAGAAGGTTTCATTGGTGGAGGTCGAGTTGGTTCATGCTTCTCTTGCACAGGAGTCGCAGCACTAACAGTCGGCACTAATGCCACCAATCCAGAACCAATTATAACTTTTCGCAGCATCTAAACGCACAATGGAACAATCACGAATATAAGTTATAACAAATAAAAAAACAAACGACATTATCTATAATTTAGAAATCAGCATGTGAAATTACCTCGAATGAGATGTGAAAACAAATTAATTACATAAATAACAAGTTACAACTATTGTATTTCAGCTGACCCCTAAATCAGCTGCTCAAATGACAATTAATGACATGCGCATGACATTACGTAATAAAATCGAATAGTCGTATTTATTGTGAAGTAGGAATATATATGAAAAATATTGTATTATTTTTATTTAACCGACAATTTAACTGATATTTTTTTGTTATTAAGTTGATATTTAACTATCAAATAATCAAAGTTATTCTAGTTTTTAGTTACTTTTAAAGTGAAGATAAGTCCAGCATATGGCTTTATTCTAGTCCGTAATATTTTTTACAGAATAATTTTTAGCGTTGTACTACTACAGGGTACATCTATATTAAAAGTTTACCCTTGTCTGTACATTGTTGTCTGTTGATTGTGCCGTTCTCGGCTCACGGCTGACGGATTCTAGATATGTCAGACCTCCTTCAGAGTTCATTCATTTCTTTCCGCAAATTCTTTGTCTTTGCCGTTATAAAACTGTGCACATGAATGTAATTTTGTGAATTTAAAAAAAAAAACATACCGATTAAGTAATAAATACTTTCGTTATATTGGCGTTATTTGTTAGTTTAAATCAGTGTTTTTACTTTTATCAAGAATTTTATTGAACGCGCAGAAGAAACAGTTAATTGTTTTCTTTAAATGGTAATTGTTTAGAGCATCCTTGCATAGTTTAAAATGACCGGAGTTCGTGTCGGTCGTGTTCTGAAGCGCCGGAGAGGGCATCGCGTCAAAAGTCGGTCAGGTAAAGAAGGCCTGCATGCTGGTGCTTCACCGCCGTTGTCTCAAACTGCGGATATGATTTTTGCTTTAAGGCCTATCTAGAGTAGCGCTTGTATGAAATATCATTAATGGGTTGAGTTATTCAGTATTATTTGCTGCTAATTAACTATTTTCATTAACAAAAGCCAGACTTCATTTGTAGTTTTTTTTCGACAATAGTTTTTCAGAGATGTTTTCATACCAGTGACCTTGTTACATTTTTAACTATGTATATTTCATAATACTTTACTGTGTTATGTAAAAATAGTCAGATTTCTAATAAAACCCACTGTACCAGTGAAAAATAGGAAACTAATATTTTTTTTAATATTTAACACAATATTTATTAAACATTTCATACTTACAATATTTTATTCTATAAACATTCTTATACAATTTACTGTTTTTGATAACTTTGTAATATAATTTACAATGACTGAACAATGAGAAAGTAAATATAAAAATACTTGATTTGTAGCAGCAAATAATACAAATAATAAATGAACCATCATTTTAATGAGTGCTTTCACTTGGTGAAGATATTGGATATTTACTAACAAGAATACATTGATTCAGGACTTTGAGGTGCATGAGATTAGAGATGATCACATAATCCTGAAGCATCAAGGTTACACGGCCGAAGATCTCTGGAATGAAATGGTACTTAACCAACATATTAATTTGATCCTCTTCATGCCATTTTCACCAAACATACTTTATGAATTTGTTATTAAGTGATATTAAGTGATGGCCTCGGTCAGTTTGATTTGCAATTGATTGGAGAGACGCAGTCGAGTGCCAATCAAATATAAAACCTCTTTATACCACTGTTATATGATAAAATTATATAGACCATAAACAATTTATTTTAATACAAAATTCGGCTTCAGACAGCCAAACTTCTAACAATATTGTATATTAAAAATATTTTTTATCAGACTTATCATAGACAATTTTGTTACAAGACTAAATTTACAGGTTCATAAAGTATAGTTGATGATATTGGATTACACATATAAGTATTATTATTTAATCATGTTATAGTTTAACAACAGAATGTATGTTAGAAGTATATGCATATATATATATATATATATATATTTGAATATACTTTCATACAATTAGTTAGTTACGCTTATTTCATTTACTTAGTAAATTTTATATTTTATTGGGAACATTTATATAAAAACATTTTTTTCATTGTCTTAAAATGTTGAAGTATCCTCTTTGCTCCGTGGCATGGTTTCCTTGAACAGCATGTGCATAAATCTTTGATAAATTTTATTTTAATTAATTAATTATAAATTTTATTACCTAGATCTAGTTAATAGATAAAACGAGAATGGTAATACGGTTTGAATTAACTGAATAATTAATAGAAATTGTTGAAATACATTTATTAATTTTTCTAGAAATTTATTGTTACCTATAGAGAAACTAGAATGTTCTATACAGGTTATAATAGAATATTTATATTAAAGATGGCGTTTTCTATGATTTTTCTGTTGATTATCCATTCTTGGGTAATATGACTGCTGTAATTTATTTGAAGCATTAATGAATTAATTAATTTATTTATCTTCACGCCATATCCCTTGCGGGGTAGCTAGAGACGACGGTGCGCCTATCGCTACGGTCCCTGCATACCTCTTTCGCCTCGGCCACAGACATTAACCTCTTCATACATGCCCTCCGGGGGATCCTCATGCTTTTTACGTGACCTTCCAGTATCATAGCTACTGTGTTTTAGAAGGCCACTCGAGGCTTCCCCCTGTCTCTCTTACCGCTCACTTTTCCTATATAAATCTTTTTTACCATTCTCTCATCACTTGTTCGACGTACCCAAACCACCTGAGCACGTTCTTCTTCATTCTTATCGTAACATCTTCGCTAGTACCTGCCATTCTGTGGATCTCTTCATTGCGGATTCGATCAGCTAAACTGACTCCGCATATTCAACGAAGAGATAATTAATTAAGAGTTATAACAAAACTAAACATATCTAGAATATAAACGCTAGAACTAACTATCACATTGAATACACATTCTAGAAGTTTTAATAATACATTTTGCATCACATTAAGATCAACTCGGTAGCCATTTTATTATTTCAATGTACATTAACATATATTGTACACTCGCATCAAACGTGAACTACTTCTGTATTGTAATGCTAATATCATTTTCCGTAATACAATTTGTGTTTAGAATAACGGTATTAGCTTAATATTAATATACTAGGATCCGTCAACCGTGCGCGGCGGGTGTTGAGCTGAGCACCTCTCTTTTCTTCATTTCTTGATAACTTTTGGATGGCTAAACATTTTTTCAATCTGTTTTCGCTATAACATCCGCGTTCAGCTCAAACATACATGAGAAATTTTTTAGCTAATTATCTCGTCGCATTCTGGAGACAACTAAACACAAAAAAGGTCTCCCAAACGGTTAAGAGCTTCGCTTACGCTCAGCTCAATTAATTTCCCTGACTGTGTTTGTTGTGTGGTTCTCAGGCTAGGGCGGTTTGGAATTCTCATAGACTTACAAGTTGGAGAATGTCTGTACAGAAGGGCTTAATTTTATAAGTATGGTACAAAACGATTCCTTGGAAAAACAAGGCCAAGTACCTAGGAGTAACGCTGGACAAACAGCTAATATTCACCTCACATATCGAGGACGTTCGCAATAGAGCGGCCTTTATCCTAGGGCGACTTTATCCCCTGTTAGGCAAGCGGAGTAAAATGTCCCTTAGAAATAAGGTCACACTTTACAAAGCCTGCATACGCTCCGTCATGTCCTATGCAACCGTTGCCTTCGCTCACGCGAACCTGAAGCCCCTTCAGGTGCTTCAGAACAGATTCATGCGGCTCGCCACTGGGGCACCGTGGTTTATGCGTAATATCGACTTGCACAGAGACTTAGACCTACCGACGATCGCATAGTATTTCAAGGGGCTCTCCAAAAGCTACTTTGACAATGCTGTGGGACATCCAAACCCGCTGGTGGTTAAGGCCACAGGATACACGGCCCGTAAGACTCCTAAAGTCAGAAAGAGAAGACCCAAGTCGGTACTTATCGATCCGGACGACGCGATTACGTTAGGGAACGCTACGTAAAAGCGGCAAAGCATACATAAATACTACACATACACACACACACAGCGTCTTCGCCGGCGAAGACGAGGCCCCCATCCAAGCACGTTGCGCCGGCGTTCTGCCGTCGGAGGACGTTAGTTTCAAATCCTAACCCACATCCAACACTCGCTTCCCACCTAACGGCGTCCTGAGCCGTGGTCCGAGACTCACAGGAGGCGCCCTCAGGACGCGCGTTCCCCTGGGGCCCTTCAGGCCCCCCTTTTTCAAGGGCGAGTCTCTGCACCCGTCCATTCCACCGGTGACGCTGTCATGGCCAGTAGGGCTAACAGCAGAGACACACAAAAAAAAAAAGACTCATCGTTGTGGACAATGTCGGTAATGTAGTAGATTTGAGATTAGATTGAAAAATTCTTCACGCGCTTTTCATTTTAAAGCAAATTTTTAACGCTAATCTGTTTCCCCTTTGACTTTAATGGGATATCAGTTTTTTGACGATTATTCCTCAACGACATGTCATATTTCCAAAAATTTTTTTTAAACCATCACTTAGTATGTAGTTTTGATTGCAATATTTCATAATTATCCGTAAAGTAGTTTTCAAGCCTATTCGTGACAAAGAATGTGAAAAAGTCTCCAGTAGAGCGCTCCGCTCGCTTCGTTCTATTAAGTGCCATCATTATTTTCAGTCGACTAATTGGCCCATATTTGTTTGGTCGGAGATAGAGATAGATTTTTGTAAAATGTAGTCGTAATTTTTTATATCGTATCAGTCAGGGAGTTATAGGTTGCTTAAGAGCTTAATTAGCAGAGTACTGTGTTGACTATGAACGGCATAATATTTTTATGTATCTCTTTAATTTGGTAGATGAAATGGCTTTTCTTAACACTAAACCTACCAAGTACCGGTCAAATTGACCGTTCTTAAACTTTTGTAAAACTTACACATTTTTAAACGTTATAATATCGTTATCAAACTACGTGACAATTCTTAGAATATGCATATAATATTTTCTACACTCTTTACTTTTAGTTATTTCCAATATTACCTGCGTTATATAATAAAATAACATTTAATTACCGGTCAATTTGACGGCGTGCGGTAGGAATAGGTATACAAGAATTGTCGGTAGGTTTAGTGTTAAATTAGTTTAACTTAAAAAAAAAATTAAGAAATTGATTTATTTTTTTTAATCATTTTTTTTTTTATTATTTAACCAATAGTTTATAATTTCATTTTTAAAAATATTTGATACAATAAATTATACTTATATTAACAATACTTTAAATACCTTAACATATATCTTTTCAATATGGAACCTGTTAGCTTTGGTAATAAATCTATGGTAAAAAAACAGAATTCTTACCCGTTGGTAAGAAGTCCAAGTTATATAAAAATCCTTCAACACCTGCCAATCAGCAGCTTAACAATATATATATGGTGTTGCAGTGGTAAGAATGATGGCAATAATGCAGGACAGAAATAGCTCGGAGGTCCCGCGGGAGTTCCTGGAGACGGGTCGAACGGGCCGGAGGAACGCCATGCCCGACATCCTCCACCCTCAGGGCGCGGAGCTCAGCACCGCCGACCTGCCCTCCAGGTTGCAGCAGCTCGGCACCTCCGGTGAGTGTGGGGGGGCATCTATATATATATATATATATATATTATTTTAAGAGTAAGTTCTCTCTTGACATTGAATAGGTCAAAAAAGAATGAAAAAGAATCTATTTACGTAATATTTTTTATCTATTAACTTGATTGACAACGATCAATACACAGAATTTTCTATACTTTTTTTTAATACAATGTATAATATATGTATGTATATGTAATAAAATGCTGCGTCCGGAGTACCTTTGATATTATATTTTATATATTTTTTGCGTGTAGACTCGTATCCATGAACATGTATTATCTGATGCGTGTCACGTGAATCAGAAAGTGGATGAGATTTATAAAAAATGACGTGCAAATTTTTCGCGAGACTGATCTTTATTTTAAATCAAATTAAATTGTGGTTAATGATTTCGTTCCGTCGAAAAGTCATTTATAATAATAATAATTATATATATATATATATTAAAAAGGTTGCCCTCATTGTAGCGACTTCGCTCCCTAAGTATATACTGTCCACCATTTAAAATGGATATATAGAAAATTGCATTTTTTGAAAACTGTATTATTTTTTTCACGTGTTAATAATGAAGTAAATAACTAATATAAAGAATTATATGTATATTGAATTATATATAAGTAAATACCACACCAAATTAGTTTGTATGTCTATTTGTTGTAACATAACTAGGATCCGCCAACCGTGCGCGGCGGGTGTTGATCTGAGCCCCTCTCCTTTCTTCTTTTCATGATATCTTCTGAATGGCTAAACATTTGTTCAATCTGTTTTCGCTATAACATCCGCGTTCGTCTCAAACATACGTGAGAAAATTTTTAGCTAATTATCTCGTCGCATTCTGGAGACAAATAAACACAAAAAAAGGTCTCTCAAACGGTCAAGAGCTTCGCTTACGCTCAGCTCAATTATAGCTGTATATATACTGTGTTTTTTTTTAATATATATCATATTCTAGCTATGAAGATAAGCTCTAACTGTAGAGTTGAATTTTTTCCAATAGTTCTATTAATGTGAAGAAAGGGACAAAAGATGAAACATTATTTTGAACTCTCTATCATAAACTATACTAAGTACCAGAAAAATATTATTGAGCTGAGCGTAAGCTCTTAACCGTTTGGGAAACTTCTGTTTGAAGCATCACATAAAAACATCACATAAAAACTACTGAACCGATTTGAATGAAAATTGGCAGAGCTGTAGAGCTTGGGAATGGTTATGTTTTAAAAAAACGGAATTAAAATGTATCATTCCGTTTAGAACTGATGGTTATAAAACTGAGGAGGGTCAGCTCAACTCCCGCAGCGCACGGCAGCGGATACCAGTATATTATTTTTATATTGTTATATTTATCTATTGTACAAAGTATACAAGTGAACGATTGGTAAAGCGTCCGACCAGTTGAAAGAGAGAGAAAGAAACACAAAATAAGAGAAAGACAGAAAACAAATAAAATATATATAAATATATATATTTAAAATAAACATTAAAATATGTATAAATATCGGTTCAGTAAACAATCCTATTATTTTTAACAATACACTGCCCCCCCCCCCCCCCCCTTCCGTTATATTAATAGCTAGAAAGCTTTTACCCTTGGGGTACATTCTAGATATATAACTAACTATAACACGTTTCACTACTGACGTTTGAAGGACGGCTCCTTCACTATATAATAAGTCTCTGAATGGGCAATCTAGTTGAGAAGCAATTTAATACGTTCTTTAAATAGAACACGTTCATACTAAACTAATTTTAGACGTTCCATAACAAATAATGACAATTTTCTATAATATTTATTCTGACGGCTCGATTTTTCTAGAATCTTGGCGGTCTTTTTTTTTATTTGGCAGAAGTACAAAAATGACATTTACGCAATTATTTATATTTCGTCTAAAGTCTAAAGTGTTCATCCTTTGGTGATTAAGAAAAGTAAATAAGGTTTTATATGCCATATAAAAAAGTTCGCCCTATTTTTTTTTATGTCCAAATCTCATTTACGTTATTATTATATTTTGGTCAAAGGTCTAAAATGTTTCATCCTTTGGTGATTAAGAATAATAAATGAGGTTTTATATGGCTACATTTATTGTATAGAAAATAATACATTTAATAACATTAAGACTTATACAATTCAATACCACATGTAAGTAAGTAACCGATATTAGCTTGTCTCAATACGTATTATATCTCGTAACGAATCCTTTATCTTAATCCGATTTGCGGTTAACAATTCAATTACTCGTAATAATACAAACAATTATAATCTTTAAATGTTAACAAATAAAGTTGATAATCGTATGCATAGATTAATTATATGGTCGCCGTAGCGGTGTTATTAAACATTTATTATCTTTTTGACGTACTATGATGACATATTTGATAGCTAATAGGCAATAAGACGGACGGTAATGTCATTGAAGAATGTTATCTGTGTAATGGAAAAATATGAGTGACAGATAGTTTTTTTTTCTTATCTTCATAAAACGAGAGAAAGGACTAAATATAAAATATGCGTATGACAGATACTTTTTTTTCTTCTTATCTTCATAAAAAGAGAGAAAGGACTATATATAAAATATGCGTTTGACAGATACTTTTTTTTTATCATCATAAAACGAGAGAAAGGATTATATATATAAAATATGCGTTTGACAGATACTTTTTTTTCCCCTTATCTTCATAAAACGAAAGAAAGGACTATATATAAAATATGCGTTTGACAGATTTTTTTTTTCTTATCGTCATAAAACGAGAGAAAGGACTATATATAAAATATGCGTTTGACAGATACTTTTTTTTCCCTTATCTTCATAAAACGAGAGAAAGGACTATATATAAAATATGCGTTTGACAGATACTTTTTTTTTCTTATCCTAAAACGAGAGAAAGGGCTATATATAAAATATGCGTTTGACAGATACTTTTTTTTTCTTATCCTAAAACGAGAGAAAGGACTATATATAAAATATGCGTTTGACAGATACTTTTTTTTTTCTTATCATCATAAAACGAGAGAAAGGACTATATACAAAATGTGCTTTTCACAGATACTTTTTTTTTCTTATCATCATAAAACAAGAAAAAGGACTATATATAAAATATGCGTATGACAGATACTTTTTTTTTTTTTAATATAAAAAGGCAAAAGAAGGGACGCTAAAAGTAAATGTAGCGTCAAATAAAAAACTAACATTAAATTAAAAGAAAAATCTAATATTTTTCTATTTGTCTTGTAAGGGTTATTAAAAATTTAGGTTTTCATTGCCTGTAATTTTTTTTGTTAATAGTTACAATTTATTTAGAGATATTACGTAAAATACATATAATGTAATTTTCTGTATATTTATTTTGATATAGTACGTAATAATTTACGTAACCCCGTCCTTGAAGTGTTAATTAATTTGGTAAGGCAACGTCACCACCAGCCCGTCACTGTAGCTGACTGGGGACTTATTACGAAACAATAACTTATAATATATAACGATAAGAGTTATGTAAATATTTATTTACTTATAAGATAATATTATTTTGATGTTTATCTGATTTATTTTGTAAACTTTGGGATATTTACCGGTGCATAGAGTGGGGGGGGATTAACAGTTAGTTATATTGTGATGGGATAACCACTTCCTTATCATAATCCCCATACAGGGATGAGATCGCGTATATAGTCGACAGTAAAGAGTTCTTTGATATAGTCTTAAAATGTATTACGTTTTCATCACATCCGAAGATAAAATAACATTTGCAAGAAGATTAAAACTTGACGTTAATTGACAATTTAATTTCATCTATAACGCATGTATTAAAAAAGTAAAAGGTTATTGACCCCGATTATCTCGCACAGATCCAGACAACCCCCAGCCGGGTACATCCAAGCCCGAACTCGATTCGAGCAAAGCCGACGTAATGGAGAAAAAGGACGGCTGCAGTTGAGCTGTCTCGCTCCCGCACCGGACTCGACCGAACGTGTAAGATTGCATACAATTATAGCTCTTATTACATGTACTCGAAGGTAGATAATCGCGAGTAGCTCGTGCGTAATGGGAATGTCGAATTTTTTTAAATTTTTTATTCATTTTTTTCGAAATTGTATCTCAATTAATCTATTATTTAGTTGTTAGTTTATATATATCTGCTTATTATTGTTTTTTTTTTGTTCCTTTTTTTTTTTTTTTTGTATCTATTGTTGCTTTTTTTTTAACATCACGAGTACAATGGTCTTTGTGATTAGTCTTAATTTAAATTTAATGTAACTAATAATTAAATTTATTTATTTTAAGTTATTATTTTATTAGAACAAATTTATCAAGTTATTTTTTTTATGTGAATTTTATTTTAATATTTTGAGGCTTTATGAAAATATTTTAACATATAAAAACTTATTTGTACGTTAGAGCCTCTAAGTATTATTAAATTAATTAGTTATACATATATATAATTTTCAAAAATCATTTGTTTTAAAAAAAATAACTAAACCGTGGCATTTATTATATAGATCTTACAATTATATTATTATTATTATTATTAATTTTAATCGCACAATAATAGATGGTTAGGATAGTATAGGATTCTCGAACACGTTGTAAAGGTGTACGCACACAACTCGCAATGGAATATTGCGTACAATGTAACGTAGCAACGCCTCTATGATATCAATTTAATACTTGTACTACGAAAAAAATTGCCTTTCTATCTAATGTAGAACATCGAATTTTTAATCAACGTTTCTCTCATCTCGATGTCTCGATCGTATGTATGTATGTAAACTATTGTCGTAATTTATTATTATTGTAATTAAAAAAAAAAAAAACATGTACGATGTGTATCTGTGGTATAGTAGTTTAGATAATGTGTACATTTTTATTTAGTAAAAAATTCTTTGTATAAATATGCTTTTTATATCTGTGCTAAATGCTAATGTATAATTATAAAAAAAATGTAATGAAATTTATCGTATTTTTTATCTATGTAATGAAAGATTTCTTACATTTGACATAATAATTAAGGCTGTATGATCTAAAGGTCTTTGCCTTTACCCTCGGATAAAAAAAAAACACGTTTGACACATGTCAAAATATTATTATTAAATAAAAAAACATGTAAGGACCTTTGCGGATGGAATACCTTTAAAAAGATAATAGTATGTTTTTAAAACAATCTAAAGGTATGAAAATATTATATTATATATTTTAATTCAATTTGCAGCTTTTTAACCTTAAAACATGTTTAGACAAGCCTCCTAGCAGTAGGGATGTCAATTTTTTTTATATGTATATCAAATCAGTTAGTGCATTATATGATATTATAATAAAAATGTATCACCCCTGAAATTTATTAGATATAATGTAAAATTAAAAATGTAATGTAGTGTAACATTTTTGTACGTTTATAAAAAGACGCCCTGTCGGTCTGTGTGTACATATCGTGAGGATCTTCATATATATGTATGTTTTAGTATACAGAGAGATCATAGAGTTTGAGATCTGTACGCACATGATCTATAATTGTCTATGGCTATGTCAATTATATGATTGATATCATTTAACACACACATAGACAATTCTTGTGTGTGTGTTGAGAGGATGCTATTTTAATCTCATTACCGACTCATTATAATTTTTAATCCTAATGTGTAACTAATATATATATGAGTATGTTTGTTTATAAACTGACATAGTTTTTTTAATTATATATAATAAATAGTAATATGGCGTAGTATCTTAATAAATATATATAGTTTTGAATAGATCTCTAAATTGTTATTTGCGTTATATTAAATGTACTGATGTATTTTTTTTCTGGGCTGTGTAAATACAAACATGTTTATAAATTAGTTTTTTTTGTAATTAACCCCCCACCTAATTGAGCGAAGCGAGCGGAGCGCTGTACCGGAGACGTTTTCACATTCTTTGTCACGGATTGGCTCGACTACTTATGGAAAATTATGAAATTTTGCAATCAAAAAGACACAAATTAGGTGATGGTTTTAAAAAAATGTGAAAAATGTCATTTCGTTTTCGTCGTTTCGAGGAATAATCGTCAAAAAACTGATATCCCATTGAATGGGATGGAAAACGATGAATCATTACACTGGGCTCCCTTCGCTCAATATGCAAACGGCCGAAATTTCGCGAGCGCAGCGAGTCGAAATTGAGGGTGTGCTGGCGCCCCTAGTATATATATATATATATATTAAGACCTTTCTGTGTTCTTAACATATATATCTTTTTATATAAAAACCAAGTGTCCATCTAACTCCGAAACTACTGAATAGATTTTAATACATTTTTGTAGAAGTATTATTTGGTCTAACTGAAAAGATAGAGTTATAAGATTTAATTGACTTCCAAGTTCCATAAATTTGTAATAGATGGCGTTGTTCATAACAAATTTTTTATTGATATAAAATTATTTATGAACTTAAAATAAAGTCAACAGCTAGTAATCTACCACACTAAACGATTCTATAAGGTAATGTGTTACAGACTGACAATTAAAAAAATTTTTGATTGCAAAATTCAACTAACAATCATCATCTTCCCGCCCTTATCCCACTTTTGGGGTCGGCGCAGTATGTTTTTTCCTTTCATACTCTCCTATTAGTCGTCATTTCTGTACACACTCCCTTCTTTATATCCTCTGTCGCGCAATCCATCCATCTTTTCTTCGGCCGTCCTCTACCTGTCCATCCCTCCACTACCATACCCAGCACTCTTTTGATCACATGCCTTTTATCTCATCAGTTAAAAATAAATGACTAAAATATATTTCTTTTGTTTTTTTCTAAGTCATAAGTGTGAATTTTATCCAACTGTTTTAATCCATAGTGTGAAATAAATTAGTTACTGTAGTACTTTATTATAGAATGGATATAATGATTGCTTTCTTCCAACTTAAGCCCAGTGCACAGTTTAATTTACACAATTATTCAAATATAATAGCAACACCCGTGTTTCTTGTTTGGTATATAAGAACTGCTCGAACTACTGATCTCTACACATATCATATAAAATGAAAAATAAATATATTAATAATTATGAATCGCTAGTCCCACAGTAAAAGTTACTTTGTTTTACCTTAAAACGTTTATTCTTAGTACTTTTAACCTAAGACAAGATTTATAAACGTTAATATCATATGAGCAAAGTTGTCACTCATTCTTACATTACTTACGAGAAACGGAATTTTTATAAAAAAAAATAATTGATTACATTTCATTTTCAACTACAAAATATTTGTTCTATAATAGTCATTGCAATATTTTTCTAAAATATTGAATAATAAAATATTTTTTTATCTGGCATCACTGTGTATGTCTCATAATGTGGTCAAATTGACAGTTATTAAATTTATTGGAAGTTGCAACACACAGTTTGACGATTGATGTTTCACGTATAGGAATCAGAGAAAGTAAATTTATATTTTTATTAATTGGTGCGTCCGATGGTGTAATAATCAGTGCCGTGGTTTGAGAAATGCTCTTATTAGTTTTATACTATTCTCAAGAGTGCCAAAAAAGAAAAATTGGTAAATTAAAATGTTTGGAAATGGTGATGACTGACACATCCATTCGTGCTTATTTAAAGTGATTTTATGAGTGTTTTTGTGCAAGTCCAACAGGATGCCGAGGGGAGAACACAGGCCGAGTATCCTGTTGAGTCCGGACGAGAATGATCAGGTGTTTAATCTCGTCGGGCCAAAGTGCCAGGTTAGTTAAATTTGAACATTTATGTGGCCTTCGATTAAATCCGTATCTGGTGATTAAGAATTTCATTATCTGTGTTTATCAGGTGGGGCTAAAAGATAGAGATTTCGTTGAGCCGATAAAAGATATTTATGTCAATAATTTGATATATTGAATTTTTTACATGAAAATCATATTATTTATCAAAATTGTATATATCTAAAAAATTTCAGTGGTAACCTTTATTTTATATGATAAAGCAAATTGACAAACATTTAATATATTTTCATTAGATATATAAAGCATTAGTCAGCTTAATGATATGTTAACAATGGGTGTATCTCTATAATTATATAACAAAATCAAACAATACACAATTTATATTCAAAAGACTGGTAGCGAGCATCAACCTGTAGCAGGTGGAGATTCCCATACACATATAAATAGTTGTAATATAATAACATTTTATAAGTTATCCATTTGGCTCATTAATTATTAATTGTTTTTATCATTACTTAATTATGGCTAATTTTGATATTAGACATATATCAAGTCACTATCTATTTACTTAGACATTTATTGTTTCTAAGTTTTCATATAAAATATTATACTGGTCGTAAGATAACAAATCAAGTATATACTTACATTTACACTCATATGTAACTTAATTTTTGTTTTTCAAACAAATATAAATATTAATTAATGTAAAATAAAAGCAAAAAAAATAAATATGTATATGGACATATTTGGTATTATATATATATATATATATATATATTTATATAATACCAAATTTAATTATAAGAAATTTTTATACACATATTATCCCCCCTACCCGAATGACCTGTGAATGTCACACAACACATAACCAGTTCTTCAAAGACAATGTAAATAATTATTCCGCACCTGTTGATCTCATTATTATATAATATAAAAGAAATCTTACATTAATTTCAATATTACATAAAGGATCTAGTAAAACTTTAAGGCAATATATATATATATATATGTTTTTATGTTATTATGTTAAAATGAAAAAAATTATTTAAAAATAATATTAAAATAAATAAACTAATATCTGGAATGATAAATCGTAATTTCTAGACAAAAAAGCAATATAATATATTATTGTTTTAAAATAATATTGCTACTATGTTAAAATGAAAAAAATGTTAAAATAAATAGACCAATCTCAGGAAAATAAATCGTAATTTAAAACAAAAAAGCAATATAATATAATATTATATTATTGTTTTGAAATTATTATAAATTATTAATATCCCTCTACAACTTACTTTAGTATTATATATGTACTATCAGTTTGTCTACACACATGATTAGAATTCACAAGTCGGTGAAAGTTACAAAGGAAGCATTCAAGCTTCCTCTCGTCGCCGATTAAAGAGTTGGGTGTTGCATATTAATTTAACGTATACATATATATGTATATATATATATATATATATATATATATATATATATATATATATATATATATTCAATATATTCAAGTATTTCTATGTTAATTATATTTTTACTTTATATATAAGAAAATATATATATATTTTTTTTTGTAGTAAATTTGACGATTTTATAAATTTAAAATACTTAGTTTGTTTAAGGTAGTATAAAACACAATACAGAAAATCGACCAATAAACAAGTTACATTTAACTTATTAAGTTACAGAGTAGTTTCAAATTGGAGGAAACTGCCAAAAGAAATTGTTTTGGTCGCTTCAATTAATGCTTTTAAAAACCGACTCAAGGAGTGGTTGAAAGCGGAAAAGCTATCACTTCTGCTAATATGATTTCTCAATTTCTCAACACAATTGACATAGACATCAGCTCATAGCTGCTCGTCTATAAATTGATAATTGAGCGAAGCGAGCTTAGCGAGCGGAGTGTTCTAGTGGAGGCTTTTTCATTATTTGTCACGATAAGGCTCAAAAACTACTTGACGGAAAATTATGAAATTTTGCAATCAAAAAGACAGGTTTTAAAAAATTTTTTTGAAAAATGGCACATCGTCAAAAAACTGATATTCCATTGAAGTCAATGGGAAACGAAGAGTCATTACACTGGGCTCGTTTCGCTCAATATGCAAACGGCACCCGAGATTTCGCGAGCGCAACGAGTCGAAATTGAGGGTCTGTTGGCGCCCCTAGTATATAATAATAATAATAATAATAAAATGTTACCTTTTATATACATAAGATAATAATAAACTGTATGTGTGAAGATTTACCACATTAATAATATAAATATATAATATTTTAGAGTTTAGCGACAGCTGTGGTTCAATTATTCACAACCGAAGGACCAGCTCACTCGGAATGGAAGAAGAAGGACACGGGTGTGCTGTGTCTGATAAAAGACAACAGCAAACGTTCATACTTCTTCCGTATCTACTGCCTGTACCGGAAGGCTGTTATTTGGGAGCACGAGGTCTACTTGCAAATAGAATACAAAAGTCCCAGACCATACTTACACACATTTGAGGCAGAGGTTATTATAATAATATAATTGTAATAAATAATTAAGTCTTTTAGTAAAATTATCTTTTTTATTGAAATATTTAAAAAAAAAATGTTAAAAATTCAGTATTAATCAAGCGTTATAGAGTGAGTGTTTTGAATGGAATTTTAATGGAAAATTGAATGAATGAATGAATACCTTTTAATAAAATTATCTTTTTGATATAAATATAAAAAAATGTTAAAAATTCAGTATCAATCAAGCATCCTTAGAGTGAGTGTTTTAAATGGAATTTTAATGGAAAATTGAATGAATTGAATGAATGAATGGAACCCATTTAAATTGCAATTATTATATATTAAATTAATTTTATATCTTTCAGGAATATATGACTGCGTTTAATTTTGCCAACGAGGAAGAAGCGTCAGTGCTCAGAAAAGTACTTATTGCGAAAATTGAGCTACGTAAACAAAGACGGGAAGGTACGTTGGGGTTATTGTATAATTTCAATGTAATAACTTCAGGGTGTAGTACCTACTTGAGGTAGGTCGGGATTAATCATTTAATAGTCATTATTATAAATGATATCTGTTGTGAATCATAGTATTGATAATTTATTCATAGTGCGCTTGGATGTGCTTCTTCCATTTTACTTCCGTAGTATTTGGTTATATCAGGATACAAGTACTATGGAATATTCGCTAATTTACCAATAGTTTTTGATATTAACACTAAACCTACCAAGTACCGGTCAAATTGAACGTTCTTAAACTTTTGTAAAACTTACACATTCTTAAACGTTATAATATCGTTATCAAATTACATGACAATTCTTAGAATATGCATATAATATTTTCTTCACTCTTTACTTTTAGTTATTTCCATTATTACCTGCGTTATATAATAAAATAACTTTTAATTACCGGTCAATTTGACGGCGTGCGAGGAACAGGTACACAAGAATTGTCGGTAGGTTTAGTGTTAAACAATACATCATACAAACATATAAACCATTTGTAATATTTTAGAATGAATAATTTACGATAATTATATACTAGTTGTTGGCTGCGACTTTGTTTGCTTCATGAATTATTTTACATCGATTATAATATTATTATTAGAAGTGAATTAAATCCTTGATTTATAAAAACAATAGATATCTAGAAAATGTCATTGAACGAACATCGTGACAGGTTTTCTAGTTTTATATATATATATATATATATATATATATATATATATATATATATATATATATATATATATATATATATATATATATATATATATATATATATATATATATATATATATATATATATATAATAAAAAAGCATTGTTTGATGAATGGTGTTTATTTTGTTAATTGAATTTGAAGTGATCGCATACGCGTGACGCCGGAGTAAGTCACAATACGATTGTGTACAAACAAACGGACGTACAGCAAATATTATTACTCATTATTAATATGACGTGATGGGATTATATATATATATATATATATATATTTGTTAAATGTAATTTTTGTTGATTATTTATTTACCTTCACGCCATATCCCTTGTGGGGTAGCCAGAGACGACGGAGCGCCAAACGCATACCTGCATACCTCTTTCACCTTCACCACAGACATCAACCTCTTCATACATGCCCTCCGGGTGGTCCTCCTGCTTTTTTTTTTTGGTTACGAAGAAGATTTTGCGATAAATCATAAAATATATTCAGAATTAATTTTAATCGCAATTTATCTATAAAAAATATTTCAAATATTTGTTACTGAACGGTCATTTTAAAGGAGAAAAAATGACAGCGCTGTAAATATTGATGTTTAATTAAAAAAATATATTTTTTCCGAAAAATAAGTTTGATATATATATATTTTTAATTCAGTATAATCGTAAATTTTATAACCGTCTTTATGTTGGTTATATATTTTTTTCTTGTTTCTTAAGGGCGTAAAAAATATCTGTCAATTACATACACATTATTATATAATTATATTGTCTCAACTACATATATATATATAATATAATATTACAGAACGTCGTCAGCGCTCGATGCTGGCGGCGCGCGCCAACTCGTCCTCCTCGTACGGGTCGGCGTCCTCGCGGTACAACGGCGCCGCGCCGCCCCCGGCCCCGCCCCCCGCCCCCTCGCCTGCGCCAGCCCCGCCCCCCGCTCTACACACGCAGCCCAAGAACATCCTCAGTGAGTACACCCGGACCGATGGTCCAGTGGTTAGTGAACATCGACTATGAGACCAATGGTGTAGGTTCGATTTCCAAATGACATTATTTGTATGATCAACTTATGGTTGTTCAGAAGATGTTTTTCTATTTGTTAACTCCCCCCCCCCCGCAATCTTAAAATTTATAGATACTGCCCAAGTTAGAGATTACGTACAAAAAGATATATTTGTATGTTTTTTGTAATTTCAGATAATACACTAAAAAATTCGAGCAGGAAGCCCAAAACGCGTAAGCTGACGAAGGCCGACATCGGCATGCCGCAGGACTTCAAACATGTGTCGCACGTGGGCTGGGACGCGAACAAAGGTGACGGACGGACACACACAAATATGACACACTCAATACGGAATAAACCGTGAAATATATATATATATATAAATTGCAGGCTTCGACGTGGACGTCCCCGAGGAGAAGCTACGCACCTTCTTCAGCAAGGCGGGCGTGTCGGAGACGCAGCTGAAAGACCACGAGACACGGCAGTTCATATACGACTTCATCATCAAGAACGGAGGGGCCGACGCCCTCAACGAGGAGCTGCACGACGAGGCGTTGCCCCCGAGTGTGTACACCGCCTATAGTATAATATTAATATTTTTTTATAAGAAATACTATCATTAATAAGATATGTCCCGCAGCGGAGTCCCGCAGCCCGGCGCCGCCCGTGCCCGCCCGCGCCCCGCACCCGCCGGCGCCGCGTACGTATATTACGTATTTTGTACCATTGATTTCACTTTTATATTTTTGTTATTTTTCTTCTGATTCAAATTGTCAAAATTTTATCTTTCTCATAGAGAAATAATTAAAATTTTATCTTTCTCATTTAACATGTAGTAAATAATATGTCTATCTTTCCCACAGCGTCCCGCGCGCCGCCCCCGCCCCCTGCGCGCTCCGTGCCCCCGCCTCCTCCTCCTCCGCCACCCGCCGCCCTCGCGCCGCGCCATCCCCCACCACCGCGACCCGCGCAGCGTACGTATAGCGATGCAATAGAATTTCACAATCTATTAATCCATTAACTTACAAGGTTGAATATGATTTAGCATAGTGTATGTAGTATACATGTAATAATTATTAACTGCAGCGCCCGCGCCTGCGCCGCCATCCATGCCGCCCCCGCCGCCCCCGTCGTCAGCGCCGCCCCCGCCGCCCCCACCCGCGCCGCCTGCCCCGCCGCCGCCCCCGCCCGCCTCGCTGGAGCCCTGCGAGGCGCGCGCCCCCGGCCCCGGCCCCGGCCTGGACCCGCGCGCCGCGCTCATGGAGAGCATACGCAACGGAAACAAAAACTTGAAGGTACGGAGATGACCTATTCATATACAACTGAAAAAAATCTATTAAAAAAAATAAAGTAGAAAACGCTATCTGACTTACGATAGTCACAAATGTGTGATAACAAAATACTGTGAGGGAATCGAACCAATAGTATTGGATCAGCGGCCACTAACTACCAAACCATCAGCTTATATATATATATATATATATATATATATATTGTTTTAACGTGTTCAATTGTCCCGCAGCCAGTCGAATCGATTTCCAAGTCCTCCGTGAACACAGACGACAGCAGAAACAATCTACTAAGCGAAATCCGCCAAGGGATAACATTAAAATCCGTGAGTCATCATATTAACTAATTAATAAGAGTAGTTATCCCTTGAATATATTTACAGAATGTCAGGTACTAGCGAAGATGTCACGGTGAGAATGAAGAAGAACGTGCTCAGGTGGTTTGGGCACGTCGAACGAATGAGTGATGAAAGAATGGTAAAGAGATTTATTAAGGTAAAGTGAGCGGTAAGAGAGACAGGGGGAGGCCTGAATGACCTTCGAAAACACAGTATCTATGATACTGGAGGAAGGTCAAGTAAAAAGCATGAGGACCCCCCGGGGGGCATGTATGTGGCCGGGGCGAAAGAGGTATGCAGGGACCGTAGCGTTTGGCGCTCCGTCGTCTCTGGCTACCCCGCAAGGGATATGGCGTGAAGCTAAATAAATAAAGTTAGTTAGTTATCTCTTGATAATTATTATTAATTATAATCGTTTCCAAGGTTCGTCGATCGAGCAGCTCCGCTGGGGACGACAGGACCCCCGTGGAGAGCGCGAGCGGGCTGGCCGGGGCGCTCGCACGTGCGCTCAAGGAGCGGGCGCGCGCCATACACTCGTCCGACGACGACGACGACAGCGACAACACTACCAGCGACGGGGAGTGGGACTTCTAGTTACACCGCCTTACTCCCTCACACGCGTCCGCTAGAAAGAGATAGCGTAACATATAACACACGAGCTTTAAGGACACTTAATATGACGAAGACTATGCGTCAAGTACGAGATAATTGAAACGACCAATATTAGTTTTCTCTTTCTATTGGAGTTTATCATTTAATCGATATTAATCAAATAAAATTGTGCGGTCGTTGACCCCCGCTAGGAACGAATTACATCAGAGTTTCATTCAATTTTCAGGAAAAATATTTATTCATATAAAACTATATACAAAATAGTAAATTATACATTATATGAAGATAAAAACATTGTCTCTCTATAATATAAATAGTAAACACTTAAATCACACCTACAGCTATCAAAATACTTTTATGCATCGGTATTTCGATTTCCAAAACTTAATTGCAATTATAAAACAATATTCACTTATCATAGAACACAAAAACACAATAACACATCCACGTATTGAGGTTACAGGATAAAAAGAGACAGGGACACAGAGAGAGAGAGAGGGAGAACAAAGAAATCGTATTACCAATAAGGAACTTTGTTCCAAAATTAAATAAATGAAAGTTTATTTCTTATTGCGATAGTCTCGTAGAAATACATAATAAATAATGTATCCCTCGTTTTCTTTGTAAGTTATCCCAACGATGACTTTTTGATCCAAGTCTTAAAATTTTTATTCCCATTGTATTGAGGGGAATAAATAAATTAAATGTGAAGAAATGGCTTAATATAAATATAGATAAATCAATTTGGTTGTCTTTTTTACTTTAATGTAGTTAATGTAGTAATCATTTCATAATATCGGATTTTAATGTGCTCATATTCAACGCGAGAAAGAGAGGTAAGATGAGAAAGAGTAAGAGGGAAGAACATGCATAAAATGCGATCAATCTTAAGTATATTGGATTATAAGTATATATAACAGCATATTATCATTATTAATTCATAATTCTGTATATCTGTATATAGTTATTCAGTAAATAATCGACTGATAATAACAAATGGTGATTTTAAAATGTAGCATTAATCTTATATACGTATATAGTATTATTATTTCAGTTACAATTAATTGTGATTTAAATTAAGTTTAATTTTGGACAGTATTTAATTATTTACTGTGTAAGCGAACTTTTTTTAAAGCAATAACAATAATAACTACTAAATATATTTTGGTGTTTGAAATAGTGTAGCGTAGTAGCTGTCAAATATTATTTAAAAGATGGCGGCCGTCAAGAAATAACTTAAAATGGTAATAACGAGCATTTAATTGTTATATTATTTTGTATTTTATGTAATAAATGTATCTAACATTTGTATTGTAATATTTTTAATTGTTTCGATTTAAAACGCAACTTTCGCGTTTAACTGTATAAGTGTAGGATTTAACTAAACTTATAAAAAGACGCAAAGCTATTTTTATAATATTGTAATTGTTTTTTATTGTTAATCGGTCGAATGTAAGCGGTCTATCCGTTCTAACCACCTGTAACGTTGTGTTATGTTGACTAAATAAATGAGTATTACTTTTATTTTTTTTTGTTTTTGTTGGCTGTACCCATGTTTTACGATATAGAGCCAAAATTATTTAATGCACAGATTAAATATAAAAAAAAAGTGCAATGGTTAAATAAGTCTAAATAAGTTAAAATTTTGTGTATCTTATGTACACATCTCATGATAGCTGCTGGACGATTTTGAATTATTATTTCATTTTTACGAGAAACTTATACAATATAGCATTTATTTCAATGCAGTTTTAGGATATGTAACACTGAATATTTCTCATATTCATACGTAAAAACATTTTTTTCCGTCTCTAAGTGTAATAAAAATGTATCTATTATCTTAAAATTAAAGCGATTAAAGACCACATGTCTATTTATCGAGAGGGGGCGATAAAATAAAGTTTCTGACAATAGATGGTATTGTATAATACGTTTAAATCTAACATTCAAAGTACACTTATCCCTCTTTTTGTTATATTTCTTGGCTTGGCTTTGACACGGTATATGAAATATCCAATTGTAAAATCTTATAGAAATGTATATATGGTTGAATGCTTGCTGGTAAGTAATATGGCCAGAGGCGGTAAAACGTGAAAACAAAACTTATATTATAATACGAATCATTTTAAATCGGCAGTTTAACTCGTATTTGGCGATTTTGAAGATTTTGCAAACAGATATTAAGGGAATTTTGGCTGACGATACATTAGATGACGATGATTTAGTTAATCATGAAACCCATAAATCAGATAAAGACAATGATTCTGATGATCAATGTAAACCAGTTACGTCCAGTGAAAAGTATGTCGTGCTTGAGTTGAGAATAAAATGGGAAAATCACTTTCTACAATGTGACACGAACGAGTACTTTATATCCAGTGAGATTAACAGATTAAGTCAATAAGAGATCTATAAAGATTTTGAAATTACCGATTTTATGACGAAGTCCCTTCAATACCAATTAAGAAAAAAAACTGACAGTTGTTGAAAGTTATGACAGCGAATAAACCATTTTATTTTTATATTTTTTCCTAATTATATTATTTATTTATTTATTTATATCTTTTCCACTTTGAATCATTATCAGTGATCACTTGTGTACTTCAAAATGGAAGTGTCAGGAGGGCCTATTTCGATACCAGATTTATCGTAATAAGCCCTTCTGTAAAAGCACTGTCCAACTTAATGTTAAAGCTATGAGGGTTCCAAACGCGTCCTAGTCTGAGAAGAACCACACAACAAACTCAGCCGGATATATATATTTTTTTATATTGTGATCACTGTAATCCAATAAGTAGATGTTTTAAGATGTTTTATTCAAATAAGCAAATATTAGCACAAAATTGAGATTTATTTTTTTTATTATCGGGAACCCATCTCCAATGTTACTAGACAGACAGTGATATTGTAAGGTATTTGCCTAAAAAAAAAGTAAAATCCCAATCAAAAATCCTGCATACAGTATATCTGCAAATTCTGACTTAGTCTCATCAAAAAGGTTATATTTAAATAAATACAAAAAACATACGACTATTATTTATTTTAGACTCCAAAATTCGATATAATGCAAATATTTAACAAATATTTTTATATAATCTCACATAAAGAAATAAGAGAATGGAAATAATGTACACGTATTAAAAACAAATATTAAATTAACATAATTAGTATCACAAAATTATAAAATATACTCAAATAAATGTCCTATCTCTTTAAACCTATATGATACTTAAATACAATATACACTGTAACTCATCTATCCGGACCTCGGCTTTGAAGTTATTAGGTCTCATTCACACGCTACTAACTCTTTTAAAAACTACTAGATTTTATAGAATATCTAACGTTGAAACATTATTTTATCCTATTTGCTACCATGAATACAACCCCTTCAAATCAACTTGGGATTTAAATAGCAAATAAAAAAAATAACAAGCTTACTTGTAAAGAAAAAATAAAAAAAATCACCTCTGGAATAAACGACTTTGTACAAGTACTCGATATAAATCGGTTTGTACAAGTAACCGGTACAAATAGGTTTTGTACAAGTAACCGGTACAAACCGGTTTGTAGAAGTAACCGGTACAAACCGGTTGGTACAAGCAACCGGTACAAATAGGTTTGTACAAGTAACCGGTACAAATAGGTTTGTACAAGTAACCGGTACAAATAGGTTTGTACAAGTAACTGGTACAAATAGGTTTGTACAAGTAACTGGTACAAATAGGTTTGTACAAGTAACCGGTACAAATAGGTTTGTACAAGTAACCGGTACAAACTCGTTTGTATAAGTAACTGGTTTGTACAAGAAACCGGTATAACCTGTTCGTACAAATCCGTTCGCACAAATAGCCGTTACAAACCGGTTCGTACAAATAACCGGTAAAAACCGGTTATAACCGCTATCTTCTGCTTTGTGGGCTCAAACAAAATTTATCTACAGATTGAGTAATTTAAAACAAGTTATTGTTAAAAACGTTCAAAATCACATATTTTAAACTTCTCTTGTATATGACATACAAACACTATTTGTATTAACCTATAAGACAAAACACTACATATATAATTTAATGTTTATTTACAATGGCAGCCGTATAGCTGGTGATATACAGATAATTTACAGGCGAGTCACTAATACAGGGCACTATTCTAAGCACGCTTCAAATTGGATAGTTCACTCTTTGGTTCTAAATAAGTGTCAAATTCTGAAGTTTCACAGAAACCAAAGACGAATAAATGCAATAAAACTGTTAAATATAATTTATTTAACGGGAAAATCGTTTTAAAAGTAGGGGCGCCAACAAACCCTCAATTTCGACTTCTCGAAATCTCGAGTGCTGTTTGCATATTGAGTGAAGCAAGCCCAGTGTATTGACTCATTTTCCCATTGATTTCAATAGGATGTCAGTTTTTTGACATGATTAAAAAAAAAAAAATTTTTTGAAGACATTTTTCAATTAAAAAAAAAAAAACCATCATCTAATGTGTGTCTTTGATTGCAAAGTTTCATAATTTTCCGTCAAGTCGTTTTCGAGCCAATTCGTGACAGAGAATGTAAAAAGTCTCCAGTAAAACACTCCGCTCACTTCGTTCGCTTCGCTCAATAAATGTAAGAATGATCAAAGTCTAAATATTCCACTAGTCGTCAATCGTTATAATGGCCGCTTCGTTGGATTCAAATCCAACCGAATCGTCGTCCGTTAAAACTACGACATTCCCGTTAACGTTAGTTTCGGGATTTTTTTTGCTTTTTTTATCGTATTTTTTGTTATATAGTGAGAGTACGTCGGATATAATTGGCGCGTGTACCAGAGCGTGTACGTTCCCTTCGTCGATATCTATGGAATTTTGACTATCTTCGTCCTGTGAGGGTACGTTTGAAAGAGGTTCCCTTTTTTCAATTTCCCCTTTCCCCTCCAATTCTTCATCTTCATCTTCGTATCCGTAATATTTCTCATCGTCCTTTTCATCTTTGGGTACGTAGGAGTTGATTAAATCTAGCAGGTTAGCGTCACTTGTGAACACTTTTGATGGATCAGAATCCTCTATATCGCATTGATGCAAGGAAAATAATTTAGATGAAGTGAAGTATTTCAGGCACAGCGGGCATTGATTTTGCAAATGCGCTCGGTAATGATTGTGGAGATTTGGAAAATCCCCGTCACAGACGACGCACTTCTCCGGCATCACCACTGCTCGGTACATAGTATTATTATTTCAGTTACAATTAATTGTGATTTAAATTAAGTTTAATTTTGGACAGTATTTAATTATTTACTGTGTAAGCGAACTTTTTTTAAAGCAATAACAATAATAACTACTAAATATATTTTGGTGTTTGAAATAGTGTAGCGTAGTAGCTGTCAAATATTATTTAAAAGATGGCGGCCGTCAAGAAATAACTTAAAATGGTAATAACGAGCATTTAATTGTTATATTATTTTGTATTTTATGTAATAAATGTATCTAACATTTGTATTGTAATATTTTTAATTGTTTCGATTTAAAACGCAACTTTCGCGTTTAACTGTATAAGTGTAGGATTTAACTAAACTTATAAAAAGACGCAAAGCTATTTTTATAATATTGTAATTGTTTTTTATTGTTAATCGGTCGAATGTAAGCGGTCTATCCGTTCTAACCACCTGTAACGTTGTGTTATGTTGACTAAATAAATGAGTATTACTTTTATTTTTTTTTGTTTTTGTTGGCTGTACCCATGTTTTACGATATAGAGCCAAAATTATTTAATGCACAGATTAAATATAAAAAAAAAGTGCAATGGTTAAATAAGTCTAAATAAGTTAAAATTTTGTGTATCTTATGTACACATCTCATGATAGCTGCTGGACGATTTTGAATTATTATTTCATTTTTACGAGAAACTTATACAATATAGCATTTATTTCAATGCAGTTTTAGGATATGTAACACTGAATATTTCTCATATTCATACGTAAAAACATTTTTTTCCGTCTCTAAGTGTAATAAAAATGTATCTATTATCTTAAAATTAAAGCGATTAAAGACCACATGTCTATTTATCGAGAGGGGGCGATAAAATAAAGTTTCTGACAATAGATGGTATTGTATAATACGTTTAAATCTAACATTCAAAGTACACTTATCCCTCTTTTTGTTATATTTCTTGGCTTGGCTTTGACACGGTATATGAAATATCCAATTGTAAAATCTTATAGAAATGTATATATGGTTGAATGCTTGCTGGTAAGTAATATGGCCAGAGGCGGTAAAACGTGAAAACAAAACTTATATTATAATACGAATCATTTTAAATCGGCAGTTTAACTCGTATTTGGCGATTTTGAAGATTTTGCAAACAGATATTAAGGGAATTTTGGCTGACGATACATTAGATGACGATGATTTAGTTAATCATGAAACCCATAAATCAGATAAAGACAATGATTCTGATAATCAATGTAAACCAATTACGTCCAGTGAAAAGTATGTCGTGCTTGAGTCGAGAATAAAATGGGAAAATCACTTTCTACAATGTGACACGAACGAGTACTTTATATCCAGTGAGATTAACAGATTAAGTCAATAAGAGATCTATAAAGATTTTGAAATTACCGATTTTATGACGAAGTCCCTTCAATACCAATTAAGAAAAAAAACTGACAGTTGTTGAAAGTTATGACAGCGAATAAACCATTTTATTTTTATATTTTTTCCTAATTATATTATTTATTTATATCTTTTCCACTTTGAATCATTATCAGTGATCACTTGTGTACGTCAAAATGGAAGTGTCAGGAGGGCCTATTTCGATACCATATTTATCGTAATAAGCCCTTCTGTAAAAGCACTGTCCAACTTAATGTTAAAGCTATGAGGGTTCCAAACGCGTCCTAGTCTGAGAAGAACCACACAACAAACTCAGCCGGATATATATATTTTTTTATATTGTGATCACTGTAATCCAATAAGTAGATGTTTTAAGATATTTTATTCAAATAAGCAAATGATTAGCACAAAATTGAGATTTATTTTTTTTATTATCGGGAACCCATCTCCAATGTTACTAGACAGACCGTGATATTGTAAGGTATTTGCCTTAAAAAAAAAAGTAAAATCCCAATCGAAAATCCTGCATACAGTATATCTGCAAATTCTGACTTAGTCTCATCAAAAAGGTTATATTTAAATAAATACAAAAAACATACGACTATTATTTATTTTAGACTCCAAAATTCGATATAATGCAAATATTTTTATATAATCTCACATAAAGAAATAAGCGAATGGAAATAATGTACAAGTACTAAAAACAAATATTAAATTAACATAATTAGTATCACAAAATTATAAAATATACTCAAATAAATGTCCTATCTCTTTAAACCTATATGATACTTAAATACAATATACACTGTAACTCATCTATCCGGACCTCGGCTTTGAAGTTATTAGGTCTCATTCACACGCTACTAACTCTTTTAAAAACTACTAGATTTTATAAAATATCTAACGTTGAAACATTATTTTATCCTATTTGCTACCATGAATACAAACCCCTTCAAATCAAATTGGGATTTAAATAACAAATAAAAAAAATAACAAGCTTACTTGTAAAGAAAAAATAAAAAAAATCACCTCTGGAATAAACGACTTTGTACAAATACTCGATATAAATCGTTTTGTACAAGCAACCGGTACAAACCGGTTTGTACAAGTAACCGGTACAAATAGGTTTTGTACAAGTAACCAATACAAACCGGTTTGTACAAGTAACCAGTACAAACCGGTTTGTAAAAGTAACCGGTACAAACCGGTTGGTACAAGCAACCGGTACAAATAGGTTTGTACAAGTAACTGGTACAAATAGGTTTGTACAAGTAACTGGTACAAATAGGTTTGTACAAGTAACCGGTACAAATAGGTTTGTACAAGTAACCGGTACAAACCCGTTTGTATAAGTAACTGGTTTGTACAAGAAACCGGTATAACCTGTTCGTACAAATCCGTTCGCACAAATAGCCGTTACAAACTGGTTGGTACAAATAACCGGTAAAAACCGGTTATAACCGCTATCTTCTGCTTTGTGGGCTCAAACAAAATTTATCTACAGATTGAGTAATTTAAAACAAGTTATTGTTAAAAACGTTCAAAATCACATATTTTAAACTTCTCTTGTATATGACATACAAACACTATTTGTATTAACCTATAAGACAAAACACTACATATATAATTTAATGTTTATTTACAATGGCAGCCGTATAGCTGGTGATATACAGATAATTTACAGGCGAGTCACTAATACAGGGCACTATTCTAAGCACGCTTCAAATTGGATAGTTCACTCTTTGGTTCTAAATAAGTGTCAAATTCTGAAAAGTTTCACAGAAACCAAAGACGAATAAATGCAATAAAACTGTTAAATATAATTTATTTAACGGGCAAATCGTTTTAAAAGTAGGGGCGCCAAAAAACCCTCAATTTCGACTTGCGCTTGCGAAATCTCGAGTGCTGTTTGCATATTGAGTGAAGCGAGCCCAGTGTATTGACTCATTTTCCCATTGATTTCAATAGGATATCAGTTTTTTTGACATGATTAAAACAAAATTTTTGAGGAAATTTTCTAAAAAAACCATCACCTAATGGGTGTCTTTTTTATTGCAAAGTTTCATAATTTACTGTCAAGTAGTTTTCGAGCCAATTCGTGACAGAGAATGTAAAAAGTCTCCAGTAAAACTCTCCGCTCACTTCGTTCGCTTCGCTCAATAAATGTTAGAATGATCAAAGTCTAAGTATTCCACTAGTCGTCAATAGTTATAATGGCCGCTTCGTTGGATTCAAATCCAACCGAATCGTCGTCCGTTAAAACTACGACATTCCCGTTAACGTTAGTTTCAGGATTTTTTTTGCTTTTTTTATCGTATTTTTTGTTATATAGTGAGAGTACGTCGGATATAATTGGCGCGTGTACCAGAGCGTGTACGTTCCCTTCGTCGATATCTATGGAATTTTGACTATCTTCGTCCTGTGAGGGTACGTTTGAAAGAGGTTCCCTTTTTTCAATTTCCCCTTTCCCCTCCAATTCTTCATCTTCATCTTCGTATCCGTAATATTTCTCATCGTCCTTTTCGTCTTTGGGTACGTAGGAGTTGATTAAATCTAGCAGGTTAGCGTCACTTGTGAACACTTTTGATGGATCAGAATCCTCTATATCGCATTGATGCAAGGAAAATAATTTAGATGAAGTGAAGTATTTCAGGCACAGCGGGCATTGATTTTGCAAATGCGCTCGGTAATGATTGTGGAGATTTGGAAAATCCCCGTCACAGACGACGCACTTCTCCGGCATCACCACTGCTCGGTACATAGTATTATTATTTCAGTTACAATTAATTGTGATTTAAATTAAGTTTAATTTTGGACAGTATTTAATTATTTACTGTGTAAGCGAACTTTTTTTAAAGCAATAACAATAATAACTACTAAATATATTTTGGTGTTTGAAATAGTGTAGCGTAGTAGCTGTCAAATATTATTTAAAAGATGGCGGCCGTCAAGAAATAACTTAAAATGGTAATAACGAGCATTTAATTGTTATATTATTTTGTATTTTATGTAATAAATGTATCTAACATTTGTATTGTAATATTTTTAATTGTTTCGATTTAAAACGCAACTTTCGCGTTTAACTGTATAAGTGTAGGATTTAACTAAACTTATAAAAAGACGCAAAGCTATTTTTATAATATTGTAATTGTTTTTTATTGTTAATCGGTCGAATGTAAGCGGTCTATCCGTTCTAACCACCTGTAACGTTGTGTTATGTTGACTAAATAAATGAGTATTACTTTTATTTTTTTTTGTTTTTGTTGGCTGTACCCATGTTTTACGATATAGAGCCAAAATTATTTAATGCACAGATTAAATATAAAAAAAAAGTGCAATGGTTAAATAAGTCTAAATAAGTTAAAATTTTGTGTATCTTATGTACACATCTCATGATAGCTGCTGGACGATTTTGAATTATTATTTCATTTTTACGAGAAACTTATACAATATAGCATTTATTTCAATGCAGTTTTAGGATATGTAACACTGAATATTTCTCATATTCATACGTAAAAACATTTTTTTCCGTCTCTAAGTGTAATAAAAATGTATCTATTATCTTAAAATTAAAGCGATTAAAGACCACATGTCTATTTATCGAGAGGGGGCGATAAAATAAAGTTTCTGACAACAGATGGTATTGTATAATACGTTTAAATCTAACATTCAAAGTACACTTATCCCTCTTTTTGTTATATTTATTGGCTTGGCTTTGACACGGTATATGAAATATCCAATTGTAAAATCTTATAGAAATGTATATATGGTTGAATGCTTGCTGGTAAGTAATATGGCCAGAGGCGGTAAAACGTGAAAACAAAACTTATATTATAATACGAATCATTTTAAATCGGCAGTTTAACTCGTATTTGGCGATTTTGAAGATTTTGCAAACAGATATTAAGGGAATTTTGGCTGACGATACATTAGATGACGATGATTTAGTTAATCATGAAACCCATAAATCAGGTAAAGACAATGATTCTGATGATCAATGTAAACCAGTTACGTCCAGTGAAAAGTATGTCGTGCTTGAGTTGAGAATAAAATGGGAAAATCACTTTCTACAATGTGACACGAACGAGTACTTTATATACAGTGAGATTAACAGATTAAGTCAATAAGAGATCTATAAAGATTTTGAAATTACCGATTTTATGACGAAGTCCCTTCAATACCAATTAAGAAAAAAAACTGACAGTTGTTGAAAGTTATGACAGCGAATAAACCATTTTATTTTTATATTTTTTCCTAATTATATTATTTATTTATTTATTTATATCTTACTGTCAGGGGGGCCTATTTCGATACCAGATTTATCGTAATAAGCCCTTCTGTAAAAGCACTGTCCAACTTAATGTTAAAGCTATGAGGGTTCCAAACGCGTCCTAGTCTGAGAAGAACCACACAACAAACTCAGCCGGATATATATATTTTTTTATATTGTGATCACTGTAATCCAATAAGTAGATGTTTTAAGATGTTTTATTCAAATAAGCAAATGATTAGCACAAAATTGAGATTTATTTTTTTTATTATCGGGAACCCATCTCCAATGTTACTAGACAGACCGTGATATTGTAAGGTATTTGCCTAAAAAAAAAAGTAAAATCCCAACAAGAAATCCTGCATACAGTATATCTACAGCAAATTCTGACTTAGTCTCAGCAAAAAGGTTATATTTAAATAAATACAAAAAACATACGACTATTATTTATTTTAGACTCCAAAATTCGATATAATGCAAATATTTAACAAATATTTTTATATAATCTCACATAAAGAAATAAGCGAATGGAAATAATGTACACGTACTAAAAACAAATATTAAATTAACATAATTAGTATCACAAAATTATAAAATATACTCAAATAAATGTCCTATCTCTTTAAACCTACATGATACTTAAATACAATATACACTGTAACTCATCTATCCGGACCTCGGTTTTGAAGTTATTAGGTCTCATTCACACGCTACTAACTCTTTTAAAAACTACTAGATTTTATAAAATATCTAACGTTGAAACATTATTTTATCCTATTTGCTACCATGAATACAAACCCCTTCAAATCAACTTGGGATTTAAATAACAAATAAAAAAAATAACAAGCTTACTTGTAAAGAAAAAATAAAAAAAATCACCTCTGGAATAAACGACTTTGTACAAGTACTCGATATAAATCGTTTTGTACAAGCAACCGGTACAAACCGGTTTGTACAAGTAACCGGTACAAATAGGTTTTATACAAGTAACCAATACAAACCGGTTTGTACAAGTAACAGGTACAAACCGGTTGGTACAAGCAACCGGTACAAATAGGTTTGTACAAGTAACTGGTACAAATAGGTTTGTACAAGTAACTGGTACAAATAGGTTTGTACAAGTAACTGGTACAAATAGGTTTGTACAAGTAACCGGTACAAATAGGTTTGTACAAGTAACCGGTACAAACCCGTTTGTATAAGTAACTGGTTTGTACAAGAAACCGGTATAACCTGTTCGTACAAATCCGTTCGCACAAATAGCCGTTACAAACTGGTTGGTACAAATAACCGGTAAAAACCGGTTATAACCGCTATCTTCTGCTTTGTGGGCTCAAACAAAATTTATCTACAGATTGAGTAATTTAAAACAAGTTATTGTTAAAAACGTTCAAAATCACATATTTTAAACTTCTCTTGTATATGACATACAAACACTATTTGTATTAACCTATAAGACAAAACACTACATATATAATTTAATGTTTATTTACAATGGCAGCTGTATAGCTGGTGATATATAGATAATTTACAGGCGAGTCACTAATACAGTGCACTATTCTAAGCACGCTTCAAATTGGATAGTTCACTCTTTGGTTCTAAATAAGTGTCAAATTCTGAAAAGTTTCACAGAAACCAAAGACGAATAAATGCAATAAAACTGTTAAATATAATTTATTTAACGGGAAAATCGTTTAAAAGTAGGGGCGCCAAAAAACCCTCAATTTCGACTTGCGCTTGCGAAATCTCGAGTGCTGTTTGCATATTGAGTGAAGCGAGCCCAGTGTATTGACTCATTTTCCCATTGATATCAATAGGATGTCAGTTTTTTGACATGATTAAAACAAAATTTTTGAGGAAATTTTCTAAAAAAACCATCACCTGTGTGTCTTTTTGATTGCAAAGTTTCATAATTTACTGTCAAGTAGTTTTCGAGCCAATTCGTGACAGAGAATGTAAAAAGTCTCCAGTAAAACTCTCCGCTCACTTCGTTCGCTTCGCTCAATAAATGTTAGAATGATCAAAGTCTAAGTATTCCACTAGTCGTCAATAGTTATAATGGCCGCTTCGTTGGATTCAAATCCAACCGAATCGTCGTCCGTTAAAACTACGACGTTCCCGTTAACGTTCGTTTCGGGATTTTTTTTGCTTTTTTTATCGTATTTTTTGTTATATAGTGAGAGTACGTCGGATATAATTGGCGCGTGTACCAGAGCGTGTACGTTCCCTTCGTCGATATCTATGGAATTTTGACTATCTTCGTCCTGTGAGGGTACGTTTGAAAGAGGTTCCCTTTTTTCAATTTCCCCTTTCCCCTCCAATTCTTCATCTTCATCTTCGTATCCGTAATATTTCTCATCGTCCTTTTCATCTTTGGGTACGTAGGAGTTGATTAAATCTAGCAGGTTAGCGTCACTTGTGAACACTTTTGATGGATCAGAATCCTCTATATCGCATTGATGCAAGGAAAATAATTTAGATGAAGTGATGTATTTCAGGCACAGCGGGCATTGATTTTGCAAATGCGCTCGGTAATGATTGTGGAGATTTGGAAAATCCCCATCACAGACGACGCACTTCTCCGGCATCACCACTGCTCGGTAGTGGAGCTTCTTTAACGACTTGTGAACAAACTTCATATGACGTATGAAGGGCCCGTACTTGACGAACTGCTCTCCGCATTTCCGACATTTGATCGGTTTCTTTTTATACTTTCTACTTCTGTGAGAAAACGCGTGAATGTTAAACGCGTCCATGGTTTTGAATTTGAGTGGACAGAATCGACACGATATGGACCCGGATCCGCGATGTATTTGCAAGTGCATTCGCTTCGAGTTCTTCCTGGTGACCGGCTTGAAACAGAAACTGCACTCCTCGTACACGACCCGGTTTCCGTTAGTGCTAGTTTCGGTCACCTCCTCGTCGCTGTCTATTGTGCATAGATGATTGTCGAAGTCGGCCCTCGAAAAGAAATATTCCCGGCACTTTTGGCATCTATTCTCCTCGTGATAATCTAAATGTCTGTGGAGATTGAAGAATGTCTTGTGACAAATGTTGCACTTCTCCTCTATAGATTCCTTCGGCAGCACTATCCACTCCTTGTTGTCTCCGTGCACGTCTCGCATGTGGTAGATCATTTTTCTGAATGCCACAAATCTCTCGTCGCAGTGCTCACATTTGGTCGGATTATCCACGTTGAGCTGTGAGAAGTGGTGGTTTTTGTGTTTCCTGTACAGTGTCATGGTGTTAAATTTCCTATTGCAGTATATACAGCCGTAGTAGCCGACCGTTCGGTGATAGATCTTGTGAGTGCTCAGAGCGTACTCGTTCTCGAACACTTTGAAGCAATAATCGCACACTATTTCCTTTTTACTTTCGCGAGCCTCTTTGAAAGTCCGTATATCGTGTTGCGTGCGCAAGTGACAATCTAACTTCACTTGCAAGTGGAAGGCCTTGTAACAGATGTGGCATTTCACTTTCTTGGGGTAAATTTCTGTGTCGCCGAGGAGCTTCTTTTTGTCGCAACTGAACGCGAGATGTCCTTCCAAAAATCTGGAGGTACTGAAATATTCGAAGCAGTAGTTGCATCTGAGGGAGTTGTGGTAGTCGATGTGCCGCTCGAAGTTGCCCTTGCTGGCCAATACTTTGTAGCAGATGGAGCACTGCAGCTCCTTGAGCGGTCCGTCCAAGGTCTGCGCCCCTCGCTCCGCTATCCAGGTCTCGTTAATGTTGTGGGCGTCCCGCAGGTGGTATTGCAAGTCGTAGCCCCGGGTGAACGTTTCATCACAATTGCTACATTTCAATGGATTATCAATGTACTTCTGAGTTAAATGACCCTTTATATGAACTCTGTGATTCTTCAGCGAGATAGTCTTCTTTCCACAGAACTTACATTTGAAAAATTCAGGTTTTCGTAAGTGGGCTTCTTCGTGGAACTGCAATCTCCGCTCGTCTAAAAAGACCTTGGCACAGAGTTTACAAGAATAGTAGTTAGGAGCTGGAGCGTCCGGGTCTTCTTTGATCATTTTACTTTCTGGATGCGTTCGTCGCAAGTGTCGAATCAGTTTAACGAGATCCGGGTAATATCGCGGACAAATCGGACATTTCACTTTGTCCTTTCGGAGCTTCTCGATCCTCTTCTTGTGAGACTGATGATCGAAATTATGACCTTTGACGTGTCTCTTGAAGTAATCCTCGACCAGATATCCCTTTCCGCAGATATGGCACTTGAAAGGTCCGTTATCGTCCTCGAAGTGCGACCTCGTGTGGAGTTCGAGACGCTTCTTGTTGGTGAACTGCAAATTGCAAATATCACACTGGTGCCGAGCTCCGTACAGCGATGTTTTGGAGTTGTGCCAGCTCACGTGGTGCTTCAAGGAGGTTTCTGATACGCAAACTTTTCCGCAGAGATGGCACGTGTGGGTTCCGTCGAACGCGTTCCTATCGACGGAGTTTGGTAACTCTGAGCCCACGACCGTGTTGCTAGCGCTCTCCCCGCGCTTGTAGTGGATGGCCATATGTGAGAGGTAGACTTTGCGATGCTGGAACACTCTCTTGCAGATGGAGCATTCGTAGTCCTTGCTCTTGAACCGCGTCTGTTTGTGGAAGTTCATGTGTGCTTGTGCTGCGCGGAGGTGCTTGCTCTTCCGGTTGCAGATGGTGCAGGTCAGAAGAGCTGGGTCCAGATTCGTGTCGTTGTAGTGTTCTCGCATGTGCAGCTTGTAGTGACATTGAAAGCGGAAAGTCTGTAATAAATAATGTATTAAATTGAGATTAAAAGGATCTTAATTATCATATAGATACTTACCTCCTTACAGACGAAGCACTCCAACTTCTTCTCCATGTTCTTTCCGACATTGTTGTGCCAATTGACATGTCTCTTGAGGGATATGAGCGTGGGCAGTGTCTTGCTGCAGATGGGACAAGTGAACCCGCTCATATTAACCAGTGGCTTGATGTCACCGACGGAAACCTCACCGAAGCCGTTGTGACTCTGGAGCTGGTCCAGGGGTTCCGCCTTGGTCACAACGACTTCACAAAAATCCGCCAAATCAGTTGGTGCGTTTGAATTCATCGGCTGCTGCTTCAATCTGTGCACCAGCTTGATGTGATTGGCTAAAGCGCTGCAGCTCTTGAACTGCTGGCTGCATTCTATGCACGTGTACAAATTTCTAGGCTTTATATTGACAGATATATGCGTCTGATTGTGTTCGTTGATAGCACTGACTTTCATTTCAATGTCGCAAATCAGGCACCGAACTGAACAATCCTTTAAATTAATTTTTGCCCTCTTTGTACCGGATGTCATGTGGTGCTTTGTTCTTTTGTGCTGCAGGAGAAGTCTCTTGTATGAGAACTGTTTTTCACAAATATCACAGGTGTTATCATCCTCGCCGTCGTCTTGACTAGATTCTGAATCGTACTGGGTTAATGATTGATCCATTTCATTTATACCATCTGCGGATTGATCCACTTCTGGAACTTCTACTTTGACTTCACTACTTATATGCCTCTCTTCGTGAGACATCAACGCCTTTTTATACTTAAATGACTTATCACAAAATTTACATTGTAAAATGCCTTTGGTATTTGTACTGAATTCAGAATTTATAGAACCGCAGTCTTCAACTGTGCTTGCTCTGAAATAAAATAAGTGGATAGGTAAAAATATTACTGTTCACTTAAAATAACCTGCCAACTAGAAATGGAAGCAATTCAAGATATAAAAAACGGTTGTACAAGATAGAAATGCCACTACATAACAATAGTAATAAACTAACAAAGGATTGCCTACAAAATGAACTGAACTGGACTGAGAGGATGGCAAATACTGAATTTATATTATCGCAACTAATCAAAGGGCTAACAACAAAGACTAAATTAGATTATGATTACATAGATTACTGATGAATATAGATGGAGAAAAAAAAACATAAATTAACAAAATAGTAGATAAAGTACATATAAAACAATACCTGGATTCTTCATCACCACCCTCGTTGGGATCATCCATGTTGGACATGTGAGCGGCTAAGTGTTTGATCAGGGAATCTTGACTTGCCATCTTTTTATTACATATGCGACATTGAAATTTTCCATTTTTAACACCAGATTGTCCTTGTATTTCAGTTGGTGTTTGGAAAAAATGTGCTTTAAGATGTGAAAAGTAAGATGATTTATGAAATATACTTTTGCATACCGGGCATTCCAAATCGACAGTGTCATCTTTCTTTGGGCATTCATTAAAATGTGCCGAGTGCATGTAAAAATCATCAAAAGCCTGACCACAGTAGACACAAGGGACACAAATTTTTCCATTTTCATTTCTCATGCACACTTTATCCCTTTTAAGCACAGCTGCATGCGCAATCCGCATATGCTTCTCCAAGTTCTCAATAGTTTTAAATTTCGTTGGACACATTTCGCAATCTAATTTCGGTGTTCTGGTTATAGCGTCAATCGGCTCCAATGATACTAAAAGTTGTCTCTTAGGTGACTTTCCACAGAGATCATAATGTCTTTTGAGCATTATTTTTAATTTGAATTCCTTCCCACATTTCTCACATTTAAGTTTGTCATCATCATCCATTGCATCGCTTAAAACTTTAGGTGTTTCTACTATGGGTAAAGGTTCTACTGATTCATTACTTATTATCAATTCATTTTTCATAACACTTTTTCTTTTGTGACATTTAGTATGCGCTGATAGACTGTTCTTTGATCGAAACGCCTTGGTACACTGATTACATTTATACTGCAGAGGATCATCTGAATCTGTTTCCGGTGAATAAAAAGAACCACTGTCATCAAAGTCAGAATCGTAACTTGCTGACATTCTCGGCTTTTTCTGAGATCTTCGCAGTTCTTCAACTCGTTTTGAGCTCCCTGGTCGAAAGTCGTGGGAACGGCTACTAGTTGATGCATCATCAACGCTGTCTTTGCTCCGCTTTCTGCCGCGACTAACAGGAGTCACCTTGCTGTCAACAGATGCCTTACTTTCATTTGAAGATGTGGGCTTTGAAACTTCTAAATGAGAAAATGCAGAATCACTGCTTTGTCTATTGGGCAGTGGTGGAGTGGAACTGAAACCTGAATAGAAAAATTTTAAATCATTGTTCGATTACCCCATTTTTATGTATGAGCAAAATATCCAAACATACCTGGTGGTGGAACATAGTTGCGTCTTAATTCTTGATCTGATCGCTCACATTGCTGTTTAAAAATGTGAGCACTGCTTAATTTTTGTATACATTCACTGCATATTTTTTCTGGTAGTCCATCTCCTTCATATATCTAAGAATCAATATATTAATGTGTAAATGCACATAAATATACAAACATTACTAAAGGCAATAAAGGAGAAAGACATAACATAAGAAGTGTAGAACGCAAATGGTATAAACAAGAAGAGTAATGAAATAAGACAAATGAAAGCAACCAGAGTCAATAAATACTAATAAATATGTAATAATAATATTAATTAAGAAATAAATGTTAGAAACAATCTGGTATTAGCATCAAACAATATAATTGAATCAAAAAACATAAATAATGAAATCAAAGCTGGTTGTTATTGAAGTTAAGACAATGCAAATTTAAGAACATATAAAAAAAGTTGAGAAAGTATATTGAGAATTAAAAAAATTACAGAACCTGATGTAAAACTAAACATGTCACCAGATAAGAAGATTATTAGAAATGATCATACTGCTAACACTCAAGATGGCAATGTTGAAGACTTTAATATCCAACATGATCTATACAGAGAACTAGTGTTAAGGACAAATTTAGTAATTTATCAGGCAAATTGACCTTCCATTCCAGTAAAGGTGATGATTAGAGTCCATCCATCCAACAATTTATTGTAACTAATTAAATATGACTAATTTCTAAATTGTGATAAATTTCTTTAATACAGTAGAACTAAACTCAAAATTATCTAAAGTTTCCTTCAAAAACTATATTATTTGCGTTACTTGCTTTAAATTGTAATTCTTATATTTGTAAACGAAATACATACTAAGGTCAAATATAAATATTCTAACAAAAGATGTCATTATTAAGATACGCAAAATTATTAGCAAATCTGAAGTAATCATAAAAATATTAAGTGGAAGTTTAATAGACAAGCCTAATTAAGAAAAGATAATTACGATGAAATCGACGATGTTAAATATTCAAGCATCAAAATCAAACCTAACAATGTAAAAAAATGCATTTACGATGTAAAACACGATAAGCGAAGTCATTTCGCTAAGAAAACTGTATGTCCGATAAATGTATGCAGTCATATAAATGTTGATTCTAAGTTTCAAATTTCGATCATGATACAACGTATAATATTGCAAAAAAAAACTTACTTTAACTCGAGCGCATTCCATAACCATCTCCGCAAGTTGTAAATTGTTGTCCATCGTGAAGATGGAGTAGAAGTCGCCGAGTTTGAGGCAGAGTCTGCATTTTCCGAGCTTGAGTGCCATATTGATTTGTTCACGAATCCCTTCATTTCACTTCGACACCATATTTGTTGATTGACACTGTATTACTTCATCTTTGAGGATTTATTTGTATCATAAACGATTATACACTTCGAATTCTGGACCAATTGCATCCAGAATATCAGATACATCAACAAAAACGAAAATGTTATAATACCTTGGTAACCGGCATCCTCCATTCGCAAATTGAGGAGACGAATATCCTTGCAAGGTTCAGGCTTGGTTACTTTTAGGGTTGCCATTTGTCTGTATTTTGTTATCTCAACAAAAATATAATATATATCTGCATTAAAAACGTTAATTGTTGCTGAAATGGTAAACGACAACACAATTATACTACTTAGAATCACAATGATATCAAATCTTATTTCAAAAATTTACATATGCAGCATCTGTTAAAGCCTTGTTTACTTCCTTTTAATTTGACACAATAGTCAATGTCAAAGTTCTTAAATTTATAGATTTCCAATTTTGTATGATTTTTGTCATTTTATGGAGGAATATAAGTCTCGAAGGATATTAATATATTTAATTTTACACACAAATCAAAGTAATATTATTCATACTTTATATCAATGTGTCGTTCGATATTGTAGTAAGTTATGAACGACGGTAAAAGATTTGTTGTTACTGGATCCAATTTATTTGGACAATGGTTTTCTTGGACCAAAAACAAGAGCACTTTCACAAAATTCGAAACGGTTATTGTTGATAATGAAAACTCAATAAATTTTAACCTGCCGCAAGCAAATCTTATTGCAACTTGCTGGTCATACAATATATTTAAAATATGCAATGTGTTTTATGTATCTGGATCTTGGAGGGGTAAAGATAATCAAGTTATTAAATTACCAATTTTCGAGGAATACTTGCAGAGTTGTAGACAATCAAAAATTCTGGTCACTGGTAATGATTACATGATAATTCTCATTGATGTTGAGAAAAGAAGTGTTTGCTTTTTTAATTTGGAAACTAAAAACTATGAAAAAGTAGGTTTTACAGAGGAACCTATTATTGAAAATGCTAAGAAACCACGGACAAGTGACGATATTATAAAAGTTTTAGCAACTAATAATATTTTCATATATTTAACATCGGAAGGGAATGTTTATACAGGTCAGTTGCCAAGTTACTTGGACACTCAACATTGTTTGGGTAAAGTTTGTGATATTGAATGTGGATATGAACATTACATGCTATTGACTGATGAGGGCAGAGTGTATACTTGGGGTAATGGAAGGTAGGTTAAATGTTATTTAATTAATACTATAGTGTGTGTTCTATGGATAATTGAAGTGATTTTTTTTATTTTATAATTTTCATAAATTATAAATCTCATATTTTAGGAGATTACAACTCGGGCATGGTGACTTAACTAATCTGGATTTACCGACTGAAGTTGAGGCTTTAGCTGGTATTAAGATTGCCAAAATCAGTGCAGGAGGCTGGCACTCGTTAGCTTTAAGTGATTGTGGAGATTTGTATGTGTGGGGATGGAACGATACTGGCCAGTTGGGGATGGAGAGTAAAAGTGGTCAAGAGAACAAGGGTCTCAAAAACTATACTCTTCCAACACTCGTTGATATCTACGACGAGAATGATGAATTAGTTGAGCTTTGTATAAAAGATATAGCCTGCGGAACCAGACACACAGCAATATTACTTGAAGATAACACAGTATGGACTGCAGGATGTAACAAATACGGTCAATTGGGAGTGTCACCCAAAAAGCATGAGAAAATAGAATGTTTTCAGAAAGTTTTTTATAATGAAGATATTTCGAAAATTTCCTGCGGACCTTGGAATACTATTATTGAAATACAACATTCAACTTAATTTTATTAGAATAAATTATTTTAATTTATAAGTAAATAATCTCATGAGATGTGTATCATTATTACCCATTTATTTATTACCCGTTGCAATTACCTATTTATCTGTGTTAGTTATGTTTGAAACAATGGAAAAGTTGTTAAGATTATTCTGAATTAAGTAAAAAATTTTCTTACTTTGCAATTTAATAGTCCCTAGTTTTATTTTTTACATTCTCTGTGTGATTGTGGAAAAGTTTTACATTCTCTATTATTGTGGAAAGGATCCAGAACTTAATCCCATCATGCGGTTCCATTGGTGGCTGTAGGAACCTGTACTTAACAAATAGATCCTCATGAAGGTATATATAGATTTTATTAATAACCTCATTTTGTCTGTCTACTTCTTTATTTTGTTGAATTAGGCAGGTACATAGGATTATGGGGACCTCGCGAAATCTTCTTGTAAGCCTATGCTCCACCTACTATAGTAGATTGCTAACTGACATTAGTCCAATGCAGCAGATATCAGCTGTAAGGTGTCTGTAACTCGCTCATGCTCGGGAAGAGGGGAGGTTGCGGGGGGTCTGCTCTTAGGATGGCCGATTCGCGGTGCTTTTGGTTCCCTTTCCGTAGGTACGACGCTTAGACCTCAGGCCCTCTCTATGGCTTCGTGTGAAGAATAGGGCTAATGGCTTCCTGTTGAGTCGCTCTTTGACAAGTTGTTTGACGGAGACTTACTCCTAAAAACGTGATGCATAGATTAATCTTCGTTGAGCGCAAAATCATGAAATCACGGTCTTGGCTTTTTGAACTCCCGACTGATGCCTCTTTCTTGCTGAAGTATAAAGATCTCTGCAATTCTTTGGATGTCTGCGTCCTGAACTCGGTCTGGCGAAGAGTCTTCTTCTGTTTAGTAGGCTTGTAACCTTCGCGACAAAAGAAGGCTGTGTATAAGGGAAGGTGGTTCTCTGTACGGGGTACATGTTATGATGGCGCTGGCAACCGTCTGCTTTTGATAGATGGAGGTCCCATCTTTTTCAAACTTAAAGAAAGAGATACGTATGTTAAAGCATTTTTATTGTTGTTTTATGACCAGTCTAAGAAGACTTTTCGGTAAAAATTAGAAAAATAAAAAAACAAGGGTTGGATTGTTAGAAATTCCAAAAAATAGATTCTATATGACTATTTATTTACATCTAATATTATCAGATATGCACATTAGTGTTGAAGACACGATATAAAACGAATATCAAGAGAAATCAAAGGTCGGATGTATCTTGTCGTAACTGTAAGTCGACTAGTCAAATGTTTTACATACAGTATATAAATTTACATTTCCATATTATACATAAGTATTTTTAATGTTTAGTAGGAAAGAAGAGTAACGAAAAGTTGAATTTGTATTAACTATATATTTAGGAAGAGTAGAGATGAGGAATAATAACTTATATACGGGCTAAACTTATATACCGAAAATAACGCTAAAAGTCGGTTGTGAGTTCGCTTTTTGTTTCAATCGTTGGGCACCCTTTTTTAACAATATGAACGTTAATAACTCCTAAAGTTATTACAAATTTTTCAATATATACTTTCTTTATCGCTCTGTTACTTTTACCTTTATAGAACAATAGCTCTAACAACTTAGTGCTTTTAATCAATATTTTTGGTATTTGGATTTAATACTCCTTTCTTCTGCCCCCATAATCAATTATCTTGATTCACAATTGCTATATCATAATAATCAAAAGTTTGACAGGTGTAAGTTGTTGTCAGTTGTCACAATTTATAATAACAAATTAAAAAATGCATATTGGTAGGTACTTGGTACCCCGTTTTATTATTAATTAATTGTTAATATTAACAGTACATATTCTATTGCTATGTCTATTTGGCTGTAAAGCGAAGCAGCTAATATAAAATTATCAACACCGGATATAAAGAATTTGTTTTTGTTATGTTGTCTACCTTATAAGGATTATTATCTACATGATGTCGGCCATTGGGAGAGAATATATCGCGTACGCCAGGCAACTTTCTACAAATGGTTGTTTTAGCAAGGCAGTTGATTTATATATATCTGCGTTCGAAAAGAGTCCTCAATTGAAACCTACATTTGAACTAGAGTTTCGCGATACTGTTTTCAAACTGAACGAAGTGTTAGCGGCCTCAAATAAGATTGAAGAAATATTTTCGAATTTTGGAAAGGCTATAAGTATATTTCCCAAAAATATATACTTGTTGAATGAAATAGGTAAATACCTATATAAATATGGATATTATGAAGAAGCCTGGACTCAATTTCAAAAGGCTCTCGCAGAAGATGCCGGCTATGTAAACGCAGAGAAAAACTTGAATTCTGTAAAGAACTTAATGGTCGAGAGGTGGCACTTTCGGATGCTGAATGATAAAGTTCGCAATGACAGTTATCGTGCCGCTATCCACGAAAAGGTTGCTCCTTATGAGACAAGTGTCTTAGATCTTGGTACTGGAACTGGTCTCTTGGCTATGTATGCAACTGAATGCTGTCCAAAAGCTGTGGTTGCCTGTGATAGTTCTGAGGTTATGACCAACCTGAGTGATTGCGTCCTTGAAGAAAATAATTTGTTGTTGTCTGTGGATATTATAAACAAATCATCTACAACTATGGACGGAAATGATATAGGAGGTAGGCGCTCTCTTCTAGTCACAGAGCTCTTTGATGCTGGTCTGTTTGGTGAACATATTTTGCCATCATTATCTCATGCCTGGGCTCATTTGCTATCAGAACCTGCAGATGTAATTCCTCAGAGAGCTGATTTCTTTGTAATGGGAGCCACATCTGAGCTGCTCAGTGCCAAATACCATTTGCGTCCAGTTATAAAATCACATCTCAACATTCCGAACATTGCTGTCCATGTTATGTCAGCTGAAGATACTTATGATTGTGAGGATGTTTTTCTATATCAGGATATAAAATTTGTCACCGAACCTAAGTCGATTGTTAAAGTTGATTTCACTGACGCAATTGATATTACAACAAAAATAACAAGTGATGAACCATATGCGGTAGAATTGAAAGCATCCGAAACTGGCAGGATTGATGGCTTTGTTGGATGGTTTAACTTGTACTTGACTGAGAATGTTACAGTCACAACTGATCCCAGAGTGAAGACAAGAGCGTCAGCATGGCAACAAGCTGTTTTCTTTGATAGAATACCCAGGAATGTTAGGGAGAATGACTTATTCACTCTTAAATTTATGATGACATTGGGAAGGCTCTCTCTGGTTCCAGATAATGATTCCGATATCATGAGGATTTCTAATGAAATGTTAAGGTTTCTGAATGATACCGACTACTTTCAAAGGATAAAAAGCTGCATTGCAATGTCCTGCGTCTACCTCGGACAGATGACAGACTTGTGTGATGTAACAGTTATTGATTTATGTCCATTTCCAACATTTGGACTTTTTATGTTGAAGCGCGGAATAAAATCAATCTTTTGTTATGCTAAAACAGATTATGATAAATATTTTATAGAAGTAGTCCTGAAGGCCAATGATATTGATATGGATCGAGTTACTTTTTTGATTGGAGAGGATTGGACACCAGACTGTTTCAAAGATGAAAAGATTTATGCCATATTTTGCAACATACTGGAGCTTGGTGGGGATTTGGATATAAGATACAAAGATGTAGCTCTGTTCCTAAAAAATAATCACCTTATACAGGGTGGTTTGTTTATGCCATCATCTGTAACACTTATCGGTCAGATTGTGTATAGCCCATGGCTGGAGGCTAATAACAGGGTAGATGATAAGAACGTGGGTTACAAGGTGTCTAAGCACATCAATAAATATCAAGTATCACAAAATTTTGGTTTGGATCTCACTCTTGTGGACTACACACCCATAACGGATCCCGTCCCACTTGGAAACGGTTTCAAACTGAATGCTGATGTTATAAACGTGCCAATAAAGAACGACGGAGAAGCCAATGCTATTCTGTGTTGGTATAACATAGAGCTGATGGATAATTTGGAGGAAGTTTCCACTAAGAGGCTATACACATTTGTCGACAGCTTGGCATTTATGGCCAATCCAAGTATTCCGATGGTGAAAGGCAATACGGCCAATATTCTTGTATGTGTCGACAATGATGGCTCTTTCAAGTTGATGATTGATACGGAAACTGTGTAATGTTCTTAGTTAATTGAGATTGTCACATTGATGTGTAGCTATATGTCCGGTAGTAAAACATTATTTTGTCTTAAACCAAATTTTATTAAAATTTAAAATAGCGCTAAGGTTAATCTAGTCGTTTTTTTACTGTTGTTTATAATATATATATATATATATTTGTTATTCCGTATGTCTTTACAAGCACAATTTTTTTTTTCTCTATGCTTACATTAATTCCTAAGTACATTTTTAAATACATTTGATTTTGTATTTAAATTTTCTTGAAACTCCCTTGAAATGTCAAGACTTGCATTTTTTTTTTACTATAATAGTTCATTACAATTGAGATTGATAAAAGATTTACAAGTTAATGTCTTTGTTAAATGTTATATTAAATTTTGTGTGTAGAAAAAGAATAAAAACTTATATATCTGAATGGTTTATTAACTGGCTGAATATTTCATGCACAATTGTGAATGAGGCCATATCAATAATAGTTTTGTGGCTGTGAGGGTTGAACGATATGACACGGTATGGTTAAACAGCCACAAATGATCTCATATTAATGATCTTAGTTAGATGTAATTAATAGATTTTGTCAAAACACATCTCATAGTTGTTGTAATAGATGATTAGTAAAAATAAATTAGTTGAAGAAAATTAAATGTTTATCCACATTTCAACCGATTATCAATGTCTGTATTTACAATGTTGTAACTTATGGATTAACTAATAAAGAAATATGTCTAAGATATTATATATTTATTTTTCCTTTATTGAGCGAAGCGAGCGGAGCGCTCTATGTGAGACTTGCATCCCATGTCCGGGGTTGGCATGAAAACGGATTTACCATTCTACATTAAATTTTGCACATTTATAGCGATGGTTTATAAAAAAAGTGAAAAAAATATACCACCGCCATATACTGTGGGAGTTGAACTGAGCCCCCTCAGTTTTTTGACCATCATTTCTGAACAGAATGAGATATTTTAATTCTGTTTTTTTAAAACATACCCATTCCCAAGCTCTACAGCTCTGTTAATTTTCATTAAAATCGGTTCAGTAGTTTTTATGTGATGTTGCTTCAAAAGTTTCCCCAACGATTAAGAGCTTACGCTCAGCTCAATGTCTTGGTAGTCTGGTAGATAGGGAACTGAATTAGTTAGGGCAGAAATAAAAGATTTTTAAGTTATATTTATTCAATTACATTGTATTTTTGTAAGAGTAACTTTTGACCCTTAATTCTAATTTGTGTTTGATCATACTTTAAATACATCTCATGTATTCTTTACACTTTCAAATAAGCTTGAAGCATTAAGGACTATTTTAACACTAAACCTACCAAGTACCGGTCAAATTGACCGTTCTTAAACTTTTGTAAAACTTACACATTTTTAAACATTATAATATCGTTATTAAACTACATGACAATTCTTAGAATATGCATATAATATTTTCTTCACTTTTACTTTTAATTATTTCCATTATTACCTGCGTTATATAATAAAATGACTTTTAATTACCGGTCAATTTGAATTGTCTGATGAAGAATTGTCGGTAGGTTTAGTGTTAAATGAATTACAATTTATTTATATATCATACTGTGTATGTTGCAATGTAGTATTATAATGACGCGGATCAAGTTTATTTACTTTCAATCTACATATGAATGTTCTGTAATAAATTTTAAACGGAAAATGATAAATTCACTACAACATATACATATTAATATGCTGCTTTAGCGATTCTATTTAGTTGAAGTGGAGCGTAGATATATCAATGGTCTGTGGTCACTCCGCCGCTCGCGCTTCTGCTATCACACTTCTAGCTTGTTCTAATGCTTTCCTGTAAGTATTATATGTCAAATTAAACTTGGGGTTTTCATGTCTGTAATGATTGAAAATTGTAATTAATTTACTTGATAATAGTTGATTTATTCTGGCTATAAAGTAAAGATAGAAATGATAGAGGGCGCGCGCGACGAATGCTCGTTGCAACTGATAGTATGAAATGATTTATGGCAAAACAGTTCAAAAGCTACATTGACGAAATTTGCGGTGTATAATACACAATATAAAGTATGTATGGTCATACAGATGCAGCGGGTTGTCCGAGTGCAGTCTCGACAGCGCCAGTGCGGCGAGTGCGGCGAGGCGCGCGAGTGCGGGCGCGCGTACTGGTCCGACGCGAGGCAGCGTGTCCGCGAGCGCGCTGGCCGCCGCCGCGCCGCACGCGCCCGGCGCCGCCCCCGCCGCGCAGCACAGCGTCTCTACACGCCGGGAGGAATGTGAATTTATAACATTGGTCTGGCGTTGTTCATTTGGTTCTCCACTATGCCAGTAGATGGCGTTAGAAAAAAATAATAGTTGAATGTGAATCATCGTTTTGTATTCTGTATTGTTCAAAAGGATTTTATTTACTTAAATTAATGTGAGTTTTTTGATATACGGGTCCGTTGGATAATTTTTTTTTATACTTTAGTAATTTGTATTCAGTTCTGTTTTCAAGTCTGTTAATTCGTGGTTCTTAGCTGGATTTGTAAAAATTGCTTTTCTTTCTCCTTTATTTTCTTTTGTAATGTAAGTCAATGTTCATTTGTGTATTGAATATAAGATTATCCAATACTCAAATGAAGCGAAAAGAATTTGTAGTTTTTAAATGTTTACTGCACTTTAACAGAATATGACATCTCACAATTTTTATAAAATTATTACAAAACTAAAAAAAGTATATGTCAAACGCTACACAAGTTCCTCACCGACGAGCGCCAGAGCCAGCGAGTCCGCGGCGAGTGCGGACGGCGGCGCGCACACGCACAGCACGGCGCGCAGCAGGCGCACGCCGGACCCCAGGCAGCGCCGCCAGAACGGACCCCCCGGACCTTCCACTATACTGGGGGTGTATGAGACAATTAAAATTAGGTATCCAGACACTAGGTTATGAAAAGTAGTATTTATACAGTCATAATCAACTGTCCAGTTTTTGGGTGGCTCTTCTAAGCAGAGCAACATATCGAATCGGTAGCTTAGTCACGGACTGACCAAACTGACCATTTAACGTAACAATTGATGCAAAAGTGCGTGTAAATGCTTACTTGAAAAAAATAATTTAAATAGAATGTTGAGCACACAATTCAATGACTCAGGGGACTTTAATCTAACTCACTGCGGGGGTAGCGTGGGCAGGAAGACGTCGGCGTGCAGCGCGGCGGCCAGGCCGGAGCGCACGGCGGCGGCGAGGCGCGCCAGGGACGCCTGCGCCGGCAGTTCGGTCGCGCGCACCAGCACCTGACGCACGCGCACGCAGGCACGCACGCACATCGGGTCCCACGCGTGCTCCACCAGCTCTGCGGGGACATCACACTTGTATCGGACATGTAAGGGTTCTAAGGAATCCGATACTCATCGACTCACTTAGTTGGAGCTATACAAAATTATATATAACATGTTTTCTTACTAGTGGCTATAATAGGCAACTGACTTATTTTAAGTAAGTTACTGAATATGTTTTCATTGTTTAGACTCGTATGTGCTTATAAAATTTTATCATATTATTAATACATTTGGAGTTTGTTTAAGTGTGAAGTATTGTATCAATTTATCGATGTTACTAACCAGTGACTTTGGGGAGGACGACTTTGTCAATGATGGTCGGCACCAGCATGAGGTCGGGATCCTCCCGCACGGACCTCTCCGAAAATGCCTCTTCCTCATCCGAGGACTGCTCCGACTCACTCGACAGCTTCTCGTTCTTACACCCGTACATCATCAGACATCTGCCGATATTTATTCTATTAATATATCTTATTGGTTTCAACAATCTTTCTTATTCTAGAGAATAACTATTTTATGTATTACTATTTCATTACTTGTTTTTTATTTTTCTCATTTAGAAACCTCCATCTCAGATCAGTTTCAAAGCATTTTTAAAACTCGCCCATATTAAGGGAATTAAACAGGAGTCAGGATTATTCCATCTCGATGAAATCAGTCTTTAGAATATTAATAATAATGTAAGCTTTGCTCACTTGTACCAGTCCATTTTCTCGTAGTCGTCGTTGTCTTCATCTGCCAGTGGATTCCAAAGTATTAACTGAGAAATAAAACAAAAACATTGTTTTACTTATATTTTAAGTACAATAAAAATATTCAAAATGTAAATTTAGCTGTAATCTTTATAAAATTTTGAAGAAACCAAAAATTATAGGAAAACAAATATGACATTAAGTTTCTTGTCGATTTTTCTAAATGGATCAACATTTGAAACTGTGAAACTAGAATCTGAATAGTACAACGTGCCGACATGAGATAAAAAAATATTGTTTGTGTATGTATGCAAGTGTACCTGGTGCCTGACGTAGGGCGCGAGCAGGCGCGGCAGACACTGCGCAACGTACGCGTCCGTGTAGAGCGAGCGCGCGCGGCGCAGGCGGGCCACGCGCGCGCACACCCCGCGCACGCCGCGGTACGCGAACAGCGCGTCCGCGAACAGCTGACCCGACAGCGAGCGGATCGCCTCTGAGGGATTCATACCAATATAAATATAAATAAATACTTATTTTAGAGATTTATTTAAGTGATCCTCTACTGACCGGCTTCCTGTGCGCAGTGGTGTGCGAGCGCCGGCGGCAGGTCGTCGTCGCTGGAGTCCCCGTCCCTGTGAGCGTTGTTCCCGGCCGCCTCGCGTTTCAGCCGCCGCGCCCGCCGCCGCCCCTCGCGCTCCGCTGTGCGTTGCCGTTTCTCTTCATTGTCTACTGGCTTCGATGCGCCCGCACGCGCTGGAATGGTTAGTGGGATAAAAATACCAAAAAAAAACCAACTCTATTTTTTTATTAAATTCTGATATGCTTATTATGGTGCTTAATAATTGCATTAAATAATGTACCGGCGAGTGCGAGCACGTCCTGAGCCTGGTCACGTACGTCGGCGCGTCGTCTCTCCACGAGCAGGTCCCGGCGGCGGCGGTGCAGGGCCAAGGCGCGCGCCTCCAGGGCTTCCAGCTGCGGCATCTGGGGGTGCATTTCAAATAAGTATTGATGCAGTACGGTATTATTTGGAATATAAGTAGTTAAAAAAAATAATTTTCTTATAAAAAAATCTGTGAAAAATGTAAAGTGAGTAATGAGTGACCTTCTCGTCGAGACACTCGACAAGGTCCGTGATGTACCCCCTGGCGGCCTGCGCCCTGCGATACTTGCGGCCGAGGTCCCCGCGGCGCGCGTCCCGAGCGTCCCGTACGCGCGAGGCCGCCAGTGCGCGCTCAGCCACACGCGCGCGCCGCAGCGCCGTGCTGGAGCGACAGGCCTGAGCCTCAGACAACCTGCGCACAAAAACGACTCAATACTAAGATACAGCATGTCTTAATATGCTTCAAGAATTATATTATATATTATAGTATCGCTTTAATAGTGGAAGGGATTTTATAATACTCTTAGTATATATATTTATTCATATCTTTTCAAATTCTATCATCAATCAAATGGGGGTGTTAGGACTGTTTTGATACCCTATCGAAATAAGCCCTTCTACAAAGACACTCCAACTATTACAAGGGCTATATGAGTACTGATAAGAATGTTAACAACTGCCTCAATACTGATCTGTTAACTAATGTATACGTCTCCTAGATAATTTATTTTTACTATTTATATAGGAAATGTACCTCTCCCTGAGTGCATTGACGAGGTCCTTGGCGGTGGCGGGAGCGGTGTTACCGAAGGCCCGGAGGTGCTTGGGAGCGGGCGCCGGGGGGGGCTGCGAGAAGGGGTTCAGGGGGACCATGTCACCTGCGGGTAAAATAAATAAGTCAAAAACAACTAGAACTTGGTTATATTATTATTATTTCTCTGTAATGTACGCTATTGTCTTGGAACGTGCTCTTATATTTACAGTATAAATATTTTTTTGTATATATATATATTTGGGTGTTAAAGTACTTAATAAATTAATATCAAAATGTAACCTGTGATATCGGTTATAGAAGGCATAGCTTTCTTAATCTGCTGCTCCTCCCACTCCTCCCCCCCACTATTCATCTCCTCGTCTGACGCTGCTGCTGCTGTACCGCCTATAGAGTTATTATATACAAATCAATAAAATTCAAAATTCTATAATAAAAAACAAAAGCAAAGAGCAAAAGCCCGACAAAGGATTACTCATAATTTATAAATTAAAAAAAACTTACGCTGTGGCTTATCACTGGGTAGCTCCAGTCCCCTGACCTGTATCCTGCCCTCCTCTTCATCATCGTCGTCGTCATCACCGTCATCATCCCTCATCATCCGCGAACCGGAATCAGACTGTATAGGCACAAAGTCACCCAGCTCCCGGGCCTACAATGAGAAACGCTTGCTGGAATGTCTGTTTGTGTGTGTTTGTGTTTGACATTGCTAGATAGAACAATTAATTTTCAATTAAAAATGGATATTTGACAAGTTAAAGTGCAAGGAAGTTTTTAGTAAAATCTGCACTATTAATTGACAAAGTGCAAATTATCCTACTCTCACACATACATATATATATATATATATATATATATATATAGTTACATATATATGCATTTGGTCTAGCAATGACAACCAAACACCAATGACATCACATTTTTAAATATAGTAATTATTACATTTATATTTTAATTACTTACCTTGTGATGTATAATTTGACAAAACTTTTGACAATGGAGAAGATAACAAATGATTATGGCACCAATAGAAATTCAAAAATTTTTGACAATGGAGAAGATAACAATTTTGTATTAAAACAAATGCAAATCACAAAATATCAACAGAAAGATTGATGATAACTACAGAATACCAAGAAGGGACACAAAACTGAGGAGACGGCACTTTTCAAGTACTCTGGATGTAACAGTTATCAATAATTTTTTTTTATTACAACAAAGAACACCAAAAAATCATATTTATCCCAAAAAATCTTAAAAAAAAAGACATCACAACTTAAAACGACTCACTTGTAGAACTCCTAACATCCTCATAATGTAAAAATTAAGTAGTTTTACAGCGAAACAGTACAATAATAACTAAAACCAGTAGCTTTAATATTCAATGAAATCCAGAACAATATCCAGCTGTTAATCAAAAACAAGACCAATATCATATCTCCAGGAGTCCAAACTTATCCTGATAATCCAAAGATCAAGAAATTTTCCAGCCGAAGAATACAAAACATGACAACAATAAAAGTAAGTCAAAGCCGAGATCAATACGACATCTCCGGGAGTCAAGAGTGGTCCGTGGGCGTGGAGTCCCTCACCTCTCATACCTGCTGTCGCGTCTTGCGCGCGGCGTGTATGAGCGCGGCGTCGGGGATGCGCCCCCCCGCGCCCGCCAGCGCCGCCCGCACGCTCTCCGCGCGGTACGTGTGGAACCCCCTGTTATCCTCTTCCCCGCTCTCCCCGGACGACTCTCCCCCCGGGCCCCCCGCCACCGCAGACACCGCCTCCCGCCCGCTCAGGATCAGACCCTCCAGAGACACCTTCTTTCTTGGTTCTTCTTTCTCTTCAGCTTTTTCCTGTTTTTGATCATATTTATTCATAATCAGTACAGTATTTGTGGTATTCCCACAGATATCACTGATGTAAAATCTTGAAACAATTTTATTTATTAGGAAAGTTTCATTTTTATTCTAAACAGACCATTTTCAAGCAACTGTACATATATACATATATATATATATATATATATGTATATATATATATATATATATGTATATATATATATATATATATGTATATATATATATATATATATATATATATATATATATATTATAGTTGGTTCATATTGGTAGTTGGTATATTACCTCATCAAAATGATTGTCATATTTATGATCATCACCGTCTGGAACGCGACGCTTCTCCTTCTCTCTCCGTTTGCTTAACCTCTTGCTTTGTGATGACTTCTTTACCTTGAATACCTCACCTTCCTCCTCTGTAAATACAGTTATAATTATTATAGTGAAAACAATTTAAATCACTTTCATATCATAATAAGCTAATATTATTACAGTGTCACCTTAACATTAAACCTACCGACAATTCTTGTATACCTGTTCCTACCGCACGCCGTCGAATTGACCGGTAATTAAAAGTTATTTTATTATATAACGCAGGTAATAATGAAAATAATTAAAAGTAAAGAGTTAAGAAAATATTATATGCATATTCTAAGAATTGTCATGTAGTTTGATAACTATATAATAACGTTTAAAAATGTATAAGTTTTACAAAAGTTTAAGAATGGTCAATTTGACCGGTACTTGGTAGGTTTAGTGTTAACATAACAAACCTCTGCATAATTTTTTAAATCCCCTACAAATGCTCCTAAGAGCCAATACAAAATACACCTTTCATTACAAATATAAGTTTCAAAAACCTTTTTATAACCAATTTACAATTCCGAATATTAACAGAACGTATTATTTAGAGACAATTTATTAATTTTGTTAACTTTTAACCTATACATGTGTGTTACCAATAATTAACAACAGGTCTAGATTGATCTTGACACAGACAAATGTATAAACTATTTTTATATAGATTTTTTATTACAATGTGTTTCATTATTAGAATCAATAGTTTGCTATAACACATTATGTTCTGTGTTGTTATTATTTATTAAAAATGATATTCTTTTATTTGAGGTGTGATGATATTACCTATAACTATGAAAAAAAAGTTCCCATTGTGAAATGAGTTAAACAAAAGTTTATTCCCCCGTTAACAGGTTAAGGAGATTAGTATTTATGCATAGTTGAAATTACTAAACATTAATACCTTGTTAAAACTAACTTTAGACCAACTTAACATCTATATAAATACCGAATTGTATAATATTTTATAACAAGCAATTTTGAGTTCCCTTCAATATTGTCATCAATGTTTTACTTTATATAAAAAATTAATGTTAAGTCTTTCTTATTTATTCTGCATATCTTGTCAATATGATAACAATACTCCCCAACACACACTTTTAACACTAAACCTACCAAGTACCGGTCAAATTGACCATTCTTAAACTTTTGTAAAACTTACACGTTTTTAAGCATTATAATATCGTTATCAAACTACATGACAATTCTTCAAATATGCATATAATATTTTCTTCACTCTTTACTTTTAGTTATTTCTATTATTAACTGCATTATATAATAAAATAACTTTTAAATACCGGTTAATTTGACCGTGTGCGATAGGAACAGGTATACAAGAATTGTCGGTAGGTTTAGTGTTAAATAAGATATTTCATTTAAACTATTTGTAGATGTGTCATAAACACTCACGGCCATACAAGTTTAATCTGATTATGTTATTGTTTAATACACGAAGCCATTTATAGAAGGATTTTGTATGAATTAAAGATAACTTATTCTTCAGAATTGTATTACATTAAAGGATTATTTATTTGGGTTATAATTTTAAGATGTTACTTAAATTGAAAATTATTGACTTAGGTTATTTAATTAGAGAATATATTGCAAACTCTGGTTAAAAGTATGAAAAAAGTTATTAAAAAATTAAAATATTAAACATGTTAAGGATTTTCCAGTATTATTATTATTACTTCAGGTAGTTTTACTTAAGAATGCTTTAGTGTTTAAGCCCCTGCCAGTTAGTAAGAACTTTCTCAAACTATTGAGTATACGAAAACGTCTTTCTATAGGGACATATTTGATGTGTTTTATACATATATAATAAGATTTTATGTAAATTTTTGGTATTTAATTTAAATTACGTTTTCATTTCTTATTTTTTTAATCTAATATATTTTCTATCCTATATGTTTCAATATAGTATATTTCACGTAACCAATTTTTGTACTCTTTAGTAACATTTCTGTTTAAAGCATTTTACCTTCATCGGCAAAACTTAAAAGCGTTGTGGTTTTGATTTGTTTATTTTCCTTCCTGTTGTTACTAATAATTGGCGGAGGCGGCGGCTGAGGTGGCTCTGGTTCACCGTCCTCATCGTCGTCTGCACAAAATACTCGTCTCTGGATCTTCTTTGGTTTCCGAAACATGGACATGGTGCTATGTCACACTATCACCTGAACATTAAACTTATATATAAACCTCTCTTAATTGAATTCATATTAAAGTTAAAGTTAGAATTAATAGTTTCTAGCTACCAGTCATTAACCGACATTTAAAATTCGTTAATCGGAACAGTTTAAATTAAAGTTTTCAGTACCGATAGATAGCCGACATGAAATTTCAATTCAATGAAACGAGACGTCAAAACTGAAAGACACATCGCTTCGACGCTTTGGATTCTTTGAGGCTTTGAGGAAAGATTTTAATTTTTGAGTTATTTTTTAATTACTTATACGTCTTTATGTTTCAACCTATTTAGTTAATAAGTTAATACCGCAGTGCATATAATAATTTTAGAATTGATATTCAAGGTTTTTTTTAATACGTTACTAGATGGGATTAGCGGCTTTATTTTGAGTATTGTTATATTTATATTTTAAGTAAATAGCCTTGCTATGATTACTTTTGTTTTTAAAAACAGTTCTCAAAAACCAGTTGACTGAGTTATAGAATTGGTCATGTTGTTCTGACATCCTTTAATTAGAAAACAGATAGACGTGCAGGCTTAATAATATCATTAAATTGTTTTCTTTATATTTATTACTAGAATTTAAAAAAATCCTTTAAGCGTGATTAATTGCTTATTTTAAGGACTATATAATTAAAGATGAATAACAGGTATAAAGCTTTTCTCTTTTTAAATTTCATTTCTACTTTATGGTATCCAGTTGTAACGTTTGACAAATGACATATCCAAGAAAGACATAATTCTTTAAAATTAGTTCTCTTTTGTCCCGCAGCGCGCACGTTCTCTGTGCGATTTGCGTTTTGTCTTGGTAAATTAATATTTTCAGAACCTTAATCTATAAATATTTTCTTAATCTTTAATCATCAGTAATTAATTTGTCACTTATTATTTATATTGTTATAAATTGCTTTTGTTTCGTTGAATATTTCACAACTAATATATGATGACACGTTTCAAGATAAATTTATTTTTTCAGTCCTTAAATTTGTACAAGTCCCTACACACGCAACGATGGGTAGGGAGGACAAGGCTACTTGGAAGACCAACTACTTCACTAAAATCATCGTAAGTTTTATTTCAATTCCTTAATTCCCGGCACATAAAATCAGAAAGACATTTAGTTGAGTCGTTTGCCTATCAACACAAATTATTTAACATATCTATAATATTCTACAGCAATTGTTGGACGAGTACCCAAAATGCTTCATCGTGGGTGCCGACAATGTGGGCTCGCAGCAAATGCAGCAAATCCGCATTTCTCTCCGAGGCAGCAGCATCGTGCTCATGGGCAAGAATACCATGATGCGTAAAGCTATCAAGGACCATTTGGAAAACAATCCCAATCTAGAGAAGCTGTTGCCCCACATCAAAGGCAATGTTGGCTTTGTGTTCACCCGTGGAGATCTTGTTGAGGTAAATTTTGTGCAAAACATCGTAATATATTGACAATTATGTTAAGATGTAAATACTTAAATGTACACAGCCTTAAATCTTTGTATACAGTCAATTATCAAAGATAAATAAATAAAATGCAGAATGATATATTACCAAATCTGATGATTGTTGTCTGTTTTAATACCAGGGAGTCTAATATTAATTCCCTGGCTTCGCTTTCAGACTAAAACAACTCTTCAAATTTATCCTAGTGTGTTTGTTTCTTGTTAATAATTGCACTGGCATTTTGAAGATACAAATTTGTTTCATAATCAGCTTGTACCAACCAAAATATTTATGTTAAAACAAAATATTAATAATGATGTCGTCTTGTAGGTCCGTGACAAGTTGCTGGAAAACAAAGTGCGGGCCCCGGCCCGTCCAGGAGCCATTGCACCTCTGGCTGTGGTCATCCCTGCCCACAACACTGGACTTGGTCCCGAGAAGACTGCCTTCTTCCAGGCACTGTCTATCCCCACCAAGATTTCAAAGGGTAAGAAACTTAATTTATTTTTTAAGAATAAGTAAAACTGAGGATTGTTATGTAACTTTTTTACACAACTATGCAAAAATTGATTGTGGAGCTGATTTATCATTAATTTAGTGTTAATATATATAAAATAAACTTGACATTGTTTTTGGAAAATATTCTTTCTTAAATCCATACTATACTGTATAATATTTATGTGCAGGTACTATTGAAATCATCAACGATGTCCACATCCTGAAGCCCGGAGACAAAGTGGGAGCTTCCGAGGCCACCCTCCTCAACATGTTGAACATCTCTCCCTTCTCATATGGTCTTGTTGTTAAGCAGGTATGTAACTCCCTAAAAGCCATTTAAAGTAGGGCCTACAACTGAAGTCCGGACATCCAAATGATCTGCCAATAAGTATATGTACCATATAGTTTTCCTTTGAAAATAAAGGATTATAGAAAAATTAAATTCCCAAAGAGTTGAGTACAGTTTGCATTTATTATGTATTCTGATAATTTACCTTTGGAAAAGTGCTTGTTTGTGGTTGTCATGTGAACAGTTCTTTGCTGTTAATCTATAACTGCAAGCAGACATTTAATTTCAAACCTAAGTATAACATGACTACTTTATATTAGAGTATTTTGTAATATTCGTTTTCTTTGACAGGTGTATGACTCTGGCACCATCTTCGCCCCAGCCATCCTCGACATCAAGCCCGAGGACTTGCGTGCCAAGTTCCAGGAGGGAGTGGCCAATGTGGCTGCTCTTTCTTTGGCTATTGGCTACCCAACCGTGGCATCCGCACCTCACTCCATTGCCAATGGATTCAAGAACTTGTTGGCCATCGCCGCCACCACAGAGGTTGAATTCAAGGAAGCCACAACCATCAAGGAATTCATTAAGGTTTGTATGCATTTGTATTTGTAATGAGATTCTTTTTTAAATGTCTGTTCAAATACCAAGGAGTTTAATGTTGACTTCCTGGCTTCGCTTTCAGACTAAAGCAACTCTTCAAATTTATCCTAGTGTGTTTGTTTGTCAGTAAAAATTGCACTGGCATTTTGAAGATACACCCTTAAAACTAATTTAATACCCAAGAGAAGGAAAACTGGTGTTTCAACATTTTATTTATAACAATACTTGTAACAGGACCCAAGCAAGTTCGTGTCGGCCGTCGCGGCCCCGGTGGCTGCCGCAGCGCCCGCCGCCGAGAAGAAGGAGGAGGCCAAGCCCGAGAAGGAGGAGGAGGAGAGTGACGACGACATGGGCTTCGGACTCTTCGACTAAGTTATCTGGCCTCAGTGCACAGCGTGGTTGTTCGCGAACTGTTACAAGCGCCGCCGGGTCGGACGCCTATATGGCGGCCATTTGTATCAGTGTGTGAATAAACCATTTTGAAAAAAATATTGTTTTATTTTTCATACATTGTTTCGTTTATAAAAAATGCTTGAAGTGATTTAGCTTTAAGTAATTTTTTTATGTTGAAAAATCACCTTCACCACAGGAGTAGTTTCAAATTTTGATCCATAATTATGCTAAAATAATAGTATTGTTGTAATGTTACAAAACATGTCAAATACGGATAAAGCAGATTCAGGAATAATGTTCCGAATGTGTTCCCCATCGAGCGGACGGAGACGCGGACGACGGATAGTGATTTTATTTTTACTTCATATTACTTGCACTTTTTCGTTAAATTGTACTTTTTGCTGATGAACTTCGCCCATTTTAAAATTGAGATATATTTCATAACATTATTTATACGCCATAATTATAATAGTTATATAAATAACAGTGACACGCGATAAATACGAGAAATAAAAACAAACTCGTAACGACAAAATTTCTTAAAAAAAGTTAACTAAGCGTTAGGGCTACTGACACTCCGGGCAAAAATATTTAGGCGCCCACTTAAGGAAATCAATATCGAGTATTTATTTTTTTGCTGAACCAAATCATCTGACAGCTGAACATAGTTGTGAATGCGGCACATAGAGCACAGTATTAAGGGTACACAGCGCGGAAGGCACAAGGCCGAGGCCCCAGACATCAGCGCCCCCCAATTTGGCGTCCCGGATCGTCACCCCATCGCGCGCCCCCTTAACGCCGGCACTGAGTATACGCATATATCTTAGACCTTCCTTTTCTTAGTTTTAAATCTAAAATCAAGTATATTATTAAATAAATCTTATTATAACGTTTAAGAGTTTATAGTGGATTGAAATGTGTGGAACTTTAGTTCTTTTACAGGATTGATATTATAATGTACGTTATCTAAGATTGTTAAATTACTTTTGAAAAGAGCAACAGTTGAGTTTCTGGCCGGCTCTTCTCAACAGAGCAACATTCCGAGCCGGTTTATGCCTTCTTGAATAAAGATATTTTGAATTTGAATTAATTAAAAAATAATAAATATGAAAATTAATGAAAAATCTATATATTTTTATTGTTGTTGGTTAGGCTATATTTTAGGTTTTTATAAATAATATTTATTTCTACTGAACCAAGTCTTTTATTGTTGTTTGAATCTATTATTTTAATTATCAATATTCATCAAACACATATTTGTAAAAAAGCAAAGATAAGATTTGGTCACAATCTTATCTTAAATTTGATTTCTTAAATCTGATTTCTTAAATAAGACAATAATTCGTGTGAAACGTTTTATTCTTTGGTTTTAACCTAAGCCTGGCCGCTGGGACCAAAACATTATAATTTGAACCCGACTTCACCGAGTTCATATTACATTTATTACAATACATTTTAAATCAATTATTGGTGAGACAATTACAGAAATTACATTACAGATATTATTGAATGCTTTCATAATTACAGAAATTACATTAAAGATATTATTGAACGCTTTCATAATTACAGAAATTACATTATAGATATTATTGAACGCTTTCATAATTACAGAAATTACATTACAGATATTTTTGAAAACTTTCATAATTACAGAAATTACATTACAGATATTATTGAAACCTTTCATAATTACAGAAATTAGATTACAGATATTACTGAACGCTTTCATAATTACAGAAATTACTCTAGATATTACTGAACGCTTTCATAATTACAGAAATTACTATAGATATTACCGAAAGCTTTCAAATCCATTCAGGTACAATGCAACGCATATCAAATATTACATTTAATTTCATTTAATATTACATTTATGTTCTTATCTCACCAATAATTAATGTAATTTACATTAAAAATTAATTAATATATTAAGCCATCACAAATGATTTTGTTATAGACTGGGAAAATATAATTTAACAGAAATTTCTATATAAATATATTTTATATACATAATTTATTATATTATTAATAATTTTGACAAGATCACTCACAGACAGTCATCTTAACTTCAATCAAACTACAATTTACCTTATAGTATATATATAGTCATATAATAATTTCATTCCATAGTCACAACGCTTCCAAAACATTTTTTTGACCTAAAGATCATTTATTTTTTATATTAATAATATTATGTACATATTTTGTTGGGATAGAGATAGCTTTAAATGAAAATTTTTCTTTACATTTTGAATGTAACATAACATTGAATACATTCATTTGATACAGAAAAATTTATAATTCTTTTAATAAATATTTAAAAAAAAAACGGCAAATTTATTATTTAACTTTGTCGGAAACCATTTTTAGAGAAAACTTTTGCTTTGTCAAGTGTTATAAAATTTATGTATGTATTAATATATATATATATATATATATATATATATATATATATATATATATATATATATATATATATATACACCATCGCTCTGTCCGTCAGTATGTATGGCATGTTATATAAGTATTGAACGTCTAGTGTTAGTAATAACTATTAATGTCTCAAGCTCAGATAATGTGAATATCGTCAATTTACAATACTTTATAATACAGTTCATAAGTCTATGTGTCGGGGCTCCGCGGGGTGCGCGGGGGGCGCGGGGAGCGCGGCCACAACTGGAACAGACAAACATAAACATACATATTACAAACTAATCTTATATTTTAAGTAGTCCAAGTTACTTATAACAGCTATCAGTGAAAGTTATTTCAAAATCGGTCTAGCCGTTTCAGAGACTAGCCGGAACAAACAGACAGATTTTTTTAATGTAAAATATGTACTTTGATATGCATTTAGTGAAAATCTTTTAATTTGGAATTACAAACGGATACTTCAATTTTATTTATATGTATATATTATGTAAAATATATAAGTAATTGTTTGTTAATAATTATAAGTTTGTATGTTGTAGTATTCAGGGCTGGATTTGGAAGTCCGGAGGCCTGGAGGCTACTACGTTGAAGTCCCCAATTATTAATTATTTTACAAATAAAATGAATTAAATTTTCTTTAAAAAAAATATTATAAATAAAAACTTGCAACTTCTTGATCAGTCAAAATTTGGATTATTTTCAATCTTTATTGTGGGGGCTCCTATCTTGAGGAGACCCGGGGCATTAGCCCCCTAAATCCGGCTCTGGTTATGAATAACAGTCAATGTGGACAGTTTAGAGGATCAGTAATGCTGGTGTTTCTAAGTAAAAGCGACCAGCTATATCTGGTCCCCGTGTGAGTGGTGCGTGTTTCTGTACCTGGGTCTTCAGCTTGGTCGTGGTTGAGGGAACCCGCGTAGCTCCTCCGCCCGCTCAGGAGAGGAGCCCTCTCACTGCGGATGGTATTATATAGTCAGAATACTTTGTATTGGTGATTTTTTCTTTTTTAAACTAAGGGATTGTCCATTAATCATATGTTTTTTTGCCATTTTTAACCACTACGCCCCCAATGTGTTTTTTTTATTACCCCTTCTCTAATCAAAAAGTAGTGTTATTTTACACAAAGTTAATACGATTTAAATATAATTTTATACTGACTATAATTTTATAATATAAGTTAATGTTAAAATAAATACACTTGCTATTTCATTACACCCCCCTATTCCATCTTTATGATTCCCCCCCCCCAGGCTCATGTTCTTACCGTACGACCCCCGTATATATAATAAAACTTACTTATCCTCGTCGACCACTTCTTCCACTGCGTCCTCGAACTCCGCGCTCTGGACACAGGGAATAGAAAATGACAATAATTATTAGGGTCTATACGTCATATTCACATATGACAACTGTCATATTCACCTCCGGGTCGTCCCTCGCGCCCTCCCCGCGCAGTCTAGATATGTACCGCGCGGCCCTCACGAAAGGGTTCTCCCTCTGCACCTCGAACGTACCTCCCTGAGGGACAACGTGTCATTATTTATATATTTATTCTCCACTTTGATCACTTGTGTAACAAATAGTGTCAGGACCTGACCTGAAGTCTATGAAGGTTCGAAACGAGCCCTGCTTGGAGAAGAACCACAACAAACTTAGGCGGGTATTATTGTAGTGGTACCTGCGTGGTGGGGGGTCGGTCGACGAGCGGCTCCGTGTCGTCGGTGTCGGAGTCGTGTCGCGAGTCGCGCCGTGCGTCGTCAGCGGCCAGCACGCGCCGCTTGCACACCGGACACACGCGCCGGTTCTGAGTCAGCCACGGGTCGATGCACTCCGCGTGGTACGCTACGGACGGACGGACCGGTCAGCGACAAGGTATATCACGAACAAAATTACAAGGCGATAGCAGCTCCATCTATCGCGTCATATTTTGATTTGATTTGATATATAAATACGGAATTAAATATTTATTTCGTTTTATTGTATATCAAGTTCAATGGGAGTCGAGTCTCGTTAGACATGTTGTGTGTGTGTGTGGGTGTATGTGTGCGTGCGTGTGTGCGTACGTGTGCGTGTGTGTACATGTGCGTCCGTGTGTGCGCACGTGTACGTGTGCGTGTGTGTACATGTGCGTGTATGTGGGTGCTCGTGTGTGTGCCGCACCGTGCGCGCAGGGCAGCACCCTGAGCCGCTCCCCCTCCTGGTAGTCGTCGAGGCAGATAGCGCATGTGTCGTAGGGGTCTCCCTTGGTGAACTTGCACGTGGGTATCTTCCGCAGCGCCCTGTTGGGGAGGCGGTGCCGCCGGGCGCGCCGACGGTCCTTTATACATTTCACTATCTGCGGATTCAAATACATATATATATATATATATATATATATATATATATTATAAAAAAAAGTTTATATTTATCAATTATATAGTCCGAGCTTAGTTTGGGTATTTAGTGTGTTATTAAACAGACACACAGACGGACAAACGTACCATGAAAACAAGTATGACGAGGAGGCACAGCACCACCACGATGGCGAACGGCAGCAGCAGGTGGGTGTTGATATTGAACGGCAGGTCCCCGTTCACCATTATATAGTAGCTGGAAACAAATACATATACTAATAGTACTTTGATTACGATCCTAGCGCCATCTATCGACACAAATAGTTATATATATATATATTTTTAATATTACCGTTCCAGTAACGTGATCTTCCGTTTACATCAGTGGTAATACTAACGTTCGGTTTATTTTAACTGTGAGGTTATTCCCCGAGCAGCGTGACCTTCACAATGCGCTGACTTTTGATTGCACAATGTAAAAAATATTCCCTTTTGTATTATTAATTATATATGTTAGTTGGTCGAGATGAAGCAAATAATTCTGGTATTAATGAGTGAGTGAATGAGTTCTAAGTGAGTGAATGAGTGAGTGACTTCTGAGTGAATAAGTAAGCGAGTGACTCCTGAGTGACTGAATGAGTGATTTGTGATTGAGTTCTGATTGAGTGAGTGAGTGAGTGAGTGGTATACTAACTTGTTGGTATAGACGTACTCCTCGCTGAGTATGATGCCGGCGAGCGCGCTCACGAACACCGACGGGATCGTTATACTCTCGGGATCCTTCGCCGACATCGTCTCTGGAACATAACATGTTTATTAGAGATAGAGAGAGAGGGGGGGAGGGTAGGGAGAGAGAGAGAGAAGAGAGTAGGGGAATTAAAAAAGAGAAGAGGAAGGTAAAGAAAAAATACGGCGAAGGGGAGAAAGCGAGATAGATAGAAAGAGAAAGGGAGACAGTGAGAAAAAGATTGTATGGAGTTTACAGAACGCGATAAGTTATATTGTAGAATTATGTTTGTTTGTTATAGAATGTTAACTATAAATAACATTCGTTACGAATAATTACAGCAATAAATTGCGAACATTAATGACATTGATAGGGCAAAAGTATATAAAAATAGTATATATGTATATATATATAGTGTAAATATAACATGGTTTGATTTGAACGTATATTCGTTTAAAAGAACTTACTTCACATGTTATTGAGCTGAGAGTAAGCGAAGCTCTTAACCGTTTGGGAAACTTCTGTTTGAAGCAACATCACATAAAAACTACTGAACCGATTTGAATGAAAATCTGCAGAGCTGTAGAGCTTGGGAATGGACATGTTTAAAAAAAAAACAGAATTAAAATATAATCTTTCGTTCAGAAATGATGATCAAAAAGCTATGGGGGCTCAGCTCAACTCTCGCTGCGCACGGCTACGGATTCTAGTATATAATATGTAACTTAAGAAACTTCATAGCTATTGCACTCACTGAATAACAAACTTCATTTGACGCCATTTTGTAACAATTTAATACACTTTCAATCACAACGAATAATATATATTCAAACTAAAATAATATTACTTATTTCTGCTTCTTAGCGGACGTGCTCTTTCCTTAAGAGTTTATTATTAAAATACTATTACAAGGGATGCGTTGATAATTGTTCGCTACTTATCTGTACTTGATGTCTGAGTCATTACAACTTATATATATTATCAACCTTAAACCAATTGGTGTAGGGTCGAAAATTATTTGCATTTATGTAAAAACACTTAGTCTGAGCGGTTATATATGTATATATATAGATTTAAATGATTTTGTATGTAACTTACCGAGATCGCTAGAGTTAACGTTATGTACTATGGCACAGTCGAAACCAGCCGCCTGGGCGTTGCGGACCTTCACTTCGAAACTACAATTGTATCTGAAAGATCCAATTATTATACTAACTACCAGCTTTACGTCGTATTCTCCAATTGGGAAGGAACTGCTAATGGAACATTACCTGGCGATCAGGACCACCCACTTCCCGGTGAAGTTATCATCGAGGGGTGGCTTTTGGAGGGTGGTGCAGGCGTCCAGCGGCTCCCCAACCACGAGGTACCCGCGCAGCCCGTCCTCGGGCAGCTCGGGGCCGAAGCTGGCGGGCATGTCGCGGAACTCCTCCGTTATCTGGGGGAGGGAGGGGGAGTAATCCTCTGCTTATAATGATATTGACAATCCGCTATGTCCCAATTACTTTTCAGCCAGGGACATTTCTGAATTTCATAAACTTCTTAATTTAGGAGAGAGAGAGAAAAATTTATTGTTTATGGTAATTATGGTAATTACTAATTTAGAGGAAGAGGAAAATGCATTGTGGTGCACTCTGGCAGATATTTCGATGTACTTGGTAATTTAGAGGAATAGGAAAATGGAGTGTGGTTTTCTGTGGCGGTTATTTTGAGGGGAGGAAAAAAAAGACTAACTGTTGTTAGTAATAGTGGGGGGCGTCGATGACCTTCTATCGGATCGACAACAAAAAAGCACTGACACTGACGCATATTTAAGGGGACTTCACAATTAACTGGGATAAATAAAATTGCAACCTTGGCTTATATTATGTCGAATATATCCACTGTGGAGAGAGATATGTATGGTGTGTTTTTAACGATTTCAGGAATGAGGAAGAATGGATTGTGTTTATCACTGGGAGATGTGGATGAACTCCACTTTCTGGCTGTAGGAGTAGGAGAAAAAATTGGGTAGGGATAAAAATATTGACTATAAAGGTATATAAGGAAGTTATGCTAAAAACTGCATTTTGACAACCACTACAATAATACTGGGATTTTTTGACAGTGAAGTCCATTTCCAAATCTAACGATCAACATACACAGACTAATTGTGGATCTCGTATGTCTGTGTGCGTGTGTGTGTGTGTGTGTGTGTGTGTGTGTGCGTGTGTGTGTGTGCGTGCGCGTGTGCGTGTATTAACACGTATAATCAAAGCACACTAGTGTATCTATTGTTTTATCGATCAATAACAAAAAAATACTTACAAAATGCTGAACTCCGATTATATGCATGACTATAATACTATTAATGCCTGCACTGGTCATGACGGAAGATGGTATTAAACTTTTTTAATAATATATTTATTTACATAACTTTTGTGTAATTTCAGCCTATGCCACATTTACCGCGGTGCAACGCACTTGTGGTGTTCATGTATTGTGGTACTGGTCCGTTATGCCCTTGGGTTATACTCTAGGAATTATACGAAATTATACGAAAGAATTAAATAATAATATAAGATTAATTAATACAAAATATGTGGATAATATGTTTTGGTGCTAAGTGTAACTAACTCTACCAAAACACAAAATAGAATTCTTAATTCTTCAGCACTGACGTGATAGCTCAGTTGGCACAGTGACTGTAACTAGCACCAGAAAGTTTCAAGTTTGAATCTTGTTAACTTTTCTATAACAATTTAAAATATAAATTAAATAACAATATTCACATAAAATTCTTTAAATATAACGACACGATAAAAAATATTAAAAGAAAATCGAACAATGAAAAAACAATAAAGAAAAAAATATCGATTCTCAACGATTAGACGAAATTATTTTTACCAACGGGCGTTAATCTTTATTCTTTATCAAAAATAAACTTGACCCAAATACCAAAATACCAACTTTATATATATATATATATATACACGATAACGAAAAACACATTCTATTAAAACACAAAATATATATAACTATAATTTGTTAATAAATTATTAATTATTTATTTACAATACACACAACGTCCCCCGGTTTCGGTCCACGTTAAACTATGTTAGTTAAATCAACAAGGAGCCGAGTTATCTTCTGTAATATTCCTTTTAAGATAAGCTATCGTTGAGGCGTTCGTGGTACCAAAACGGCACAATCGACAATCCAAATAAAATTAACAACTTGCACAACACTATAACGTTATTATTCGTTTTTTAAATTTAAAAAATATACATACGTACACACACGCACATACACACGCACGCACGCACACGCACACACACACCAACACCAACGCACTCACACGCATATTCACACACACACACACACCAACGCAGACACGCGTACGTACACACACACACCCACACCAACGCACACACGCGTACATACACACAAGCATACATCCTCCCACACGCCGTTGCATAATAACTCATTAAAATATGTATTAAAATATATTAATTTCATCAATTAAATGAATTAATTCTATTGTCAAATATTATTTTTATTCAACTACCGTTCATAGTTTTCATACACGTTTTAATATGAATGTGAAAGAGATAAGTAAATAGGTATGTAATAAAAGTTAAATATTTTACTTTACAGCAAACAATGAATGAATGTTTATTCTTTTATTCTTTGTAATAATGATTATACAACACACACAAACAAACAATTCACACACACACACACACACACACACATGTATATATATATATATATAATCTTGATTACCCACCAGCAAAGAGTTATTAACAAAGCTGTGACTACTAACTTTGTTTGTGTAAATAATAAAGATATTTGTTTTAATATTTTTCACACACTAACTTATGTTTAGGAACTATTATATTTTATGTCTACAAATAGTTCTATAATTTTGATTAGTATTTGAATAGAAATTAAATAGTTTTGACAAAATATAGAATAAGATTTTTATTTGTTGGTACAATCAAAAGATATATATTTACATATATATATATATATTACAAAGTTTTAGTGTATTGTAATGTATACAAGGATTGTTATCAGTAAGTTAGGGTTTGAAATGAAATTCGGGATCCTGTGAATACAAGAGTAGTCTGAATAGCTAGTGAAGTTTCATGACACTTATCTTCATAAACATTTTTGTTGGGTTTGTTTGTGTCAGACAATATAAACATAAAGTTAGACAATCAAAATAATGTTATATAAATAAATTGCCATGTTTATTGCACCAGTAAATACAGCATGTATTTCCAAATCATAAACAAAGGGATCATTACATGGATATTCAAAAACCCTTGAAAAACATAGATCTAAAATACTTACCGTATGGGGCAGTTCCTTGGTATAAACAATAACATTGCCGTGGACGGACATCAGCAAGGCAAGTACAGCCGCAAGGCATGCGTAGAATGTGCAGTCCATTGTGTGTGCATTACTTCCAGCCGACTATCCTTACATCCCTCGGTGGCACTGTGTCTGTGGATCTTGCATAACTCTAAAAAAGAAAAAAATAATAAGAAAAATATAAAACAAACTCTTACTATCAATATTATTTAATATGGATCAATATTATTTATTAAACTATTAATGCTTCAGAATAACTTAACTAACTTAACGGAATAAACTTATTGAAATGATTGCAATGTTTTTAGCTTTTTGTAAATAGCAAACAATATTTATATTTCTGAAACACTGATTAGGATAAAGAAATAGCCGGCTCAGTTTGTTGGTTTGTTCTACTCAGACCAGAGCGCATTTGGAACCTTCACAGACTTATTATTTATAAGTTCGAGTATCTATACAGAAGGTCTTATTTCACTTTTGATACAAAAGTGATCACTGGTTTTGATACAAAGAGGAAAAGACATAAATAAATTTAATAATATTTTTCTATTATGTAATTTCAATCTTTTTCCTCAATCACCAATGTTTCCTCTAAATATATTTTTTAGAAAATACTAATCTATAGTTACTTTAAATTTATTTTAATAATGTATATATAAATTTAAAGAGAAGTAAAATATATACTTTACAAGTGGTTAAAAGATGTATAATATAATACTATATTTCTTTATATGATTAATAATAAAAACTTTAAAATATATTATAAATCTATAGTCCGGGAATTTTTGAGAAGTTAATGCTTGTTATGAGAAAAGAAAAAAAAATAGCAGTACTTAAATGTTTTAATTGATTTGAATATCTTGTATCCAATAATTAAAATGACTATTATAAAAAATTAATTAAATATTAAGAACTATTGCAAAATGTTTCTGCAGAGAATAAAGAAACAGGTTTTTTAAAATATAATATATAAGGCTCCAACTCTGTAACAACAGACATGCATAATTGAACTAAATTGACTCTAATGTAATAGGAACATATAATGTAAAGAAATTTTAAATTACATAGTGATAATGCGGCCTACATACAACAATCGTTTGTTATATATCACGGAAATATATATTGCTAATGTTTCGTAATAAAAACAATGGCAGAAAACTAGTTATAAAGCAAAAGTTACACATATAAGTATGTTATTACATGTATCGTTGATCGAATTAACAGTTGGGACATTTTGTCGGCCTTGGATCACATGCAAAAAACAATAATAATTCCGTTTCAATCACAATACCTTTAATAAAAACAAGTACTTACACGATTTGCACAAAAATATATTTTATAATTTTTAGTTTATATCAATGGGCTAATTGTATATTTTTAACACAACACAACACATATATTTTAGAAACAGCACCTAATTTATTTCAATATCGATAAAGAAATAAATTAACTAAAACTACGACTGATTCACACTTTGGAAAAATCAAGTCAAACCAAATGTCAGTAACGTTACGTTCTTAAATATAACTGTCGTACAAAGAAAAATATTAATATTGATTATTATAAATGTAGTACTAACATATTTCTTTCAGAAAATGATTGTTTGAAGACAAATTATAATAAATACCTTTATGTACAAGATTATATCAATTTAATATAAATGTATTTAGCAAAGTGTTTCAGAACGTCTGCGCGCAACGCGGTGTTGCATATTTTTTCTTTTGTTATTTAAAATTTCTTTGTTAAATAAAGATTGAAGATTATAATATATTGTGATATTTTTTAAAAATGATATTATTAAAGAAAATATACAGAATGAACGAATTCTATATACATGAAATAAATTATAAAAAAATAAAATTATTTATTTATTTATTTCTGTTCTTTATTCATAAATAGTGATAAAGACATTATAAACAAAGGATAACTTGTCTCTTGCAAGAGATCTCTGCCGGAAATTATTAGTTGGTGTGATATTAATACAATATCTCCTAGTAACTTTTTATTAGCAATTTAATCAAATTATGATTTGGTTAACTATTTTGATATTTTTTAATTGGAAATAAGAATAAATTTTATATATTAAATTTCTAAAATGATGGTCATATAGGAATTCAGACTTGTAAATTACGCTTTAGATTTTTTTTCATGTCATTTTTAATGCTTCGAAATTCAAAAACTACACTTCACGTACATGTGTTTGTATTTCGAGCACTAAAAATAAAGAGACATACCATTTGCGTAAATATCAATATTCCAATTGGAATAATTATATTATGACGTAATTGCAATATCCGAAGGTGTACAATATGCCTAAAATATGAATATAGGTACTTTATAGTGCTTTTAAATAGTCTTTAATTTGTGTATCCTCCAAGTCTGTTCTTATTAATTTACTATCATAAAATCTTGATAACTATTGATAGATTTGCAATTATGAAGTCATTGTTAAAATATAAGAAGTAATTTTTTTTGTTAAAAATCTTATGTTAGCCATATTGGTTCTGACAGCGTTTCCGGGGGGGGGGGGGGGGGGGGTTGCTTTAACCCGGCCTGGTGAATAGAATCGAATATTTTAAAAATCTTATGATTGCTTTGATCTATTTCATTGCAAAGAATATCTTCTAAATTAAAATTTGTTGTCATGACCATAATTTCCTTCATGCACCTCGACCTTGAAACATGCTATTCAACAATGTATTTATTAATTAGATGAAATAAGCCAATATATTATTGTAATGATAATAAAACTGTCGGTCTATAAATCTTGTAGATGTTGATATTTTTATCGTGTTTGAAATGATTATGATAAGTTTATTTTTGATAAATTTGAGGTTATCTTTAATTTTCTTATTCATTATTGCAAATATATAAATTAATTGTTAACAATACTGAATGGACAGTTTAAACAGTTTTAAGAACAGTAAAGTGCGTGGACTACGCAATATAGGGTTCCGCAGTTGACCATGAGGGATAGATAAATTGAGGTAGACTTGCGAATTTTTTGCAGATCTTTTTAACATATACAAATATTTGGATATTTGCAATAGAGTTTATTAAAGTGTACTTAGTTGTAATAACCTTCCTTTTTTGACCCTTTATTGAAAAATGATTAAAATAAACCCAAACACCAATCTAACGAGGTTTTATTTGTATAGTGGTGTGGGGTACCACATCATGAAAAAAAAATACAACCAACGATTCATGGAGCTACCACTTTGTCGGGGCCAATAAATATGTTCATTTGGAATTACAGTTTTATTTAGTACTAAGAATCTCAGTGGTAGGCTGCGGACAGACGGACGGACAGATGTCCCTAAAATCTAGATACACAAATTATAGCTTAGAAGCTGTCGATAACATTATATTTCAATATTATCAACATCTGTATATGAATCGGTATCACCGAGCGCTTCCTATCAAATCCAATCTAATATCGATTCCTCTGACAGCAATATTAATTGCCGCTTTTATATCTTATATTGTATTTATTAAATTAATTAATTTAATTAAGATATAAAAGTTGAATAATCTTCAAATTTAAATTCATTTTCCTTATTGATACAGAACAGTCTGATAAAATGTAATAAAACTTCGTTGGGGATTGAGTTTACAACCCGTAAATTCTATATCTTTTAATCATATAAAGTTGCGTAGTCAAGAAAATGTAATAGTTTTATTTTTTAAGAATGAAACTAATATGATACGCGTTGATTAAAACTAGTATCTATGATTTTAAATCTAGATTTAATTGCGATTAAAACGTTCAAGATACTTGCAAAAGAGATGGGAGGTGGGAGATGAGAGATGGGAGATGGGAGATGGGAGATCGGAGATGGGAGATGGAAGATCTGCATATTTAATTTCTAAATCAGGTATAAAATATCAATATATAGTTATGATTTGATACGCGGCAAAGACGATATTATCCACTCCTTCAATGTAAGATAAATGATCTTATTTACTGATATATCCGCTTCACCGAGGAAAAAGTATTCACGACTGAGCAGCATTAGATCAAGCAAATAGTGTTGCGTGGATTTTGTCAATAAGTGGTTGGCAAAGGCCAATGTGGTTTTAATATGACAAGTTTTGGCCTTTTGAGACAATGGTCTGAATAGGCCAAAACTGAGAGAGGAAACCGTGCACGAATAGCAGAGGATTTACACTGACGGTACCAAAAGGGGTAACCCCTTTCATACCTGTACCTGTCATATCCCATTAAATACTCAACCAAATAGTCATCTATTTAACCATAACGTAGATCTTCACAAAACCAAACAAAACTTTGATCACATTTGTCACATTATAATTGTTTTTAAATAAATAAACTGTGTAATAAATAATAAAGTCTTTCCGATTACCAAAATATGTCTGATAATGGATAAGAAATTACGTAGTGTTGGATTACCTAATCAATATTAATTTAGTATCATTTAGTGCGTTTTATCAGTAAGACGTTTTAGGATATAGTTGAAATGCATATCGCACGCACTGATAATGGTCATGTAATGGTAATCTTTTGTTGTGCTATTTTGTGAATCGTACAATAAATAATTATTAGTAATTATACTTTTGCTACATTCGCGTCCGTGTCTAGACTTGCAGAAAAATCCCCAACTTCTTTGTTTATCGAGATGAATCGGCTAAAACGAGGATGTTTAATTTGTTTCAGAATACTCAAAAAACCGACTCGAAACCAAAAGACATTAGTACGATATTGGAAAATATCATAAGCCATGTAGGAGAGTTAGGACGGTATCAAATACTACTTTTCTTTTGTATGTTGCCTTTTGGCATGGTGTGGTCTTTTGTTTATTTTGGACAGATGTTTATAACTGCTACTCCTCAGAAACATTGGTGTCGTGTACCAGAACTAGATGGATTGAGTACCGAGCTAAGGTAAGTAGATAATTATAAATCTTCATAAAAAAGAGGATATTCCTATAGGAAGCCAGACGAATAACAGTGAATGATAACAAAAAATATGGATGTTTTGAACAAGCATTAAACAATGATGTCAAACCAGTTTTTTTCGTTTTAAGTCTTATCAATATAATTCCTTTTAAAAAATATAAATTAAAAACACAATACATCTTTGTACGTATTGTTTTTTTTATTTAAATTCATGTTTTTTTTACTCAATTAGATAATTATATCTAAAATAATAAGAGGTATTATGAATTTGATTTGATGTTAATTTCAGGAGGTCACTTTCAATCCCAAAAGTTTCTGGAGAGGAATACGACCAGTGTAATATGTTTGTTGCAAATTATACGCGTATTCTAGAAACATTAGTACCTCCTGAGGCTGGAACCGCGACTATGCCATGTGCGAATGGTTGGGAATTTCTATTCGAAGATATACCATACTCCACTGTTGTTAATGAGGTTGGTTGAAAATATTTTTTTATATCTTTTCCACTTTGAATCAATCACTTATGTATTAAGTGGGAGTGTCAGGGTTGTGATATCATAGATGTTCTTCTGTAGACACTTTTCAACCTAAAATAAGGCTACTAGGGTTCCCAACGTGCCCTGGTCTGAGAAGGACCACACAAAAACTTCAGCCTAGTTTTTTTATTGCGATCTCTGTTGCAAAACGTCAATATATTTAGTGAGCAATGTACGAACACTAGAAACATCGCAATCAATTACTTAATTTCTATTTAGTTTTTATCTGATGCAATTTTTGTCTAATTTCAAAAGCAGTTTACTTGTTATTTAGTTTTCAAACCTTTAAATTAGTAAATGATTTTAGCGTGAGTGGGTCTGCGACAGAGCATATCTGGTTCCGTGGACCCAAACTATTGGATTCTTTGGATCGATGGTCGGTGGAATTCTATGTGGGACCTTGGCTGATAGGTATGGAAGATTACCCGTTTTAATTTGTAAGTATTTCGTTTCAATTCCACAAAAAAAACCTTTATCGCGATAAATTTGGTTTGTATTTATTATAATCCAGTTTATCTGTTACACGTTTCATATAAATGTTGTTTATAAAGTTATGGAGAAATGCACCTTACAAGTTTCAAGGTTATTACCGCAATTATTAATAAAACTCGCACTACACCAAATTTAGAGTTTATATTGTTGTAATTAATGTTATCTTTTCAGTGGCTAATCTATTAGGATGTATCGGTAGCGTTGGTACAATGTTTACAAATGATTTCTGGGATTTTTCAATATGCAGATTTATAGTTGGCATGTCTTGCGATAGCTGTTTCTTGATGATGTATATATTGGGTAGGTTGAAACAAATTATAGAAATTCTAACAAGTTTTACGATATTTTGCATAATATAACGAAATTTTTCTGTGGTGATTCCTTCTGTCCCAGTGCTGGAGTATATAGGTACGAAATACCGCTCGCTGGTGGCAAATATGTCGATCGCGATGTACTTCGGTGGAGGATGTTTAATCATGCCGTGGCTGGCTCTATGGATGGGGAACTGGAGACACTTTGTCATTTTGACCTCGGCACCTATGCTGCTGGCGCTGGCCACACCTTTTGTGGTCCCAGAGAGTGCACGGTAATCTTGTATATTATATAGCTATTAAGTTGATGTTTTTTTCCTGATATTTAGTGTTTTACGACAATTTAGTATCGATAATTTTAAATAGTGCATATAATGATTCCCTTTAGATTTGTTTTATTTAAAAATTTTAATTGTATTAAGTTGATAACAGTTGAATATAATATGAAATATTTTGGCATTATTTCAACCGTTTGAAAATCATTATAAATTTATCGATATAATAATTCCATTGAATTAAAATAATATATTATGAATGTTGGATTTAGATGGTTAGTGTCAAAAGGTCGGATCGATAAGGCAGTGGAGGTACTGAAGAAGTTCGAAAAAATAAACAAATCAAAAATACCTGATGACGTTTTGGGAGAATTCATTGTAAGTATAAAATATAACATTAAATCTTTTATATATGACATGGGTACCCTCAAAAAAGGCGTTTACTCCTACCTACAAGGCCGGCAACACTCTTGTAAATCCTCGGATGTTGCAAGAGTTCATGGGCAGCGGTGATCACGTCCATCTGTGGCGCGCCAGCTCGTTTGCCTTCCTCTTAAAAAAAAAATAATTATAGGCTATATTAAACTAATGATAATTTTTAATTTCATGAAAGTCAGTTGCAAGTAAAACCAAGGAGCGGGAAGAAGGAGTCTTGACAATTTTGAAGTCACCATCCCTCCGATTAACGTTAGTGTTCCTGATAATTACGTTCATGGGAGTGGCTGTTGTTTTTGATGGAATTATACGACTTTCTGAAAATCTCGGACTGGATTTTTTTTTAACCTTCACAGTCACATCCGCCACAGAAATACCCTCAATCCTGATTCTGGTGCTGTTATTGGACAGGTATTAAAAAATAATAATATTTGATTTATTATTGTTAATATTACTAAATGTTTTCAATCTGATCAGGCTCGGCCGACGGTATATGGTGATGGGGCCAATGCTGATAGCAGGAGTGTTATCTTTAATAGCTGCCTTTGTGCCTAGAGGTATGCAAAATAGAGACTGAATCAAAAAATTTACAATCTGCATTTAATTGCCATATTCCAATCTACTTTGAATAATGTGTGGATATCTGCCAAGTATCAAACTTGGGTTGTAAATGTAATCAAGAAAATTCGTAATTATGTAACAATCTTTAGATAAAAATTTAATTTAAGATGCGAGGTTAAACTTTTGAAGATGTGGACCTTTTAATTTATAGCAAATTTAATAAAAAATAATCGTAATCAATAAATCAAATTTAATCAAATACAATCTTTAAGAGATTAATAATGAAGAATAGATATTATATAGTCGTTGAACCTTGCATCTACGCATTCAAATTATTATCTATGACAAGATTTTATAATGAGGAATTTTTATATATTTAAAAATTTTGATAACTATTACAATCTACGCATTTTGCTAGTAAAATAACGACGACAATTAATGAGTCTGAGTGGAGTCCATGTGATGTTAGGTGCTGCGTCCGTGTCTCTGGCGGTGGCTGCGCGGTTCTTCAACAACATGTCCTATGGCACGGTGATCCAGTGGACGCCAGAGCTGCTCCCCACCAGCGCCCGCGCTGCGGGTGCTTCGCTGGTTCACGTCAGCTCCTTCGCCGCTGTCACCCTCTCTCCGTTCATTATTTATTCGGTTTGTTCTTTTATGTGCTCCTCTTAGTCGCTTCTTGATAATTTCTTTTTAATGATTTTGCTAATTTACGAAATTTGGTTTTGATTTGACAACGCCGACAAAAGGAATATGAAAACATAAAAAATCTTGTATTTGTATATGTTTTAAGATAAATGGTTTATATTGCTGTGAGTTCAGGAGATGGGCAAAGTTTCAGTTTTTCGTACATTGCTCACTAAGTTTTTAAGTTTCTTAAATATTTTTCCTCCTAGGATCGTCTGTGGGAAGGTCTGTCGTTGGTGTTGATGGGCTCTCTGGGGGTGGTGGCGGCCAGCGTGGCCTTGCTGATACCAGAGACGAAGGGCCGCCGTATGCCGCAGACCATGGACAACTGGGAGGAGCTCGCCAATACCACTAGGTTGGGACAGTAAGTGGAGTATGGACTATTGACCATTGAATTGATAACTTTGCTTGGATTATCAAAATGTAAATTTCTCACTTCTCACACTTATATTTTTTACATTTTTTTACGACTTCGCGTGGAATTTGGTTTTTTAAATAATAGCCTAAATTACACCTAATAACAATAGCTATCCGCCATTGAAAATCCTATTAAAATCGGTCCAGCCGATTCAGAGATTAGTTTGAAACAAACAGGCATAAATGTTAAAAAAATATAATTTTTAAGTACCGCATATACTTACACACACACACACACATACACATACATATATATATATATTTATTTATTGTAAAAATCAGTTGATTTTGAATTAAAAACGGACACTTCAATTTTATTTATGTGTATATAAAGACAATTATAATAATGATTCTTATCATTAAAGGTTCTAAATCATTGTTTATCATTATCATTTGTTTTTTGATGTGTTTTTTAACAATATGTATTATTTTTCATTAAACCTAAATAAAGATCATTCGGATTAATGAACAATGACTAAGATAAAGTAATAAGAGCAAGGTTTTTCTTAATCTCGGATTATCATAAAGTAGTGGGACAATCTGTGCATTAGGTGTGTTTTGTAAAACGATAATTAATTGTTTATTTTATTTTGTTTATCTGTTTGTTAATGCATCACGCATAAACTGTGTGGTTTTGTAGTGGGTATATATATCTATATATTTTTTTCTGTGTGTGTGTGTGCGCGTGTGTGTGTGTGTGTGCGTGTGTGTGTTAAGTAATGATATATATTTTAATCATTAAAAAGCGTAAGTAAACACTTACTCAAATCTGACGTCACAAAGTACTAAACTCTACCAGAGCTATGGTAGAGTTAAAACTTATACTATTATATTTTTATTAGTAGAGTAAGAAAATGTAAAACAATTGTACGGACATTTTTTATTTCATTATTAATTTATTTAAATATTTTTTTCAGTGTATTCATTATAGTCATTTTCTAGTAACATTTATTAAATTTGCTAATGTTAACGTATTCTTCTTTTTCAGGAAAAAGGCTGAAAAAACACCTGAAGCTAGTTAGTTACAGTATATATTTATAATATAATATTTAAGACTCCAATAAACTTGAAAAAAAGCTTATTAACTTTTATTTATTAGAGTGCTAAAACATATCCGGTCCGAATCCGGTCCGAATTCTAGATTTGGAACTAATTAGTTTGTAATTTTATTTCAAATTGGGGATACATCCACATAGCAGTCATAATAATAATTGCACTGAATTTTAATGGATTTTAATCTAATACAATCATGATCAAGCAGACAATGATCCAGCCTAATTACAAGTGACATACAGTAAGCAAATAAGTATAATACATTAACTTATTTATTTATTAATTCCCCCTCTTTATACTGTTCGATTTGTTTGTCACCGACTATAAACTGGGCAACGTCTCCGTCGGAAAGCCACCTTCCAACGAGCCAAGCCTTCCAACGATCGCTCAGTATTTCAAGGGGCTTCCCAAAAGCCACTTTGACAATGCTGTAGGACTCCCAAATTCGCTGGTGGTTAAGGCCACAGGATACGTAAGACTCCTGAATTCAGAAAGAGAAGACCCAAGTCGGTACTCTTCGACCCCGACGACGCGATTACGTTAGGGAACGCAACGTAAAAGCGGCAGAGAACATATAAACAGCACACACACACACACAAACACAGGGTCTTCACCGACGAAGACGACGACCCCACCTAAGCACGTTGCTCCGGCGTTCTGCAGTCGGATGACGTTAGTGTCATTCCCCAACCCACATCCAACCCTTGTCTCCCAACTAAAGGCGTCCTGAGCCGTGGAATGGGCCTCACAGGAGGCGCCCTCAAGACGCGTGTTCTTTTGGGGGCCATTAGCCCCTCTTTTCAAAAGCGGGTCTCTGCACCCGTCCACTCCACCGGTGACGCTGTCATGGCCAATAGGGCTTAAAAAGTTGGAAAACCAGTCTCGGCCCAGGTGTCGGTCGGTGCACTACTGATACTACACCGCTGGCTATCCTTGGATCTCTTAATTAATTACTATTTTAATTATAAATGTGGTTAGAACCTGTTTATATTATTGACAGACTGCAGACATTTTCTCATCAATTATATAAAAAGAATATCTTATTATATACTGGCTTTTCATCTTTTCATATGCAAATAATTGAGCTGAGCGTAAGCGAAGCTCTCAACCGTTCATTTTGTTGTTTTACGACATCGGTAATTTTAAAATCTATAGATGTTTTTTTTAGAATTTGGCACATGGCTAAATCTTTTACTAAAGATGGTTCTGCAAAAATAGAACAAAAAAATTCAGTCTAGTAAAAAAGTTATAGTGAAATGAAATTTGTCTATGGGATTTCCCATTATAAATGTATCACGCGCATGCATCAGTGAAAGTGCTAAATAGACTGCGACGAACGATGATATCACAGTCCATATCATTTATTATTTTCTTTCATGCAGTGCGCGCGCTTTAAGGTTTGTAAATGTTGAGATTCATTTAAAAGACAATTAGATATATGGCTATAATTTTATTGATGATGAACTGATTTTCTTTTCAATTGAGATTCTAAACCGATAGTTGCTGAGTATGTGATAGAGCAAATATTATATGCTAAGTTTGTTAGCATTAAAGAAGGGGAGGGCGTTCAGCTCAACTCCCGCAGCACACGACGGAGGATTCTAGTAAATATACCTAGGCGCGCTAACAGCCCCTCAATTTTGACTTGCTGCGCTCGCGAAATCTGGGGTGCCGTTTGCATATTGAGCGAAGAGAGCCCAGTGTAATGACTCATCGTTTCCCATTGACTTCAATGGGATATCAGTTTTTGACGATTATTCCTCAACGAAATGACATTTTTCAAAATTTTACAATTTTAAGTAAAGTAGTTTTCGAGCCTATTCGTAACAATGAATGCGAAAAAGTCCAGTAGAGCGCTCCGCTCGCTTCGCTCAATCAATGTAAAAATATAAATATATCTACATTCAACAAATAGGTAATTTATATAACAGATAAACATAATAACATAATGCGTAAAGGTTCTACTAAATAATACTTTATTTATTTATTATACACATTTCGTATGAAGGCGCCCTTATCACTAAGTTGCTCTGTGTTAAGAATCTCGTTTAGATTATAAGTTTAATTAAACTCTACTCGATACTAATATGGTATTGAGGTTTTCAAAGTGAAAACAGGGGGGGTTACAGTATAACTAATGTTCAAAGTGGTCGTTAGACGAAATAAGTTTGGGAACCTCTGCTATATATGTTATGAGTATATAATATATATAAACTAGGTTCATGAGAAAATTTTTAGCTAATTATCTCGTCGCATTTTGGAGACAACTAAACACCATAAAATGTCTTCCAAATGGTTAAGGTCCAAATTATTGTATAAATTTATGAGAGAATTTCCAATTCATAGTTTTATTACGTCAATAGCCAAAGAATTGAGAACTGCCTTTAACGTATTGAATTATTTTACTAATTATCAATTACATTATATATTTTATAACAAATACTTATCAAAACTATTTGTAAAACTATATATATTTATAATGTTTTAACGTAAGAGATTTATTTGATCTCCTTTTTATAGCTCGTAAATGCTGTGGATGTGACCTGCGTTCATATTATATAGATTTAGCTTATATATGTCAGTCAGTCACTATATGGTGGTCACTATATGATATAATTAGCTGTTACCTGACTTTACTCGTGCTTATATCTTGGTAAGTTTTTACGTCGCCTCTAGAATTAGTGAAATTAAAGAAAATATTAACAAAACATTTCCTTAGTATGTACTAATTATAATTAAGATCAATCAACCAGTTCTTAAGATATAGATTTGTAGACAGACAGACAGATTATGATAAAAATACAGACAAACAAGACTTATATAGTAGTAGAGTTTCTTTTCTAAATTACATTTACTATATGTTTGTTGGTTCATACAAATAATATTAGCTTAAAACTAAATAAAATCCTATATATATATATATACAGTAATACCCCGCTTTACACGACCCCGTTATACGCGGTTTCACTATAACGCGGATGCAAATTTCGCGCTCGAATGCCTCGAATTACGTGAAAGACTGTGTATAAATATAATGTAGTCATCAACAATAGATGTATTTTTCCGTAATAAAATAAGAGTATGTATTGCATAAAGTCTTCCTAGAATTAAAGTGATTGATTAAAATGATTTGTATTTTTTTGTAATAACTTTTGACTATGTTTAATCATAAACCTCGTTATACGCGAATTTCAGTTAACGCGATTTTTTTTGGAACGTATCCCTCGCGTAAAGCGGGGTATTACTGTATATATATATATATATTATAGCAATATAGGATGAAGGTATGATGTCAGCATATAACGTACGAGTTTAATTGTGATCTCATATTACTTTTGTCATTAAAATAAATTAATTACAAAGCGAATAAAATATTAAGTAGCAAGTATCATGTTTTTAAAAACTAAGAGAGCGTTTCTTTTGATTCTATTCTTATGTTAATACATATATAAATTGGTTTTAATCTAAAATAAATATAGCCTAAATACCATTAATATATATATATATATATTAGCTTATTCTCTCCCGCTTCGCTGGGCACATTAATTTGGATGTGAATTTAAGTTGCTATGGTAACCTTTGCTATATTATCCGTTGTCATCGTAACCGTTGCTATAGTAACTCTTACCCCCGCGTTAAGTGTATAGCTCCTACAGGTTTAAAACTTGGTGAAATGCAAAAAGTTGAAATCCGCTGGGATAGGAATTCCGTAAAATCCGTTCTTAGTGGACGTCTACGTCACCAAAGAAGTAACTACGTAAAATTTTAAGTTAATCAGACAGATAGTTTTGGAGATTTCGTGAGTGTGTGGTAAATCGCTAATATATATATATATATATATATATATATATTTCTAGCACATTAACTTTACATTACAAATTCAGTACATACATGTTATATATTAATTATTATAGTACTTATATTATTTGTACTTTATTATATATCTATGTTTAAATATTTGTTTGTTAAATTTCAAAATATTCTTTCATATTTTTTTTAAATCACAAAAAAATATTGAAGGTGTTTGTTCTAATCGTTGTTTCGCGTTCAAAGCCACCTAACTATTACTAGGTACGGTAATAAAATGAAAAAGAGAAAGAATAGAAGTATAAATAAAGATACACGTACACATATATCTATATAATATAATATTTATTGAGCGAAGCGAACGAAGTGAGCGGAGCGTTTTACTGGAGACTTTTTGCATTCTTTGTCACGAATTGGCTCAAAAACAACTTAACGGAAAATTATGAAACTTTGCAAACAAAAAGACACAATTTAAGTGATGGTTTTAAAAAAAAAAAATGAAAAAGGTCCAAAAAAAAAAATTTTTTTTATATCATTTCAAAAAACTAATATCTCATTGAAGTCAATGGGAAACGATGAGTGAATACACTGGGCTCGCTTCGCTCAATATGCAAACGGCACCCGAGATTTCGCGAGCGCAGCGAGTCGAAATAGAGGATCTGTTGGCGCCCCTAGTTGTATTGTAAAAAGCAGAGAGTTAGTAAATTATAAGACGCGTTTTTTACTAACTCTTACAATTCTTAGTAAAATCTTTTGCTATTCGTGCTAATATATTTGTGCAGTGTTTCCGTTTTACATCCGTGTGTACTTACCATTAACTCATCATCTTTTACTGATATCTTTTTCTGAGAAACAATGTCTGATAAAAAGGTAAAAACGATTACATTGTAGTTATCCTTTTCAGTTCTGAGTAATGGTATTCGATGATTTACTGATGATGAGTTTTATCTTTTGCTTTGATTAGTTTATCTTTTGGACAATTTGTTTATTTCTGTCCTTTATCAGGTAAGAAAAAAAAGGTAAGGCTAAGGATAGCCAAGTCCACCCTCACTCTGTTTTCTTAAAGTATTCATGATTGATTGATTAACTGATTAATTGATTGATTAGTCTCAATAAAGTGTTTCTAATTTGGTCCTATTATTATTTTATAAGCCCATGTTTAATCCTATTTATCGTTAAAGTCACCCACTAGTATGTTATATATATATATATATATATATATATATATATATATATAGTAATTGCTTCATCTGTCGGTATGTATGTAATATTATATAATAATATAATTGTGATGCTTTAAGGTTATTTCATGCTGGGTTATCGTAATATTCAGCTATATATCTATATATATATATTAAGCTGTTTGTACTCATGTTAAGTTAACGAAACTTGTTTCTGACCCATTCATCCTCCCTAATTATGACCCCATACCGAGATAGATATTAACACTAAACCTACAAAGTACCGGTCAAATTGACCGTTCTTAAACTTTTGTAAAACTTGCAAATTTTTAAACTACATGACAATTCTTAGAATATGCATATAATATTTTCTACACTCTTTACTTTTAGTTATTTCCATTATTACCTGCGTTATATAATAAAATAACTTTTAATTACCGGTCAATTTGACAGCGTGCGGTAGGAACAGGTATACAAGAATTGTCGGTAGGTTTAGTGTTAACGTAAGGGTCACGAAATAAAAATATATACCTAATTAATTATTATCTTATTCGATTAAGCATTTCGATTCAGTTATCACAAAAAGATTTGACATATAGTAGTATTTTATTTTTATAGAAATACTAGTTGATGCTGGCGACATCGTCTGCTATAATAAACAATTTTACGTAAATTAAAATTTTATTAACAACGCCATCTTTTGGATATTTATAGAACTAGGAAGTGAATTAAACCCTTTTTGTATATATATATATATATATATATATATATATATAAATGACAGTAAATTTAAAAGATTAAATACTTATACAATATTAATATGGAGCACCGTGGTTTATGCGTAATATCGACTTGCACAGAGACTTAGACCTACCGACGATCGCACAGTATTTCAAGGGGCTCTCCAAAAGCTACTTTGACAATGCTGTGGGACACCCAAACCCGCTGGTGGTTAAGGCCACAGGATACACGGCCCGTAAGACTCCTAAAGTCATAAAGAGAAGACCCAAGTCGGTACTTTTCGATCCGGACGACGCGATTACGTTAGGGAACGCTACGTAAAAGCGGCAAAGCGTACATAAATACTACACATACACACACACACAGCGTCTTCGCCGGCGAAGACGAGGCCCCCATCCAAGCACGTTGCTCCGGCGTTCTGCCGTCGGAGGACGTTAGTGTTAAATCCTAACCCACATCCAACCCTCGCTTCCCACCTAACGGCGTCCTGAGCCGTGGTCCGAGCCTCACAGGACGCGCGTTCCCCTGGGGCCCTTCAGGCCCCCCTTTTTCAAGGGCGGGTCTCTGCACCCGTCCATTCCACTGGTGACGCTGTCATGGCCAGTAGGGCTAACAGCAGAGACACAAAAAAAAAATAAATAAATAAATAAAATAAAAAAAATAAGTCATACAGTGTGGGGGGTTATACACATCCTTTAAATAATTTGAAAGATTTTTAGCAGAATACGAATAAATTAATTTAAATTTAAATAATTAAACTTTTATATTTTTTATAACTCACGGAAAGTAAGTAATAATTATTTATTTTCTTTAATTAGCTTGAACAGTTTTGTCATTAAAATAACAATTAATTGTAATAAAAAGAAAATTTCTTTTTAACTTTTAAAAGGGAAAAAACTATTAACAACGAACAAAGGAATTTTTATAAACTATCACACCGATAAGACCTTATTCAATCTATAATAAAAATAAACTAAATATTATTGAACCCGTCGGTGTGATAGTTTACCGCACTGCGGACTTGTCACAACTAACGTGGATCCAGACTCATATAAATAAACGTAATAATATTAAAAGGCATTTTGAACTTTAATTAGTAGCTGTTAAAGTATAATTTACAATATCACATTTTAATGTTGAACTCATTCATACCATATGTCATCAGTACACATTCGCGCGGGCACGGGACGGACGTGCCAAGTCTGTTTATTAAAAATAGTTTTTTTATTATCGTGTTTTAATAATATATATATATATATATTATATATAATATTTGTGTATCACAAACATAATATAATGGTAAGTTAATATATTAATATATTAGCTAGCGGTTTGTGAAGTCAATGACCGGAGAAAATAAATACAAATTGCAGTGTCTTGTTTGAATGTAATGAATGAATTTTATGCATTTTTGGTTTTTTTAAAACCGTTTTTGAAGGATTACTTCATTGTTCTGCTATTTTGGCGTTAAGCCAGAAATCTGTCTATTTTGTACGTTACTTGCTATTATTAATTTATTTGATTCTAAATTAATTTTATTTCGAATTATTCATTCCGAATTTTTTTGTTATTTAATCATTTAATAATATTAAAAGTTAGTCTTGTGCGTTTGTTTGTAAAATAAAGCATCTGTTAGTGTTATTTTGGTGACAATGTATTTCGTCGGACGTGACGAATGATTTGTTGAAATAAGAAAAAAAAAATCTTGCAAAGACATTTTGAAAATATTACCACTGAGGGTAACAATTTTGTTATTTAAATATTTTAAATACAATATTGAGGTATTTGTTACGTAACTTTAAATATTTTAAATACAATATTATGTTATTTGTTACGTAACAGAGTATTTATTTTAATCAACCCAAAAACTAAATATGACTTTTAACCCAGAAGATATGTTATCATTATAATTATAATTAGTTTTATCAAAAAAATGTATTTTTTATTAAAATATTATATTATTGCGTGTTTAATTCCGTTATTTCGGATTAGTTCCGTAGAGAAATATGAATTGCGAGTTAAAGAGAGAATTCCAGATAAGTATTAAGAAAATACATGGTTATTTTTTTTAAACTTACTAACTTACTTAGAAAAAAGTATAAATACCTTAAAGAGGATTCGAACCTGTGATATACATTTCTCTGACACGTAACATAAGTAACATAACATATTAAAATATATTTTTTTATTAATAACATTATTTTTCACGTTTGATTTATTTTTCGGCTGAATCGATTTTGACAAAATTAAATCAGTTATTCAAAAAATATTTTTATTGCGATGTTTTTAGGATCCTTTTGTTACTGTGCGTCCGTCTGTGCGTTTGTCTGTTTGTGAAGACTCTTAATTTAGGAGATGGATATGTCGAGTTGAAATTGAAGTCATACTAAGGTTGAAGAAATAAAACTCCTACATAAAAAAAAGTTTCCACTTTTTATGCTCTAAAACTCAATTTCGATTCCCTTGATAGCGGATAGGGATAGCGGGTAATCCTTGGACCTAGAACTATAAAATTTTGCAAATAACTTCGTTTTATAGTAAATTTAACGAAAATTCTGGAAATTATACATTTGTAATTAAATCATAAAAATGTAGTGTTATAAAAAGTTAAAATTAACAATTGAAGTAGCTAGTAAAAGTGAGGTAAAAAAATATATTTATACTATTTGTTACTATATAATATGTCAGTGATAAAAAAGCAGACAACGTTAACTGTAACGTCAATAAAAAAAACGTTAATAAAAAAACGTTGTAACGTAATATAAAAATGTTATACAATAACGTTTATTTTTACATAGAATAAATAATTTATACTCAACAAGTTGTCAACTCTCCGATAGAAGTCCTGATAAAATCGGTTCAGTCGTTTCAGAGATTAACTGAAACAGACAGACACATAAAAAATTCAAAATATATTTTTATATAAGTACCTATACTTTCATATGCTGTGTGAAAAACTGTTGATATGGAATTAAAAACAGACACTTCAATTATATATATATATATATATATATGTATATATATATATATATACATATATACACATATATATTTATGTATATAAAAATACATTTCAGTACAAAAGCTGCTTTCATTTTATGTTTTCATTTTATATTATTTTATTATATTATACTAAGATCCGCCAACCGTGCCCGGCGGGTGTTGAGCTGAGCCCCTCTCCTTTCTTCTTTTATTGATAACTTTTGAATGGCTAAACATTTTTTCAATCTGTTTTCGCTATAACATCCGCGTTCGAATCAAACATACATGAGAAAATTTTTAGCTAATTATCTCGTCGCATTCTGGAGACAACTAAACACAAAAAAAGGTATCCCAAACGGTTAAGAGCTTCGCTTACGCTCAGCTCAATAAGTAAAGTTTTTTTGATATTTATTTCGTTTCTCACTACATGAACAGAACTTCGTATCAAATATATATATTTGTGAGAAATTTCAAACTTAACACAAAACTTTTATCCACGATACATGTAATACGGTTTAAATAATAATAACTGTCAATAAATTTTTCGATCACAGATTATAATATATTTTTTTTCTTTTTTTACACTTCTTAATTTTTTTAACCTAATTTTTTTACACATACCAAAGAGGTCGGACTTCATACTACACACATATATATATATATATATATGTATATATTTGATGTTATATACGCCTTTTTATATTATTAACATCTGTTCTGTATTTTACTTGTTTTAAACTTTCAAAAATATATATTTTTTTAATTCTGGACATATATTACATTATGTCATTCAAAATATATTATTGTTATTTGTTATGCAATATGTAAAAAAATAACTCAATTCCTTTTGAATTACATCGAAATATAATTCAAATTCAAATTCAAAATATCTTTATTCAAATAGGCATTTACAGGTACGTTTCAATCGTCATTTATTACAATAAAAAGGTCAGTGTAGTCAGTCCGCGAATACCACCGACTCAGAATGCTGCTCTGCTGAGAAGAGTTGCCCAATTTGTTTTTTGCTCTTGCTCTTTTTAAAAGAAATTCAACAATGTTTGATGTATACATTATAATACAAGGTGTCTTAAAAAAGTGCACATTTAAAAAAGTTAGAAGTCTATTGAAAACATGTTTATTGTGTATTAAAATATAGTGTACAGGAATTTATTTATTGATATTTAGTTAAATTTTATATAGGAAAAGTGAGCGGTAAGAGAGACAAGTGGAGGCCTCGAGTGACCTTCGAAAACATAGTATCTATGATACTGGAGGAAGGTCACGTAAAAAGCCTGAGGACCCCTCAGAGGACATGTATGAAGAGGTTGATGTCTGTGGCCGAGGCGAGAGAGGTATGCAGAGACCGTAGCGTTTGGCGCTCCGTCGTCTCTGGCTACCCCGCAAGGGATATGGCGTGAAGCTAAATAAATAAATAAATAAAGTTGCGTTAACGGCAAAATTGCTTATGACGGCTCAGCAAGTATTCTCCGTGATGGCTGTCATATCGTCACGGATATTTTCATTTAATTGTGGAAGTCGGTTTGTTGGCGTAAATTTTGGATAATATAATATATATAACCTCATAAAAGTTCATAGGTGTCAAATCGGACACCGTGGAAACCAACTTAAGTCATCTCCTAGCGATCGATTTGTCAGAAAGAATTTAAATATTGACGTATAAATATAATGTTATTAAATATGTATAAATATAATGTTATTAAATTTAATTAATTTCATCAGCACTGTCTCATAATAAAATGCAGTAAAAGAAAATACTATGAAAATAAGTAAAATAAACAAGTCGAGCCGTATTAACGTCCGTTAATTGTCTAACTTCTTTAATTAAAAACACGGGCGAGCTGAGCTTGCTTGCGAGTGTTGAGAGATAGGGGTTCCATTGGAGCTTTTTATCTTTCTTAGTATCTAATACTAAATTATTAATTTTGAACTAATAACTAATAATAAGATCACGGGTCAGAGTACTATTTACTTCGTCATTATTAGTGCTTTCGCGCTCAACTTTAAAAATAAGCGCAGTGTCATCAGCATAAAATAAAAATGTCAAATCGATCTTTTACGAAAAAGGAAAAGTCAATAATATAAAGTAAAAATAAAAAGCGGCCAAGAATAGATCCTTGCGAAACACCTATCCTTAGATGAGAACTAGCCGAAACCGTCTGGAATATTTGATTAAGGTAAGAGGTAATAAGATCAAGCGCATTACGTACACCATAGTGGTTAAGTTTGTATAGCAACTTTTGATGGTCCATGCACACAAATACTTTGGACAAATCGCAAAATATGGCGAATGCTTTCTGCGACTTCTCCCATGCACCGTAAATGTGTTTAAGAAGCATGACACCCGCATCAGTTTCTGAATTACCCATGGTGAAACCATGTTCACTATGCATGATTTTATTGCTATACACAAACTCTGTCATTTAGTTTAGAATATTTTTTAAGTTATACGATTTAAACAAATTTAAAAAACGTACACTAGACGACGTTACCTGTAATATATCTACATTAAAGTCACCCCACACTATCACCGACTTGTGTTTTTGACAGTGTTATCAAAATATCCTCCATTTTATTTTCAAATCCATCAAATTCCCCGGAGGTGGGTCAGTACACGCATAAAATAATATATTTATTGAGCTCAATGCAGGATAGTTCAATAATTACCTCGACAGAGAAGGCCACTATGTCTGATCCAGATTTTAAAACTACATCACTATTAGCTAAGATAAGTGAGCCACCGCGAATAGATTTCAATACAGAACGAATTTGACAATCCGTAATTTTCTATATATATAATATTGTAGCTCTTTGACAACCAGTGCTCTGTAATGCACAATAAACTAATGTTCTATTTTTAACAAACAGTTCTATTTCCGATCTCTTGCCACCCAAGCCTTGTATATTTTAATGACAATATTAAACTTAAGCTTAGACTTTGTTTTGTTACTATTATATATATATTTTTTCATTCATTCTCGTCATACCCTGTATAATGATTTTTTTAATTAAATGTTACTAAAGTAGCAATTTGTTTCCTATAATACAGAGGCAGAATATTTGTACCTTTTGTCATCTTGAAACTATTATAAAAAAATTTATTTAAATCAAAATAAAAGATTTTGTCTTCGTCGCTATGACGCTATGTCAGATCATATAATCAAATTCAAATTATATATGTATTTGTTTGTTTGTCCAAATAAGCTGATGAATATGGGTTTTGTAATGTGGTTACACATTACAAATTTGCAGTTACTTTTGTTATGTAACATTAGTATTTTTTAAAAATTTAATAATTGCATTTTACTCAACGGATAAACCAATTAAATGTAAAAGTACAATAATACAGTAATCTCCCCTATAACACGGTACTCTTATAACGCGTTTTCATATAACGCGATTTCAGACCCTCGTATAACATCTGTTTTCCCCCATATAACGTGGGTATTTCACACGTTTTATTTCTATACTATGAAATGTATAATATTTTTTTACAGTTCATAATTAATTTCGCTTACTTTTGCAGTTTGTGTTATAAAATTAAATAAAATTAAGTAAAAATTAAGTTTAATTAATTTCTTTCTTAATATTCCATTTAAAGCGCCTTTAACGAGAGAAGTTAAACTTGAATTATTTGTACATAACGCGTTATACGGTCATATGAGCGCGTTATACAACAATATTCCTACAACGCGTTTTCCTATAACCCAGAACGAATCTACCGTGTTATAGGGGCGATTACTGTACTATTTAGTAAATTTACATTTTGCAATTAATTTACATTTCTGACTTAGATAAAAATTACTGCGAAATGTGCGATGAAATAAATAAAAAGTACAAAAAATAATCAGTCAACAATACCGAGTCCATTTTGAACACCTGCTCCTAAAATATGCATGCAAATTAAATTCTTTCATCAACATATGCAATATATGCATTAGAGGTAATTTTTCCTTATTCCAAAGTGCATAAAAGGTACAACAGAGGTAAATTGTTGAAATAATATATTTATATTTCGGGGACAACACCGACACCTATCGCAATTATGTTTATTTTATTATATATCTTCACGCCATATCCCTTGCAGGGTAGCCAGAAACGACGCAGTGCCAAACGCTACGGGCCCTGCATACCTCTTTCGCCTCGGCCACAGACATCAACCTCTTTACACATGCCCTCCGGGGGGTCCTCATGCTTTGTACGTGACCTTCCTCCAGTATTATACATACTGTGGTTTCGATGGTCACTCGAGGCTTCCCCCTATCTCTCTTACCGCTCACTTTTCCTTTATAATTCTGTTTTACCATTCTTTCATCACTCATTCGTTCGACGTACCCAAACCACCTGAGCACGTTCTCCTTCATTCTCATTGTGACATCTTCGCTAGTAACTGCCACTCTGTGGGTTTCTCTAAGGTCATTTTAATAGTTGATATATCTATTGTAAATGAAGCTTAGCTGTGAATAGTTTTACTGGTACTACATAACATATAAACAGCTAACATATTTAGCTTATTAAGTTCTTTTAGTAATAGCTTAATTACATGACTTTGATTGTTTAATATCTTTACTGTACTTTACCAGTCCTTAACTTTGGTATTCCAAACTAAATTATATTTTATTTATGTTGAACATATGTATTTGTGATATAAAGTTAATATTGCTATAAATAATTTCTAATTTGTTATACCAAATAAATATTAACAGAATAACTCTGTAATTGGATTCGGTATGAATCAGTACAAATATTATTTACATATTGTCAAACTCAGACAAACTACACATTAGTGTCAGTGAAGTTAGACAATAGACGAGTACAATGAATCCAATCTATGCTACGTCATGGTCCGTATACCGGGTCTTAATAAGATCATGATTACCGCCTGCTCCTAAAATATACATGAAAATTATACTTCATATAGAATCAATACGTTTTATACCGGATGTACTCAGGAGTTTAGTTGTCACCATTCGACATCATTAGATGTTACTGCCTCATTACGAAATAAGCCAAAAATCAGGTAATTTGTCGAAATAATGTATTTAATTTTCGAGGGTAACACCGGCATTTCGATACAGGAAGGCAATTCAACCTCCAATACTCACGGATATGATCCAGTCTATAGTTACCCTCCAAGGGAACTTGATTCTTAACATCAACATTCTAGTAACTATTCTTCTTTATACTTTTCGAAATGATCAATGTTTAATTATTAATTTTATTATCAATTATTAATTCAAAATACGTATTTTCGTTACGACGTAAATGACGTTTGTGACAAAATATTCAATTATTATTAAAATATATTTATTACTTTTAAAATTTATCATATCAGGCATATTTTGTACAATAATTGAATTTTAATTATTATTGATATAATTATAATTGAATTGAACAGAATAAACTATTTATATTGCAATTTGAATTTCCCTGACTAAAGTAGATTTACCATTTACAATATTCTGTACTTCGCTCTTTTTGCTTGAACTGTGACGTCACTTTCAGGCGAACTCAATTAAAATTGGTGTCAAAGGTAAGGTTGAATGCACGTGATGGTCACTAGTATTTGTATGTTCGAAGAATACCACCACTCCTGCATCAGCAACGCTCAGGTATATAGTTGACGATTTGCAAAGAAAATAATAAGTAGCTTAAATTAATCCAGAGTAGGAACCAATTACTAATTTAATGATAAGAAAAAAGGACTTGGCACTGAGGCTGCTACATATATATTATATATACAACATACATTTTTATATACAAGGAAGGGGGGATGAAATAAAGAAAATAGGATTTGGATGGTTTGGATTGAAGAGAAGTATGAAAGAAGACCTGCTCTCTGAACAGTGAATTGTTATCAGATAAGAAAAAAATAGACCAAAATATCTATATTAAATAACTTGCAAATAAATGTGATTGTGTAATCCGTAGACGTGAATAAATTAACGGGAGATTAGAAAAAGATTAAGAGTATGCAAATATATACAAATATTATATAATTTGTATTGTATTCAATGAATGGTTATAATGAGGATTCTATAAAATTACCATTAAGTCAATGACTGTTCAGTGATCCTTTGTGGCTATAGTGGAACCAAAATTAACTAAACACAATTAACTAAACTAAATCTGTGGCAACTGTAATCAATGAGTCAGAGGTCACGAATTAGAATATCGATTAAACCCACTTCCGGTTTGCGAAGGACAAATTCACTGCCACAATCTATCTATAAAGCTAGGTATGTATGTAAAAATGTTTGTTGTATATAATAGCGTCAGTATTAAGCTATTACTGACCTATTTTTTATCCTTAATGATTAAATGACAATTAAATGAATAATTGATACTAACCTTACATTGATTTACGCCATCTTTTATTTCTTTTCGCAAACGTCATATATACTTGGGTATTAACACTACAGGATCGGTATATTTCGAACACACTAGAGACGAGAGAACTGCATTTAACGCAGTTTATTAGATGCATTTAACCTTTGTATCCAATATTGATTTTGTGTTTGCCTGAATGTGACGTCACAGTCCAATATTACATAATATGGTAATTTAATATGGTGGTCAAGAAAATTGAAATCGTGTTATTAATATACTCGTAAATAGTTTATTCTATTCCAGAACGAACGATTTTTTGATAACAAAATATTTATTTTATAGTTTATGATAATAAATAGTAACAATTGTATTGTAATAAATAGTAACAATCTTGTAGAGTACAACCTCAAGATGGCAATTTCTCACCGTGACTCCGAGGCTATGAAGAAGCTAGTGAACTTAATAACCTAGCTTACTACTAATACTATTTGCTTTATTTATTATTATTATCAATTTCTAAAATAGCTTTCGAAAACTTGTGCAGGTGTACAATTTCCTGCGAAGTTACCATCGCAATTAAAATCGTAATAAAATTGTTTAAAATCACAATGAAAGGCATGGACAAATGTCTATGGTCTTTATAAAAAAAAAAAAAAAAACTTTTTGCCTGAATTCACAGTTCTCTAGCATCTGTATGATCGGAGGCCGTATTGAGTGGATAATTGACAATAAAATTGTCAATTACACATTGATCGTTTTGACAAGTGCGATAAGTAGAAGTTATATACAAGTGCTATTCGCCTTCAGGACGCGTTCTCCTGGGGCCATTTAGGCACCCCTATTTAAGGGTGGGTCTCTGCACCCGTCCAGTCCACCGGTGACGCTGTCATAGCCAGTAGGGTTAACAGCATATTTAACAAAAAAAATGGTTATTGAAATGCCATCCTGTATCGAATTCACTTTAGGAGCTGGTGGTCCTTGGAAATATATATATATTACAACAAATCACCTAACTTTGGCTTTTTTTGGAATGAGGTGTTGAAATTTTATGTTATTGTCAAATAGTGGCGAGTAAACTCCCATATTCGCAGCTTAAAAAATTAGGAATGTTCTAGGCGACGTTTAAATATCTATACTAATATTATAAAAAGGGAAGATATGTATTTTTGTATTAGTGTATCTATGTTAGTGACGAGTAAGTCCAAAAACTACTAGACCGATTATAAACATATTTTCAGTATATTAAACTACATTATCAGTAACACAGGCACAGAGTATTTATCTTTTAAAAATTATAAAATAACCGTTACATACTAAATCAATTTTTTCATGTGATACTGCACAGTACAGTAGAAATATTGTAAAAAAATTTGACTTATATAACTAAGCTATTTACACTGAGACAGCTCAATAGCTTAACACTAAACCTACCGACAATTCTTGTATACCTGTTCCTACCGCATGCCGTCAAATTGACCGGTAATTAAAAGTTATTTTATTATATAACGCAGGTAATAATGGAAATAACTAAAGAGTCTAGAAAATATTATATGCATATTCTAAGAATTGTCATGGAGTTTGATAACGATATTATAACGTTTAAAAATGTGTAAGTTTAAGAACGGTCAATTTGACCGGTACTTGGTAGGTTTAGTGTTAATATCATGTGTTGATATGTTATGACAGTACCAGTAGAACTATTCACAGCTAAGTTTCATTTATAGTAGAGATATCAGCGATTAAAATTACTTAATAGAGTAAACTACTAAGATTACACTCAGTAACTTGACTTGTTTCTCATACTAACTTACCATAACATTAATAAAATTGGTCACATTACCTTATAGGATTTGAGTTTATGACAGGATAATACTAAATAGGCAAAAAGTTATTGAAAACAAAATGGCTACCATAAATAGTCAAGTGTTAAATGGAATTATCGCACCAAATGATTACCTTTAGTGTTAAGGTAATAAATGTTTGCAAAGGTCGCGTATGCACCGCGTCCGACCCGAATCCGATAATAATAGTAAAGTCGAATTCTAATACCGCTTGCGTGTGAATACAAGAAAATATGATACTTTATGATTTAAAGCGAAATATCATTAAATATTTAATGTTATACACAAGACAAAAAAACAGTTAAACATTTAACTAATAAATAATAATGACAGATTTTTTTTTTTCTTAATTCTGACCTTTTTTTTTTTTTGACTTGAGTCGGATTCGAATCGGACGCAGTGCGTAATCGCCTTAAGGTTTTACTTTACAGAGATTCCAATAACCTTCTAATAAAATACCATAAAATAAACTATAATTTTTCCGTAAGTAAACTAATGTAATGTTTTTATATATAACCTTAAAAATGCAGTGCAACCTCAATATAACGATTTTGAGGGGAATTAGAAATATTTAATTGTATCAAATAATATGTTATATATTAATTTGGTTAATGATTCACTTTAACTAGATAACAAAATGAATATTAATTTTATTAATATTAATCTCAGCCTTTAATAAAAACTAAACTGATCAAAAATAGTTTTACAAAATATGTCGAAAGCTGTTGATAACTAATAATATGTTATGTAAAAGTTATAAGTGGTTAAAATTAATTAATTAGAGGTAATTAAAGTATACTATTAATATAATGATTGACAATTCTTTATAAAAAGGTTCTGAACAAATCTATTCGCAATGTACAGGTATATTTTGTCTCAACTCTTGTAGCAGCTTTAGGGGATTCCGAAAATTCTGTAAAAATGTGGAACGAACTTCCTTCTGCGGTATTTCTAGATCGATACGACATGGGTACCTTCAATAAAGGTACTCATACCTCCAAGGCCGGCAACGCTCTTGTGAATCTTCGTCTGTTGCAAGAGTGCATGGGCGGTAGTGATCACACATCAATGGTGACCCGCAAGCTCGTTTGCCCTCCTCTAAATATATATATATATATAAAACCATATTGACGTTCACTATATGACGTAAAATTATTAAAGCAGCGATTAGATTGTCAGCCATTGTTATTTTAACCACGTGTATCGTGTTTGACAAAAGTAACTATTAATAACTGTTATTTTATTTGATAATTATACAGAATATAAACCGACTAGTGACGACAACAACAACTACAAATCGAGATATTTAATGTAATGTATTTATTATGTTTTATTTACATAAGACACTGCATTTGTACATACGCTAACACGGACACAACTTACACATCTTATAAGGACAATACTTTGGCTATATTTATACATGTGATAAAATTTTATATCATGTAGGTATATGTCGCATCTATACAATAAATATAAAAAATGCTACCTTAAGTGACTTGTTGTGTGGAAGAATTCAGATCTACTTTATTTGTTAATATTTTAAAAAATGCTACAGTAATTTGTTGTGTTCAATAATTCAGATGAGACGAAGCTTCTTAGCATTCCATGGATTCACCGTGCGGGTGCCGGGCCCATCGCGTTGCAAGAAGAGGAGCGCAAACAATGCCTGGGACTTGCGACCCAGATGTAGGTTTAAGGGGCCCCTTTACTATGCGCATACACGCTCACCTTCACTGTTTACGCTCCTCTCCCTACCTAACCAAATATCGTAAGAACCTACTAAAGCCACCTTTGAAATACGTTCCAGAAATGAACTGATGATCGTTCTAGAAAGGCCGAGATCCTTAAATAAGTTGTAGAGAGATTTTGCTGTTATACCTCTCGCTCCTACTTCTACAGCGTACAAATTAACTATAAATCTATTCCTGATCAGTTCGTTACATAGTTCGTAATACTTGTTAAGCTTAAATGTATGATCTTTGGGTATGTTTGTTTCCCAGGGTACAGTAAGCTCCACAAGTATAACGCGCCTTAGTTGTTTTGAATACAGGAATAAGTCCGGCCTAGATGATGAAACACAAACATCCCCGGGGATTTTGTATTGTAATATTAATAATTATTTGTTACAGCGTCACGAAAAAAATATGTTGATGAATTTTGATATTTTAAGATTATCACGGAAAACACTGAAATTGGTTTGATCTACAAAAAACTTAAGTGTTGAAAGATGCTTTGTGATTTGAGTCGGGAGTAGGGGAGGCAAACGAAGTTGCACGCAGTAGCTAGTTTAGTAAGACCGCTTTTTTAAGCTACTCCACTCTTAAGTAAAACGATTAAAAATTTGAATAAAACGCAACTTTTTTTACTAAGGCAAAAAAAAATACAGGGTTTCACGTTGCCATAATACATGATTTGAAATAGAGATTAAAAATTTATTAAATATAAACATTGGAATAATATTATTACAATTAAATTAATGCTTCAATAAAAAACGCATTCAAATAATCAGATTCTCTTATGGACTATAGCAACTATAATTCCCGCAGTAGTTAATGCGCTCAGATGTATCTTACAATGGTTTTCACGCTCGTTGATTCGTGGTGTTATTATATACTATTTTGTCCGCAACAAGTGTTCGCGGCCGCAAAACGTGAACAGTATAAATTCAGGACGTATTTTTATGTATATACAACAATACTATACTGATTATTAATACTAATTAAACTAACCATATACTTTGATAATATACTCAAGTTACTAGTCGTCAATCGGTCTGTCAGTTATAAAATTTTTACAAAGTCTTTAATATAATGCTGGCATTGTTCTCATGTGGTTAAGAACTTTATTATTTAGACACGGGTTCATGACTTTTATCTCTATCCGTCCATATTTATTGACTGTACATAATGTAGATAAGCTTCTTCAGTTGTTACCTTGCGTCTCTAATTACTTTAAATAATGTATTTTAATGTTTGGTGTTTATGTGTATATACGGTTTTAGTTGAATCAACAAGAATGATAAAGTTAAACCGATCAAAAATATCCAAAAAACGTCATACATTTGTTCAGATCGGATCGTTCGGATCGGAAGAGAGATCTTCTTTCTCTGTTACCACATCTGTAGAAGGTAACATACTTATTTGGCAATTTTAAAGCCTCTATTTAATAACACATTTTAAGAATCGTGTTATAATTGTATATCTGCAAAGTAATTTTGATATTTACTATTAGGTGCTGAAAAACTTTTCAGCTCTATTATTATATATGTAAAATATATAACCTGTAATTTGTTACACTAAAAGAATACTTTTGAAACCGTTGAATACAATAATTCAGACTACCAGGAAATTACAAACTGCATTTTATGACGGCAGCTAGAATTACGTCAACTACAAATTCATGTCATAGTTAATGATAAAATAAAACACATAAAAGTAATATATTTAAAAGTAAACTACCATCCGTCACAGTATATTGAGAATAACAAAGCAGCGTGTCAAAGCAACAATGAAGAAGATAATCTTATCTCACTCAATAATGAGTACAGAACTCACGTCACTCTTGTAAATAAAGAAGGAAATATAATTACAGTAACTAGCCATCACTAAATATAATTAATACTACCATTATATTAATATTATTAATGGTATAAAAGTTTTTCTTTACAACATATCACAGGCGAGGATTAATTGATTAATTGCACCGTTGTAGATGTCAACTTATTTAGGTTGTTCAGTCTGTATAACTACCGATTACATATTTAGTACGTCAGTTTTTGTAGTCTTGTTGTTATTATTATATTAATAGTAATTAAATTATATATTCAATAAAACATTATTCTCTATCAATATTTAGATTTTTAATATGTTGCTCATTCGTTGTCTGTTTGTTATTGACCAATTTGTATAAAATTCGGCATAGAAATTATTACTCTCGAAAATAAATCATATTAACGGAGTAACACTAAACTTGATTTAAATATATATTTATATATATATATATATATATATATAAATATATATATATATATATATAAATATATATATATAATAAAATAGTTATAAATATACTATATTTGGTATGATGATAGATAACTAATTAGCAATACATTACAATCGTAGGTGGAATATATTATGTACATATAAGGACATCTAAAGAAAGTTGTTGTTTTAACATTCACCAAACATGGAGTAACATAAATAAATAAAATATGCATCTTTAGTAACTGTTTCTGTCAAATTAGTTGCACTTATATGTTTGGCTATTTTGTGTTTTTGATTTTAAGTTATGATGTTATAAAAATTTTAAATCACTTAACGTTATTGTTTTAAAGGTTCATTTCTCGATATCTCTTACTTTCAATTTCAGTTGTACTCATTAATGAAGAATCAGTTTAGCATTTGAGTCAATATTGCAACGTGAGAACAATAATATAATATCAGTTCTTACACTACTGCAAATGTTATGATACAGTATATAAAATGGAAATAACCTCAGAAGAAATTAAAACAATTTTAAAGAGATATCGTCTAAATTAATAAGTCTTACGGTCATATTACAAAAAGTGATTTTTGTTCATGGTTTAACCTAGTTTATTATTACAAATGATTTTACTATTACGCCGGGTCTAACTTTGGTAGTAAGGTTAATAGAAATTATGTACAATCATGAACTAACCAGACTTTAGATCCATTAATTAGTCCATATAATGACACCTTTATGGTTTAACAAGTTCGATGTTTTATTATTGTATTAAATAGTCTTTGCTCACGACTTCAATGAACTAGTGAATAAATGATAAGTATCCAATGTTACCTGCTTTATAGTTATTGAATTTCAAGGTGTCGCCAACGCATATATATTTAGGCGAGACATCGTTGGAATATCAAATACCATTGTTCAAACCTATCTTATCTGTTTTCTAAACATATGCACTGACGATGCTTTCCTTAGATTCTATATTTTGAAGATAGTAGGTGTTAAATACACGACAGTTAGTTCTAAATGGCCAATTTATTAATTTGTACTTTGTAGGTACATTTGTTGGCGCGCCTCCCAAAAAGTACTGAACGGAATAAGACATTTTTAATTACAAATATGCTCATTTTTTTTTAAGAAAATCTTTTTCGTACTGATGGAAATATTTGATGGATTTTAGTAGGATCCTGTAGGTAAAACGAATAATGCTTGTCGTTCCCGGGTTCGATGAACGTGCGGGGAAAAGAGCTAGTATATTTTAAATTAAGGAATAACTTTGAGTATACGCATATACAATATAACAAGATATCTTAGACCTTCCTTTTCTTAATTTTAAAACCTAATTCAAGAGTATTATTAAATAAATCTTATTATAACGTTTAAGAGTTTTTAGTCGATCGAAATGTGTGGAACTTAAGTTAGGTTGTCGACTCATTTACAGGATTGATATTATAATGTACATCATTTGAGATTGAATTTCTTTTAAAAAGAACAACTGTTGAGTTTCTGGGCGTCTTTACTCAACAGAGCAGCACTCCGGTGGTAGCTTACTCACGGACTGACTACACTGACCTTTTTAAAGTAATAATTGACGATTCAAAAGTGAGTGTAATGCTTACTTAAATAAAGATATATATATATATATATATTTTATTTGAATGTAAAGTTTTGGACTGTCTATTGTAATTTACTTTTAGATATATTAAAAATTGTTTAGTCATCGATTTTATTTCACATTTTATAAATATAAAATAAAATAGATAATCGGACAATATTAAAGTAATTAAAATTAATTTATTTAAATAGAAAGGTAATTTGAACAGATTATTGTTAATAATCTTTAATCATTGTTTTATAGACAATTAAATAAAAGATGTTATTATTATTGCAATATATAATTTTATTGTGAGATTTTATAACTTCACCTTCATTAGTTGTTCTGTTGTTGTTAGTTTAGTTATTTTTTATATATAAAAATCCCGTGTCAGGTTATCCGTGTTCGTTAATATCCGAAACCACTGAAGCGATTTCGAAATTAATTTTATATATATCTACTGTTTGGTGAAATTTAAAAAATAGGGATAGAATAGGACTTTTTATCGCGATTAATAATCTGTTTTTTATATCCGATTTCAGGCTTTTATATATAAAAGGTGTTAGTAACTTCGAAGTTCTATATGTTTCAATTTTAAAAAGCATTATTTATGATAGAATAATTAAAATAGTTTATGAAGTCAGACAAAGTCGTTGGCAATAGCTGTGTTATAAAAAGTGTCACAGCGTGGAATTAAAACAGGCGATATGTAGGTGACATTCGGAACCAGGAAAGAATCAGCATTTGACGTATTTCTAAACAAAGTACTTCCAATAAATATGTATTTGATTCTGGAGATAAGGATCGTCGTGTGATATAATATAGCTTGTAACCTCTTTAATAAATTCTATGTTATATTATATACAAAAAAGTAATACTGTATATATATATTTATTTATTTATTTATATATATTTGTAATAAAGGAAATTCCCGTTTATAGTATTTATAGACCGTGGCAGTGAATTTGTCCTTCGCAAACCGGAAGTGGGTTTAATCGATATTATAATTCGTGACCTCTGACTCATTGACTACAATTGCCACAGATTTAGTTAATTGTGGTTCTAGTATGACCACAAAGGATCACTAAACAGTCATTGACTTAATGGTAATTTTATGGAATCCTCATTATAACCATTCATTGAATACAATACAAATTATATAATATTTGTATATATTTGCATACTCTTAATCTTTTTCTAATCTCCCGTTAATTTATTTATATCTATGGATTACACAATCACATTTATTTGCAAGTTATTTAATATAGATATTTTGTCTGTTTTTTCATATCTGTGTCTGATAACAGTTCACTGTTCAGAGAGCAGGTCTTCGTTCTTACGTCTCTTCAATCAAAACCATCCAAATCCTATTTGTTTTCTCTATCTTATCCCCCTTTCTCGTATAACTACTATATTTATATATATATATATGTAGCAGCCTCAGTACTAAGTCCTTTTTTCTTATTATTAAGTTAGTAATTTATTCCAACTCTGGATTAATTTAAGCTACTTATTATTTTCTTTGCAAATCGTCAACTATATACCTGAGCGTTGCTGATGCAGGAGTGGTGGTATTCTTCGAACATACACAAAATAGTGAGCATCACATGCATTCAACCTTACCTTTGACACCAATATTGATTGAGTTCATCTGAAAGTGACGTCACAGTTCGAGCAAAAAGAGCGAAGTACAGAATATTTAAAATGGTAAATCTACTTTAGTCAGGGCAATTCAAATTGTAATATATATAGTTTATTCTATTCAATACAATTATAATTATATCAATAATAATTAAAATTCAATTATTGTACAAAATATGTCTGATATGATAAGTTTTAAAAGTAATAAATATACTATAATAATAATTGAAAATTTTGTCACAAACGTCATTTATGTCGTGTATTCTCGAATGAGGTATTGAATTAATAATTGACAATAAAATTTATAATTAAACTTTTATCATTTCGAAAAGTATAAAGAAGAATAGTTACTAGAATAGTTGATGTTAAGAATCAAATTCCCTTGGAGGGTAACTATAGACTGGATCATATCCGTGAGTATTGGTGGTTGAATTGCCGTTCTGTATCGAAATGCCGGCGTTACCCTCGAAAATTAAATACATTATTTCGACAAATTACTTGATCTTTGGCTTATTTTGTAATGAGGCACTAACATCTAATGATCTCGAATGGTTGCGACTAAACTCCTGAATTCATGCGGTATAATACGAATTGATTCTATATGATGTATCATTTTCATGCATATTTTAGGAGCAGGCGGTAATCATGAGCTTATTAAGACCCGGTATACGGACCATGATTGGATTCATTGTACTCGTCTATTGTCTAACTTCACTGTCACTAATGTGTAGTTTGTCTGAGTTTTAAAATTTGTAAATACTATTTGTTCTGATTCATACCGAATCCAATTACAGAGTTATTATTTTAATATTTATTTGGTATAACAAATTAGAAATTATTAACAGCAATATTAACTTTATATCATATATATATATGTTCATCATAAATAAAATATAATTTAGTTTAGGATCCCAAAGTTTAAGACTGGTAAAGTACAGTAAAGATATTACACAATCTAAAGTCATGTAATTAAGTTATTACTATAAGAACTTAATAAGTTAAGCTGTTAATATGTTATGTAGTACCAGTAAAACTATTCACAGCTAAGCTTCATATACAGTAGATATATCAATTATTAAAATTACCTTAGAGAAACCCACAGAGTGGCAGTTACTAGCGAAGATGTCACAGTGAGAATGAAGAAGAATGTGCTCAGGTGGTTTGGGTACGTCGAACGAATGAGTGATGAAAGAATAGTAAAAAAGATTTATAAAGGAAAAGTGAGCGATAAGAGAGACAGGGGGAGGCCTCGAGTGACCTCCGAAAACACAGTATCTATGATACTTGAGGAAGGTCACGTAAAAAGCATGAGGACCCCCGGAGGGCATGTGTTAAGAGGTTGATGTTTGTAGCCGAGGCGAAAGAGATATGCAGGGACCGTAGCGTTTGGCCGCTGTCGTCTCTGGCTATCCCGCAAGGGATGTGGCGTGAAGTTAAAATATAAAAAAAAAACTTTATAGAGTAAACTACTAAGATTACACTCAGTACCTTGACTTGTTTCTCATACTAACTTACCATAACATGAATAAAACTGGTTAGATTACCTTATAGGATTTGAGTTTATGACAGGATAATACTAAATAGGCAAAAAGATATTGAAAACAAAATGGCTACTATAAATAGGCAGGTGCTAAATGGAATTATCGCATCAAATGATTACCTTTGGTGTTAACGCAACAAATGGATCTAAAGATGCACCGCGTCCGACCTGAATTCGATAAAAAATAATAGGATCGAATTATACTACCGCTTGCGTGTGAGGACGAGAAAATATGATACCCTATGATTTAAAAAGGGAATATAAAAAAAATCTCTATATAAAAAACTCAAAACACAAATTAGTTAAACATTTAACTAATAAATAATAATAACAGATCATTTAAACTTCGAATTCCAGAACTCGTGCAGTACTCATTTCATATTTTTGTTATAATTCCCACTGTTTCTTTGTTTTATTTTGTACTAGATTCGGATCGGACGCGGTGCGTAATCGCCTTAAGGTTTTAGTTTAAAGAGATTCTAGTAACCTTCTTATAAATAATAAAACAAACTATATTTTTTCTTAAATTATTATACTGATTTTTATTAACTAGGGGCGCCAACTGACTCTCAATTTCGACTTGCTGAGCTCGCGAGATCTCAGGTGCCGTTTGCATATTTAGCGAAGCGAGGAAGTGTAATGACTCATTGTTTCCCATTGACTTCAATGGCATATCAGTTTTTGACATGAAATTATTAAAAAAAAATTATTTTTAAAATTTTTCAAAATTTTTTTTTTTAAACCCTCATTTATTCTCTGTTTTCTTGATTGCAAAATTTCATAATATTCATGACAAAGAATGTGGAAAAGTCTCCAGTAGAACGCTCCGCTCACTACGCTCGCTTCGCTCACTGTTCATTAAAATATGCAACCTCATAACGTTTCTGAGGGGAATCAGAAAGCATTCGTTATATCAAATAATATGTTATAGGCTTGTTATATAGAGGCTATAGTCTACTATTCGTCTAATATAGATAAAAAAGTACAATTAATAGTATTAATCTCAACTTTATGCAGGTAATCTATTTACTCTGTTATAGCGAAAGATTTTTATTACCAGTAAATGAAACATATTTTTAAAAAAAACATTGTATTTTCTATTTCAAAATATTTAATACACTCTGTCGCGAAATAAATCTAAACCTATTAAGAGTTATTGGTAATATGTGTTAAAGGTTGTAAATTAACCAAATTCATTAATTCTAGGTAAATAATATTTACTATGAATATTTTGTAATTATTTAAAATTCTTTTTAAAAAGGTTTTTTACAAAAGTATTTATAACATCAAAGTATATTTTATATCAACTTTTGTCTGCCACAAAAGAATTAAAAAAAAAATATATTGAGTTAATGTTATATCAATTATTAACGCATTGATTAGATTGTCAGCCATTGTTAATTTTAAGGACGTGTATTGTGATAATTTAAATAAAAATATAAACTTACACTATTTATAACAATAAACAACAACTTAGTTATATTTTCTGTTACTTATTTGATAATACAGAATAACCTACAAGTGACGACGATAATTAGAATTCGAGATATTTAACGTATCATTTATTAACACAGTTTTTATTGTAAGAAAATTTCATTTCTTATAACATCTAGTAAAGTTATTAGCCTAAAATGATAAATAAAAAATATATTGATTGTAAAGTGATGAAAAATGTTTGTGATTTGAATACGGAGCATCGGCAGACGAAGTCTTTCGTAAAAATACTTTTTAGTAAATCGATCTGAAAAAATACTTTTGTTCCCTAATTGGAAAAATTGATACATTTTTTTATTTAGATTATTGCAAAAAATGTAAAATGTTTCTACAATCGTTAATATTTACTCGTAAATATGCAATATTGTAATGAGTGAAAGCTTTCGTCCTAGTTTATCCTAAGGTCTATATTGGATAAGGTTGAAGACGAACGCTCAAGAGTTTTTTCCAGATACTAAAAAAATTTAGTTCTAAAGAAAAATTTACGATGTGTCTGAAAAATTGATACCTAAACTACGAGAATCGTAAGTGTCGTGACTACCGATTGATTTAAATTTAACGATAAACCTACCGACAATTGACCGCTAATTAAAAGTTATTTTATTATATAACGCAGGTAATAATGGAAATAACTAAAAGTAAAGAGTGTAAAAAATATTATATGCATATTCTAAGAATTGTCATGTAGTTTGATAACGATATTATAACGTTTAAAAATGTGTAAGTTTTACAAAAGTTTAAGAACGGTCAATTTGACCGGTACTTGGTAGGTTAAGTGTTAATAGATAAAACTACATTCTTAACCTCGTCCTGTTGCATGTTGCATATTACTTACGATAATAAAATAGGTATAAGATTTGTTAAGTTCTATTGAAATAAATATTACAATATAACATCTCACCTACAGATCATATTTATTTGATTACTTTCGAAATATATACAGTAATTATATATTTTTGTTTTATTTACACACTCCGAACGAACGAAGTCGGGCGTAGCTAGTTGTTTTATGTTTAAAAGACAGATAAGATAGATTTGAACAATGGTGTTTGATATTCTAATGATGTCTCGCCTAAATATATATGCGTTGGCGACACCTTGAATTTAAATAACTACAAAGCTGGTAACATCGGATACTTAATTATTCACTATTTCATTGAAGTCGTGAGCAATGACTTTTTAATGCAACAATAAAACATCGAATAGTTAAACTGTAAAGGTCTCATTACAAAATGGAGGTCTACAGTCGGGTTAATTTCTGGTTATAATAATTACTATTAACCTTACTTATTACCAAAGTTAGACACAGCTTAATAGTAAAATCGTGTGTAAACTAGGTGAAACCATGATCAAAAATCAGTTGATACCGAGACTAGTGTTAGTTCACTTTTTGTAATATAAGTAAGTCTTGTTTACTTTGACGACATCTGTTTTTAAAATTACTTAAATTACTGCAGAAGTTATTCCCATTTTAAAATATGTACTGTATCATTAACGATAGTGTCAGAACTCATATTAATATTATGAAAACTGTCCTTATGGTGTAATATTGACTCAAATGCTAAACTAATTCTTCATTAATGAGTACAACTGAAATGGAAAGTAAAAGACATCGAGAAATGAACCTTTAAAACAATAATGTGTGGGTGATTTAAAATCCTTATAACATCATAACTTAAAAGCAAAAACACAAAATATCTGCAACTAATTTGACAGAAACAGTTACTAAAGATGCATATTTTATTTATTTATGTTACTCCATGTTTGTTGAATGTTAAAACAACAACGTTCTTTAGATGCCCTTACATGTACATAATATAGTCCACCTACGATTATAAAAGCCTATAAATTTATTATATTGCTAATTAGTTATCTATCATCATATCAAATATAGTGTATTTATAACTACTTTATTTTGCACATATATTTAAATCAGGTATAGTGTTACTCTGTTAAAATTATTAATTTTCCAGAGTAATCATTTCTACTCCGAATTTTATCCAAATTGGTAAATAACAAACAGACAACGAATGAGCAATATATTAAAAATCTAAATATTGATAGAGAACAATGTTTTATTGAATATATAATTTAATTATTATTAATATAATAATAATAACAAACCTTTACAAGAACTGCCGTACTAAATACGTAATCGTTAAGAAGTTTATAAAGACAAGAAACTAAATAAATTGACCTCTACAACGGTGCAATTAATCCTTGCCTGTGATATGTTGTAAAGAAAAGCTCAAATACCATTAATAATATTAATATAATGGTAGTATTAATAATATTTAGTGATGGTTAGTTACACTAATTATATTTCCTTCTTTATTTACAAGAGTGACGTGAGTTCTGTACTCATTATTGAGTGAGATAAGATTATTTTCTTCATTGTTGCTTTGACACGCTGCTTTGTTATTCTCAATATACTGAGACGGATGGTAGGTTGTTAGTTTACTTTTAAATATATTACTTTTATGTTTTTATTTTATCATTAACTATGACAGATGAATTTGTAGTTGACGTAATTCTAGCTGCCGTCATAAAATGCAGTTTGTAATTTCCTGGCAGTTTAAATTATTGTATTCAACGGTTTCAAAAGTATTCTTTGTGTGTAACAGATTACAGGTTATATATTTTACATATATAATAATAAAGTTGAAAAGTTTATTTTTGTTTAATTTTTCTGCACTTGATAGTAAATATCAAAAATATTTTAGAGATTTACAATTATAACACGATTCTTAAAATGTCTTATTAAATATAAGCTTAAAATCAAATAAGCATTGTACTATCTACAGATATGGTAACAGAGAATGTCCTCTTCTCCGATCCGATCTAATTCGATCTGAAATTCTGAACAAATTTAAGTCTTATGTGCATCTTTGGTAGTTTTAACTTTATTATTTGTTGATAACTAAAACTGAATTTTCACATAAATCCCAAACATTAAAATTCATAATTTAATGTAATTATAGACTTAAAGTAACAAGTGAAGAAGCTAATCAATGTGACAAGAGAAGAAGCTAACTTATATTATGGTCAATAAATATGGACGGATAGAGATAAAAGTCATGAACCCGTCTTGTATATCAAGTATTTTTAAAACCACATGATTTGTTATTAACAATGCCAGCATTACATTAAGAATACAAAGACTTTTTAACTGACAGATAGACTGTCAAACTAATAGCGTGAGTATATTACTAGAGTGTTTTATTTTAATTAGTAGTAATAATCAGTATAGTATTGTATAGTTAACGTTTTTCAGTCGCTAACATTTTTAATGCGGACAAAATAGTGAATAATAACACCATGAATCAATGAGCGTGAAAACCATTGTAAGAGACATCTGAGCACATTAACTATTTCGAGAATTGTAGTTATAGTTCATAAAAGCTAATTATTTTAATGCATTTATTCAAGCATACATTTAATTATTACATATTATTGCAGTGTATCTGAAATTTTTAAATCTTTATTTCAAATACACTAAAACATTAACAAGGTTGTTCGTTTTACCAAAAGCTAAATAGTTTTCGCTCGTCATTGAACAGCCTCACTTGAATGCGTTACCTGAAACAAAAGCACTCATAAATAACTCTTTCAAACAGCTTGTTTGAGCACATCACTTGTACTAATTGTTGTATTATATGTTATATTATTCCTTTATTTTTAATTCAAATCCAAATTCATATTCAAAAACCTTTATTTATTTGACACACCTCTATACAAAAAAAATAATAACGGTCATAAAAACAATGAAAAAAAACGTAAATGATATTTAAAAACAAAGTCCAACAAAAAAAAAAAAGTTAAAATCCATGCAGAATGATAAAATAATCAAAAATAGTAACAAATGATAACATAAAATAAAAATACATAGAAAAAAAGGAGTTACCATTCATAATACAGTAATACCCCGCTTTACGCGAGGGATACATTAAAAAAAAAATCGCGTTAACTGAAATTCGCGTATAACGAGGTTTATGATTAAACATAGTCAAAAATTATTACAAAAAAATACAAATCATTTTAATCAATCACTTTAATTCTAGGAACACTTTATGCAATACATACTCTTATTTTTACGGAAAAATACATCTATTGTTGATGACTACATTATATTTATACATACTCTTTCGCGTAATTCGAGGCATTTGAGCGCGAAATTAGCATCCGCATTATAGTGAAACAGCGTATAACGGGGTCGCGTAAAGCGGGGTATTACTGTATTTGTTTGATATTTTAGATGTAAGATGTGACGCTATAAATAGGATAATACTCAGCTATTGTAGAAAAAAAACTCCTACCATAATTACTCAACTCGGGGGTTAACTGGTAGAAAATACCACTTGGCATTAAGTTCGCCTTTTGTTAAGCCGTAATTGTTAGATTATTTTCGTTGACATGATCTATTTTTAAACAATTTATTCAATATTGTCAATAAAATAAAAATTGCAAAATTCTTTACCATTATATGGTTATATAATAATTAGTTTGGATATTTCCTTAATGACAGGTCCTATAAAATTTATTTATGTTTTATTAATATTATCGTTTATTAATTCAATATTTTTTTAAGTCTGCTTTTAATTGATTTAGTGTTATTTGATTCGCATTCTATACATTTGTTCTTTTTAGGGTTCCGTACTCTAAAATAAAAAGATACGGAATTCTTATATGATCATTATGTTAACTGTCTGTCCGTCCCGTGTTTGTTTGTCGGTTACGTCCCTTAAATTTAAAAACGCATGAAAATTCAACAGAGGCATCATATGTGGATTTTTTAAAAATACTAGGGGTGCGAGTAAGTCATCTTCAATTCAGCGTTCAAAACTGAAACCGACAGGCAAAAAATATAGAATAATCAAATCACGTTTCGAATTTTTTTTACATTTAAGTCTATGGGACTGTAATTTTTTGGTGATTATTCCTCAACGACATGTTTTTTTTTCACTTCTTTTTTATAAACAATCGCAATAATTATCGTTATAAATGTGCAAAAATTTTAGGAAGATCGGTAAAGCCGTTTTCATGCCAACCCATGGACATGGGATCAAGTCTTACATAAAGTATTCCGCTCGCTTCGCTCAATAATTTAAAAATCCCTTCTTATAAGATATAGGAAGACATACCCTTAGGAAGATACTTTTGGAAGCTTATTTTAGGAATAGATCGAGACTCAGAACTATTTAAACTAAACTACAAATTTGTACGGAATCCTCAGGGAGTGTCCAACTCGCATTGTCTTTTTTTTATATGTATAATAAAATAGAAACTTATGTACATATTTTTCAGCTTACATAAATACCTTTTTACTTTTAATTGCTTATAATTTTAAACAATAAAAAACTTTCCTGATAATTAACTGCGTTACGTAGAGATTTTAACGTATTTCTATTATAATCTGGAATGAGTATGATTTATTATTATTATTATTGATTTATTTATGTGTATGTGTGTGTGTTTGTATGTATGTTTGTGTGTATGTGTGTGTGATTCCTGCTGAATATTTATTTACAGATAATGATAGTTTCATTGGTATATCAGCATCTCGTTTAAGAATAACAGAATGACATTAAAATTAGAATGCAAAAAGCTCTTTTAGCGTTGTTCTAGATATTGTTATATCGATCCAGACAAAGAACCCCCCTCCCCCTTCACTTGGAACGAGCTGCATTCCATTAGGATCTTTAAACAAATCACATTTGGGAGACAGTAGAGGAGTATTTATCGTCCGTATGGTAATTAATGGGAACATGTAAGTGGATGGATGGTACGCCCTTTAGTATTTGTAGGAGAAAGATTATAAAGGTTAGGTTAGGAAGGAGAATCTCAAAACAAGTCGAGTTAAAAGCTCTGATGAAAACTACTACTAAAATAGTTACATATTTTGGGTAGACCACGAAGAATTTGGTCTGCCCATTCAGGTGTACCCGACTTTCGAATTTTGGAAAATTTCTTCACAAGAGGTCTTCTTATGACCCCCTGAGTCCGAAATGACCATTGGTCAAAAAGTATGTATATATATATACATGTGTGCGTGCGTCCAGATTCGACTTTTGTCAGCACGATAGCGGCCGTAGTTTCACTCGGATCGCTTTCAAACTTTGCACAAAAATCAACCACCCAAAAATGAAGGTCAAGTTCGTTAACCAGAGAAATCCGGCCACGGGGGAGTGCCATGGCCTCACTTTTTCTGCTTTCAGTTTTTCGACCATAACTTTTTCCATATACAAAGTAGATCATTCGCGTTCATATTATATGATGTCTTTGATGTAGAACTAATGTAGATAAACCGAAAACCTAACTTCAATAACTTAGGGGTGGGGGTAAAAATACAGAAAATTTTTGGAAAAAATTCATAACTTTAACTGGAAAACATTCTTACATCACAAGTATTTTTAATAGAAAGGTTATTTTTTACTCTAAATTTAAGTACGAAAAGTTTTCCGTAAAGGTACCGTTTCCGAAAAAAAAATAAAAACCGCTTTTAGCTTGAAAATTTAAGGTAGGTAAAACCACGGCAACTTTTTTCTCGTAAACATTCCCTCCTCGCAAATATTTTTAATAGAAAGTTTATTTTTTACTCTAAATTTAAGGCAACACACTAGGTACTCCTTTGACTGAACCAAATAAAATTATCACAGTTTATTCTTGCAAGGGTTGTTATTCTTAGGTAGTGAGTTATATTTTAAACGAGTTACACTCGTGTGTAAACCTCGTGGTCTACCTACGTTTGTCCCCCTGCGGGCACGGATTTTTTTATTCTAGTAGTTGTAGCCTGGCGTATTAAGTATTGTTTAAAAGGTTAGTTATAGTAGTGTACTATTCCATTTAGACAAAGAGAAACAAAAACAAAAAACAGAAGTAGGAATTATGTTAAGATTCAATAAAGTAGGGTTTACATTTGTAGGTACGATCGTTTCTAAATATAGATAAGTATAAGTGACACTATTATCATAGTTAGGACTAAGATATGACCATCATAAGGACATGTTTTATTTTAGAAAACTTATATAATTGGAAACTGATAGAAATATTTTGGTACGTTGCATTGATATTTCAAGAAATAAATATCATCCTGCTTTAGATTATATGCGAAGAGATACTCTTAAAATGTTGTGAGTACATAGGCATTCAGATGTATATTTATACCCTCACCCCCTTTCCCCACTCTGTCAGATGTGAACAAATCCTGGTAGAGGAAAGGAGGGTCCAGAGAACAAATCAGAAATGAATAATATTAAAGATGACGCGAGAAGAACAGAATGATGTGTAAAAGTTGACATGATCTGTGTTATGGTAGTATTGACGTAAAATAAACTCTTTAAGGGATAAAACTGACATTCCAGTCAGGAAGTTCATCTATGAACTAGAATAATATATATAAATAAACTCAATGATAATACTAAAAAAAACTAATTAACAAAAACTAAACATAAATAATCATAAAATTGACTACGACTACTAAAAAACTCTTAACTTGAATGGGGTCAGAATAAATCATTAAAAAAACGCTGTTTGAGTTATTGGTTAGTTTAAGGTAAACTAGTATTAATAGCAAATATTAGATTTACCTATATTTATTGCTCTTTAATAAGCGATTACTAAATGTATTATTTTCTTGATAAAAGTAATAAAATATACAGAAAATGTTACGGTTTTCATTGTTGGCAGGTTTTTGATAATATTTGATTAAAATTCAAATAATTCACGTGTTTATGTAAACTGAGATATTTATAAATGTACAGTAATAAAAAAAAATATATTACCTTTACCTTCAATTAAATATACCTATTAATACGTTTTTTTATAAAGAAAAAGAAAAAAGAAAAATTAAAATTTTATATAGTTATGAAGAGAAAGAATTATTATGAATTTAATATATTTAAATTCACTATTTCCTCCCATGATGTCGTTCGAGACGACAGAGGATTGGTTTCAAAGAAAAAAGAAAAATTAAAATTTTATATAGTTATGAAGAGAAAGAATTTTTATGAATTTAATATATTTAAATTCACTATTTTCTCCCGTGATGTACGAGGCGATAGATGGTTCGGTTTCCCGGAAGGGCAGCTGCGTCCTCTGCGTACCATAACATACCATATTGCGACCACCAACCCGCCTTCCAAGCGATTATGGCATACCCCCCATGGGGTACAATCTTTGGGGGAGGCCTATACCCTGCAGTGAGCGTCTATAGTCTGACAAGAAGGAGAAGAAAATCAGTAATTACATAAAGTTGAGATTAATAAAATTAATTAATTATACTTCTGTTAAATTTAAACAATTAACTACAAATTTCTCTGCATTTTTTTTTTGATATAACAAATATTTTCTTATATATAAATTTATAAAATTTATAAATATTTTCTTATATATAAAATATTTTATATATATATATAATATATATATATATAATATTTACTATCGTACGGTAATTTTATAATATTACATAATATTTACATTGTAATTTATGAGCATCTTACATTATTGCTGTAATTATTATAGAATATCAATAGAATATAAACGTACACCAACCTCCTTATCAAAATAGTTATGTTCCATCGAAATCGGATTACTCATTTCGTTTCGTCATGGAAGGACATACAAACCGTCTGTTTTAAGCGTCACATACATATATTTAAACTAGCTGATTCCCGCCCGCTTCGTTGGGCACACTATAATTTTGGATGTGAACTTAGGTTGCTATGGTAACCGTTGTCATAGTGTTCGTTGTCATCGTAACCGTTGCTATGATAACCGCTTTAAGTGTATATCTCCTACAGGTTTAAAACTTGGCGAAATGAAATAGTGGAAATCCATTGGAATAGGACTTCCGTAAAATCCGTTCTTAGTGAACGTCTACGTCACAAAAGAAGTAACTATGTACAATTTTAAGTTAATCGGAAAGATAGTTTCGGAGTTTATGTTCTATTCATACAAATATATTAATATATATATATTAATATATTTGTATGAATAGAACATAAACCTTATATAAAGTTAGTTAAAGATTGTTATCCAATTATTAGATTTTGTATTTCTCAACACGTAGTGTAACTAACAAAAAGACTATAAAGTTAGCTCGAGAAGGAAAACCAATTATCCCTGACCCACCTGTACCAGATATATTATATATTCAGCATCTGTATCCAGCGTCTATTTTAATATGCGAAGATAATTTGGTAATAAATATAGTTTGATATCCTTGTGAGCATTTTATACTATATAAATATATATGTATATATGTCTATTGTTATATTGCCTTGCCTATATCATCCGATTCTGTCTACAATTCTTCTAACCCTAAGGTCTAGAAGAAATCGCGGTTTAGCGATAAGACCGCAATATGTTGCCAATGTTTATTTTCTTTTTGTTTCTTTTGTAATTATTTATTTCGTGTTGTGCACAATAAAGTATATAAAAAAAAAAATTTTTTAATCTCTTAAGTTGTAGAAAGGTTTATAATCAAATAATGCCTGGCCTGTCAGACGTTAACACAAGAAATAAAAATATTAGAATCACAGCATCCAACACAGCATCAATCAAATCAAATCCAAAACTATTCTACCTAATAATCCACAAAATTTTTATCAAAATCGGTCAAGCAGAACTCGACAATAAACAGTGTAGAATAAGTCTTAAAAACATTTTTAATAACAAGCTCGTATTTAATGCTCTAAAAATGGGAAACATTAAATTAAATAAACTCATAAATCCATTTGATAATATTATTCAAGCTTTAAGATTTACTAGAACAGGTAAATACTGGTACTTCTAAGAAGAAATATTATTATACCTATCAAGATTCAGTTAAATAGGTATTGTGTTAATCTCTACATTGTATTATCTATATATGTAAATAAAATTGAAGTGTCTGTTTGTAGTTCCAAATTAACAAATTTATACTAAATGTTTTTAATATTGATGTCTATCTGTTTGTTCCGGTTAATCTCTGAAATTGGTGGACCGATTTAATTAAAACTCACTGTCTATATTTTATGAACTATCTTAGGCTTTTATTTTAAAAACATATTTAAGTAAAATAAAACGCTTATCATATATATAATATATTTGATCGCGGTATATCTGTTAGAGTTGGTTAAAGGACTGAAAGGGAATGTCGTCCCCCACTACTTAACCAAATGTGTTAGCATTCCCACCACGAAGTCCCAAGAAGTACGAACGTTGCACGTTTATAAATTTTGCCAAATTTTTAGACTAGACCAATTTGCGGACCCAATTGGGATAAGGGCAGATACATAAATAAAATCAGTGTCGATTTTAAATTTCAGAATATCAAACGAGTATCAAATGAAATATAAATGTTTAATAAATGAAAATATAAGTGGTTTGAATTATATAAAAGTATTATTTTTCTAACCTAATTTATAGATAAAAATAATAGTTACATATTTTTATATATAGATTAAATTATAGAGGATAAGTGTAAGTTTTGTTTGAAATAACCTTCGAATATATTTATATAAAATATCCTTTCAGAATATATACAACCTATTTTCCGTTTACGCCAAGGGTCTATACCAACTTGGCCTTAATATTGTAATGTATTTTTTACGAACTCTGCCCTTTTTGTTTTTTATCGACCTTGCAAATAAGGATTCATAGTGATATGATCTTATTTACAATGTAATATATTCAAGTTAACAACTGCAATTATTGTAATTATTTCGCTTATCAGATATTAATAATGTAGTAGTAAGAATAAACTAGATAAATTTATTATCTCATCAAGAAACAAGATTATTATTATTAATTAATTATGTATTTATGAATAATTAAATATTATAATTGTGTTGGTTAACTATTGTTAATGAATTGTGTCGTTTTATTATAAATGTAGAATTAAAATAATTATATATATGAATCCATGATTATTTTGGGCGCAATATCTTAACACTAAACCTACCAATACCGGTCAAATCGACCGTTCTTAAACTTTTGTAAAACTTACACATTTTTAAACGTTACAATATCGTTATCAAACTACATGACAATTCTTAGAATATGAATATAATATTTTCTACACTCTTTACTTTTAGTTATTTACATTATTACCTGCGTTATATAATAAAATAACTTTTAATTAACGGTCAATTTGACGGCGTGCGGTAGGAACAGGTATACAAGAATTGTCGGTAGGTTTAGTGTTAATTTTTTCACGCTAAACTCATTTCGTTTGCGTCTTGCTTTCTTGTCTTCTTTGTCTCCTGCTGCTGTTGAGTTATTTAAAGTATATTTTGAAGTAAAAAAAATGAAATAGGTTTAACATGACGAAAGTTTCAAACTTTTCATGTATTACAAAATCTTAGGAACGGATGACTTCGGGATGGTTTGCAGATTAGTTTTATAAGTATATATGTATATGAAAGCTGAAGAATTAGTTTTATTTTATCTTTAAATTACCTTTAAAGTTAGATCAGAGTTGAAAAATAAAATTTTACCTCAAGGAAGAGGGCAGATAATTTTTAAAAAGGTATAAATGAATGTCAGTAACTAAGACATATTCTAATTCTCTCTCTCTGATTTAAATGAAATCCTTAGTATGCTTTAATTATATTGAATTAGGCTAGCGATGAATTTACAAATTTACAAAGACGAGATGATCCTTCTTAGCATTCCATGGATTCACCGTGCGGGTGCCGGACCCATCGCGTTGCAAAAAGCGCAAACAATGCCTGGGACTTGCGATCCAGGTGTAGGTTTAAGGAGCCCCTGTGCTAGGATAATATTACTCTAAAATAATGTAATAATAATAAAATTTACTCTTAAACTTGTCTTTGTAAATTTAACGATGGTATTCTCAATGTTTCTTTAATCTAAACACAACTGAATTGAGAATGGACTGATTTTATAAACATTTGTGTATTGTAGTGTATAAGTAAATTAATCACAGGGAAATATTAATGTAAATAGATATTGATGTTTATTTAGTTTTATTATAATAATGTAACATGTAAGAAGATAAATATATTTTATAGTAAAGTATGTATTTTTTCTTCACATACCAGAATATTAGTAAGTATTCCGATAGTGAACAATATAGATTTTTTAAAACATAAGTAAAATAAAATTCAGGTTATAATATAAGTTTTGTAATTTAGGATAACTTAGATAAAGATATAAAAAACAAAGTGCTTTAGCTTCAGCTTCAGCTTGATAAAAAATTCATGTCCATTTATTTACCCAGGTGTGAATTTAAAATTGTACAAAACCATAAAAAAAAAACTTTGTTACGGTTACTTAGACTTTATTTTTCTATAAAAGTATAATAGAATAATACTTATTTTGTTATAACTTTAATAAGTAACCCAATAACCATTGCTGGAGATTTTTAGTTTTTATTTCCATAAATCAAAACTAGGGATTTATTAGGGCCGAATTATGGATATTAACAAATTATTTAAAAAATTATAATAATGAAGCAATAATAAGAGAAAAAAGTCAAAAATAAATTATAAATAAATAATACTGATAAGGTTAGAAATTGTCAATAAAATGTTTAGTTAATAAACGGGGACTCAAACTCGCTCTCTGGGAAAATATCCCGTTATTCAAATAATTGAGCTGACGTGTTAATCGCATTGATGTTTCTCATCGCATGATCGCATGATCACAATCTATGTTTGTACAAAGAATAAATATACAGAATGCGCCTCCGTCCTGATAAAGATTCTCTTATCTATTAGGCTTATTTTCTACCTTGCTATTGTTTATATGTTTGCAGTACATAAGACAGATACTCGCGTGTTCCCCTGAAATAACATAGAAATATAGTATTCGGGCCCTAACATTTATAAATTAATAAATTATAGAAAATCACTAAACCCTCTGCGTCTAATCGACGTAATGATGGAAAATCCTAAAAAATCTATAATTATAATCTATAAACGACAGTCATGTTTATTTACTTTAAAATACAGCAATGGGTGAAAAAATCTAATTAATTCGTTAATGAGCTAAGTTACGCTTGTATAATTAATTAATCAATTAATCACACGAGCGAGGTTTATAAATAAAAATTCGTTACAGTACAGTCGCAAAGAATTGTGTCAAACTTACTACGGTTTTTTTATGGTCAATTTAGAAGCCAGGTTATAAATATTCTCGTAATAAAGAGTTTTTATTGTAGTATTATTAAACTAGGGGCGCCAACAGACCCTCAATTCCGACTCGCTGCGCTCGCGATCTCTCGGGTGCCGTTTCCATATTAAGTGAAGCCAGCCCAGTGTAATGACTCATCGTTTTCCATTGTCTTCATCTGTCATTGTCATGGGACATCTGTCATTGTCATGGGACATCAGTTTTTTGAAATGACATTAAAAAAATATATATATATTTTTTGACATTTTTCAAATTTTTTTTATAAACCATAACCCAATTTGTGTCTTTTCGATTGCAAAATTTCATAATTTTCTCTCCAGTAGAACGCTCCGTTCGCTACGCTCGCTTCGCTCAATGAAGATAAAAGTCATATTGCATTAGATGTTTATAAAATAAATATATCGATTGTACAAAATATCGGTTACAGTATGATAAGGCAAGATAGAATATTTTTTATCGTATTCAATATATATTTAAAGCTTATCACCCAGTAACTATTGTTAGTTCGAGCTCACTGGAGCTGTGTTATATTAACTTAAAAATGATCCTAAATGATTTAAAGGACGAGGAAATTAAGGTACTGTGCTGTTTTCATTAAATATTATTAATAAAAATAATTGGGTTATAAAGTATTATACTCTTTTTAATTGAAGACGTTTGTTTATTATTGTTACTAGTTGTTGTCCGTGACTTTGTCTTTATGGTCTACAGTTTTATATGTAACATTGGTTCAAAGCTACTGAACCCCAGAAGAATATACGCATTTCTCATATTATTAAAGAATGCACTTTTTAACTTCACTATGGTTTAAAAGGTTAGTGTAATATCATATAGCGGTATACATTATATGGGTATCCATGTTTTTGTTCCTCCTTGGCGTTGTTCCAGAGATTTACGTTCAAACAAGTAACGCTCAATTTAAATTCATAATCTGACGTGGCCTTGTTTAGTATTATTCTTATACTAGCTGTTCCCATGACTTCGTGTGGAATGTTTTTTTTAGTAGCTTACTCCTTATAACATTAGCTATCCGCAGGTGAAAGTTCTATTAAAATATGCTAAGTCGTTTCAGAGATTAGCCGGACATAACAGACAGACAGACATTAAAAAAAATATAGGTTTAGTAAAAAGCTGTTAATATGGAATTACAAACGGACACTTCAATTTTATTTATATATATATAGATAAAGTTTTTTTTTATTTATACAATTCTAGGGATCTATTTATAAATATTACATTTAAATTTATAGTATTAGGTATATATTTCTCGTTTTTTTTTCCTGATTAAGTATTTATTCCCCTATAATGTTTTTTTAATTCTTCCCTGTGAGATGAGGGGTTAAGTTACCAAACCAAATTTCATCAAATTTATTGTTAATGAGCTGAACAAAGCGAAGCTCTTAACTCGTTAGATCGCGAATTACTTCTACACATGTACTTCACATAAGAGAGCTCAGCTCATACCCGCTTGCGCGGCCTTTGTTATAGACTTACTCAGTTTGTGTTTTCCTTCAAACATTTTTTTTTAGCAGAGAATTCCTATATGTTGACTCGGATAATGGGCTATTACAACATAAATTATTTGTACGTACGTACTACACGTAAAAAAAACAAATAGACAAACATTTTATAGTAAACATTGTTTAGTTTCTGTATAATATTTAACACGTTGCAATATTAATATAGTAACGATAAAAAATAGTGCATATAATAAAATAGTAGCATGCATATAATAAAATAGTAACGATAAAATCTTTACAATATTTGTTATAATTGCTATTTTGATAAATATTTGTTAACTGCTTCTTTTTCAGTACATGAAATATAACAATAACAATAACAATAGTTTATTTGAGGTTTTACATGTTTCAGCGATCGCATTTAGTATGTATATTGCCTTAATATGTAGGTAATTTTTTACTTTTGAAAATTATTGAGCGAAGCGAACGACTGGAGACTTTTTACATTCTTTGTCACGAATTGTCTCGAAAACTACTTGACGGAAAATTATGAAACTTTGCAATCAAAAAGACACACATTAGGTGACGGTTTTTTTTTAAATTGAAAAATATCCTAAAAAAAATTTTTTTTTTTTTTTTTTTTTTTTTTTTTAGTATATAAAACTATCAACGACGTAGCGGACAAAAACTATGAAAATTCCATTTAACTCGTGTTTGTATGCAAATTCCATGAGATGAAAAACTACGTTGACTATAAGACGTTGCTTCGCTAACGACTCACAAAGTGTTGAATATTAACATTGTTAGATCAAGAATACAGCATTTGACATAGCTATTACTTTGAAAGTCTAAAGTTTATTTTGTAATAGAACTAATAGTGGGATGGTTATTTTTATCTTTTGGACGATACTTGCTTGAATTTAAATTTATTCTCACTTTAAAGTAATAAATAATCAATTTTAAAAAAATCCATTAAGCTTTTTATCGGTTCTGAATCTGTCTTTTGGTTAATAATCAATTTAAAGAATATCCATTGAGTTTTTTACCGGTTCTGAAATTAGAATATGTCTTTTCATAGGTGATTATTGACTTCGTGTGATATAGCTAGCGTCGGGTTAAGGTTCGTGGAAGCGCGGGTCGATAGTTTTTTATGTGATGTTTCGCAGCGAAATGCATCGTTACTGTGCCAACTATAGGACACGCCCAACATTCTGTGTATAATTTCAGGTAGATTAGATAACCTCTATATAAATTAGTGCTCCAAATTCTCAGCTGTGACTTTGAAGCAATATGTAATAATTGTACATTAAGAAAGATGGCAAGAAATTTGTAACTAACAATATTGAGTCTTGAGCTTATTCTTAACATATATTGTAAGATACTTTTCATTAATTTTCCCTCAACGAAAAAATGTTTAAGAGCGAGTAACAGTTCCTTCCAATTTAAGTTAACTATACACAAATCCTTTCAAAATAGGGTTAATATAAACTAGACATCACTAAAAGTTGAATAGTGTAATTTATACTTTGATCTAAGTTAACATAACTTTCTTTCCTTAAAGCCTACCAATATTTGCCTCCCACTTTAAGTAATTTTATATTTTTGAAATCACTTTCTTAGCCTCAGTATGGTACCTTCTACAGTATGGCCATAAAATTGATATTGGCTTGATAATATTAAGGATAATTGACCGGCTCTTCTCAGTAGAGCAGCATTCCGATGGCAGCTTACTCATGGACTGAATACACTGACCTTTTTAATGTAATAATTGCCGTTCAAAAGTGCGTGTGACTACTTGAATAAAGATATATATATATTTTTTTTAAATAGTGTTATCAACTTTTAAATAATTCCATATCGTTCTCAGGATGGAAAGGAAGAGCTTAAGAAAAAGCACAATGACAGCGACGAACTGGAAGCCGTTCTCATGCACGTGGGGCAGCTTGGACGCTACCAGAAGCTCTTGTTTTTGGGGATGGCACCTGTTGGGTTCTTCTTCGCGTTCATTTACTTCGTACAGATGTTCATAGCAGCCACCCCACAGCGGCACTGGTGTAGCGTGCCTGAACTGAACCACCTGGATCCTGAGTTAAGGTATAAAAGTACAATATCAGACTATGTTCAGAATTACGGATTATAATGGCTGCTCCACTTTCAAAGTCACATCCTAATTTATTTCATCACTTAGTTGGTCTATAAAACTATTGCATTAACGTTCGGGAAATTTATGTGTCTTCGTTAACGTAGTTAGGCTTAGTTAGTCTTCCATTTTTAATATTAATGGTGACAAATTTATTTATTTAAGCGAACGTAAAATTAATTTTGCCTATGCATTATATATATAATATTGGAGTTATTAATTATTACTAACCGGATACAAAATGGAATAATATTGACAAGAAATATAAATCTTATAATGAAATGATTTCATTCTTGTGATTAATTATTTGGTTTCAATATAATAATAATTTTCCTTATAATATTGATATATTTATAAATATATAAATATTATATATATATATATATATATATATATATATATATATATATATATATATATATATATATATATTTTGATGATCATTTTTTATTAGATATTTTACATTCATAAATTGACAATATTACTAAATTCTAGGATGTAAATTTTATACCTCCCATTTTATCTTAGATATTTGTCAATATAAAGTCTACCAAAAGATTACATTTTGAATAGTCTTGTGATAATCTTTATCCTAAATAAATATCTGACAGCTTTGTAATAGTAGGTCAAGTTTAAGTGTTTTAATATTTGTATACCTGATTTACAAATAAAATCCTACTGATACCTTATCTTTATATATATAAATGTCGTTATGTTCGTTGGCGGTAAATTTCGAAAATACTTAACCGATTTTAATGAGATTTTGTAGATGTCTATTGTTTGCTCCAACTTAAAGGCTAAGGTAGTTTTTTCGTGATTAATAATGTTCAGGTTATTTTACTGCGAATTTGAGCTTCTTTATATATTTACTTCCAAGTTCTTTAACTTTCCAATAGATGGCGGTGTTGATAATATTTTAATTGATGTAAAATAGTTAATGAAGTAGTAGACGAAGTTCTTGGCAAAAGCTATTGGTATATAGAATTTAAAGACAGCTTGATTATCAAGATAGCCTCCCACAATAATAAGATGGTAGGTAGTTAATTATGACCTTATCTAGTAAGTAGGCTTTAGTAAAATGTTTTATGAAAATGTTAGTTTTAACTGCATCTGCTACGTACCCTGCTCTTCATAGAAATACACTTTTTTCCGTATTCCTAGATTGGCCTTAATATTAAATACACTATATCAAAAATCTAATAGTAGTCCTGACGGTGATAGTCATACAGTTATTTGCTGGTACCTTCTGCAATCTACGTTGTAAAGGCTGTGACCAATATATAGCAACTCTATCTTTAGGGCTGAATGCCAAAACCCTAAAACGCTAAATCAGTAGACTGACTGATTGCATTGAACATGAAATGGTAAAGCTAAGGACTTGTCAATATTCACAATAGTCCATTCTCAAGTATAGTATTTTTCTCATCTGTGGGATGGTTACGCCAAATAACAGACAAAACCCTCAGAGACAATTGAGTGAAAGAATCAAAAGCCTTATAGGTAACGGCGAAATGACAAGAGGTTTTGGGCATTGGCAAAAGTTTTATTATCTGTCAGTTAGTATACTTGATAGTTTTTAAATAAAAATTTGTATAAAAGAAAATTCTTAAAACTTTTATTAGTTTTAATCATTTTTTTGTTTGCTTATCAATTATATTTTAGGACATCACGGACAAAGTACTGGATAGATTTTGATATTTTTTGCGTGGTTATAGTTTATTGCCTTAATTATATAAAACTTATTTGATTTTGAATACTCAGTTATCGTAATTTTTTATATCATCATAATCTAGCAATAAATTCACATTTAGATAATAATATTATACCACGTCTCGGATTTTGAGGGGTGCAATTAACTATAAGTCTAACTTTTAAAGAATGAAGCAAATACTAATTCTCCCATCGATGAATACATACTCATACTCTTCGTTCCACTTGTAAGAAATAGATTCTTAAGAACTAAGAGTACAAAGAGACAGACACGAATATCGATATAGCGAATTTCGCTTTACATTATTTATAGACTAGAATCTCATTCCAGTTGTTGTTGAAGTAAAATTTTAGTTTCGAAGCTTTTCCACAGCAGAAAAATAACTGTGACCTATGTGTATAAATTTGGATAATTATGTACTTTTTGTCGGTACAATTTTGAAAAAAACAAAATGGAACTAAAGGTTGTAAATGTAAAAAATCAGGTATTTAGAAAAATGCTCCAAAATTACGTATAATCTTTTGATCTAAACTTCATGGGATTGAAGGTATGAGGAGTTTGAATATAAACTTTACTTTTCTGAGTTTAGACGCGATTCCAAACTTAAACTACTGTTTATGATATCTAAAGAGCAGGGAAAGTATATTAAAAATTGTGTAATAAAATTTATGTCGATATATATAATTGCAGAAAAGCATATATAATCTGATACACAAAATGTCCTGTAAAAATATAATGCTACAATCATTGTAACCTCAGAGGTTTTACCAGTTTTTGTTTCTACTGTTCTAACCTGAATTTAAAACTGACTCAACTATCAGTCTGATATAGAGGAATTTTAGAATACCAATATTTATATTTATGTTTTATCTTCTCCTGAATCTAATAATAATCTATAGATTACACAAATAATTTATTATTTTCCTTGTGTTTATATAACTACTAGCTGTTGCCAGCGACATTTTTCTTTACAAAAGATATCGCAATCTATAAAAGCCTATATGCCATATAAAAAGTTGAAGATTTATCAATCGAGATAAAAATTATCCTATCTGGACCAAACAATAGATATCTAGATTTCGGTGAACAGATCAAACGAACAGTGAGACGGTATTTTTATATATATAATAAAAATAAATCATTATATCAAAAATAAGACGAAGCTATATAGCTGACCGAATCCGCAATGAAGAGATCCACAGAATGGCAGGTACTAACAAAGATGTTACGGTGAGAATGAAGAAGTACGTGCTCAGATGGTTTGGGCACGTCGAAAGAATGAGTGATAAAAGAATGATAAAAAAAATTATACAGGGAAAGTGAGCGGTAAGAGAGAAAGGGGGAGGCTTCGAGTGACCTTCGAAAACACAGTATCTACGATACTTGAGGAAGGTCACGTAAAAAGTATGAGGACTCCCCCGAGGGCATGTATGAAGAGGTTGATGTCTGTGGCCGAGGCGACAGAGGTATGCAGGGACCGTAGCGTTTGGCGCTCCGTCGTCTCTGGCTACCCCGCAAGGGATATAAGTTAAATAAATAAATTATGTCATCGATAAGTGGTAAAATTCTATGAACCAAGATATTAAGTAGATCGTTGCGATATATTATAATTTGTTCAACTCAATATTCAATTATTGATTAGATCAAGTTTATTACTACTTATTTATTTTTAATAATAGCTTTAAAATTAAATCATAAGCTAATTTTTGCAGACGGAATCTCACGGCTCCTCCATCCAACGTAGAAGGCGAGGAGTGGAACCGCTGCTTCATGTATGATGCCAACTGGACTGAAGTACTCCTCAATAATGTCACAGATCCCACCACTCCCATCACAGCCTGCAAACATGGATGGGAGTTCGAACTTAAGGATATACCATACGATACTGTTGTCAGTGAGGTAAGACCATTTTGTGTTTGGAAATCAGGGTCAATATATAATTAAGGTACCTTTCTACTAATCTTAAGTAAATTCCTCTTTATTGGATTACAATTTCTCACAACACCAATCATTGGATCACATTATTGCTTAAATAATACAGAGTTTAAGGATTTTTCAAATCAACTACTATTTGTTATCAGTAGATAAGCAATTTAGTTGCTATGATTTGATTACAACCGATATCTCTTGTGATAAATAGATGAGAATAACAAAACTACCAAATACATTTTACAAATAGCATCTAAATCAACTTAGTCGCTAATAAATTATGGTTAACTATCTACATTTCTATAACTTACCTAAATTAATTAAGTTAATTATAAACAACACCTAATTGTGTAAAAATTTACATAAATTGTGAGTTAACTAAAGTATAGTAGAATCATTATATAGGAAAATTGTGAAGACGATAAAAATACTATTTCTTTATTTTTATCTAATTATGCCCAAATATAGACTTTATATTTCTGTAATTAGTCAGTTAATTTATTAATTTATTTATCCCTGTCCTAAATTAAAGTCACTAATAGTAATTATAATATACATTTTGATTTGTATTATTAGAACTTTGATTAAATTTAAGAGATTTAAGAGAGAAACTATGACCTACAGTATGTATATATAAAATAAGTGTCCACACAAACAATCCATGCAGCATTTATATTAAAAATCTTCATAAACCAAGTCGAGAAAACCCTAAACAAATAAGGCACATTCAAATTCTACATAACAGAAGTCAAGAGAGTTTCATATATCCTCGACTAACAACAGAGATAAATTGTAAGATTCATGAAGGCTATACAGTATTCATGGAGGCTATATATTCATTTTGCAGCGTGGCTGGGTGTGCGATAACTCTGGGTACACGCCATTTACACAAACAATATTCTTCGTCGGTTCCTTTTTCGGTGGATTATTTTTCGGATGGGTGGCCGACTACTTTGGCAGAGTGCCAGCTTTAATAGGTAAGAATTTTTCAGTTTATTCAATAAAGATTATGTACTCTTATCAACATTTTTTTTTAATAATCGTAAAACATATTTCTCTAAAATAACCTGAAACTAATAATGTTTTTTATAATTGATACTGTTTAATCCACTTAGTGGTATAATTTCTAAAAGTCCTGCCTTTAGCGCACTTAAAGAGCATATAGTCAAAAGTCAAGAGGTCAAGCCTTGATTGCACTTTGGTAGATCCGACAGACGTTTGATATAAGTTTATTTCTGTTTTGGTATATATGAGTATTCTATAACATAAAATATAATTCCAGGAACAAATGTGTTGGCTATCATCGGTGGCGTGGGGACGATATATACGACGGGAGTGTGGGACTATGCGTTTTGTCGGTTTATTGTTGGAACATCCTACGACACCTGCTTCATGGCTATGTATATATTAGGTAAGGATGTACATTTGTCATCATTCATCATCATCATCTCCTTGCCCTTATCCCAATTTTGTAGTCGCGATATGTTTTTGCTTTCCATACTCTCCTGTTACTTGTCATCTATACACACTTTTTTTCTCCTCTATATTGTCTTTCACAGAATTCATCCATCTTTCTATCGATGCAGATATGTTTTTATATATTGGAAGCGAGGCTTAAAATTAAACGATATAAGAAAAGTTAAATCCTTTATAATTATATTCAATTCAATAGTCACTGGTAATATCTTAGAATTAACCCTTTCTAAAAACTTTTATTCTAGTGTTGGAATATACGGGTCCCAAGTATCGGACGTGGGCAGCGAATATGTCGATAGCATTGTTCTTCGGCGGCGGCTGTCTGATACTGCCGTGGATAGCCCTGTGGGTCTCTGACTGGAGAAAGCTGCTGTGGGTGACCACCCTGCCCATGCTGATTGTTATAATCGTACCCTTCACCGTACCCGAAAGCGCTCGGTGAGAACGAATTTAGATTGCAATTGTAAAATATTGGAAAATTACACTTTGATCGATTCTAAATTAATAGACGGAATCCTAATTCTTTACATTATGTTTAAATTTTGCAAGGGAATAAGAACAAAATCGCTATCTGATCATTTCATAATGACTTGATGAAATAAGGTTAGAGTTTGCTTCAGTCTTTAAAACTTGTTTTCTCAGTGAAGAACCATTACATTTAGAGTTTAGACTAATTTTATTAGCTATAATGATATTTTACCGCTGAATTATTATTGACACTTTAAAACTTCCGTTATTACCTCAAACTAGAGATACGATTGTGGTATAAATGGTATTCTTACATAACATTCCTGTCTGTACTATGTTCATGTATCAACATTATTTCACATATATTTTAAGCGCAAATAAATGTGTTTCAAGTCAATAATCTATTTTGGAAAACTTCCTCAAATAAATAATACATTTTATATTCAAATTTTATAAGTAGAAGCAATCTATCTGTTTTAACTTTAGAATAAGGAAATATATCTGTTGTTTTTGTCTTATAAACATGAAACAAAATCAGAGGACACTTATAATTTAATATTAATCCCCAGGTGGCTTTCATCTCGCGGGCGTGTCAATGATGCTGTGAAAGTTCTTAGAAGGTTTGAGAAGGTTAATGGAAAGAAAATACCAGATGATGTTATGGATGAGTTTATAGTAAGTAGTCTAACAATAATGTTATTTGATTGTATGTATTGTGCCTGTCAATAATTCATATTATTACCATTTACCATTATAAACCATTACTACCTACTAGCTTTTGATTTGAAATGTATTGTAACTAGTTAACTCTTAAGAACGAATCAATACGAATTCAATACATATATAAAACTGTTATTTTCCTTTAAATATTTAAAAAAATTAAAAAAAATGTGCATAAATTAAGATATTGAAAATAATTGGAACAGGAATTTTAATGTCATGACTTTATCAGTACCTTTTATTTTGCATGATATATCAAAACATTTTTTTTTATTAGAGGCTTGTCAATGTATATACGTAATACGAAGGTCCATCCGTTCAGGTATCTGCCAGTCAGACTCGACGCACGAACCAGTCCATAAAGGACGTGTTCAAGAGCGCTCCGCTGCGGACGCTGCTGCTGTGCATGGTCATCGTGTACATGGCCTGTGCGCTCATCTTTGACGGACTCGTACGCATGTCAGAGGGCCTCGGACTTGATTTTTTCCTGACATTCACGATGACCTCTGCTACCGAGATACCCTCGGTTACGATACTGGCAATTATCCTGGACAAGTAAGTGTAGAGGCCTGGCTTTTTGGTTTTTTGGACATTACTATATGGATTTCTGTTATATTTACAGATACGGACGACGAATGTTGACCGCTGTCCCGCTTTTAGTTTCGGGAAGCCTTATTCTGATTGCATTGTTTGTGCCCAAGGGTATGTATTCATTTCTTATTAGCTAATCATATTACCATCACGACAAATGATTGCATCTCAAGTTTTCTGTCACCGGTGCTACTTTCAAATTATACTCATATACATTTTTTTACTTTCCTCTTTCTTGACAGACAACACAGCCACTATTCTCATTTTAGCAGCTTGCACTTGACCTGTCACGAGTTGCGACTCATAAGAGTATAACACATCATGTCGTGTTACTGTCTGATAGGTTTTCTGCTTCTGGTATTTCATTTATACTGCGTTGGTTCTGTAATTTAGCAAACAGTCTATATTGCCAGTAATTATCTTATGCGACTGGGCCAAGTTACCGAACCTAAAAACATACACTAAGATCAGCTTCAGATTCAGCTCCTATCAGAATCCTTCCAACGACATCTTTTATATGCGCAGCTGCCCTCGTTTGCATTTTAAAATGCCATAAAAATGTTTTTGTCCCCTAGAACTAGGTAGCATCTTATACAAATCAATATACGTAAAAGCTGATAGCAGACAAAACGCTTTTTATTCCTCATGCATCTTTATTTTTCTCTGTTTACTTTCATTTTTCATTTCGGTATTTTGTTATTCTATATATGCATTCTTTTTGTCTTTTGGTACATTTCTCCCCTTTTATTTTACCATTATCTTCTCTTCTCTAACACACCTTGTGAACACCTTTATTCCATTTATACTAACATTCTGAAATTCTGTAACACACAAAATGCAGGCGTGCCCCAAGTGTCACTTACCATCATGGCGCGCTTCATGATCAACATGGCTTACAACGCGGCTATCCAGTGGTCGGCTGAGCTCATGCCGACGCCGGTGCGTGGCTCTGCCTCCTCTTTCATACACGTCATGGGATATGTGTCTACGTTGCTGTCACCCTTCGTCGTATACTCGGTAAGTAACTGATGTGTGTGTCTGACCAAGGAGAATATCTCTTTTAGAACAATGTACGTGAATAGACATAAATATATAAAATAATGGTTTAGTGCCGACGAATGATTAGAAGTCGCTTAACTGCAAGTGGGGCTAGGGCGCCCCAAATAATAAATTTACTTAATTTACTCATATATAATATTTATTTACCTTTACTGTATTTGTTGTATGTACTATGTTTATACGCAAGCACTGTTTTCAAAGGAAGTCTGGAATTAATACAGTTTTATTTAGTACTCTTTAACCTCCACTAGACCAGTATGAAAAGCATCTTTTCTCCTCTTATAATATAAATCAAAATATTTTAAATTTTGACTTAAATTTCATCCAACTCTATTTAATTCCTTTGGTAGAACTTCTTTAGCTATTTAATTACTATTTATAATTTATCAATCAATAACCTAACCAATCAAAAACCTCAGCGATATGAGCTTCTTTGAATCAGAACCAGATTTAGTATTTTGTTTTGCTCCACTTTAAAGGAGAAACTAGCTGCATTATGGGTATTTCTTACGTGTCGTCGGAAATTGTTAACTCGGTTCTCAATTTCTCTGGTGCTTAATTATGTAATTCATTAGTGATCCTCAGCCTAATCGAGCTTACTTGGTTACTACCATATGTTAAAAACTTTTTTTCGAAAACGAACATAGTTTCAAAATAGAACCAAAAAAAGAAAATGAAAATGATAATAATCACAGCTATTATTTTTATGAACCTTATAATAACAGTATTTATTGTTCCAAACAGGAAAGAATATGGAAGCTTTTACCTCTTCTCATCTTGGGAGTATTAGCCCTGATAGCGAGCGGAGTGTCTCTGATGATACCAGAGACCAACGGACGGCCGATGCCACAGACTATAGAAGAGGGAGAAAGACTTGCACAAAATTACACTCTTTGCGGGTACAACAATTATATTTAATACATTTCTTAGAAAGTTGGGAGTTAATAATGCCTATATATTTTTTAATATTGCAGGAAAGTGGAGAATGTGGAAGATAACTGTGATCAAAATGAAAAAGAGAAGGCCTTAATTACTTAACAACGTATTATTACAATATAAGATGTTGTTTTTAATGTTCTAACAGAACATCTTGTATAAATATATTAATGACACAATAAGATGCTTCCAGGAATTGTGCTTTGACTGTATCTTTAACTAAGTCATATATTGAAAGAAGCACTTTGGTTTCTTTAAAAATTCATCCATTTTTTGGCTTAAAACAGCGTGTTTCGAATATAATCTAGCAGATAGTGGGGATAGATTCCTTTTTAGTGTAGCACCACTCACCGGTATCCTTATTGGCGTTTTAGTTTTTGAACAGTTATATATCTAGTAAAAAGTATTTATGTGCTCAAAACTAAGACCACTCGTTTGCCTTTGTGTTTTAAAGAACTCTGTGAATTAATTAGGATGTGTAGCTAAAGATGAAATATTAGAGAGAGGTAACTGGGGGTTTCAATTTCATTTTTAATAAAATATATATATAACAAAAACTTCTCAAATGATGGCTTAGAGAATGGTACAGGCATGCTATAATATAATAATTTCAACAGTAAATAAAATTGATATTAATCCTTTGCGCTCGAGCGGTGCCTGAGAGGCACCATTCAGATCGATGTGTCTAAATGTCTTATCTCGGGTGATACTATTGCCATAATTTTTAATAATTGTATTTCATTAAGCTAAAAAAGTATGTATAATGTTAAAATATATTTTTATTTTAAGTTAACAATAACGAACTCTGAAATAAGGGGGAGCGCGTGATATTACTCTCGAGTTGCTGGTTCAACCGACAGAAAAGCGCCTCGAGCGCAAAGGGTTAACATTACTTATAATCCATAATAGGTCATTGTATATATGTATGATTATATAAATTATACATTTATGAAAAAATCTATTGCTATAATTAAGTAGTAATTAGGACGCCGAAGAGAGAGAGAGAGAGAGAGAGAACATATCGCATGGACACTGCTTATTGCTTAAGCCACTTTACGTGGTTCACTGCACAGAGCAAGTCCCTCGCAAAATATCGTTTAGGGAAAGGTAAATTTATTTTTAGGTAAAATTATTTTTCATAGATCGTGTTGTTCTTAGAATATTTAAATTTCAACCACCTAAAATATGCTCAATGATTCTAGAGAGGTCTAATAGGTTATAATGTTTTCACAGATTTAATAACTTGTTAAAGTTTCATATATATATATATAAATATACACCTAAGTCTGTTTTTACACGGTTTTGAAATAACACGGTTTGAAAATAAAATATTTTTAATTTTTTTACACGATTTTATTCCATTTAGCACGATTAAATATTTTTTGGGCTTATTTTTTTTTGTCAAATTTAATTTCTGCGAAATATGTTCATATTATAAATTTAGGGGAATTCCCTTTTTGTGCATACAAGCAAAATTAATTGGTCAGAGCAATTGAAATGTGTTAATATTTTGTGAATAATCTTCAATAACTATGCTTGTAAAAATAAACATTGTATATGTGATTTAATTAAATAAACATGAATACTTGTTCTTAAAAAATCCTTGTTTTTCACTAATTTTAATAGGTTTTAGAGATTAGGAACCAATCACCTATTTTTGCATACGATCAATGTCTTTTTTTTCACGGTTTTTTCGGGAACCAATTTCCGTGTAAAAACAGACTTAGGTGTATATTTATATATTATTTTCGAGAGACTATTTTCCGGGATATTATGATTTAGTATCTGATGTATTTCAACAGAACAGTACAAATAACTTATAAATGATACTCGATGGTTGTTTTGTTATTGCATAATTATAAGAACGGGTACAAATATATTTTAATATATTATTTATATAATGTTAGTTATTATTGAAATAAAAACGTGCTACATTTTAATTAATATTAAGCTCAATAAAGTGATAATATTTAAATTTTATTTAAGTTTAAATTATGTAAGATATTTCGAATCAATTGTTAGGTTGTTCATAAAGAACGAAATCTGTGACTTAATTGAGCGGAGCGTTTTACTGGAGACTTTTTACATTCTTTGTCATGAATTGGCTCAAAAACTACTTGACGGAAAATCATGAAACTTTGCAATCAAAAAGACACATATTAGATGATGGTTTAAAAAAAAAAAAAAAAAAATTTAATGTCCTCAAAAAAAATTTTTTTTTTTTTATCCTCTAAAAAACTGATATGCCATTGAAGTCAATGGGAAACGATGAGTCATTATACTGGGCTCACTTCGCTCAATATGCAAACGGCACCCGAAATATCACAAGCGCAGCGAGTCGAAATTAAGGGTTTTATTTATGGAGAAATAAATAAATGTATTGTGATAAAATGTCAATTTTGTTATATATATAATCTCAATGAATTATAGTTAACTGTAACATGCATATCGAGTTATAAACTCACAGTGAGTCTTTGTAGATTGTTGCACTTCTTGTTATTAATGTAAATATATTATTTTATCAATTTCTGTCTATTATTTTTTAGTTAAAACGGATATCCCATTTATCCCTAGATCCCACGTACTGGAATTTTTGTCTCTATACATGTAATAAATCTGTAAATGGTCGCTGTCTGGACATAGAAGATATTTATGAAAAAACATTAACGAATGTAACACAAAACAATGATTTTAAAATGATTGTATGATTGTTTTTTATACATTTTATATTTTATATTAATAATAATAGTGAGAAAATGTATTGTTGAATTGTTTGTTGTCTAGATGGAATGACAGAGATACTTTGTACTCACTTGTCAACAAGAATGTTTTATTCCTGCCCGTCGTATCCTACTCCAGGATAATCCGCTGTCCGCTGCTACGCTCTTAGAGGTTTGGGGCTACGGTGTTGAAATCTGGTATGAATATATATATATTAAATATGCCAAACAACCTGTAGCAAAAACATATAGAAAAAAATATATTTTTTAGGATATAAGGGTTTACGCGCATGGTAGCCGTATAACGTTATCTCATTCACGACCTACTCACTGCTAAGAGTAATTCGTTGGTGCTGAGAGTTTAGTTATAGAGATATAGTTATAGAACTGAGAGCTTAGAAATAGTCAAATATTGAATAACTTTCATGTAAAATGCACTGTAATTTCTAAAATATATTTAATGACATCAAGTAGTACTTAGTAGCTGTTTTTAGATGTTAGAAACTTTCACGAAATGATCTCCTCTTAAGACAACTAAGTAACTAAGTCCATGTAATATGTGTGTTTTTTACAAACAGTTATTTATTCAAAGATTCTAGACAACAGCTTAAGATGCTTTTGGATATTAATGTGAACAAAATTCAGTTCACCCCTTTTTGAGGTTTATATAGAAGACATGTTTCTTTCGGCACTCGTTGCGTTTTCTCGAGAGAGCACTGCACGACCAGAATATACTGCATCCCCAGTGCTGTCATCGGCATATTAACGTACGTTGGAAATATTCAAAATATCATTGATGTGCAGGAGTTACAGAGTTGGGATAGAACGCAGCCTTGAGGTATACCAACTAGGGTCGGGGCAAAAACCTTCGAGAAGCCACATTTCCGGTCATTGCTTAACTGCTGGTCTTCGGGGTACGTTAAGAGCTGCTGGTTTATGATGATCCCCCTTATTCTGGACAGAATGAAGGTAATGGCGATAATTCTGTAGTTAACTTGGTCTGAGCTATAATCTTCTTTTAGGGTTAGGTAGGCAAAGTGCACGCTTCCAGGGGAATATGACTTTAAGATAGGATAGGAGTATCGAAATAAACATGTACGCACTGTGGTCATCTCCAGGACAAATGTTCGTTGCACTATTGGGAAAACTCAACTCAACTCAATTCAACTCACTCCACTTATGAACTTCCAATGAAAATAGAGACTTGCGTAATGTTTTTTTGCTAACCATTTTTTTCTGGCATTGAGTTCTGACACCGATGGTAGAAGGAATCTTTCTTTATTCGCCCAAAGTCGAGTTTGAGGCAAGAGATCGGCTTTCTATTTTGTCATATAGGCCAAAGAATCAATCCCCGCGTGCAATGGCGGTAACATCGCTCTAGCATCATTTGTCGAATCTGGAGACAGTTATATTATCTTCAGAACTGTAGAGTAAGAAAACTTAGTGACTGACGCATTAGCCCATGCTTGATACGACGTTTGCCGGCTGCTGCAACTCTGATAGACTCATCAAATCAAGGCCGCGATCTATCTCCATAGTGTTTGCTCTTCTTGATTGTAGTGTTTACATAGTGTTTGTTCTCATAATGTAATGAGAATAATGTACATTCCAAAGTTCACTTTACAATCTGCGATTGTGCTACTTCCTTTCTATTATATACTTAAACTAGCTTATTTCCTCCCGCTTCGCTAGGCTCACTATTAATTTGGATGTGAACTTAGATTGCTAGGTAAACGTGGGGACAACCGTTGCTATGGTAACGGTTGCTATGTTAACCGTTGCTATAGTAATTCTTACTTCCATATATGTAGCTCCTACAGGTTTAAAACTTGACGAAATGCAAAAAGGTTAAATCCGTTAGGATAGACATTCCGTAAAATCCGTTCTTAGTGGACATCTACTAAAGAAGTAACTATGTAAAATTTTAAATTCATCGGACAGATAGTTTCGGAGATTTCGTGATGAGTCAGTAAGTGGTAAATCGCTTATATATATATCGATAATAGAAAGCAAGAATTACTATCATTGTCCCTCTTAATAGACTAAAGACAAAAAACAAGTAACACAGTTGTAATTGTACACAATTAGTCTACTAATTAATTTATAATGAACCTACTAAAAATATAAAAATAAATACTAACTAACCTTAAGTAATACGCAGCCAATTAACATAAATAAAACATTCTACAAGATCATGAATTGTTTGAAAAATAATAGATAAAAATAGTGTATATATTTTTTGGTGGTTAAATAAAAAAGTTTTCCCAGTATTATTTAAAATCAAAATACTTTCAAAATATAAGCTTTTAGGGTTCATTCTGTCACTGAATGGCTAAGACAGCATAATTGTGTAAATAATTATATATATATATATATATATATATATATATATATATATATATATATATATATATATATATATATATATATATATATAGATATATATATACACTAGCTTTTGCCCGCGACTTCGTCCGCGTTTCCGTCGTTTTTCGAAAAAAAATTAGCAGATGTCCTCCCTCATAGTTTTGACGTAACAGGCAGATTCACTTTCGTATTTTAGAAGGGCAATAGTAATATAATATGCCAATCCACAAAACTGTTGAAAAATATAAGTAACCGCAGAATATTATAATATACCCACGCTATACCCACGACTCGGTCAGCGTGTAACTCCTTGTTTTTTATTAAGATAATATATTGCTAATATTTTTAGATCAAATTAAAATGTTTCAGCGCAAAGCTTCTGGGTAGACTATGTTAAGAGTCGACCCGTCCGGCACGTGAACGTAAAGATTCCTAGAATTGCTAACCCGGGAAAGAGCGACGTATAATTGACCATGCGAGAAACAGCTAACACCGAGATCTACTCCAGCAACACGAAAAGTCTGCCCTTGAGCTTTATTGATAGTCATGGCATAGCACACCGATACTGGGAATTGCGTTCTTTTAAATTGGAATGGAAAATTATTTGGTATTATGGGAATTCTGGGAATAAAGACAGTTTCTCCTGCACCGCAACCTGTTAAAATTTGAGCCTCGATTACATTTTGTTGCAACTGGGTTACTTTTAGCCGAGTTCCATTGCAAAGTTGAGGTGGTCTTAAATTTCGGAGCAGAATTATCGGTATGCCAATTTTTAAACAAATTATATGAGAAGGTAGTCCAGGCATACTTAAAGAATTTAAAAATTCTATCGGGTAATTAGTGGCTTCTTGTTCATCAACCATTCTATTTATTGAACTATAAACTTTGCTTTCTCCCTGTATATTAGACAGTATTTTATTATTAATTTCAGATGCCTGGTCATTGCGAGGAGTCAAAATGGACCTTTCGCAAAGCCAAGAATTGTCCCTATTTAATATAATTGTTATGTCACCGTAAACCGAAGATATAAGATGTTGTTGGGATTGCACTATACAACATAACTCAGGTGTCAGAATAAGTTTTCCTTGGTGTAGTTGTGGATAGGTACCTTCACCAATCTTCAATAATGTATCAGAAAATTTACGATTATCTGCGTTGTCTCCAGTTCTCACTCGCATATTTATAGTCAAATGCACCGATTGTATATCACGCCACAAATAAGAGCTTTTCAGGCAAGCCCTAATCTCATCAGCTCGGGGACCCCGTGGTATTACCGGTAAGGTTTGTCGGAAATCACCACAAAATAAAACCGTAATACCGCCCATTGGTCGATCATTTTGTCTTATGTCCCTTAGAGTTCTGTCTACTGCTTCTACTCCTTTTCGATGGGCCATCGTACATTCATCCCATACGATTAAATTACACTCACGCAATACCTTAGCTTTGTCGCTATTTCTTGAAATACTACAGGTTGGACTTTCCGTGCGATCTAAATTAATTGGTATTTTAAACATAGTGTGAGCAGTCTTACCTCCTGGTAGCAATGTTGCAGCTATACCTGATGAAGCCACGGCAAGAGCGATTTTACGCTGATTTCGAACATAAGCTAATATTAATTTAGTCAAAAAAGTTTTCCCAGTTCCTCCAGGTGCATCTAAAAACCATATTGTTCCTAAATTATTCTGCACACTCTCGCACACGCGATCATAGACTAAGCGTTGTTCTGCAGTCATCATTGGGACACCGTTTTCTAATGTTACCAGCAGTTCCATTGGGTTTTAACCAATCTCTGCGGAATATTCCCTATTGGTAACCTCTCCGACTGAGGTTGGCGTTGGCAAACCATATTCACAAAGTGATTTACCGCCTACTGCTGTTAAGTCTTCCTGAAGAGCTAATAAGCACTGATTTATAGCCAGATCTCGAAAATTATCATTAGTTGCGCCTTCATTATTGTGAGATAAATTCCGAAGAAAGTCTTCTGCAAATTTTTCTTTATATTTTTCCCATAATTGGACAGGATCAGATAAATTACAAAATGTGAGTAATGTTACAAATAAATGGCGTAACCGTCGTGGATTATCACTAACACAGGATTCTGCTAAAGCGTCATCCCAATGTTGATCATTTTCAAGCAAATGACGCGCTTGGCAAGCTGCATGATAAGTTGGATAAACAACATCGTCTACTTTTCTCAAATCTATAAATGATGTTGGTCCTCGCACTGTATGTAATAATAATCTCAAATAAAAACACTCTGCGTTGTTAGGATGAACAGTATACACTCTACCAAGAACATGTTCTTTGAAAATACCTGTCTCGCCATCTACAGGCCTGCCTCGGCGTCTACGGTTAAAGACACCTCGTTGTTTATCGTAGGTATAATACGATGGAACTTCTTCATACAAAAGAGACTTTGCGAAATTATCAGTTTGGCAAAGTCGAAAGAATGCCAATAAAGTTGTTTGTCTAGGGTTCTCTAATCGTTCTGTAACATTTTCGGCGTTAAAATATATACGTTGACCGCCTTCCAGATGAACATCCAGATGGGTCACAGGTGGATATCTTTCGTGAATATTAAAACTTAAGATCCGCCACACAGCTTCTGAAGAGCTGATATATCTGCCTGACTGAAATCTAGTAACTTCATCATGTTCATTTCTTAACGCAAACGTAGCTTGGTCACTGCCCTTGTTAATGTACTTACAAATATATTTAATTGACTCTACACTATTACACATTTCTACATTTATGTGAGCTTGAAATGCTCTGGACAATACAGGCGAATACGGAACGACCCACCTATTATCTAAAGTAACCTGTTGTCCAGACATTCGCTTTTCAACAGTAAAACCACCATTGTCTCTTGAACGGCGACGATATAATGGGTATCCATCATGTCCTGTTACAGTTTCATCCACTAATGCTTTTGGATACCTTTTAGTGCAACGACCGTCTTGCATGCAAGGAGCATTTGCGTTAAATGCACCACATGGACCATGTATCATATGAGTTTTAACAATGTCGTATAACAGGGGATCTGCAGTCGGATCTGGAATTTCAGCACTGATTAATCTGTCTACATCATTAGGTCGAACCTTATCTTTTAACCAAAGCAAGATATGTGCGTGAGGTAAGCCGCGTTTTTGCCACTCAACACTATACATATAACACAATACTTCTCCAAAAATGTTATCTTTGGTAAGAAGATCTATCATTGATTTTAATTTTAAATGAAACACTCTTGCAATAATATCATGGCGGTCATGCGGTGCCTGACCCTCAAGAAGCTCCCGAGTGATTTCATCCCACTTGGGATTGGTAGTTACAGTAACAAATAAGTCGGGACGTCCATATTTTCTTACGTAACAAAAAGCGTCTTGAGTACGTTCATGCATGTAGCGTGGACCACCAGTAAAAGAAGAGGGTAAAATAACTAAACGACCCATATTCACAGTATCGTTATCTTGCTGCATGGCATCGCGAAGGTGCACGTATTCTTCAGCGCGCAGCTGCCTTTGATTAGATCGTATATAAACTAATCTTTCGGTTTCAATTTTTGCGTACATGTCAACAATAAACTGATTAAATAAGCCACGAAAACGTTGAAAGTATACCAATCTATTCCGTCTCACTTGCAGGTGGTAACAATAAAATTGAAGGCATGACACCTTTTTATTATAATTAGGTGCGCCTGTGCGCGGATCGGTTTGGTATACAGCGAAATTATAACCATCTTCCCCTCGACAGTATATCATAGGATATTGCAAACTGTCGTAAGCCCTGTGGGTTTCGAAAATACGTTGCAAACGATTGTCTCTGGAACGTATAACGATATCACGCCTATCACATTCCTGGTCGACCAGTACTACAGCAACTTCATTCGTGGATGGAACGTTATGACGCCCAGGGTGTTCCTGAGTTGGACGCTTATCGGCATTTATAACAATTTTATAATTGTTATTACCATCTTGAGAAAGGGCTTCTAATGCCGATTTAAAAATGCATACGTACGAATTAACCTGATGTAACATGTTCTGAAGTTGTGAAATGAGTTCAGTATTTAAATTCGGAAAATATTGATTTCTTATATTCGACTGTTCGTTGTAATCGGATACAAAATATATTTGAAGAAATTTAGGTTGTTCTTCAGGCAAAAGGGACCCTATCAAATGGTAAACCTGACCTTGTACCTTAAAAGTAGGCATGAAAGGGCCTTCTGAGATTTGTTTAGCACCAAAGGATGTCATTTGGAATGCACTATTATAAGTGCGAATATTATCTAAAAACTGTTTGGATTGCAAATGTTCCCCTAAAAGTAGTGATTTTAAAGGTTCCGGTGGGTCTTCGAACGAAGGCAAATTTATTTTACCTCCAGAACAACAGAAACCAGCAGACTCCTTCCTCCACTTCGAAGCATTACAAAAGGAACATACTACGTTCATATCGCCTATTTCAGAAGATGATCTGTAATCAATTGTGAGGTTATAAGCAAACCCACTTTTATATTTATCGGACCACGCCACCGAATTTGTAGATTGATCTACCACGTGTATATCTAAGTCATTAAGACCATGTCGAAATCTATCTGCAGTAAGACGGGCCTCTCGCTGTTCTTCTGTTTCAAGCGACCGAATATTTTCAATTCTTAATCTTTCAATAGATAAAGTAATCAATTGTTCTTGTCTCAAAGAATTGTAATAATCGCGTCCCGACTCTAGTCGTTGTTCATGCTCATGTTCATCTTCAAGAGATCGAAAAATGTTATGGTGCGCCCTATCATTTGTCAAACGGTCTTGATATTGAGTAAAAGTTTCAGATTCTCGAGACAAAATATGACGTTCGCGATCAGCTGTAAGCCGTAATTCCCTCTCAGTGAAGGTTTCGGACTCGCGAGATAAAATATGACGTTCGTGGTCAGCTGTAAGCCGTAATTCCCTCTCAGTGAAGGTTTCGGACTCGCGAGATAAAATATGACGTTCGCGGTCAGCTGTAAGCCGTAATTCCCTCTCAGTGAAGGTTTCAGACTCGCGAGATAATGTATGCCGTTCGCGGTCAGCTGTGAGTCGCAATTCTCGTTGTAAAGCAGTTTCAGCTTCTCGGGATAACGCATGTTGTTCCCGGTCAATGGAACGCCTTAGCTCTCGTTGAGAAGAGCTTTGAGAAGCCCGTGTTGTAGCTCGTCTCGCTCTTTCAGCTGCTAATCGCATCTCTCTTTCTGGAGAGCTTTCATTAGCTCGAGATGTTGAGGCACTAACTCTCATAGAGTTTAACCGATGTGCTCTTTCCTCTTCCGATTCTTGAGAACGCGTCATTCTCATTCTCCTAGCTTGACTCGAAGTTCGAGATAAAGATGGTCGTTTTTTAGGTGGCATCGTTTATTTTATTTTTAATCGACGGTAACTTAAATTCTATTTAGTTACCCAACAAAAAACTTACGTCAGAGGTCCTAACTATAGCTAAGTATATAATAAATAGAATATAAATCTAAGTGCCTATTAAAACTAAAATAATATTCTAATCGAATTATAAATATGTACGTAGGTACCTACAAATTACAAAAGAATAAAAAATGAAAATAAAGCTATACTTAATGCGTGTGCAATACTATCTACACTTACCTACTTCACTTAAAAATGAATAATAAGAAATACCTACAACTACTGTAATTAATCAAAGTACCTATGCTAATAAAAAAAACCTTAGATGTTCTAAGTACAGCTGCTATATAATAAAAAAATATAAATCTAAGTGCCTATTTAAACTTAAATACCTAATATTCTAATAGAATTAAACTAAGAAATATGTACCTACCTACCTACAACTTAGGTACAAAAAAAAAAGAAATGAAAATAAAGCTAAAACACGTGTGCAGTATAGGTAGATAGTAGGCAATATCTACCTATACCTACTTCACTTAAAAATAAATAAAAAATACCTATGAATACTATAATTAATAAAAGTACCTACCTACGCTTTTATCTACTCAATACAAAAAAAACTAAACATAAAATGCCCAAAACTAACCTATCAGTAACTAAAAATCTAACAATAATCTAATCTATCTATCTATTATCTAATCTAAAAATCGAATCTAAATCTACTTAAAAAGAAATAAAATAGGAACTATTAATAGTTAAGAATTTAAACAAAACTAAAACTAATTTAGAAAATAACAACAAAAGAAATTAAAATAAACTATTTAAAGACAAAAAGTCGCGCTGATAAGCACGGTTTATAAAATAACAATTATTGTCTGTCAATAAAGTTCAACACTCTGAACGCATCAACAGCCAAATATTGAATGACGCTTGCGCTCGCCTCCCGCCCCTTTTATACTCTGCCGCCGCGAGCCCCGTCGAGCGCGGCAACCGTTACGCAAAAATAATCCTTATAGCTTGATTCACTATTCACGCGCGATGTCTTGTTGGCGTATTTCATGTAAGTAAGTATAAGTTTGGTGTTTCTATACCGATTTCAATGATTCTTTTTTTATTGAATTGGTGCTAATGTTTATTTTTTTTTTAATTAGGAATGATGGTGAGCATTATTGGTTTTATAAACGTAAAAGTAAACAAATATAATAAGAAATCTCCGAACTGCTAAGCTATCGAGAGTTATGCGTGTTATTGTGAGTTAACTATAAAAGGTAGATATATGCTGTCTTGGAATATTTTTCGTGTATTTTTATGTAGAATATTTCCGTTATACATAGTTTCTATGTAGCTCTAACCATTAAGGCTGCACACGCGACGGAAGCTTAAAAAATCAAGCAACTTCTCCCATTTTCTCAACATTTCCTTTCACTGCTCTGCTCCTATTCATTGTAGTGTGATGAAAAGTATACTATTACCTGCCCAGGAGTATAAAGAATAATTGTACTAAGTTTCGTTAAAATCCGTCGAGTAGTTTTTTTTTCTATAAATAACATACAAACAGACAGACAGACAGACAGACAGACAAAAATTTTTTTAACTGCATTTTTGGCATCAGTATCGAACACTAATCACCCCCTGCTACTTATTTTGTAAATATATTTCATGTACAGAATTGACCTCTCTACAGATTTATTATAAGTATAGATATATATAATAAATTATAATAATAAGTACCAGTTGATATAATATCTATCACAATACAATGTAAATTGACTAACATAGTCTATAATATACACAACATTAATTACAACAAGATTAATGAATAAAGTGAAAGTGTGTGTGTTTTCGTGGAAGGTATTCATAGTGTTCAACGTTCTAAACGCACGCGTCGATTATCCACAAATATAAAAACAAAAATAAAAAACAATTTTAATTTATACTTTTATGGAGGTAAGAATTTAAAATTATTTATTTATTTTAATTATTTAAGATTTACGTACACAGAATATATATGAAACATAGACTTATTTATAGAAAAAAACAATTTATGACAAATTCTTTGCTAAATATCTAAATTACCCTTGATTATTTTTATTACACAATAACATAATTCAGGAATATTATTTGTTGCATTCTATCTCACAGTAAGGGTAATTCTCTTTAGAGAATTCATCTTGGTTGTTACAATTAATTGTAAATAATGTCAGGTTATAATGAGTTGATCTTTACTTAAACAGATAAAATTACTTGAAGGTATTAAAATGTACTGAAGTTATGATTTTAAAAAATGAAAAACAGAAATAAAAATACTTTAACTTTAAGATATATATAATTAAGATATATATAATTAATAGGAGATTTTCTTTTTTTAACAAAATGATTAAGTAACTAAGCATGCTTAGTAACTTCAGCGATAAATCTTCCATACTAGAAGTCAGACCGAGATGGGATTTTACGTATTTAGGATTTATAAATACTGGAAAATCTTTGACGGTTTTGTTTGAGTTGGCATAATACCTTTGTTACTAATTCAAGTGGCCAAAATATGTCGCTTCTTTGAAGTATGAGGAGTTGGAGGAGGAGGAGATGGAGGAACTAGGTTAAGTTTCATTTTTTAAATGTAATTTAAAGTTAAAGTCTTTTTTGGTATGCCTCAGGTATTTCAAGTAAGTTTTTTAATATGACAATTTAAAGAGAGTAAATAACAATATCATCTAAGTAGACGTAATAATGAATAGGATAATAATGTGAGAATAAGGTATTCAATAAACTCTGAAGATTGAAGAACATTTTTTAATCTCAAAATTATCCTAGTAAACCCCAGGTCCCATGAGAAACACTGTAGGCTGTTTTGTAGGAATCTGATATTTGAATTTGATGGAATCCAGAAGCTAAATCCAAAGTAATTAAATATTGAACATAGTCACAAATCGACATTAGTTTCGTTTTGCATGAAATGGAAATCTATAGCAATTCTGATTATATCAAAAGATAAAATAAAATAATTTTATTACCTTCACTTTCATTAATAAACTATTTACTCTTAAACGAAATCAACGAAAAGAAACGAAAAAATTAAGGTTTGAAATTATTAATTCCAAGTGTTTTATATCCTGATAAAATAAAAACTGACAAAGTAAGATTGATTTGAAATTAACATTTTGTAATAACCACTGGTCTTAATGTGAGTTATGGAATGTTGCCTTATAGATATAAATCTTTTATTGTTATAATATAATATTAATATATCATTTATTAAGAAGATTGTAGGATTACACATTGCAGAAAACACTTTATATAATAGAGAAGTACACGATTCTATGAAATTAGGCTCGTAGCAGAGTGAAGTATCATACTTACAAAGTAATCTATGTCGAAGATATTATGTATAGTATCAGTTCGCTCATCACGCATAGTAATATAGTAATAATAAAAAAGATAACATTGTTATCACATCAAGGACATGAATAAGATTATTTTATTGTATATTAATTTAACTTTATTAAACTCTATCAATAAAACAATAAAATCAATGTAAATATTTAGTTAAAAAATCCTAATATCACTTGGGAGTTTTTACCTGTACTTATCGTCTGTAACGATATATATAAATATTGCCAATTTGTAACATTACTTTAACTAGTCGTTCTGTAAACAGTAGACCTCAATACGTTAGGGGATGAGACAATGTTTATGGCCGCCATTTTAGATTTTAAAATAACAAAAAAGCACCTTAGGTTTCGGCAAAGAATACTTAGACGAAATTTCATCCTGCTAGCTCAGAAATCCGCCATTTTGAAATTTTCCGCCCTAGCAAAAAAAAATCGGCTCGACATAAAAATTTAAATAATTCAAAGAACACACCTACCAATTTTCGTGACGATTTCATGAAAAATACGCCTGCTACGCCAAAACAAAAACTCAAATCGTCGTCATTTTGTATTTTTTCTCCCAGTAAGAAAAATGTCCACACAAAAAAAACATAACTCAAAGAACATGACCACCAATTTTTGTGGCGATCGGATGAAAATTGCTCCTGCTACGCCAAAAACAAAACTAAAAAACGCCGCCAATTTGGATTTTTCGCCCAATCAAAAAAGCAGCTCGACATTAAAATTAAAATAATTCAAAAAACACGCGTGCCAATTTTCAGGAGGATAGGATGAAAAATACGCCGGCTACGCAGCAAACATACTGAAGTACATACGGAAAATAGCAGATTGGGCCTATCTACTGGGAACGTAGTCAATTAATTGGCAAACTTTAACAAACAATATTTAGTTTTATTAATTGTGAAATATACACTAGCTAAATAAAGGAGTTCCGCTAGGTAAGGCTTGAAAAAATTAACTCTCGGAAGGGGGAGTCTTTGGACCTTATGGAATATATAAAAACGAAACAATATCAAAAATAAAATAATCTATAAATAATAAACTTGGAAAAACGGTTGTATTTTCTCTTTCTAACTGAAGAATTCGGCGCCTTTGTTAATAGAACCACAGCTCAGCAATGACATGCGGCAGTCTACTCGTACACATGTCGTGTGTAAGCGTTTGCAACCAAAAGAGTTAAAACCGGCAACCATCTGCAGAATGAGACATCAACCTCAATAAGTATGATAATATGATATGTATGGTATCAAAATAGGTCCTTCTGCCATTCCATTTAACATACATAAGTTATCACGGGCATTGATACGAAGCGATAAAGATATAAATAAATAAATCAACAGTCTGCTGACTTGTTCTGCCACGAGCCGGCTCGCAAAATATTGTTAGTTGCCGACCTCAATTAATTGCAAAATTATTTTGTTCAACCGTTAAATCTAACCCTTGAATGGATCCAATGTAAAAAAAACTTAACGAAATTTTAACAATATATTGACCAGTAAAGATGAATTTTAAATGATTCTTCACTGTGATGCTTTGTACTTTGTGGTCGAGGATTGACGGTCAGTCTTATAAGCTATATCTTTATATATTATATACTGTACCGATCCCGTATGTAACTTCGTAAGTGATGGTTTTGATAACGATGCCGGCTTTAGATATTTTTATATAATAGCACAACTTAACTGTAACAAACTATATATAAATAATATGTATGTGTTAGATTTGCGTAGTTAATAGATCGATTGTACAAAATATCAACCGGTTGCAGGATGATAAGGCAAGATAGAAAATGTTTTTTATCGGTTTCAATGTAGATTTAAAGCCTGCAGTGTGTCGCGCAGTAATTGTGTGTGAGGGGTGATTCAGTAGAGTTATACGGTGCACCAGCGACCAAGAAAATGATTTTAAACGATTTAAAAAGTGCCGAGAAACTAAAGGTAGGGTGTTGCTATCATCATTTCTTGGTTTTATTATTTTTTACTTTATTATTTTGCTTAAATGTTATTATTTTTTTTTATTTCTTTACAGAGTTGTGCTTTAAGTTATGTGCCACTTTTAGTTGGTGAATAATCTCAGTTCTTTATTATTAGTCGTTGCGACTTAGTCTGTGTTTTACAAAAATAATTTACATGTTCAGAATGTTCAATCAAAGCTAGTGATGGAACTGAAGTAATACCATCCCTTTCGCCATATTCTTGTTGAGATCACCTTATATTTTCAATCCTAGTTATTTAGGGCCATTATTTGTTCTATCTGTCGCATCTTAAACTGCTAGAGATTAAATATATAAATTATTTATTTTCATTAAATCCTTTGAAATAATTCGTCACCAGCGTATCCACAAATTTTCATGCGTTTGAACCAATTTTCAAAGCATCCGTTGCAATAGTCAATTCAACGGTTTTTTGGCCAATAATCTTCTCGAAAGTAATCTGATCTTCCTTTGACACGCTTCACCTCTTTTTTAATTTTAGGGAACTAAGAGGCACACTGCCTAACTAACGCGTAAGGCAAATCAAAAAGTTTTACCGGTGTGGTGTTTTGATAAAGCCTCGTCTTGATTACAGAGTGCGCGATCACATTGTTGTAGTGGAGAAAAAGGCCAGGAAAAATTTAAGTCAAACGTTTCATGTCGCACCAATATGAATTAATGCTACTTGCGTTAATCGAATTGATACCAACTAGTTGGTTAATTTTCACAGTCATACATAGTTGTTTTGCGATGTCTTACCGGATCATATTGACGTACCCATGATTCGTCCGTTACCTTTTACTCGTTTAACACTAAACCTACCGACAATTCTTGTTTACTTGTTCCTACTCCACGCGGTCAAATTGACCGGTAATTAAAAATTATTTTATAATATAACGCCGATAATAATGGAAATAACTAAAAGTAAAGAGTGAAGACCATATTATATACATATTCTAAGTATTGTCATGTAGTTTGATAACGATAATATAATGTTTAAAAATGTGTAAGTATTACAAAAGTTTTAGAACGGGCAATTTGACCGGTACTTGGTAGGTTTAGTGTTAATATTGTTAACACCAGGATTAGCCTGCTCAGAACTATTCAATCATATCAGGGCTTTTACGCACATTTTTTCTTACCTTACAGCAGATTTTCTTCTTATCTAATTCAAATTTCACTGACTGCACACAGGATGGCTTTATAATATTGGTAAAAAATTAACATTTTTGTTAACAAAACTTTAAAATAAATTAAAACTTGCCACCGTTCCATATATAAAAAGATTTTTCGTAAATCTTGTGTGTCGTGTGTCTGTTGAATCAGCTATCACCATATCAAATTTAATAGTATTATAATAAAGTAAAATTATTTTAATCAGAGAATGTCGATTCGGATGGAAGTATCCTAAATGAAGACTCTCGCAATAAGTTATTGCAACAGTACAAATTTTGATTTCTTGTCTCCAGATATCTAATATATGATGATTAGCTTTAAAAACATAGTATAGTACATAGTATATAACATATTTAATTTCTTTTTTTCATGGACCATCTCAGTGTTGTTAACTTATTATGTGTAATCAACGTTGCCAAAGAATCGGTGTTATTTTATGCCTACCTTATGAATATTAATTCCTCTATTGCCGTTATTTAAAAAAAATATATAGCGTAGGTGATTGTTTTTCTAAAATAAATCAATCATACGTATCTATGTTTCTTTCAAGTAAAACTTTAAAGTAATTAACACATACATAAATATAACTTCTATTGGCATAGATTTTGTCATCTTTGTCAAGAAGTAATTGTTATGACTTAGTATTTTGGGTAGACCTCGAAGAATTCGGTCTGCCCATTCATTTGTACCCGACTTTCGAATTTTTGAAAAAATTATTCACAGGAGGTCTTCTTATGACCCCCTGAGTCCGAAATGACCATTGGTCAAAAAGTTTATATATATATATATATGCGTGCGTGCGTCCAGATTCGACTTTTGTCAGCACGATAGCGGCCGCAGTTTCACTCGGATCGCTTTCAAACTTTGCACAAAAATCAACCATCCAAAAATGAAGGTCAAGTTCGTTAACCAGAGAAATCCGGCCACGGGGGGCGCTAGGGCCTCACTTTTTCTGATTTCAGTTTTTCGACCATAACTTTTTCCCTATACAAAGAAGATCAATCGCGTTCATATTATATGATGTCTTTTATGAATACCTATAACTAATGTAGATAAACCGAAAACCTAACTTCAATAACTTAGGGGTGGGGGTAAAAAAACCAAAATTTTTTGGAAAGAAAATCATAACTTTTTTCTGGTAAACATTCTTACATGACAAGTATTTTTATTAAAAAGGTTATTTTTTACTCTAAATTTAAGTACTAAAAGTTTTTCCGTAAAAGGTACCGTTTCCGAGAAAAAAAAAAAACACTTTTAGCTTGAAAATTTAAGGTAGATAAAACCATGGCAACTTTATTCTGGTAGACATTCCCTCCTCGCAAATATTTTTAATACAAAGGTTATTTTTTACTCTAAATTTAAGTACCAAAAATATTTCCAAAAAAGATACCTTTTCCGAGAAAAAAAATAAAAACCGCTTTTTGCTTGAAAATTTTTGATGTAAACAACGGCATCATGTGTTATTCTTAGGTAGTGAGTTATATTTTAAACGAGTTACACACGAGGTCTACCCACGCGTGTCCCCCTGCGGGCACGGATTTTTTTAACTGGTTTTAATACTTATTTTTTTTATTTTAATACAGTCTAAAAGGTTTCACAATTCGATTTCAGTTTACTATTAACCAGTTAATAAATTCTTGTCAATTTTTAATAATTTCTTATCTTTTTCAGAATGGAAAAGAAGAATATAATAAAGAGAGCAATGACAGCGACGCCCTGGAAGCTGTTCTCATGCACGTGGGTCAGCTGGGTTGCTACCAGAAGCTCCTGTTTTTGGGGATGGCACCTATCGGAATCATCTTTGCAGGCATCTATTTCGGACAGATGTTCATAGCCGCAACTCCACAGCGGCATTGGTGTAACGTGCCTGAACTGAAGCATCTGGATCCTGAATTAAGGTACTGAAGTATACTATTTATGACATACAAATAAAGAGCAACTACCGACTAAATACCGAATGAGAGCTTTAACACTAAACCTACCGACAATTCTTGTATACCTGTTCCTACCGCACGCCTTCAAAATGACCGGTAATTAAAACTTATTTTATCATATAACGCAGGTAATATTGGAAATAACTAAAAGTAAAGAGTGTAGAAAATATTATATGCATATTCCAAGAATTGTCATGTAGTTTGATAACGATATTATAACGTTTAAAAATGTGTTTTACAAAAGTTTTACAAAAGTTTAAGAATTTGACCGGTACTTGGTAGGTTTAGTGTTAAACGGAGGTCATTTCTAATCGAAACAGCAAAGGTTTCATTTTAATTTTAAGTAATTACTTAACTGTCATTTGAAACAATTACATGACAAAAATTAACAATCAATAGCAATAATTAAGGGTAACTACTTTGGCTGGATGGTAATGTAATTTCGCTTCGAGGGGTAAAGAATGTAAACATTGTTTATTAATCCATCAGATATCTGTAATTAAGTTAACGTTATTTGTTAACTGTTAAATGATATCTGATTATTTTAACTGTAATATCTTTAGCAAGTTATGTCATTTTTGAAATATTTTTCGCGATATTATATTATAAGCAAATATGAACTAAAGTTTGCGGAAATTACTATTCCCAAGTGACAACAGTATTACAGTTATAATTAAAGTGCAAATTGGAAATGCGAATAAATAACTCTTATAAATATTTTATAGTTGAGGATTTTTCAATCATAATAATAAACCATGACTTGTCAAAAAATATAAGTCGATAATTCCACGTTATAAAAAAATAATACAAATGACTGTGATATAAAAAATAAAAATTACGTCTCGTGAAAAGTATTTTATCAATTTGGATTTTACGATTTAAAAAAACGTGTCCATTTATCGTAGATATATTCGACAGAGATTAGATTTTAAATGATTTTGTGATTATGTTTATTTTATATAAAAATCTTCGAGTTTTTTGTGATAGGTCAAGCGTAAACGTTTTAAAATGTGTAAGTATGATGATCAGAAATCTGAAGTAAAGGCTGAACATTAATATGCTTTGCATTTTTTATATTTTAAACTCGTATTAGTTTATAAATAACATCATATTGACTTCTCCGATTAACAAACACTTTCAACTTAATATATCAAAATCACAAACAATTTGGATATTACCCTAACCCCCCATTATTGCTTTTCTTCAACACGTAGTACATTTTCGGGATAAAATGCATTTTTTTCTTGAGGATTTTGAAGTTAACTAGTGATTGTTTCTCCAAAATTTCACTAACTACACCACTGAAATTTTGTAGTAACTAAGCTTGGTAATTCTTTACGACAACCTCTTTATACAAAACATATACATTTAGTTCTTTCGTAAGTCTGCCATAATGTTAAATATCATAAATCGCCTAGCTATTAGCAAAGGCTAGGTTTACTGATTCGACGACCATATAATAATAGTAAGAATTGTCGTTAAGTTTCTGTTCAAACCAGATATAGTGGTGGTAGCTTACTTACGGACTGACTACACTGACCTTTTTTTGTATTGTAGTAATTGACGATTCAAAAGTGCGTGTAAATGCCTACTTGAATAAAGATATCTTGAATTTGAATTTGAAAATAGGTAGTTCTTTAAAACGCAGTATAATAACCAATGATCCAAGAATTCTCAAAACAATAATTTTACGTTTTGTCTGTTGTATTATAATTATTATACTTATAGTTTGTTGTAATATATCGTTTCCTTGTTTCATTTCCAATTATAAATGGGCGTAACCACAATCGATCATAATTAGGATAGTGATTATGATTATGACGCATAGTAGAGATAGAATATAATACATTATAAAGAATAAAAAATATATTATAAATATTATCCATGTGACTTTTATAATGATTATTTTAGTTAGAAATAACGACTTGGCTGAATTTGGCTAAATTGACTAACTTTAAGCCTTGAAAATTATACTACTTATTGATTTATATATTTTTTTACTTAGAATGCTAATAGACACTATCCTTAAAGGGGTCACAATCAAGGAACGTATGCAGATCTGTTAAGAAGGTGTTAATTGTCAAGCAATGTCGATATATAAGTATATAGTTGTTATAATTTAATCGTAACGTATCCAGGGGATGAGGTGCGGAGCAATATTAGCTATTACTTTATTAGTATTTTTGGTATTCTATAATACATTGCGTACTAATCTACTGCAATTATTTCCAATTCAATTAATTTCAGCTACTAATTGATAAAATTGCTTTCGAATGAAATTATAAACAAAGGCTTGGATGAATGGTTACAGACGGAATCTCACAGCTCCTCCATCCAACATAGAAGGCGAGGAATGGAACCGCTGCTTCATGTACGATGCCAACTGGACTGAAGTACTCCTCAATAATGTCACAGATCCCACCACTCCCATTATACCCTGCAAACATGGATGGGAATTCGAACTTAAAGATATACCATACGAGACTGTTGTCAGTGAGGTAAGACCATTTTGGATTCCAAATTATTATAACATACGAGATTTTTTTTTATTCACCAATTTAAAAAAAACTTAAGGGGAAGGAAATTTTACGACAACAATGAGGTAAGGGAGGCAATTTCGGCTCTTTTTGACGGAAAAGGTAAAACATATTTTTATAGAGGTTTAGAAAAATTAATTCATAGGTCTAATAAATGTATTGAACTTAAGGGTGATTATATTGAAAAGGAAAAATAGTTTTGTTGTTTTATTTTATTTAGATCCCTTTCATTCCACGAACTTTTGGACCTCCCCTCGTAGATTGCAAATAATTATGAATATTTTTTAAAGTCACTAGAGCAAGGATTCGAATTATTTTTCAGATTATATTTAATATAAAGTTCAAGGTATTTTGAATTTAAGTAATATATGATTAGTTCGCCTCACTTAGTTACAAGGATTTGATTACATCCGATATCTGATTTGATAAACAAGTTATTATCGGTGAAATATCAAACACGTTTTTGTAAATTGCATCTTATCATTATAATAATAATCAATCATTATAATCGTAAATTTGGAGATCGAATCTAATGAAACTGTAATATTTTACCATGTTTTGGATTCCTTTTTATATAAAATCACTTAAAATGCACATAATATCTTTCTCTGCTACTGAATGGAAATATGGATTAGGTTATTATTAGGAACATTAAACAACATTTTGTTTAGACGTTCAAATTAATATTCAAATAATTTCCTTGTTTTTTCGTGACTTGTTTTTATTGTTTTATTTCTCTTTTAATCGTGTCTAAATATGTAACTTGTCTTTTAGTGGTATTTTGTTAATTATTTTCATTTAAATTCACTTTACGATGAATTTATTGCGCTAAATCTTCTAAATAGGTCTGAATACTATCACATTCTATATAAACACTAAAAATACAATTATTGAAATCTACTCAAATTAAACTCTTCTTTTTAATTCAAAGTTTTGTAGATTTCCCATACTAAGTGTTCACATAATTAATGAGGAAACCAAAAAGAAAGAAATAGTTAAGTAATAAAAGATAAATATCACCTTTGCAGCGGGGCTGGGTGTGTGATAAGTCTGGGTACACGCCATTAACACAAACGATCTACTTCGTCGGTTCCCTCTTCGGTGGATTATTTTTCGGATGGGTTGCTGACTACTTTGGCAGAGTGCCAGTCTTAATAGGTAAAAAATTATGCAGTTTCATACATAAATATTATAGCAATTATAACAAAGTTTGAGAGATAGATGAGAGATAACAAGGCATCTAGAAGAAAAGTGTTTACCCACTTCGTAAAACATTTCTTTTATATAACCACTTACGGATAGTATTACAAAAAATCATATCATAGTAGGTCATAAAAGGATTTGTTAATTTTGTTAAGTCACTGAAAGTGAAGTTGTGTTGTTAGTTTTATTTAGGACAAGTCTTCTTATGTTCAGTTATAAATATGTATGACATAAAATACAAATTATTTCAGGGACAAATGTGTTTGCTTTCGTCGGGGGCATAGCCACAATATTCACGACGGGAGTCTGGGACTATGCCTTCAGTCGGTTCATTGTTGGAATATCCTACGACACTTATTTTATGGCTATGTATATTTTGGGTAAATATATTTTTTATTTCTATGTACATTATGAACTTGTAAATTGCATTAATTATTTTTCTTTACTTTTTGCCAAAACATTCTAAGCGAAGCTTATAAAGTGTAAAGTTCAATAAGAAGGTTCAAGAAGAAGATTCTCTGTATCTGTAAATAATTCTAGTGATGGAATATACGGGTCCCAAGTACCGGACGTGGGCAGCGAATATGTCGGTAGCGTTGTTCTTCGGCGCCGGCTGTCTGATACTGCCGTGGTTGGCGCTGTGGATCTCTGATTGGAGGAAGCTGCTGTGGGTCACAAATTTGCCCATGCTGATGTTTATAGTCGCACCCTTCGTCGTACCAGAGAGCGCTCGGTGAGCACAAACTTATCCGATATTGGATAAAATTTCAATTCTATCAAAATAATTAAGTTACTTTAAATATTGAAGAATACTTTTTTTCAATAAATTAAAAGTGATTAATTGTTTTATGTTTACTAATAATCTGATATTAATCCCCAGATGGCTTACATCTCGTGGGCGTGTGAAAGATGCTGTGAAAGTCCTCAGAAGACTTGAAAAGGTCAATGGAAAGAAGATACCTGACGATGTAATGGATGAATTTATAGTAAGTAATCTAATAATTATGTTATGTAATTAATGTGTACTGCTTTTATTAATATATATAACGACGAGTGAAAGTTTGGCTCGTCATCAGGATGGTCCATCTTGGCGTAGTATTCGTATAGTTGTATAGTTTTATAGCAAAACTGAGAAAACACAGAGATTTCAAAATAATCAGAATTCAAATTATCTAAATTTTAACTGACTTTTTGACTATCAATAATGTTCGTAGTCCATGCAGTTTCTCTCATGTATACTTGACATTTCATTTTAAACTAGCTTTTTAAATTAAACAGTTAATGGTGCTCCAAATTCTGAAATTTCGAATGTTAGAATTTATGACCCAATCAATATACACAAATTTCTATCGAATTCAGTACATAAAGAAAAATTTACACATTTTTAATCTTTTTATATAAGTTAATACAGTAACTTCGATTAAATTTTGTCATCTAATATTATTAATGATATAAAATTAATGACCTATCGAAATATAAATAGAATACATAATACTTAGTTTTAATCGTCCAGGTAAGTGCGAGTCAGACGCGATCCACCAACCAGTCCATAAAGGACGTGTTCAAGAGCGCTCCGCTGCGGACGCTCCTTCTGCGCATGGTGATCGTGTACATGGCCTGTGCAGTCATTTTTGACGGACTCGTGCGCATGTCGGAGGGCCTTGGCCTTGACTTCTTCCTTACTTTCACGATGGCCTCCGCCACCGAGATACCATCGGTCATGCTACTGGCGCTTATCCTCGACAGGTGAGTGTAAGCATCTTGTTTTGTGCTTTATTGGATGTTATAATTATGGATTTTCGTTCTATTTACAGATACGGCCGTCGAATGCTCACGGCAGTCCCTCTTTTAGTGTCGGGATGCCTTATTTTAATTGCATTGTTTGTGCCCAAAGGTATGTGCACCATATTTTATTAAATAACAGATAGTACGAGTCAATTTTGCATTATAATAAACACAATCAGCACTTCTTCTCAATAATTGTGATACTCTATTAAAGTAAACAAAAACGCCCAGGGAATTACCATGATCAAGGTTAATCTCAGTGTAAACTTGCGTCGTCGCCATATAATTTTTCATACATTTCAGTCTTGTAACCATCCACATGGTCATCATATTACGCGACCATAACAGCAACACTCATTCGAGGTTCGCGTAAGGGACATGGAACTGAACTGAGGATCACAGTAGTAAAATTATCTATGAATGGAAAAGAAACTGATTATGAAATAATGTTGAAAGCCAAAAGGAAAATTAACATACATATTAGGTCAGAAATAAAGATAATATAACCGAGTTATATATTACGATTTGACAAATTTTCCTCGTTAGTCTTAGGGGATAATTTGAGTAGCAAATAGCTCACCTGCCCTGCGACCATTTCATCCTCGTTGATTTAATCCTTCACACTTTTCTATTCTTAGTATTCTGACAATCTTTGAAAATATTTTTATTTCCTTTTAGCGCGTCTTTTTTACTTCACCATTGCGTAGTGATGACTGTATATGAGTAGTCTATTATTTGGCTAATACTCTCTTATATAATTTACAATTACATTAAATTTCATTACAACTTTTACTTACACTGATCCTTCTTGCGTACTTCTCCCTTCATCATTACTTTCCGAAATCCCTTTATTTTTATAGAAGATTCATATTTGTTCATAATTAATTATATATAGTGATAGTTTAATTGCAGCCTAACTTTTTTCTAAAACCTTGCAAAATCAGAATGCTAAGTTATTTACAAAAATAATCCCCAGGGCTGCCTCAAGTATCGCTGGCCATAATGGCGCGCTTCACGATCAACATGTCTTACAACGCGGCCGTCCAATGGTCAGCTGAGCTCATGCCAACACCGGTGCGTTGCTCGGCATCCTCCTTCATCCACGTCATGGGATACGTCTCTACACTCCTGTCTCCCTTCGTCGTGTACTCGGTGAGCAGGGACGATATATGATTACATACAATGATATACAAGTTCCGTGCGCATTAACTACGTTTATCTTAATAATGAAAAGTCCACTCTCATCGCCTATAAGCGTCTTACTTGCTTGACGTCTGCTTGCTTATCCCTTTCAAATATAAGAAAAGATTGGCGTCAAATCGGAACGAGGCGGAAGTATGTGAAGAAAGCAGTAATCAGCCTCAAATTCATATAGTTTGTTTAATGTAATAAGAGCTTGATTCAAAACCTAACACAGCCACGTTTTTTATTGGATATTATTAGAGTTGTACCTAAAATGTTACCCTTTTAAATAGGAGAGAGTGTGGAAGCTTTTACCTCTTCTTATCTTGGGAGTGTTAGCGCTGATAGCGAGCGGAGTGTCTCTGATGATACCTGAGACCAACGGACGTCCGATGCCACAGACTATAGAAGAGGGAGAACAAATTTTACAAAACTTCACTCTGTGCGGGTACGGAGACTTATATAACCTTTTTTAAGTTGTTAAACTTAATAGTTTCTGTTTATTGATAAAATTTATCAAATTTACAGGAAAATTGAGGATGTCGAAGATAACCTTGAACAAAATGAAAAAAAGAAGGCATTAATCACTTAAGAATTAATTAAGGATTGTTACAATATGAATTTTGATTGAAGTTATTTGTTTGATGTGGAATCTAAAATCTTTTACAGATTAATCAATTACTTGTATAAGGATGTTAGGAATTATGAAGATATATTTTTGAAAGATGTTACTTTCATCTGCACATCTTGAATATTCTGGGATTTTTTCCAGGATATTTAAATTTCAGACACCAAAGATGTTTTACGCCTGATATCAAAAAGTTGAAGGCTAAGGTTATTTATTATAGGTTTTTAAGATATTTGCCAATTCTTGAAGTTTTATGAACTTTCGGGGGAGTATGTATTTATATGTCATGAGATGTATTTTAGTATTGTTATATTGACAAAGTGTTGGACACACTAATACAGGAAATATTTTGGACATACTTAATGGTTGTTTATTATGACATAATTATAAAAAGTAAATGCGGGTACAAAATACTAACATATTTATTTATTTATTTATATTTATTTATTTATTTAGCTTCACGCCATATCCTTTGCGGGGTAGCCAGAGATAACGGAGCGCCAAACGCTACGGTCCCTGCATACCTCAACTAACATATATTATTAATAATAATAATAACATATTAATTAACGAATTATTATTGTTAACAAATATTGTCGTTAAAATAATTACCTATAATAATAAATATATTGTTATATAAAGTGAATTTCATAAAATATGATCTATAGAAACATCCATAAACTAAGAGAAACAATGTTTTTGTAGATATGTTTATATATTTTTCATAACAAAAGCGAATATATTATATTATACGTCTTTGTCTATTATTTGTTACATGTGTTAGAATAGATATTAGTTGAATCTTGTTACTTATGCCTGCAGCAGTAATTTTAATGTTGCTATTTTCATCATAAATTTTTATCTGAATGTACTACAGTGTAGTAGTTGTTGTATTAAAAAAGTACCTCATTATATTATTCTATTTCTTTAAGGAAGGACAGAGACATTTATGTTGGTTCAGAATATTTTAGTTCTAAAATTATACTGCAGTCTCCTGAAAACAATTTAATTCTGTTGAATTGACGGGCATCTCGCCACACTCGCACAAAAGACCGGTGTGAAGCAGTCGCCAAGTGCTACTGTGTTTCTTAAAGGTTAGGGTTGTACACCGGCGAACAACTCTAAAATATATTTAAATTATAATATTTTCTCCACGGTAATTTTTGCTGGTTAACTCTAGAGATGTGGATCATGCCAGTTTCCATAGTGCACAGAAATGGATCGTCTTGTGGACTACTTTCAATCGATCGCTGTTGTCTTTGCAATAGTAAATTGTTTATACTAATTGGTTGAGATGTTTACGTTTTCCGGATGTGGATATACCCTTTTTGATGAATCTTTTGCTGATTACGCATCCCAAGAACTATGGGCACATCAAGGTCGTCTGGACATTGGCTGGTAGAAAATGTAGCCCATAACACGGCCATGTTGCATCAGTGACTTTACACGTTTGGTGTTAAAAGTCAGCGGATTGTCATGGAATATGGTCCTTTTTCATATCCAACCACGACTGACATGATATGACGGTACATAGATTTTTATGACTCTCAAAAGATGCTCTTAGTAATTTCGGTGAGGCGTCCCTCCTTTCCTTGCAAATAAAGAGATGTTCACAGAGCAAAAGAAAGCGTCGCCCTCTGGGGCACTCTTTTAACCTCAAATTATAGACAACCATGAAAACAGACTGCCTTCTATCCCGCTTATTAGATCAATAGAACGAGTCAGACGCTAGTTATGTATCAATGACCGATCACCTTCTACAATGACTGAACAGCGAAATGATGTTTGGAGAGTCGTAGAATCTATGCTCTATAGAGCTCAAGATCCTTTGGCGTTGGAACATCAGTGTACATCTTCTGCCACACGTGGACATTCCGAAGACCTATTGGAGTTGATTCCTGTCAATGCTTTCTATCATTTATCTCACTGCACGTCATTCGGTGGATATTTCAGATTTGTCATGGCTGTCTTCAAAATGAACGCCAATTTTTTAAACGAGATTCGCTTATTTCGATTTAAAATAAATTAAAGTTTCTCTGTCTGATTTTTATGTACTAACATTAATGGAAGGTCTATAGAAGTTAAGTAATCAGTGAGCTATAATAACAGTATATAATTAGTTTTAATAAAACTTCTACTTTGCAATTCTTAATGTCAAGGATGGTGTTAAAATAAAACAACGATTAGCTTAAGTCTCATTTATTACAATCAAGTTTGTTTGATGCTGAGGTACATCTTGCCGTTGATGTTCTGCTTAACGGGGTTGATGCGCTTGAGGATCTGCGTCATGGTCTCCACGAGGCGCTCCGAGGAGACGCCCGTGCGCTTGGACTTGAACTTGGTGAGCAGCTCCGTCGTGGTCATGGGCTTGCGCGCCAGGTACCGACGCACCGCCTGCTCCGTCACGCCGCACTCGCTGATAAACAACACTTAGTTAGACTAAACATCTATACCTAATTAGATTTTTTTGCGAATCGTTACATAAGTCTTTGTCAAAAAAAAGAAAATCGCAAAAAAAGTTTTATTATATATCTGGGGGGTGATATTAGTAGCCACTAACGTGTAATTGGCGTCCAGTTTGGCTCTCTTGGCGGGTTGTTGGCTGGCGGCGTTGGCGGCGGCCACTGCGGCCATGGCGGCCGTCGGAGCCGGACCTGGAACGCACGATTTACAGACACTGCAACAGCTCATCAGGAAAAATACTACTCAATCGAAACGACTGAGCATTGAAATAAACAAAATACTTATTTTATAGAAGAGTTCCAAAAGAGTTCCAAAAGAGTTCCTTTTGTACCAGACTGATACGGAGAGAGTCAGATTTTATACTGAGGTAACTCAAAAGCCTTAACAAATCAAATAAACCCTTTTAGGGTTTTAATAGACAACCAAAAATTTGGAAAAATATAATTTTCTTTTCTTGTTTCACTTAGTTCGATCACACACATTATATGGATATTTAAGTAACTCACCAGCGCTAGGATTCTTCCCGTCGCTAGCTTTGCTTTTCTTTGGTTTTTTACTATTCTCTGGATCCGTGTCGGAATCGGAACTGAAATCGCTGCTTGTATCTGAAAAAAAAATTGAACAATTTATATATTTTTTTTCTATAATCCTATGAAAGACAATTCTTGAAAGCTTACCTTTCTTAGCGTCATCAGTTTTCTTCTTCTTCTTAGTAAGTTTGCTGGCTCTCTCCTCTCCCTCCTTGGTGGGTTCATCCTCTCCCTCCGACTCTTGCTTCTGTTCCTGTTCTGAATCCGTGCCTTCGTCTGATGTTAGGAGCTTTCTGGAATTTAAGCGAATATCAATAAGTTATGACATAAAAATGATAATATTTTTTTTTACATTATTTGTTTCTTTTATGAATTATCTACATTCTTATACATGTTGTAAATATTATAGGAAAAAGTTAATTATTAACCTGAGAGCGTCCTCCTCCGCCACTCCCTTCAGCTCCTTGTTAGCCTTGGTCTCATGGTCTGATTCACTGTAATCATACTCATACTATACTTATTCAAAAAATTTTATTATATAACAAATATATGATTTCAGTAAGAAAAACATAGTTACAAAATAAAGAACTATAAAAAATTGTAAACACAGAACCTTTATTTTTTGAAGTGGATTACAAAGAGTATAAATTGTTTTATGACATTTTGAATCTTATTTCTATTGTAATAAGGTTACCTTTCCGATGAGTCTGATATATAGTCCCGCTCCCGACCTTCCTCGTCTCCGTCGTCGCTCTCCTCGAACGCTTCATCGTTCACTTTCTTCTTCTTTTTAGGAATCACTGATGAAATTCAAGTTTAAAATATCTTTATTAAAGTAGTCATTCACACGCACTTTGAATCAACTATTACGTTGAAGGTCAGTGTAGTCAGTCCGTGAGTAAGCTACCACCCGAATGCTGCTGGAGAAGAGACGCCCAGAAACTCAACAGTAACTCTTTTTGAATGAAATTTTACAATGTTAGATGTATATTATAATATCAACCCTGCAAATCAATCAACAACCTAACTTCGACAGATTTCTACTAAAACACTTGAATGTTATAATAAGATTATTTAATAATATACTTGATTTTATATTTAAAACTAAGAAAAGGAAGGTCTAAGATATGCGGTTACTCAAACACATGAAGGATTTGTTACTTGCAAAGACGAAATTTAAGTTTATAGTTTTTATATCATGTATTCATCACGTGTCTGTCACTGTTTTTATATTGAAATATTAATTTTATACTTTTAATTATAACCTTATATTGTCTAAGTTAGTAATATTATTACATAATTTATATAACAATACTAATTGGTATAATATTAGACCATCGTAATGGTGTATATAAGTGGTTCTAAGAACAAAAATATCAGAACATAAGAACCTCTTCCACAGACAAACTAATCGAGATATATAGAGAGAGAGAGAGAGATTAGAGACAGAATAGAGATAGAGTAGCAATTAGCTATACCAGTATATTAGAAAACGAGTTTTTTTGAAAAAAAAAATACAAAATTATCTATTACTTGATTAGAACGCCATCTATCGCTAAGAATCATTGATTTAACAAAAATTTATAATTTCAATTTATGCGTAAATTTTAAAATTAATAATTTGATCTTATGTATATTATTATACCAACCTTTCTTCTTATTCTTCTTCTTTGCACCGGAGTCGCTGTCTTCTTTTTCCTTCTCCTTCTCTCCCTCTGAATCTGACGATTCATCGTCAGAGTCTATCCACTCGTCCATCTCCGAAATCTTCAGATCTATAAATACAAATAATAGTAAATAAAATATTCCGCTAACATCCAAAATGATGGCCAACAAATCTATACCCTTCTTGGCTTTGGATCCCTTGGTCTTCTTCTCGTCAGGGTCGTCTTCATCAGCAGCGTCGTCACCGCGCATACGCTTCCGGAACATCAGTGAGAAGTAGTTTATTACCTTGTTGCGTCTGACAAACAAACATACAAAGACTAATTAGCCTTCTGCAACCTCTCATCTAATAAGGTACCTGGTGTTTCGATTACTGTCTCATTTTTCAGTCAATATGATGGCATATTCGAAAAATCGTGTAAGATGGTTTTTATTATTATTATGTTGGAATAATGGATTTTCGGGTTATCTTTCTGTGACCTGATGATGATAAGCATATCGGAGGTGGACAACAGTACCAACCTTCCAAATTCTTGCTCCGCCTCCTCTGCTGAGAGCGCCTTGTACCTTTGTATTGGTTGGAAGTTGTACCTAGAATTATTTGTATTTTCTTTATAATTTCTACATCCATTAGATATTTTTTCCTTCGAATTAACTTCTATCATGACAGAAAATAAGGACAAAAATATTTATCTTTACATATTAAAGATTTTATCAACTTTTGCTTCGATTAAGTTCTTTTGTGACGAAAAAACGGACGAAAAATTTTTATTTGGGCATATGAAATTACAAATGATATTTTAAGGTAAAAAAAGGATACATTTAATACTAAACCTACCAAGTACCGGTCAAATTGACCGTTCTTAATCTTTTGTAAAACTTACACATTCTTAAACGTTATAATATCGTTATCAAACTACATGACAATTCTTAGAATATGCATATAATATTTTCTATACTCTTTACTTTTAGTTATTTCTATTATTATTATTACCTGCGTTATATAATAAAATAACTTTTAATTACCGGTCAATTTGACGGCGTGCGGTAGGAACAGGTATACAAGAATTGTCGGTAGGTTTAGTGTTAATAAACAAACACCAAAATTATAAATATATTCATTAAAGTACCATTCTTGTAGTGGATACGCGTCGATGGCGCCGTCGGCCGCGTGCGTGAAGACGTAGTACGCTGCGTTCTCGGACACGCCCCCCTCGCGAATACCTTTGAACCTACAGAAGAAAAGTATCCTCTTACTGAACTTTTATATATATTTATAGGGCGCGTTTGAAACCTTAAAACTTATGTTAAGTAAATGTTATAGAGAAGGGCTTATTTTGATAAGTATGGTAACAAAATAGTCCTCACATTCCCATTTGATACACAAGTTGGTTCGAAGTGGAAAAGATATAAATAAAAAAATAAATAAAAATAAAATAAAATCTTGCTTTATTTGGTAAATAACTTTTTTGTTTACTAATTCTGATCACGTGATATTTTTTTCAAAACTCGAGCATAAGTTCTGTTGGTTCGTACGTACTTTTTTCCAGTTTTTCCACCGACTTTGAGAATCCAAGGTTGATCTTCAGGTTTGTATTTGCGTGATATTATACCAAACTTTTTACGTCTAGCCTCCTCCCTCACGTCCCTCCCGTACTCTGAACCGGCACCGAATCTATTGAAATGATAATAATAAAGTCTTCCTTCCACTAAAAGTGGACCACAACATTGAAATCAGCCGAACAACAATTGCGAAGCAGAAACAAATATACAATCGCAAAATGGTTATCAACTAATTCTAACATGCGATACTTGCGGGGTGTCAATATGAACACGCTCACCCTCCATTTACACAAAGTGGACACTTTGTGTAACTGTAGGAGAATGTGGCCACAAATGTCCGAATAGCTATAAAAATTTAGTGTTTGTTGGTTTGTCCCTTTATTATGTTCACCATATAAGATATAAAAGATAAACGAGGGGCGCCAACAGACCCTCAATGTCGACTCGCTGCGCTCGCAAAATCTCGGGTGCCGTTTGCATATTGAGCGAAGCGAGCCCAGTGTAATGAATCATCATTTCCCATTGACTTCAATGGGATATCAGTTTTTTGACATGACATTTTTCAAAAATTTTTTTTTTTGACGACATTATTCAATTTTTTTTAAACCATTACCTAATGTGTGTCTTTTTGATTGCAAAATTTCATAATTTTCTGTAAAGTAGTTTTCGAGCCTATTCGTGACAAAGAATGTGAAAAAGTCTCCAGTAGAACGCTCCGCTCGCTACGCTCCCTTCGCTCAAATGATGCGGTTCTGTATCTTTTATATCTATAATCTGAAGTAAATTATAGCACTCATATTTAATAAGTAAATATAAATTAGTAATCCATAATCCATTGTTTCCAAGTCGCAAGAGCAGATGTGTTAAAGAAAAGCCAGCAACACCTACAGCGTTTATGACTTACAGTCATAACCTGAGGAGACGTCGGCTTACTTTTAAGGATTCGCAGATGCAGGTGTTAAACAACTAAAAGTCGACTAATAAAAAAATATTATGAAAAAAATTATGATATTGGATTTTTAAAACTAAACCTACCAGTACCGATCAAATTGACCGTTCTTAAACTTTTGTAAAAGTTACACATTTTTAAATGTTATAATATCGTTATCAAACTACATGACAATTCTTAGAATATGCATATACAGTGTAAACTCTCTATAACGAAACTCAAAGGACTGAGCATTTTTCATCGTTATAGAGAGTTATCGTTATATGGAGTGAACAAATAAAACAACCAAATTTACAATAATGTTTAATAAAATATGCATATATGTACATATATTGTTATTTACACATGTATTCCGTTAACTTTGTCTGACGTCTTTTGCTATGCCAGTACTTGTTTTGTATTATCTTATGTATCCCATTCATATCTAGATATGTGGTGGAATCATCTTGATTAAACAACAAAAATGTTTCTACCAACTTAGCAGCATCTAGCGCTTGTTGAATTTTTGGTGGTGATTCGGCTTCGTCCACTTGATCATCTTCTTCATCATCATTATTGGGGTTTTCCTTACTTTTTGAAACTAAATCAACAATTTGTTCATCTGTAAGTGAATCGGTTGTGGTTACATCCTCATCTATATTTTCGTACGATTGTAGATCTTTGTTAAAATTGTCTGGTATGTTGAACTGGCTTATCCATTCACTCAGCGGTAGATTGTCTTCACTATCAAATTGATCCATTTCTACTGTCTGGCTACTACATAATCCAGCATGACGAAAATAATGTTGGATAGTGGCTGCAGTTACCTCTTTCCAGGCTTCTGATATAAAGTTCACTGCTTGTAGCATGTTAATCGAGACCTTGCCGTCAGTTTCGATCAGATCCATCAACATTTTCCGTCTGTAGTGACCCTTTAGACTTTTAATCACACTTTGATCCATTGGTTGCAAAATACTGGTTGTATTAGCAGGGCAATATAAACAATAATACCGATAATAAATATGTATTTACTGTTAAAATATGAACACATATCTTCGTAATAGAGAATGGCTGTATCGTTATAAAGAGTGTATCAATGTATGGGTTTTAACGCAAACCAACCAAGTTGTGTACACTTCTACTTTATAGGGAGTTTATCGTTATAAAGGATAACGTTATAAAGAGTTTACACTGTAATATTTTCTACACTCTTTACTTTTAGTTATTTCCATTATTACCTGCGTTATATAATAAAATAACTTTTAATTACCGGTCAATTTGACCGCGTGCGGTAGGAACAGGTATACAAGAATTGTCGGTAGGTTTAGTGTTAAACTTTTCATGAGCTCTTATCTTTTCCTTTACTCACTTGGGCATATCTTCGTCTATTCCTTTGAACTCCTTGATATTATTCTCCCTCTCCATCTTGACGTGTGTCCACTTCGCGAAATCCACGTTGAGGGTCGCGTTGAATCTCATCACGTGATACTTTTTCTTTACGTTCTTTGGTACTCTTATCTTGAATTCTTGAACATTCGCGGCCTGCGGGGGGGGGGGGAAGTCATTTTTATCTTTCTTTATTTTAACAACCCAGTGGTCCCTATCACGTCTGAGTTTATAATGCAATTTATTTGCTCTCGTCGGTCAATCATTGAATTAGGGGGGGGGAGGGGGGGTTATACACAGGGGGATGTCTAGACTAAATTATTTAGTCTGGATATTTCAAAGAGATACTGTTAAGTGAGGGGGTTGCCGTCGATTAAGTGGAACAGGTAGACTAGGGATGAACATCGCGTATTTATCTTGAATCAGTTATTATACAAAGCATTTTAAATAATTAGAGATTGTAATTTTCACTTCAGATCTGATTAAGTACCACAAAATCACAACTATGGTCAAAAATGTCAAGATTTTAATAAAATTTTATGAAATGAAATAAATTAATTAATTAATTAAAATATTTTTTTTAAATACAGAATTACCTTTTATAATAAAAAAGATGAGTAAGAACTTAAAATAAATATAAATATACTTCATGTCTGACCCTAATAACACACACATACGAAATAAAATCATTGATACGGATGTGTGTGTTTGTATAATAAATAATAAATCAATATTTCAATACGAAACTTAGTAAGTATTTTTTTCTATTATGATATTCAGATTATCATTTTAAATGAAAATGTATTTGTGAACTTAAATTGTATACATTGAATCTAGTGACTCTAGTTTAAATGTTTAAATGTATTGGGGATTTGTTTTAATTATAAAGTTAACATTTTTAAAATTAAATAATTGTTAAATTTTAATATTTTATGCTTCATATAAACTATTTATACCTTCATACTTATTTTGTTATTACTGTAAAGGCTGTATGTACTGTATGTACTTCCCTTATGTACATTTCTTATATACTTTCCGTATAAACTTATTTTATGTACTAGCCTTATATACTACCCTTATGTATATCCCTTATATATTTGTAAATCGTAATAGAGGACCATGGAAGGTCTCTTGACTGCGTTCAATAAATATTACCAAATGATACTGATAATGCTATATGAGTTTAGTCCCTTTTTAACGAACTTAGCGTTCTATAAACTAGGATCCGTCAACCGTGCGCGGCGGGTGTTGAGCTGAGCCCCTCTCCTTTCTTCTTTTCTTGATAACTTTTGAATGGCTAAACATTTTTTCAATCTGTTTTCGCTATGACATCCGCGTTCGGCTCAAACATACATGAGAAAATTTTTAGCTAATTATCTCGTCGCATTCTGGAGACAACTAAACACAAAAAAAGGTCCTCCAAACGGTTAAGAGATTCGCTTACAATCAGCTCAATAACGTTGATACCGGGACTGTCACGAAATGTTTTAGTTAGCAAAAACAACACTGGCTTAGTATATTATAATTTGTAGTACTTAATATATTTATTATAAATATTTTTTGTTATACCGCTGATCTCGTAAGCATAGTTAGAATAAATAGTCTCCTATTAACTTTTATAATTTTAAAGCAAGATATCATAATTATAATATAATGAAAAGTGAATTACTGAGGTACATATAATTTTACCCCTTTCAGATAGAGCCATAATAATCATGTCTCATTAGTGCTGGTTAAGAGATGATGGATAATTTAATAACCAAGCAACCAAGCAACCAATCAGCCAAGCAACCACGCAACCAAGCAACCAAGCAACCAAGCAACCAAGCAACTAATCAGCCAATCAGCCAAGCAACCCCTGTTAGAAGCACTTAAATTGCGAGGATGAGAATAGTTCAAGGATGGAGAGAACTAAAGAAGAGTACTAAAGACAGACATTATTTTATTAGTCATGAAAATAAACAAGCGATCAAAGCAAAACCATTCATTTATCAAAATGTTGGCGTCTTACTATTTGGTTTGAGAAAATTTTATGGCATCTAATATTTTGTACATATATCTATAACATACATTAAAATGAAACAATATTACGATTTTTTATAAATATGATAATTTGTCTATTTTAATTAATTTATCAATTTATCATAACTTGAGTTTTAGCGATAACTTGACGTACGACAAGTACGAGACAAAAAAAATGGCGTAATAATATAATTATATATACATATAGTTTAAGCGTGCTGCCATCTACTGGTGGAATGTAGTACTTTCTTGAAATAAACAATTCAATAAACATTTCAGAATATTGAATTGGTTGCACTTTTTTATGAAACTGTGAGAGACATTATTGGATAGGACCAGGTGATAATAAATGGGTATGTCGAGGGAAGTAGGATAGTAGGACACAGAACTGACAGAATGGGGGTTGGGAATAAAATAAGTTGATTTAATAAAGTATGGTAAATTGATTTAACTGGTTTTTTACTATCATGCATACATCAGTATAAAATTAATTAATTTTTCATTCACTGTAGTCTTATCTTAACCCAAAAGAAATGTTTCCAGTACATAAAAATCCTTACTTGCCCAAAAAGACCTACTACCTTTGATACTACTATCAAAAATATATATATATATATATATATATTATTTCAATTGATTAAGTTTATATTTATGTTATGTTTATTTATATAATAATTAGTATTATTTTTGAAATTGATAATCAAATTAATCATATGGCAAACTGTTTCATGTTAAATATACAGTATATCACCGGTATTAACAAATCAGTTTTTAATTTCTAGACAAATAATATGTTGCTATCCTCATCTAAGTTTAAAATGTCTGAATTGGTCTCCGAAAAAGTAGTTTCTTAATTTAAAAGTATAGTAGAACTCTAGTATGAGACTAAAATAGAATAATAATGGAAGAATAAGTATTTTTGTTGGTCACAATACTCGGCACTTATTATATAGGATGCTCATAGTACAAATTTAGAATATTGGAAGGGACATAGATCGGTTTACAGTCCTGACAAATTCCAGTCTCCCGAGTGCAACTCAGAGGAAACTTCTTTTTTTTTTTTTTTTTTTTTTTTTATTATAATGTTACCATAGACTTGTAGTCCATGCCATTTTTAATTTGTTTTATAATTATTAATTTGATATCTTTTTTTTGAGATTTTTGCCTGTGTATTACTTCAAGAAATACATAAATAAATATTCTATTCAATTGTGGTTCTTCAATTTTTTTTTCTCGGGGGCTCCTTACAATAATTCTTAATAAAAATCCAATCAAATACCAAATTAGACAAAAACCTTTAAATTATTTTTTTCACTAATGAGACAGCAAATCAGTGACCTATATTTTTTTTTATAATTATTTTTCTTTTAATACAAATTAGAACAATTAGGTTAAGGGCGAATGAATGATAATAAATGGGAGGATAATTTTAATATTCAATAGTGTTATGAATTGTTTAATTTTATTTTCCTAATTTACAGTAATATTTTTAATAACCTAAAAAAATATTTGAACAGATAAAATAGATATTTATTATTAACAAACTGAAAGTCGATTTATTAATAATATGAATTATATATATAATACATACCGAAGCTCCTGGTGTCGTCATCTTATTTTTGTTTCACTTACACAATATTAAATTATCACTAATAATAACTTTATTACCGATTAACAGTACAGGTCATATTCTTCTTAATAATACAATATAACACGGTCTAAATATATTTCTTTTTTAAATAATACTAAATTAATTATATTCGGTTCAGTTTACGGTAATCTTGACTTTTACTTAATTATAACGACAATGACAGGGTGACAGCTGTTTCTAAGTCAATTCATAAGTGATAATTGTTACGTTTCGTTTTACGTAAATTTGATTAATTTTGTAAAATATGTAAAAAAAGTATTATTAAACAAAAAATGCACAATAAAATTATATTACTTGGATTTAAAAAAATATAGCTAAAGTATTTAAGTCGAAGGTTAAAACCGCTATCAGCGTAATATGGATTTCTACATTCCTATTGTATTATACTTTTGACGTTTACATTGACAATGACTTTGAAACCATGCTTTTAATACAAAAACATTGCAATTATTAAAGTTAATAAATTTGACTAATAACAGTACAGTTTATATTTGAAAAAATGGGTAAAAAGAAAAATAAGAATAAGGTTAGCGGTGCAGTTAAAACTGCTGCTAAAACGGAGAAGAAGTTGGCAAATAAATTAAAAAAGGAACTTGCAAATTTAGGCGAGGTTAGTAATTCAAGTAAAGTAATTTGCCGGCTTTAAAGTAGTATTCCATCTGTAATAAGCAAATAATAACATTTGTTCTCTTGTATTAAGGGTAAAAAGTGTAATTCTAAAAAAAAATAATATTTAAAACAGGAGGATATTGCAAAAGTCATAGCTGAAATAGAGAGGGAGGAAGCGAAACGTGCGGCGGCCTCTGAGAAGGCTTTATCAGGCCCTCCGTCAGCTCGAGCGTACGCGAGTCTCACTCCGCACCCTACTAACAATGAATTGATTTTGTTTGGAGGCGAATTCCATAACGGACAGCAGGTCTAGTATTTATTATGAGAAAATATCAATCAGTACACTCCTTAACAGAGATAAGAAAAACTATGAAAATCTTGATAAATATAATAAATTAATTATACTAAAATTTTTAAGGATCTAAGATTGTCTATACCACTGCTAAAAATTAAATTATTAAAGGGTGTTAAGCCCTGATAAGCTTACTAATTTTATTAACCTATTAACCGGGGAATAAACTTTTGTTCAACTCGTTTCACAATGGGGACTTTTTCATAGTAACCATCACACCACAATTCATAAAAGAATATCATTTTAAACTTATATCATAAGTAAATATTATATATTAATAATATATATATGTATATATAATATGTCAATATGATGGCATATATATAACCACTCTAAGATATATACTTAATAGATAAGAACAACGTAGAACATAAGCAGGACTTGAACCTGTTACATCTTGAAAAGGATAGTTTTAATTGATTAATTGGCATTGCGGCTCTTGGCTCTTTGGCATTGCGTAGAGACGTGGCTTTTTTGTGTGTCTCCTACCGCATTTACAACGGGTAGTGTTCCGAAGAACTATTCGATCTGATGCCTGCCGCCGAATTTCATCACCGTACAGCGCGCTATCGCCTCCAATACCATCCTTACCACCTGGATGCGTGGCGATCCTCTACTGTGCGTGACATTTTTTCCACGTTCCACTCGCTTGTGGAACGAACTCCCTTCGGCGGTATTTCCAGATCGGTACGACATGGGTACCTTCAAAAAAAGGCGTCTACTCCTACCTACAAGGCCGGCAACACTCTTGTAACTCCTCGGATGTTGCAAGAGTTCATAGGCGGCGGTGATCACAAGTCATCTGTGACCCGCCAACTCGTTTGCCCTCCTCTTCAATAAAAAAAAAATAAAAAAAATTGTAATATTACATTGATTTAATATTGTTTTAGACAGAAGTATACAATGAATTGTTATTCTTCAACCCCGTTACTGGTGTTTGGAGGCAGCTGAAGGCCCCTGGAGCTCCTCCACCTCGGAGTGCACACCAGGCTATTGCCACCCCCTCTAATAAGTTAGTTTTTTTAATTTAGTATACTTTAGTGAAAATTTTGTTTTATTTGTTAAGTCAGTAGTTCTATGTTATGAACAATCTGTAATTATATTTATAATCTTTAATAAAATATATTATTTTCATTCTTAGGGGCGAATTGTGGATATTTGGAGGAGAATTTACAAGTCCAACAGAGACTCAATTTCACCACTACAAAGATTTGTGGTGCTTTTCACTAGCCGAGAAGAAATGGGAAAAAGTATTGCCATTTTTTTTGTATTTATAACATATTTGTTACGTTTAAACTTATGTGTAGATTTTCTATTCAGGTGGTCTCCCCAAACGGTCCTTCCCCACGGTCTGGACACCGAATGGTGCAACTCGGTCGCAAGCTTTACGTGTTTGGTGGTTACAATGATGATGGACGAGAGTGTCGTTACTTCGATGACCTCTACACTTTCTGTCTGGACACCAGAGCGTGGAGTAAGTTGAGCACGAGCGGCAGAGGGCCGTGCCCACGATCTGCGTGTATTATGCTACCAGTGGGGAATGAATCTGTGAGTTTTATTTTATTCTATATATATATATGTATATATATCTTGACAACAAAAAAAACTGTTGTGTATTTTTGTGTATAAATACTTCTTACCACTACTTGTAGTTTATACATAACTAACTGATGCCGGCTGGGCACACTATTAATTTGGATGTGAACTTAGGTTGCTATGGTAACCGTTGCTACAGTAACTCTTACCCCCGCGTTAGGTGTATAGCTCATACAGGTTCAAAATTTCGCGAAATGCAAAAAGTTGAAATCCATTGGGATAGGACTTCTGTAAAATCCGTTCTTAGTGGACGTCTACGTCACAAAAGAAGTAACTATGTAAAATTTTAAGTTAATCGGACAGATAGTTTCGGAGGTTTCGTGATGAGTCAGTGAGTGGTAAATCGATTATATATGTATAGAAGATTATATATCTATACTATAGACTATACTTAATGTTAAGTTTTATAGTCGTAATCAATATATAACAATTTTGTTTTACAGCTAATAATATACGGCGGTTTCTCCCGTGTGCGTGAGGGTCGTACAGAACGCACTCACACGCACACAGACATGTTTAAGCTCAGCATAAAAGGAGACGCCCACTCGTGGCGCTCCCTGTCCGGAGGCAGTACGGCCCGGGCCGGTCTCGCCGCCGCACTCAATGTGCACAGTAACAGGGGATACGTGTTCGGAGGTGTTTGTGTGAGTATATTAATTTAAATATTGGGTCAGCAGTTGAGCAACTGTCGAATTTAATGTTGGCAACCTCAGGATGTAGAAGAAACCGAAGAGGAGCTGCGCGGGGAAATGAGTGATGAGCTGCAGGTGTTGGACCTGGAGACGTGTCGCTGGCATCCGGTCATACTGCGCACAGACACACAAACGCACGCACAGACACACACGCAGGCTCCACAGGAAACTGATGAAACTAAAGAGGCAGTTACAGGTACATGTATTAAATAATATAATATTATAATATTAAAGATTATGCAGCAGTGAACTTAAGAATTTAAAAGTTAAAAGAGTTCTCAGAATTACTCTGTTTGTTTAGTGGTGACAGATGAGGTGTTCACAATGAAGCTGGGCGACGCCGGCCCCGCCCCCTGCGCACCACAGCCCCGCCCCTCACCCGCACCCGCCCCGCCCTCCGGCCCCTGCGCCCGCATGTCCGCCATGATGGCCGTGCAGCGGTCAGTGCTGTTCGTGTACGGAGGAGTCTTGGAGAAGGAAGATAAACAATTCTATCTCGGAGACATGTATAGTTTAGGTGAGTGTTACTGTTTTATAGAGAGACCTGCGCCCGCGACTTCGCTCGGGTGAGGTTTATAAAAAAAAGTAGCTTAAGTTACTTATAAAATCAGCTACCAGTGACTACTATTAAAATCGGCCCAGTTTCAGAGAGTAGCCGATACAAACAGACAGATTGACAGAAAAAAAAATGTATTATATAAAATAAAATTTATTATCGACAGATTTACACAAACTAAATGAATGGAAAACCATAATAGAGCAGCCATCGCTACCGGACTGGCTTGAGACAGACTCCGAGTATGAGAGCGGAGAGAGCGAGACGGAAGATAGCGATGACTCTGAAGAGGGATAGAGAAAGAGACAGACTTATGTACATCTTATATATATAAGGATAATGTTTATAAATAAATTATGTACTATATAAAAAAGTGTTTTTTTTTAATAATATTGAATGTGGAAGTGCCTTAAGATTCATTATTATAATATAGTTTACTAGTGTTTATTTATATATTTTCTTTTTATTTTATTTTTTATATTTTTTTAATATGCTAACATTAATTAGTTATGCATATTTAGATTAATTATTTATATGGTGAGAGGCATGGTAACATGATACGGTGTTCTTGAATAATTTTTGGACTTTACCTACTAGGGTCCGCCAACCGTGCGCGGCGGGTGTTGAGCTGAACCCCGCTCCTTTCGTCTTTTCTTGATAAATTTTGAATGGCTAAACATTTTTCAATCTATTTTCGCATTAACATCCGCGTTCGGCTCAAACATACATGAGAGAATTTTTAGCTAATTGTCTCGTCGCATTCTGGAAACAACTAAACACAAAAATGGTCTCCCAAACGGTTAAGAGCTTCGCTTACGCTCAGCTCAAAAATATTAAAGAACATTTGCGTACAAGCTAAGTCTATTTATATTACAAACAATCTTAAATTCAGAGAATAAAGTAGAGGCAACTTTGGATGTTTTATCTAGTGTTACTAGGATAACTAGGACTGCTAATGGACCTATGAAGTTAAAAATTGATAATATGACATAAATTGAGATACAAATGTGGCGGCTATTTTGAGATTTTTTTTACAGGAATTCCAATAACAGACACGCGTAACTTAAATTCTTTATCATTTGATGAATTGACGTAAAGGTAGAGTCAGTAACCTTTTGCTTTTAAACCTGTTTCATCAGATGTAATTGTTAAAATATATACAACCTTAAGTCTGAAAAAACCGTCTTTTAAATAACTTAGCACTATTTTAAATGATAATGCTCCACAATTATTCCTTATTTTTAACAAATGTATTGAAACAATATTCCCAGATTTTACGAAAACAAGTAAAGTTTCTTTGTTTAAAGGTGGCGATAGACTGGAACCCGAAATACATAGGCCTATCTCTGTTTTGGCAACCTTAAATAAGATCTGCGAAAAAAAATTCTGAACCAGATGGTAGAATTTATTTATAGCAATAAAATAGCGCATAGTGGACAAAAAGGATTCACTATTGTCAAATCAATCGGAAAAGGGGCGGAATGCGGTCGTTGTGTTTTGCGATTTATCCAATGCCTTTGATTGCGTAGACCATCAAACATAGCTATAGAAACTTAACCACTATAGTGTACGTAGCGCTGTGCTTGATCTTATTGCGTCTTACCTGAATCAAAGAGTCCAGACGGTTAATGTAAATAATAATAATAAATAGGATGGTTCCTAACTAAAGATGGCTGTTCCACAATGATCTATTCTTGGCCCATTTTTATTTTCACTTTATTTTAATGACTTGCTCTTTTTCGTAAAAGATCTGTGACATTCTGCTTTTTGCTGATGACACCTCACTTATTTTTAAAGTTGAGCGTGATAGCTAATTATGATATAGTAAATGGTACTTTCACGTGGCCTTCATTAGTTAGATAATTTATAATTTATTCTTAAATGTTAATACTGTCTGAATTTTGAGATAAAAAGCTTGGGTGGAACATCCATTTCGCAATACTACTACGGCTCGACTTTTTATTTTGTCTTACTGTTATTTTTATTTTGTCTTCCGGTATTTTATTATGGGGTCGCCCAAATAAATTCTGTATTTATTTCACAAAAAAGACTTATGCGATATATTTATAACTTAAAAACTAAGAATTCTTTGAGATATGTTTTTAAAGAAATAGGTATTCTTACAGTCGCTTCGCAGTACATATTTAATAACATATTATTTATTCGCCTAAATTTAAATAGTTATATAAAGACAGTGACAGACACACGGTAAATACAAAAAATAAACATAAACTCGTAACGCCTAAATTAAGTCTTTAAAAAAGTAACAAATCTTTCATGGGCTTCAGTGTACGCATATTTAATAAAGAAAAATCCACAAGATATCTTAGACCTTCCTTTTCTTAGTTTTAAATTAAAAGTAAAAGTTTATTATTAAATTAATCTTATTACTACTACATTCAATAGTTTTTAGTGGATCGAAATATGTGGAACTTAGGTTAGGTGGTTGCATCATTTGCAGGATTGATATTATAATGTACATCATCTAATATTGTTATATTTCATTTAAAAACAGCAACTGTTGAGTTTCTGGGCGTCTCTTCTCTGAGCATCATTCCGGTGGTACTTACTCAGACTGACTACACTGACCCTTAACGTAGTAATTGATTCAAAAGTACGTGTAAATGACTACTTGAATCAAGATATTTTGAATTTAAATACGTTACACTTTTAAACTGTCTGAACGCTTCGTGTGAGAGAGAATAAATTTTTCAACTCTTCGTCTGAACGCTTCGTGTAAGATAGAAATGTGCATTGAATCGATTACAATTATAAAGAAAATAGATAAGATAAAATAAGATAAGAAAAGATAAATAATCTTCTCTGAATCCGGTTGTATGTGTGACAAAATTTGAGCTCAATCGGTGCTGTAATTTTTGAGTTTTAACGGGTACACAAATCAACAGAATATTTACATATAGATAGATAGTACAAATCTTTTTTTGGAATTACCCGATAAAATAAAAGAATTTTCTGCTTAAAAAAACGTCAAATAGAAACTTAAAAACGGTAAATTCTGCCTAAATCCGACCATAATGTAAGAAATTCATCAACTGGTGGCAATACAAGCTTAAAGCAACAGGACGGTTTACCAGAAGTCATCGGTTCAAATTCCGACCCTAACAATAATATTATCATTATATATTCAGTTAAAAATTATTAATTTATCTTAACTTAGCTAAAATAAACTCAATTTAGGGTAAAATTTCATTAGTGGAGTTAAATCTATATATATAATCGATTTACCACTCACTAACTCATCACGAAATCTCCGAAACTATTTGTCCGATAAACTTAAAATTTTACATAGTTACTTCTTTTTTGACGTAGACGTCCACTAAGAACGGATTTTATGGAATTCCTATCCCAGCGGATTTCAACTTTTTGCATTTTGCCAAGTTTTAAACCTGTAAGAGCTTAACATTAAGTAAGAGTTACTATAGCAACGGTTACGATGACAACGGATAATACAACAACGGTTACCATAGCAACCTAATTTCACATCCAAATTAATAGTGTGCCCAGCGAAGCGGGAGGGAATAAGGTAGTAAAAGAATAAATACACATGTTCGTTTATTTACACATACCCGTGCTACATGTAACATTGTATTATAATGTAATATATAAACAAATTAATTTAATTATACAAACCATTATAATTAATCAATATTATATATTTTTAAATTCGTGATTAATTTTTACATATTTTAAGTATTCAACGTTTTTAATTCATTATAAAAAGAGTTAATTTAGTATCAAAATCTATTTTTACTAACTATTTATGATTAACGGAAATAAATTAAAAAGATTCAAAACTAAAAATATGCATGCATAAAATTACATAAAATTTGAATGTTGGCAGTTCTGATCGAATTTATCGTTTAATAAAAATAATATTGCAATGATGAAAAAAGATTAAAAATAAAAAGTTCTCTGAAACCACTAATTTCTATTTAGCTTTGTCTAAATTCATTTCGAATGTAAAAAATAAATGTTTCTACAAAATCCTAATTTATACTCAAAATGTCCTTAAAACACAACATTATATGTTTAATTTGATTATGAATTCGTATACAATAGGTTTCCAACTAAATTGTTTTCTTGTTCTTTTTAATTGTACCGGATAGAAAGGGACAGAATCATTTCAATAGAATCGCTTTTAATTTAAGAAAACAAAACAATGTCTATTTTATATTGTACGAGACAGAAAGAGACAGTACTGTTTGTAATGTCCCATTTGATTTAAGAAAAAACATTCATTTTTATTCTGTATAGAAAGGGACAGCATCATTTTATTAGACTCGCATTTAATTAAAGAAAACAAAACAATATCTATTTTATATTGTACGAGATAGAAAGAGATAGCTTCGTTTTATTTATGTCCCATTTGGTTTAAGACAAAACAGCCCTTCTTTTTATTCCAGTACAGCATTACAGCAGCATAGGGACAGCATTATTTCAGTAGATTCGCATTTAATGTAATCAAAAACAAAACTATCCTTTTTACTCTGTATTAGATAGAAAGAGACAGCATTATTTTAGTAGACTCGCACTTAAAAAAATGTCCTTTTTATTTAATACCAAATAAAAAAGGACAGCATCATATTAAATGTCACATTTAATTTAAGAATCAACAACGATGTCCTTTTTGTTGTATGAGATAAAAAGAAACAGATATATACATCTGTCTCTTGATAAGAAATAACAGATTTCTTATATATATATATATATATATATCAAGAAATAAGGATAATTTAACATTAAGAGTAGTCATTCTTTCGAAGATTCTCCATAACTTTAACGGTGTCACCTAGTTATTATACATTCAATGATTTTTTAATATTATTTACTATTTAAAAGAATTTAAACTTAATGAAATTTAAGGACCAATTCCAATTAATAATTTAGAATTAAATTAAACCCCAGCTTGTATACTTTACATGAACTTTGGTCCCGATAAGCAAGTCCTATACATGCAAGATTAAAAAAAAAATGTGGCAACATTAAATTGAAAAAAAATAGTTTTAAAATCATAATGGCAACATAAAAAGACTTTCGTAATAAGCAAATATTTTTTTGTAGCGGCAACATAAAATTTTATTAAATAAAAAAAACTAAAAATTTATTTAAAAACGGTTCTTTATTATATAAATATTGTGCGTTGGTATTTATAAAAGACTATGGCATGTAGACAGTACACTAGTGCTATACACTGGTTTCACTTATCATAACATCGTTCACAATGCATTGACGGACAAGGTGTTAACATAAGATATATATACTAGGGGCGCCAACAGACCCTCCATTTCGACGTGCTGAGCTCGCGAAATCTCGGGTACCGTTTGCATATTGAGCGAAGCGAGCCCAATGTAATGACTCATCGTTTCCCATTGACTTCAATGGGATATCAGTTTTTTTACCATTGTTCCTGACATTTTTCACTTTTTTTTTTTCATACCATCTCTTAATGTCATTTTGATTGCAAAATTTCATAATTTTCCGTCAAGTAGTTTCCGAGCCTATTCGTGACAAAGAATCTGAAAAAATCTCCAGTAGAGCGCTCCGCTCGCTTCGCTTAACAAAAAATAATACGTATATAAATATTTCTTATGCTTCTCCAATGGATTGCAAAAAAAAATATATTTAAAAAAAAAGCTGAAGCCGTAAAATAAAAAAAAGCATTACGTCAGTCAGTTATAAACTTAGTCCATTGAAACAATACAATTATAAGAAAAGCTATAAATTTTATAAGGACCGTGTGTCCATAGCCTTATAATTCATATTAAATATATACATGTGTGTAACACGCCTTATTAGACACGTCACAATTCCTCATAATCGTATTGTGAAAGCAAATCAGTCTTAACTTATTTATTTATTATTAAATTATATTTACATTAAATATTTTGATCATCAGATTTTAGAACTCGCTCGGAGCTTATTTACATTTATTTCATTTTAAAATTAGATACATGAAGAAAATTATAAAAAAAAAACATTCACTATCTAAATCGATCATAATTTACATTTAATATTTACAAGACTAATAATAAATACACGATTTGGCTGATAATAAAATGTCCTAATTAATTATATATGTAAAAAAAAAATGTATAACCACAGTTATTGTCGCTCACTCCGACGGTGGAAGATAAAAATAAATTAACGTAACACACGCGCTCGTGCACAATTTGTTGATAGTTCACGGTCCACTCACCGTCACTCACTGACTAGTCACTGCGCCGCGGGGATGTATATATACTATTAGAATGACGTCACGGCGTTCCAAATTCGAAAGCGATCCTTCAGAACCACGGCGGGCGAAACGTGACGTCACAGCGTTCCAAATTCAAATACGTCACGATAGAATTAAAAATGTATGTGACTTCACAGTTCTATATTCAAGTGGTTATTCAGGCTGATCCTGAACCACGGGCGGACAAAACGCGATGTCACACCGTTCCAAATTCAAATCCGTCACGGTCCAAGTTAAAAAAATATGTGACGTCACAGTTCGAAATTCAAAACGGAGCCACCACGACCGCTCTCAACTTGGACAGATGTTAGTATGTGACGTCACAGCGTTCTAAATTCAAAACAGATCCGTCACGATGGTCCCGAACCAGGCGCAGACGACGGGCAGCGCGTACGTGAAGAGCGCCTTATGGAGCGAGGGTCGGTCGGCAGCGGCAGTGACGGGCTGGTCGCGGTCGACGGGCTGCGGGGGCTCGGGCTGCGGAGGCTGCGGCGCCGGTGGCTGTGGCGGCGCCGGGGGTTGCGGAAGGTCGCTCACGCGCCCTCGTAAGTTTACGTTGTTGGTTGCGGGCGCGTTGATGATGAAGGGCTCTTCCGAGACTGGTGGCTGGTTGTTCTCGGTTTCAGTTTCTCCCACAGTGGGCGGACCCCTACCGGAGCCTAAAACGGGATGAAATTTTAGAGTTTATTTTGTCAACTCTTAACCTATGAGTTACATTTTTAATCGTAACGAAGGTCACCTTCGGGGTAGTCGGTCCCTGTGTCTCTGTCCTCGTCGTCATCCGTCAGGTCCTCGGTGTCGTCTGTGTCATCTCCAGATCCTGATCCGGAACCGGCGTTGTCAATGAACTCGTCCTGCGATGCCGCCGCAGACTGAAGGTCTTCAGCTGTAAATAGATAAAAGTCCACCATTTAGTTATTTTTAAATTGATTTTGAAAATATAAGATATCAACTGCAATGTATCTAATACTGACCGGTATCCGTCCAGTGGACCTCTACTCCGTTATAGGCGTCCTTTAGGCGGCCGGTGAGCAGCCGAAGTGCCTCCAGCGGCGGAGGAACCACAGGTGCTCCGGTGAGGGTACCCCCGGGAGGACCGGCGGGGGGAGCGGGAGGGGGGGCAGCGCGCACCTCCGGGTTGGACGCCAGAGCGGCGCTACCGTCTCCGGCCGCTATGGACGTGTAACTGAGGGGAGACGAAATAATCAGTTAGTTTGCTTGTGTTTATGAGATGATTTACTTGAATTAAAACACAATTTTGAGTACCAAAGTATCGTCTTACCTCGCCACGTGGCTGCCGTTGTAGCAGGGCGCAGTGGTGACGCTGGCGGTGGCACACATGAGCGCGGGCAGGTGCAGCCAGTACCGCCGGGATGCTCGCACACGGGACCGCGTCTCGCGGACCAGCTTCTCCAGCTCTGGGCCCGTGTCGGCACCTGGAGGGAAGCGGGAATTAGGGGCAACGAACAGATTGCTTATTATGTTGTTGACTCCTCGTGGCTTACCGTGGCCGGTCTCAGCTTTCGAAGAGGTCGGCTTCTTCTTTTTGGATCCGCGTTTGCCGTCGAATTCGTACGACTTGTAGTCGATCTCGGAGCCCCCCTGCGACGCTGGCTCCGGATCGGCGTCCCTCTTACTTCTCTCGTGATTCTCGTATTCCTCCAGCTCAATCTGTCCTCTCATGTATTGGAGGAAGCGTTCTCTGGATTTGGCCTGTTCGGCCATTTCTTCCGTCGCCCTACGAATGCCTTCGGGTGTCCGAAGGCTATTCAGCGACGGGTCGTCGTTGACGACGCTCTCGAAGGAAGCCTCGATTTCAAAATCATCCACGTCGTTGGATTTATGATTCCAATCGAAGTCCGGTATTGATCGGGCGAAGCGTCTGTTCCGTTCGGGGGCGAAGAAAGGACCGGTGCTACCGCCTCCCCCCAGAACTGGTTTTCCGCAACCAGAGAAGATCTTCTGCGAGATCTCCTGGTTGCGCTCCTGGAAGCTCATAATGGCTTCGGATATTTTGATATCGATGGGTTCGACGACCATCGCTATGTTAAACGGTCCGAGAAGGCGATCTGCAACCTTCTCAACGGCATCTGGAATATTTGGACATAAAACGATTATATATAGTTATAACATTAGTCTATTAAAGCTTAAAGGACACGTAAAGGTCGATCCACTCACCGACATAGGCGTCCCACTGTTCTCCCAGGTCAGCGTGTGTGGGCAGACAGCCGCGGATGACGTTGTGGCAGTACCGGCTGCAGGCGGGCACCTGTTGACCCCCGCACGCGCCGCAGTACCGCAGACGAGCCCAGGCCGCCACACACTCTTGAGTCACACCGACCTGTGGTAGAATAATACTGTGCTAACTTTTTTTATATAAGAGAGCAAACGAGCGTGCGGGTCAGAGATGATGTGACCACCGCAGCTATAAGCTATTACAACATACGGAGAATCGTAAGACCGCTGCCGGCCTTGGAGGTGGGAGTATATACACCTTTTTAATGGTACCCATGTCGTATCGATCCGGAAATATCGCCGAAGGAAATTCGTTCCACATATTAGTGTTGAGTTTATTAACGTAACTAGTTTATCCCGCGACTCCTTCCGCGTGGACTACAGAAAAGCATGTCACTTACGGAAGTACGTATGGAACTAAGACCACAAATAGAAATTTGTTATATATTGTACAAAATATTTTCCAACACTGATGCTAAATGAATGCTGCTCTGCTGAAAAGAGACGCCCAGAAACTCAACAGATGCTCTTTTTAAATTAAATTTATCAGTTTTTAATGTATACATGTATGAGGGCATGTACGAAGAGGTTGATGTCTGTGGCCGAGGCGAAAGAGGTATGCAGTAACGCTACGGCGTTTGGCGCTCCGTCGTCTCTGGCTACCCCGCAAGGGATATGGCATGAAGTTAAATAAATATATATATAATGTATATATTATATTATCGACAATTTTTTTTTTTTTTTTTTTGTAAGAGGAGGGCAAACGAGCTGGCGGGTCACGGATGGACGTGATCACCGCCGCCCATGATCTCTTGCAACATCCGAGGATTTACAAGAGTGTTGCCGGCCTTGTAGGTAGGAATAAACGCCTTTTTTGAAGGTACCCATGTCGTACCGATCTAGAAATACCGCCGAAGGGAGTTCGTTCTACATTTCGATCAATTATAATCTATTAATATTATAATAAGACGCTTAGTAGTTCAATAGGCGACTCTTCTTTATAAGTGTAATGTAAATTTAACACTAAACCTACCGACAATTCTTGTACACCTGTTCCTACCGCACGCCGTCAAATTGACCGGTAATTAAAAGTTATTTTATTATATAACGCAGTTAATAATGGAAATAGCTAAAAGTAGAGAGTGTAAAAAATATTATATGCATATTCTAAGAATTGTCATGTAGTTTGATAACGATATTATAACGTTTAAAAATGTGTAAGTTTTACAAAAGTTTAAGAACGGTCAATTTGACCAGTACTTGGTAGGTTTAGTGTTAAGTCATGCAACTTTTCGAGGACTGTTATCATCTCGACTCGGAGCTATAAACGCAGACATGGTCAGGTCGCCTTGATCTCACATCTTTAGGACATTTACGACGTAATTGGTGATCGACATTCCTGAGATTGTCGATGTATAATATTAACATACATTTAATAACACATGTGCAACAAAGAAAATTGAGATACTTTAATAAAGAAATACCCGTCTGAGTTTGTTGCGTTGTTCTCGGAGCAGTTCGTTTGGAATACTCGTAGACTTAATTAAGTTGAAACTATTATTGAGCGAAGCGGGCGTAGCGAGCGGAGCGTTCTACTGGAGCTTTTTTCACATTCTTTGTCACGAATGGGCTCGAAAACTACTTGACGGAAAATTATGAAATTTTGCAATCAAAAAGACACTTCTTTAGGTGATGGTTTAATTTTTTTTTTTTTGAAATATTGCATGACCTAGTGGAATAATCGTCAAAAAACTGATATCCCATTGAAGTCAGTGCGAAACGATGAGTCAATACACTGGGCTCGCTTCGCTCAATATGCAAACGGCACCCGACATTTCGCGAGCGAGTCGAAATCGAGGGTCTGTTGGCGCCCCTAGTATGTTATTATGGTTCATAGTTCTGACACTCCAATTTAACACACAAGTGATCAGAGTGGAAGATATAAATAAATAATACATCAAATCTCCAAACACTCGCGCAACAATAATAAGAAACTTCCAAGAAGGATTTAACAAACATCATAACGAACGGGTGACGAATTATACCAAATGACATCATGGCGCCAAATATAATAAAAAAAAATGAGACCATTGAATGTAAATCGGGATACAAGCGTGTCTTTATAATTATAATATTATATTAATTGCAAATTTGCTCATCTGGCGCCATGAGAGATCGACGCCAATGAATGAATCATCGACCGACAAATAATAATATTACGGACGACTTACTGTAACTGAATATTAATGAATATTAATATTCAAATTCCGCATAATATTCGCGAGGCGTACGTCTCCGTGATAGAATACAATAGTCATTAAAACCTTAACGGAAATATCAATTTTATTCGGTGGTCGATTATGGCAGCCATTTTAGGATAATTCAAACGTCCGATAAGTTAAACGGAAGCTGGATTAATAAGGAAGTCTTTACGATACATTTTGACTATTTTTATAACTTACTTGCATCATGTTCTTGACTACGTCTCCGCCAGCCCTTAGGGCCTTGTGGAAGGTCCGGGTGGCGACGAAGGCCCTTCGAAGCTGCACGGACAGCTTGGAGGGTAGGTCCTCGAAAGGCTGTATATCGCGCATGTGCTCGTTCACGCATTTCAGATACCTGGAACGGGTGAGGTAAGATATACTTCCCAAAACAGCGAGCGATTTAAAAATGCCCACAAAATAATCTCATCCAATTTTAAGCGCGCTAAAAATAGCGAGTTAGTGTGCCTATCAAGCTAACCGAACTCCCGTCAATACTCAATCATAAGGTCCCTTTTAAAATGCAATGTGTCGCACTAGTTAGACTATCTACCTTCACACTGTGCGATTTAGTAGGCTAAATAACCCAGCTCATTTAACCTATTTTAAAATAAAATTAATTCCAGAAAAATTATAAAAATTGCATTATATTATCTCATAATTATTTTCACTTAGCTTGTACCCCCTACTTTGTTCGAGCGGTATATATTTTTTAAATTAAAAGTTCCCTCAAATTCAGTTCAGCCGTTTCAGAGATTAGCCGGTACAAACAGACAGACAGAAAAATTTTTTTTTTTATAAAGTAACGTATAATACATTCACTTACATTTAGTGAAAACTGGTAATTACGAACAGATACTTACTGAGATACTATACTGAGAAACTACTTATCAAATAAAATGCGTATTTGACGACGCAATTGATAGTAACACAGGCACACTGAACGCCATTCCGATATTTATATATTGAAAAATAAGACTCATAATTCCATATATATATAAAATCAGTACAATTTTATGTCTTAGTGTAAATAAAACTTCGTCGATAATGGGACATATGTGTTAGAAATAGTTAATATTATGATTAATTCTCTTTACGATCTATTATTGTTAAACAAACTGACTGAAGTGTGTGTGTATATACACATATATATGTACATATATAGTCCAGACTTTGAAATGTTAATCGTGTACGTTATGAGGGATGAAAAGGATGAAAAGCACGTCATTATTGGGGATGACAGTAGAGGGATTAAGTGGAGGACGGCCGAAAAAGGGATGGATAAAGGACGATATGGAGAAGGATGTATAAAGAGTTGTCACTTCAATTTTAGGGTGTCGTAGGGATAAACAATCCTAGAATTGGGATAAGGATTAGAAGGTGGACCAAACTGGTTCTGATGGAATTATTTAATATTAATTCTTTGATGTGATTTTTATTATTTGTATGGTGTGCTTACTTCTCGTCGAAGCTGTACTGCGAGTTGAGGACAGTGAACATCTTCTGGAACAGGATGCTGAAGAAGCTGTCCATCATTTCGGAGAAGTCGCTGTCACCGCGCGTGTAGTACCTGAGATATATATATATATAAGCTATAATATTGTAAAGTTTTATCAAAATCCGTTCAGTAGTTCTTGCGTGACAGAGTAAAAAAACGTAATATTAATTAAAAAGATTATGGAGTCACATGTTCCTCTCATCCTCACCTCTCCAGCTGCTCGAACAGCTGCTCAAACACGTACGAGTGCTGTTCGTATATCATCCCGTATGTCCGTTTGAACATGGCGTGAAACTCTTCTCTAGATAGCTTTAACAGCTTGCGGAAAAATTCTGAAACAATAAATATTTATTAATATAATGGTATATTAAAACTGCTACAAGCTATGCGCGCGACTTCGTTCGAGCTTAATGTTTTTTGTTAATAAACGTAGCCATCAACGTAACATCAGCTATCAGTGAAAGTTCTGGTAAAATCGGTCCAGCCCATTCAGAGATTAACCGGAACACACAAACACCCGTATCTGATTTTTTTTAAAGAAGAAATATATATTTATACATATTTTTTTTATGTAAGTACCGTATATACTTTCATATGGATTTAGTTAATAAGTATATAAAATGTCTTAAATCTATATCTAGTCTTATGATTAAATAAACTATATTTCCCATCTATATTTTTTTTTTACTCCAAATTTAAAGCAATAATGACTATGATTTATTTTCTAATCAGACATATATTTCTAAAATAATTATTTTATATATTATATACAAACTCCAAGGTAAGTACCTAAGCCGTGTAACTTACTACCACTTGTTAAACCGCAGTCTTGTGGGTCCTCCGCATCACATTACAAAGACCAATCAATACGACCCTATGAAATATTGATCAGTTCATTACACCGGTGCTCCACTTACTGCATAATGGACGAACAATTCCTTCGCAGGCCATAACAGATTATGCAAATCGGCATATACATAATTATTTTTCAATCAAAGAGTTCGTATATCCACTTCGCATTATATAGTCTACCTTTGCCTGATTCGGACGACAAAATAAAAAAAAAACAACTGTCAACTTAAAATAAAAACCAAAATAGTCATTCATCCAAATAAAAAAAAAATGAGCTTTATATAGTCTACGTTTGCCTGTGACGACAATAAAAATAAATTTAAAATTATTTGTTGTTTTTAAATTCCTAAGGGTAAAGGCAAAGACCTAAAGCATACATCCTCTTCATATGTATTGTATTCCTAAGATATAAAGAAAAAAAAAAACAACTGTCAAATTAAAATCAAAAATCAAAACCATTCATCCAAATAAAACAGAATAAGATTCGTTTATATCATAAATGTTTATTAATAGTACTAGTCACAGATAGCGTCTGTCTGCTACTGTTTGATAGTAAAACTACATAACAATATGATTATGTGTTTCTTTGTTGTTTCTTACGTTTTAATTAGACACCCGCCGCTTTTTATTTGCGTCGTGTTGAAATACGTCAAACGGGTCGGCGAAAATGTAATGTTATTTCTTCGACCTAAATATAAAATAAAAAACACGTAATCCGTTGTAACAATGGATTGTGTGTAATCGTATTTGTATAATAGAAATTTTCTTTGTATGGACTTTGGAGCGATTTGCGAGTGTGCCAAAAAACCACGGGTTGACACGGACGTACTGTTTGCATTATATATATACATATATACTAGCTCATTTCCGCCCGCTTCGCTGGGCACACTATTAATTTGGATGCGAACTTGGGTTGCTACGGTAACCGTTGCTATGGTAACCGTGTTAAGTGCATAGCTCCTACAAGTTTCAAACTTGGACAAATGTAAAAAGTTTAAATCCGTTGGGATAGGAATTCAGTAAAATCCGTTCTTAGTGGACGTCTACGTCACAAAAGAAGTAACAATGTAAAATTTTTAAGTTAATCGGACGGATAGTTTCGGAGGTAACGTGATGAGTCAGTGAGTGGTAAATCGCTATATATATATATATATATATATATATATATATATATATATATAACAATATCTTGTCCACGGTCGGTCGGTCCGTTGACCGCGCGGTCGCGCCTTCGCGATAATTTCGTCGCGTGTAATATAAACACGCGTAGACTTTAGGCTGAGGACTCACTGTTCACAAACACATTTATAATAATGTAATAATAAATAATAAATTCTGATTATTTATGTTCTCGGTATTATCTTTTTTGTTTATATTTATCCCAATCTATCGAACGCTACATCAATTAGCGCACTAACATCGCACACTAAACGGCTATCAGCGTTAGGGTTCCTGAGGTCTTAGGATCAAGTAGTGCACTAAAATCGTACACTAAACCGCTATCGTGCTCAATGCTTTAATTTCTATATAAAGCGATTCACATTAATATCTCACTAGTAATAAATAATTAAATCAATTTCTAAGAATTATTATACGTATTAATAGCAAGTGATATCAATCACTGATCAATCAATTCAATCAATCACTTCTTGTTTTTTTTTCAATGAATTCCGCGAAATCGATTAATTGGAAACTATCAACTATTCTCGATTTAAATAATATCAATAAATTAAAAACTATAAAATATATAAAATATTCCGTCTATAATGTTATTATAGACGGAAATACTAGATTTATCCTTCGGTTTCACTCGAATATTTTATATATATACGAATATCGGTAATGTATTCTTAATGTTTGTTTATTTTAATATTTGTTTAAGGCGTTTTAATAGTAAATGGATACATACAGATAGAAAAAAAAATGGGTCAATCGAAGTGTTTTTACACCAAAATTTACAGACAAGTAATACAGATTTATATAATAGAATATTATCAACAACGTCTCGTTATAAGAAAATATAAAGTGCGCGCAAAAAAACATATGTATATATATATATATTATATAATCAAAAGTAATTAAAAAAAAACAAGAAAAGGCAACATTAAAATAATAAGGAAAAAAAACTTTTATTTAATAATATTTTCTGAGAAACTCAGTGAGAGTGAAATTATTCTCAGCTCCAAATTATTACTGGGCTTCGGTGTGACGAGTTTCCTCGTATTATCTTTTAACGATTTTTTATACGAAAAATACTATTACCAAAACAATTGTTTGTCAAAAAAAAATTATTAACATAATTTATTAACAAGTATCTACTAAAAATTCAAAATTTCTTTTAACTTTTATGAAAAGTTTACTGAAGATGTGATTTCCGCATGTCATTTATAATATTTTATCGAAATATACAAACAATATATAGTAGGAAATAATTGTGTCTTTTCCAGGACTATTTCGATACCATACTTGTATATTACGTACAGACACACAAACTTAAGTCTACGAGTGTTCCAGACGAGCTTAGCTCTGAGTACAGCAAACTATATAAACAACAAAAGTTTGAAAATCATCAAAAAAATCCAATATATATATATATATATATATATATATATATATTATGCTTAAAAAGAATTCTATCACAGTATGTCAAATTTTCTGTACGTACGTAATACTGTAGGATATTTTACACAAACATGTACATAGAACGAGGGATTTGACGAGGGACGCACGGGAATTAGGATTGGGGATGTAGGACGAAACGGGATAAGATTGATGACATCCACGGAAACAACTATCGACAAACATACTAAAAATAACACTGTACTGGTATCGACAGTATGTTTAATGATATGATAGGATAGGATAGGATATGATAGGATAGAATAGCGATGGTTCTGAAACACTGATCATAATAAAAAGATACTATGAATTTGTCGTTTGGTTCTCGGAGCGAGCGTTTTTAACACTCGTACACTTAATAAGTTGGAAACTATACAGAAGTGCTTTGATAAGTATGGTCATAGTCCTGACAATCCCATTTAATATACAAGTGAACAGTACTGATTCAAAGTGTCAAATATATAAATAATACTAGGATCCGTCAACCGTGCGCGGCGGGTGTTTAGCTGAGCCCCTCTCCTCTCTTCTTTTCTTGATAACTTTTCAATGGCTAAACATTTTTTCAATCTGTTTTCGCTATAACATCCGCGTTCGGCTCAAACATACATGAGAAAATTTTTAATTATTTCTAATTATCTCGTCGCATTCTGGAGACAACTAAACACAAAAAAAAAGATCTCCCAAACGGTTAAGAGCTTCGCTTACGCTCACCTCAATAATAAACAATCGCTAAAATAATTAAACAGTTATAAAGAAGGAAACGCCTCAGTTAATTGTGTAAAAACATAACCGTACAATATTGTTAATTGAATCATTTTCACGGTTGAATTATATATATATTTTTTTGTTATACAAAACTCACAGAACATTACTACTTACTACTTTATTGTTAAGTGATAAAAAAAACACCCAGTATGAGGAAACGAAACGTGTATTAGGGAAGTGACGATTGATTTCCGTCCTAATAACTTGTAGGCGTGTCGCGGAACTTAACATTTGTATATATATGGATGTAGGAATTACATATCTAAGTATAAGATATTGTGTATAATAATGTATAATTTTAATTTTTTTTTGTTATGGATTTATATTATTTGTCCATCGGTTTCTAACCTAGCTGTCAGTGTCGTTAGCTGTCAGTGTCATTAGCTGTCAGTGTCACTAGCTGTCACTGTCACCTCTCAGCGGCTTTGTGATGGCCGCTATCGAGAAAGTGTCATACTATCTCTTTGGTATTGCAAAATTAACAGACATGTTTAAGATCATCAAGTTATATTTATTACATTCTATTAATTGGTATTAATTGTTATATTATTTGATACATAAAAAATAAGATCACAGTAAAATGTGTATATTATTTTTAATTTATTTGTCTGTTAATTAGTGTTGTTATATATATATATATATATATATATATATATATATATATATATAATCTCAAATCGAGCTTCAATAGTAATCGGGCACACAAGTATTTTTTTTTATCTTTTTACGGGATACCTGAGACGTACATCTATTTACATACATATTACATTAAAAAAAAAAAAAGATAATATCAAGTTTGTAGTAAACTTAAAGTGCAAAATGAACAACAGATTATTATCTTGTTTATCTTATAAATATAAAAATAATCACAGTGTCTGCAGATGTGTGTATATCCTTTGTGTTTAAAGGAGCACAGTTTCCGGCTGTCAATCTGACAGATACTAGGTTGACGTTTCGGCGATATCGGCAAGCGTTTAGAGAGAGACAAAAGATTATGCAAAAAAAAAAAATAGTTGCAGCACTTGTTTAGAGAGAGAGAGAGAGAGAGACAAAAAAATTTACTACGCGTTAGAAAAAGACAAAAGATTATACAAACAAAAAATATATATATAACACTCGTTTAGAAAGAGACAAAAAATTTAAAATACGCGTTTAGAAAGGGACAGAATATATATTCTTTTAAACGAAAATTAAAAAAGTAACTAAAGCTACATACACATACATACATATACATGATGAAAAATGACAATGAAATGCCGACATGAAAAATAAATTACCTATAATTTCTTAAGCGCCCGTACATTGTTAATAACTGTGGTACATAATGTCGTGTTAAAAGAGATATTAGTAATATTACATGTAATATACGATCACTGATTACAGATTGACGCGAATTACAAAATGGCGTGCCACCTGTCAATAAACTCTAACAACACACACAGTTGTAACTAGGAAATAAATAAATTATATTATATTTATATTATTATACAGACAGACACAAAATATCAATTAACTTATATTATATACGAACAATCAAATCATATCTCTTTGAAATGTCAAATGTCAAAATGGCGATTTGACATTTGACATTTTAAAGTGTCAAGTGTAAATACCTTATCAAGATGTAAATATGAATAAATTAACATACGTATTATAACATAAAACTTTTATTTTTACGAGCTCTCGCGACATCTTTGTAAATTAATGGAATTATATTTCTTAATACGCACGTCTGCTTCATATATATATATATATATATATATATATATATATATATATATATATATATATAATTTTATTATGAAAAGGCAACTCCAAAAAACCTTAGAGATATTTCTTTATTACCTGTTGGAGTGATAATTACACCAATTAATATCTATATCAGAAGTTAAATGAAATATTAATGAATATGAAACAACATTGCTATAATATATATATATATATATATAAGTGATTTACCACTCACTGACTCATCACGATATCTCCGAAACTATCTGTCCGATTAACTTAAAATTTTACATAGTTACTGCTTTTGTGACGTAGACGTCCACTATGAACGGATTTTACGGAACTCCTATCCCAATGGATTTCAACTTTTTGCAATTCGAAAAGTTATAAACCTGTAGAAGTTACACACTTAACGCGGTTACTATAGCAACGGTTACGATGACAACGGATACTATGACAACGGTTACCATAGCAACCAAGTTCACATCCAAATTAAAAGTGTGTCCAGCGAAGCGGACGGGAATCACGGGAATATATATATATATGTGAGACAAACAAACATACAGTGATAAGTGGTGACATAAGGAGTTAGCTGTGTTTTAGGTCAACAAATTGATTTTCAATCTGACAACGGAACAGCGCAGTCAACTCGTATGTGAATGGAACGTACTTTAAGTTAGTAGATTTAGTTCAAATATCTTAAACACTCTTAGTACAGTATTGATAACGGGATGTCTGGAGTCGTCTTATCTAACCGACTATGTGGGCAAATTAATATATGCAAGTCTGTACATACACACACACACACACACACGCACGCACGCACGCGTTGTGTATGTTGCGCGTGTGTGAGCGAGTGTATGTGTGCGTGCTTGCGCGTGTTGAGTGCGTGTGTGCGCGCACGCATGTGTGTGTGCGTGCGTGCGTGTGTGCTTGCGTGCGTGTGCGTGTGTGCGTGCGTGTGTGTGTGGGTGTGTGCGCATATAGCCGTGTGTGCGTAGTATGTGCGGGTGTGAGTCTTTGTGTGTTTGTGTATGTGCGCGTGTGTTCGCATGTGTGTGCGTGCGTGCGCGTGCGCTGCCTGCGTGCGCGTGCGTGTCTTTTATTATACCTGTTTATAATGTCCCCATTAATATAATCCCAAAAACCAATACATTTCTACTCAACGGGTTACGCAAACATAAAACATAACGTTCTCAGATATTAAAAACAAATAAGACAGATTCTGTTCAAACAATGATCTATGGTTTCGGAGTTAATAAATCGCGGGCGGCCGCCGGCGGAGCGACCGCACTCATCTCGCATCTAAATATACATTCACACGTGTATCTCTCTCCATCTCTCTCAGTGCGAGCGTACGAGAGATATCCAACAGATGGCCTCTAACTTTGCGACTTCTTAGATATTTATCTTCATCTTCGGGTTATGATGTTAAAAAGTGTTACTTTTCACTTAAGTTAAGTATGATATGTTGGAGTTTAATAATATAAAGAAATAGGGCAATTCAAATATAAAACTAAACTAACTGCAATTAATAAGTATCGAAGGATAGAAAGGTAATAATATTAAAGGCTTTTGTAGGTCCAAAATATTTGTGTATGTGCGTGTGTGTGTGTGTGCGTGTCTCTCTCTCTGTGTGTGTGTGTGTGTGTTTGCGTGCGTGTGTGTATGTGTGTGTGTGTGTGCGTGTCTCTCTGTGTGTGTGTGTGTGTGTAGTGTATGTACTTGTAAAAACCACACAACGTATGTATGAAAACATAATAAATACATTTAAGAAGCGCGGGTCCGGTGAATGTGAAGTCAACCTATTTCATCAAATCACGGATACGAGGCGACATGCGACATGCGACATGGACATGTTGACTTCATACATAATACATACACACGCCCGCCGGTTGGTAATTGCCTCGGATTGGACCCCGGGCGCCTCCACAGGGTGACCTTTACACCTCACGACGACGTGACGACCAAGACACGACATCACACCGTTAAATTGTATTCAACTTAAAACATATATGATGGTTTTATTCAATTAATAGTAACAAATATCCTTACTATATAATAACGTGCTAATTGACTCTGTATGCACGCGCATACGCGCACTTAGCACCCACAAATCACCCAATAATGTGTAATTTTTTTAAAAAAAAGCTACTGAATCAGGCTACAAAATAGAGTGGGTGCCAACCTCGTATGTGACCTCTGACCCTTATTTGACCCAGTAGATTCTAGATTCTATGTTCCCTCGTACTATAATATTATTATAATAAAAGTAGTTTTCATACGATTTGCATTTAAAAACAGCGGGTCAATTAGCGTCAACATCGCATAGTAAAAAAAAACTCTCAATATATTAGGGACCTTGACTGGTTGACATAACTCGCTATTTTGATGTCAATTTTGATGTCAAATTGTGCTCTTAGTGGATAGTGAAATTAATTTAAATCGTATATCGTATCGCCGTCGTCACGCACCCCTTAAAGGTAATTGTCCAAACGGGACTCGAACTCCAGATAAGGCTTGATTGCTCACAACCAGATACCAACGGAGCCGCTGAGAAAAATTCTTCAATAACATTCATTTAGCGGATGCAATATCAATAATTGTCCCCGTATTGCTGTGATACGCGCTCAAAAGGTTCTTAACACTAAACCTACCAAGTACCGGTCAAATTGACCGTTCTTAAACTTTTGTAAAACTTACACATTTTTAAACGTTATAATATCGTTATCAAACTACGTGACAATTCTTAGAATATGCATATAATATTTTCTACACTCTTTACTTTTAGTTATTTCCATTATTACCTGCGTTATATAATGAAATAACTTTTAATTACCGATCAGTGCGGTAGGAACAGGTGTACAAGAAGTGTCGGTAGGTTTAGTGTTAAGATTCATACATAATGCGTATTATCAAAAGTATCATATAAAAAACTTACACACGATACGTATAAGTTATTACTTAAATAATATATTATAATAACAAAAGAAATCCGACAGCAAAAAATATTTTCATACCTAACTTATTATTCGTTACGGATAAAGTTGAGAGAATAATTATTGGTAGAGCAGAAAAAAATCAAATTATTAAAATATTAATAAAATTGCATACAGACAAGTAGACATTTTAAATATTATTTATATATATATATATATAAATAAAATCTATGTGTCCGTTTGTATATATATTAACAGCTTTTCATTAAATGAAAGTATATACTTAGATAAAAAATATATATATATATATATTTTTCTGTCTATTTGTTTGTTAACGTAACTTACACTGGGTGATAGCTGATATTATAAGAAACTGATTTAAAAAAAAAAAAAAAATCGAGCGGACGTAGTCGTGGGCAGAGCTAGTATACAATATGAAGACGTTCAAAATGACAAGTGTCAACAGTGACTTGTTGTGTCGTAGATTGACGTGGGAGTTTTTGGTGAGCGAGCGTGCGAGCGAGCGAATGGAAAGTGGACGAGTCAATATTGAACTGTGAACGCTATCCAATTTATCGAACACTAGATCAAGTAGCGTGCTAACATCGTATACTGAAAAGGCTCTTAGCGAGATATTTTAGCGACATTTTTGGGGTCAAGCAGAGCACTTAAAATCGATCGATCGATTCGAATCGATTAGAACGGACATTGTAACGGTTCATAGAGATTTTTCTATACTAGCTCCAGCCGGCGACATCGTCCGCTACTTCATGAAATATGTCACATCAATTCAAATCTTATTAGTGACATGACGACATCAAATTAACAAATTAAAAAAATTTAAAGATTATTAATTAACACTAAACCTACCGACAATTCTTGTGTACCTGTTCCCACCGCACGCCGTCAAATTGACCGGTAATTAAAAGTTATTTTATTATATAACGCAGGTAATAATATAAATAATTAAAAGTAAAGAGTAAAGAAAATATTATATGCATATTGTAAGAATTATCATGTAGTTTGATAACGATATTATAACCTTTAAAAATATGTAAGTTTTACAAAAGTTTAAGGACGGTCAATTTGATCGGTACTTGGTAGGTCTAGTGTTAATCGAGATAAAACATCTATCTTTTAAGTTGAAACAAAAAAGTTTTGGAGATTAACACGGACGAACATAATAACACATTTTGTATATATATATATATATACATTCCGGTTCCGGTGATCGAAAAGTCAAGACGTCTTTCTAGTGCTCTCGTAAAAAGTAATATAAAGTTCAGTATAAAAAGTGAAAAAACAAGTGATTCGTTAAGGACAACAACAACAAGAACTAAAAAAGTGCAATCACAGTTTAAACTCATTGTTTTACGTAAAAACTTATCTAATCACAGTGGAAAACTTCATCGTAAACATACCCTCAAAAGTGATTTGACAACTTTTGTTTCAACATCAAGGCTACAACCTAAGAAAACAGTAACCAGTGTTGCCATTACAAATTAATTATTTATGACAGCTCGGCAGTGGTGACACCATATAGAAAAGAAAATTAAACGTTCCATTCCACTCAGTCCAAAAACGTTTTGTTACTGCACCAATAAAATAAACGCATAACATGTCGGAAGAAATGTCAATTTCAATGTTATACAGCATGATGAAACAAGACATGGAGAAGCAATCAAACCTAATCACTGCTAATACAGAAAAGATTATGCTGTCAATTGATGAGAAACTAATACCATTATTAGAAGAAAACAAAAATCTAAAGAAGGAAATTGAAGTACTCAACCAGAAAATTAATACTTTAGAAGAAATGAATAAAAAGAACAACATCGTAATACACGGGTTGAAAGAAACAGACACTAATTACTCGCAATTATACAATAATATCAAGCAACTACTCCAGAAAATAGATGTGAACATAGAAAACTTTGATATCAACAGAATGTATAGAATTGGGAAAAAGACAACAGAAAAAGTAAGACCAGTGTTGATCTCTTTTACAACCTATAATAAGAAAATCGAAGTACTGAGAAACAAGAAAAAAACTATTAAGAACACTTATATAACTGAGGATTATTCCAAGGAAACACTACAGAAACGTAAAGAATTACTACCACAACTTAAGGAGGAAAGGGAAAAGGGAAACGAGGCATACATAAGAAATAACAAACTTATTATAAAACCCAAAGAAAACGAGAAAAGAAAAAGGGGCAACTCAACATCTCCCAGTACAGGACCACAACAACAAGAGAAGGCGAAAACTATAATAGCTCCAGCTAAACTCCACAGAACAGACCCTTTGCATATATGCGTGCCAGATCGCACTCCTTAACGGAAAAAAATACCTCTAATCTATAGGAATCAGCAGACACCGGTAATCAAGAAAAAATAAACAAGGAAAAAAGCAAAGTTAAAAAGAACCTCCCCAACCCGGCTGGTCACCGTGGGGTCAGAGACCAAAACCCCCCGAATTCTCTAGAAAACAAAATAGTTCAAGAGAAACGTATCAAATATAAAACCAACAATATCTTTATTGCAACATTAAACACAAGGACATTAAAAACACAGGATAGATTATACGAATTAGACAATGCATTACAACAAATAAAATGGGACATCTTGGGCTTATCTGAGATTAGAAGATCAGGAGAACAAATTGAAGAATATGATGACTATATATTTTACTCTAAAAACGTAACTCCCGGACTTTACGGAGTCGGTTTTATAATAAAAAAATATCTAAAAGATAATATCATAGAGTTCATTGGTATTTCGGACAGAATATCAATTCTAAATATAAAACTTCCCGAATTTAAGCAACCCATTTCGATAGTGCAAGTTTATGCTCCAACAGAAAACGCAGAAGAACAACAAAAGGACATATTCTACCACGAACTTAAGCTAGTCATGGAGCAAACATATAAAACAGTACTTATAATAGGAGACCTTAACGCCCAAATAGGTAAACGAAACAGAAACGAAAACAACAACATAGGACCCTATTCATCAGGAAAGCGAAACGACAACGGACAGAGGCTAATAGAATTTGTCCAGGAATACAACTTAACAGTCATGAATAGCTATTTCAACAAAAAGTTTAGTAGAAAATGGACATGGATGTCACCAAATGGAAATGTACAAAATGAAATAGATTTTATAATCACAAATAGATCCAAGTTATTTACTGATATCAGTGCTATAAATCAACTAGACTTCAGCTCAGACCACAGAATGCTTCGTGGAACAATGACAATGTCTAATTCAAAAAAATCAAGAAGACCCTGGAAAAACAGTGGACAACCAATACAACTTCCCCTACCGGATACGATCTTATCTCCTCTAAAATTAACGCTAGAAACTAAACTTCAACAAATTAATACTATACAAGGAAAATACGATCTACTAGAAAAACAATTAAAATCTATTGAAAACAATATCCAAACAACAAAGCCTACAAGAGATAAAATTGGAAAAAAAGCGAAGGAATTAATAAAATTGAGACATAGCATAAGACAACAAAGACCAACAGATAGAAAGGAATTAGCAAAAGTAAGCAAACAAATTAACTTATGTATTAGAAAACATAGAGAAGAAAATAGGTTAGATCGAATTATGTTTCACATAGAAACTACCGGCGGCGTCAAAAGAGCATTGAAAGAACTACAAGATTGTACAAACTGGATTCCAGAAATGAATAAACAAAAAGATCAAAGTAACAAAACGAAACGTACTGAAATACTAGACATAGCTACAGACTTCTATCGAAACCTCTACAATGATGAAACTTTAACACCGTCAGTAGAACTGAATAACACAAATAATGAGGAAGACATACCAATAATGACCAAAAACGAAATAGCTAAAGCCATCCTATCACAGAAAAATAGGAAAGCTTCGGGGGAAGATGGAATCTCCAACGAACTTCTGAAAGGGTCCTCAGATGCGATAATTGATACATTGTACGACATATTTAACGCCATCCTAAGACAAGAGACAATACCAACCCAATGGACTACATCAACAATAATATTGCTCCATAAAAAAGGCAGAAGAGATGACATGAATAATTATAGACCCATAAGCCTTATGTCCAACCTGTACAAGATATTTTCGAAAATAATACTAGATCGAATCACTAAAGTCCTAGATGAGAATCAACCAAAAGAGCAGGCAGGTTTCCGTAGCGGGTTTTCCACGATAGACCACATATTCACAATCAAACAGATTACGGAAAAATATAAGGAATACAGGTTACCCTACTACCTAGCCTTTGTTGACTATCACAAAGCATTCGATTCACTGAAACACGAGAAAATCTGGGAAGCCCTGACACAACAAGGAGTACTCACAAAGTATATTCGTCTCATAACTAAAATTTACGAAAACATGACTGGTAAAATAAAAACTGAAAGACTTGGAGAAACATTCGCCATCAAGAAAGGAGTAAGGCAGGGAGATCCACTATCTCCGAAATTATTTTCAGCAACTTTGGAACACATCTTTCGAAAACTTGAATGGTCAAACTACGGCATAAGAATAAATGGCGAAATGCTAAATCACCTTCGATTCGCGGACGACCTCATACTAATCTCCAACAACCCAAACCAATTACAAACTATGCTCAACCAACTTGCAAATGAAAGCCGAGTAGTAGGCCTGAAAATGAATCTGACGAAAACCAAACTGATGACAAACCGTACAAAAATACCCATACTAGTCAACAATGATACAATCGAATACGTAGACGAATATACATATCTGGGGCAGACAATATCTCCATCAAAAGACACATCAAAAGAAATACAAAATAGAGTAAACGTAGCTTGGAAACGATATTGGGCTCTAAAGGAAATAACAAAAAACCAATCAATACCGATGAAGCTAAAATGCAAAGTATTTAACTCGTGCATACTTCCTACCATGACTTACGGCTGCCAGACATGGGCCGCAACGCTACAAAATATAAAGAAACTGCAAAAATGTCAACACGGCATGGAAAGAAGTATGCTCAATATCAAAAGAAAAGACAAAATCTACTTAAAAGTTATCCGTGACAAAACTAAAACTATAGACGTATCTTACACCATCAAAAAGCTTAAATTGAAATGGGCGGGCCATTTAATCAGAGACAAAACAAACAAATGGGCAAAACAAGTGGCCGAATGGTACCCTAGAGAGGGAAAGAGAAAGAGAGGAAGACCAACAAAAAGATGGGATGAAGACTTAAGAGCGGCCGCAGGTACAATGTGGAGAAGGAAAACCTACGATCGGGACTTATGGAAAGACTTGGGGGAGGCCTATGCTAAGGCAAAACAATCATTACCGGTGTCATAATTTAAAACTCTGTATACAATATTTATGTTAGATTGTTAATAAAGGCTATTATTATTATTATTATTATTATTATATATATATATATATATATATATAAAGATGTTATTACGCTATAATTGTATATTTATAATAGAACTATTGTCTTGATAAGTCTACTATTGTTTATAAATTAATATGTTTATCTTGAGGTAGGTCACTTAACGACGTTCAATGAAACAGATATATATATCTGTCTCTGTTTATAATTCACTTAATGCATATAAAAGTATATACGGTACTGAATTAAAATAAACATTTTTTATTTATCTGTCCGTCTGTTCTGTCCAATCTCAGAAAATGTTGGATCTATTTTAATGAGACTTTCGCTTGCGTATAGCAGTATTATAAAGAGTAAGTTGGGCTACTTTTGTTATAAAAAACATTCCGAGCAAAGTCGCAGCCACAACTATATATATATATATATATATATATATATATATATATATATATATATAGAGCGCATGACTGGACGTACGTGTGGCGGAGACTAAACAATACTTGCTAAAATTATTATTAGTGTTATACATTTGCACAGACTGGAGGTTAAATTAAGAAAAAAAGAGGTAAGTGTGTTTAACGTCAATACTACAAAAATAGTTTGACACGTTTGTTTAATATATTATATACTAGTTATAGTTATATTTTTTACAGTTTTTTAGCTGTAACTTTGGAACGGTTTGGACCTTTGCAAAATCCTTTCTTATTGCACCTATTCAATATGTCAGGAGTCTTGTGTCCAAATCTCAGCTTTTTAGGTATTACGGTTTGGGCTGTAGAGCGATGAATGAGTCAGTGAGTGAGTGTCTTTGTGTTATATATATTAAGATTACTATTGTATGTATGTATGTATGTATTCTGCTAAGTGCTGTTTTCTCGCGATAACCCGCCAGCGGTCACGTTATTTATACCCGCACTTAACACCAACGACTCGAATATCTCTTACGAAATAAACGAATCAATCGAATGATTCTCAAATATCTGAGAATATTTGCAAAAGTTTGAGAATCACTGATTATTTAAATAAATTGTTTTAGATAATAAATCGATCGAGGTAATGAATTAAATTAAATTTCATAATTAATAAGGACGCCACGGAGACTTATCGTTAAGAGATCAAAGACTCCCAAAGTTCCATCGCAATGACACTTACTTCCACTTACACGTAATAATTGAATCATTAAAGCTAATGACATCTTGGAAACTTTGAAAAATATAACTTTTGCAGGCGACTTCGTCCACTGCTTCGTAAACTATTTTACATCCATAAAAAAATTATTATTATTATCGCCATGTTGGGAACTTTATGTATAAAAAAAATAACAAAAAATCGCAATTATAAAAATACAATTAAAAACTACCCTTTAAGTCGACCAAAAAATTATATGTATAAAATTTCATTAAAATCGGTTCAGTGGTTTCGGAGATTTGCGCGAAAGAAGAATGCGACATTTTAATGAAACTACTGACATTATACCAACGAAATGAAATAAATAATTACTCACCGTCGAATCTCTTGGCCCTGGTGGTAAGGATGTCTGCCAGCTTGCCGAGCTCGCTGCGTAGTGCTCCCTCCAGCTGCGTCCGGGACTGGGACGACAGCCTCGTCCTGGCTCCAGCGCCACAGCATCCCCTGTTCAGGCACAGCTCTCCCGCATCTAACAACAAATATACTGTTAACTTCGTATGTTTGTTTCATTGCTAATTTCTAGATAACTCCAAAAATTCATTGGGAATAAAATATTCTTATAATTCCAGTTTATTTCCAGTTTACATAATAATTATTATATAATATATTTATTTTATAACAAATCAGTTTGAGACAGTCGCTTATAGTCAAAAAATATCTAGCTCCTGGAGAATATACGAACAAAATCGGGTTAAAAGCTTGTATGTAATCATTTAGATGTTTTATTAGCTATAGGGTAATGCAATTGAATTTGGCAAAGTCTACAGGAATAAAATTTAACTTTTTCAATAGGAAAAGTTATATATATAGAATTGGAAGGGCGCGAAGGGAGTAAGTTTAAACATCCGTAGGGGGAGGTTTATTGGATTAGGGGGGTGATCAATACATCAATACGGGGATGTAACATTATTACCGAGCTATCAAAGTAGGTTATATTGCAATAAAACTTAAAAACTCAACCTCTCTCTCTCGGCAGATGACATCTGGTGGTAAGCTTTGACAATGAACAAAATGTTTTACATAAAAGTTAACTATCAAAAAAAGATATCCTTAGTTACTGCTTATAAAATTAGCTATACGCGAGTGAAAGTTATGTTAAAATCTGTCCAGCCGTTTCAGAGATCAGCCGGAATAAATAGACTGAGAAAAAAAAAACTCGATTTCATTTATATGTGTAGATAAAGAAAAGATAAAGATTATTTTAAAATGATATCTACAAGTTTCTATAAATACTATATTTAAGTGTGAACACACACACACGCACACACGCACACACGCACACACGCACACACGCGCACACGCACACACGCGCACACGCACACACGCGCACACGCACACACGCACACACGCACACACGCACACACGCACACACACACACACACACACACACACACTGATGACGTCACTAGATGTTCATGTTTCATAACAATCATATCATAATTAACTCCAATCCGCTCCATATTCGTTAGTTGTATCGACTCGTGCGTCGAGAGGATAGCGGGATGAACTGTAAACCAATTTTAATAAATTCAAAGGATTTTAATCCTTAATACGAGGGAATAGGGTTAGATATGCTTTGATTTACAAAATTCGTAGGGTCAATCTCAATTAAAACATCGGTAAAAGGTACGAGAGACCGGCGATAAACTGTTTTATTTCTCTCTCACACACTCTTCCTCTCTCACTCACACACACTCTTTCTCTCCCTCACACACTCTTCATCCCTTCCTTCCCTAACTCTTAACTATAACGAAAACATATGGCGAAGAAGCATGACTTCAGTAAGATGACTTAAAAAAAGAGTGTGAAACATCAAAATTATACTAAAATTATATGTTATCGCCCCAATCTTTACGATTGCACCAAACCCTAATCCAGGGGCGACAACGGCTTTTGATATTATAATATTTGAATCCGAAGGGATGCGAGTCGCAGGGCGGCCACGATCACCAACATATAGATACATCGATTTTGAATGATTCAAACTATATGATATATTTATCTACAGCAGGTATGAACGGTTTTTCGCTCTTACACAAGCACTCGGCCTTATTTATTTATTTATATATATTTTTTAAACTTTGAATCCATACCAGTGATCACTTGTATATCAAATGGAAGTGACAGGAGGGCCTATTTTGATATCGTAGGTACGTAACTAAATAAGTCCTTCTGTATAACACTCTCCAACTTATAATAAGACTACTCATGTTCCAAACGCGCCTGCTCTGAGAAGAACCACACAACAGACTCAGATTTTTATTGTGATCACTATTTCACAAACGTCTATAAAATATACATAAGAGATTATAATTATTAACACTAAACCTACCGACAATTCTTGTATACCTGTTCCTACCGCACGCCGTCAAATTGAACGGAAATTAAAAGTTATTTTATTATATAACGCAGGTAATAATGGAAATAACTAAAAGTAAAGAGTGTAGAAAATATTATATGCATATTCTAAGAATTGTCATGTAGTTTGATAACGATATTATAACGTTTAAGAATGTGTAAGTTTTACAAAAGTTTAAAAACGGTCAATTTGACCGGTACTGGTAGGTTTAGTGTTAAATTTGTTCATTTATACATAATATTACATGATTTATAATTGCACAGCTCACGATTGTATATGGACATAATTTAATACGTATATTTTTAGCAATACTACTTTCGCAACCCTGACTCGTCCGCTGCTCCTCTGCCGGTTATTTTGCGATTGACCTTTATGGTACTGTCTCGTTGGCAACTTTTTATATTAAGCTAATTATTTATATACATTTAGCTATCCAATCTGTCGAACGCTAAGACACTTAGCATGCTAATAATCGTATACTGAAAAAGCTGTTAGAGTGCCTATGATTGATGGATTAACTCGCTATATCAAATAGTGTGTTAAAAATAAGCTCGCTATATTAAATAGTGCGCTAAAAATTAGCTCGCTATATCAAATAGTGTTCTAAAAATTAGCTCACTATATCAAATAGTATGATAAAAATTAATTTGCTATATCAAATAGTGTTCTAAAAATTAGCTCGCTATATCAAACAGTGTTCTAAAAATTAACTCTAAACCAAATAGTGCGCTAAAAATCGTACAATGAAAGCGATCGTATAGACAAAATAAAACATGTTTCATGATACACTTTATATAAAACTAAACAAATATTACACACACACACACACACACACACAAACACACACACACACACACACATATACAGATATAAAAAGTTTATAAACAAACACACAAATAGATTTGTATTGTATGATTTAGTGCGTTCTTTAATCTCGGCTTCATTTCTAAACATTTTCATACATGTAAACAGCTTTCTTCTTGTCCGGACAGCATTAACAATTTTTATTCCTGTTACGTAAGATGGGAGAGGTGGAGGGAAGCCAGGATAGGAACGTGTATGAAGGGACTTGTGAGAGGAGAAGAAGAAAGAGATGTATCCATTCGAGTAAGAGGAGTGACAAAATGTGTGAGTGTGTGTGTGTATGTGTAATATAAAACAACATGTAAATTACATGTAAATTAAAAAATGTCAGCTGAATTACATTTTAAAATAAGAATGACAAATTCATCAATACGAGGAGTCGAATCGACTTCTACAATACAGAAACTATAACAACTGAGCCATCACGTCTTAGTGAATTTAATAATGGGTACTCATAGGTAAAAGCTATTGTACTTTTTTAATTTACTTTTTATCCCACGGGAACATACACTTTTACGAGATGAAATTTACTTCAGTCCCGATATAATAAACAAAATTTCAAGATCGTACAAACAAACAGACATTCGCACTTATAGTTTCGTCACTTAGGTATGATCATATGATATATAAATTATAACAAGTATCAAGAACGTCCGAGTCTCTCTATATCTATGACGTACGTACAAACAGCTGATTGTTAGATTCTTTTAGTGTTATCGTAAAATAATATTCATTGAATTATTTTTATCCATATTAATCATATAAAAATATTATAACTGATAACGACTTCCTTTATAGTGACTTCAAGAATTATATGTACCTATATATATATAGCTTATTCCCACCCGCTTCGCAGGGCACACTTGGTTGCTATGGTAACTGTTGTCAATGTAACCGTTGCTATGGTAACCGCGTTAAATGTATAGCTCCTACAGTTTAAAAATTAACGAAATGCAAAAAGTTGATGTCCGTCGGAATAAGAATTCCGTAAAATCCGTTCTTAGTGAACGTCTACGTCACAAAAGAAGTAACTATGTAAAATTTTAAGTTAATCGGACAGATAGTTTCGGAGATTACGTGATGAGTCAGTGAATGGTAAATCGCTTATATATATATATATATATATATATATATATATATGTAAGCTTTGTATATTGTATGTTGTGTACATGGACTAATGTACGAGTATCTGAACGCTGCCTAATATCTATGATATGGCAATTAACAAATGACAATGACAGCGGACTTCATATGGAGATTTTAATCCTGCTCATCAAGTAATATAATTGTTATCTCTCATTGCCTGGATAATCTTGGAAGTAAAAACCTTTAATTGTCGATTTTTCTGTTTTAGATAAATGCAATTGTGTGTTTTTTTACTCCGGTATCATTCATCATATTACAAATCGACAATTGTCAGAGTTTGTTTGGATAATCATGGCAAGATTACAATTTGAAGTTGAGCTGGCAGCAGATGAAGATCCGAAGAATAACATCATAATTATAAAATCAGTAACAAAAGAGGAAGGAATATCTTATCTCATACCGCCATGTTTTCAAGCAACAAAACACCACCCTCAATTGACAAAGTTACCAGAATTTTTGAAAATAAAAAAAACATTACAGAGAAGAGGTCATAATAGAAAGGTGTGGATGTCCATGCCATGTGATGTTTTAGCACTATACAAAGATGATGCTGGAAATATGGTGTTTAATGATTATTTATTACAAGAAAATACTCAAGTCACAAGCCAGGTTATAGATGGAAAATTATTGGAAATTTTAGAGAAACTAAGTGAAAAATCTAATGTCAACAAAGAAAAACATAATAATTTAAGCAAATTAAATGAAAAGTTTGTTTTAAAAAAGTTTGACAACAAGAACACTAATGCCAAACAATGGTTACAAAGTTTTGAAAGTGAATGTACTAGATTTGATTTAAATGGTGATACAGAAAAAATTAGTGCTTTGAGATTATTTTTGAATGACACAGAAAGTGACTGGTATGGGTCTATGTTAATTAAACATAGTTTAAACTCGATATGGAAAATATGGCAAGAAAGTTTTCTTAAAACGTTTGCAGATAAAAGTTGGTCTTCAGTAGTGTATGCACTCAGTTTCAAACATTTAAATGGCTCTCTGCTAGAATATGCATTGAAAAAGCAGAGATTGTTACTAGAGTATAACAGTGATATAGATACCAGAACTCTTACTGACTTAATTGTGGCAGGATTGCCAACTTATATTACAAGTAAACTTGATAGACAAGAGGTGACAAACCCAACTCTTCTGTTTAGTGCTCTACGGATACATGAAAATCAGAATAAAAATGTACAAAAACATTTTACGGAGAAGAAAAGCTCCACTAAATCAGAAACGGAATGTAAAAAAAAAACACCTTGTCAAATATGTTACAAAATGGGAAAGAAAAACAGATTTCACTCTGAAAATTTGTGCTGGTTCAAAGAAGACAAGAACAGTAATGACAGTGTAAAACACTGCAAAAATTTAATGTTAGAAATTGATCAATTTCAGGATACAAAAAACTAGATATTCCCCCACTAATAGAAGTTACAGTTATACTAAATGACACATTGAAATGCACAGGTATTTATGACCCTGGCTCAAATATAACCTTAATAAATTCCAAATTAATAAAAGTAACAAATTCAAAGAAAAATTATTTTGAAAATAAATTCAACACAATTGGTGGTGGGGGAAAAACAACAGGTTTAATAAGATTAAATGGGAAAATACTAAATATTGAAAAGGAAATAAATGCATTTATTTGTAATGATAAAAATTTTACCCATGATTTGCTTTTAGGACTGGATACAATAAAGCGGTTTGGGTTGACCCATGATGGGGATTTAAACATCCAACTTCAGAAAAATTACAGCCTAATTGCAAATGAATATATCAGCTCTAATGAAGACAAAAAACATGGTAATCAAGAAATTGAAACCAAAGAGTTTAAGTCAGAAATATTTGATTATAAAATAAATTTTAATGAGGGCATAGATGTGAATAAATTTAATATAGATACAAATCACTTGGAACACAACCAAAGAATAAAAATTAGTGAATTATTATATGATTATAAACATATATTTGCTAAAGATAAGTATGATGTCGGCCAAGTAAAAAACTATGAAGCATTTATAGATCTCCAAGTAGAGAAATATTGCTCAAAAAGACCATATAGATGCTCCTTAGATGATAAAGAAGAAATAGAGAAGCAAATTGGACAATTGCTAAAAAATAAATTAATTGAAGAATCTTACAGCCCCTTCGCAGCACCAGTAACATTAGCATTCAAACGGGATGAAGATAAAAAGTCGAGATTATGTATTGACTTTAGAGATCTTAATAAGATTATTATCCCACAACCACAGCCATTTCCTTTAATAGAAGATCTAATGGTAAGGACTATAAACTGTAAGTATTTTACTACTCTTGACATTAACTCTGCTTTTTGGTCTATACCGTTGCGGATCAGTGACAGAGAAAAGACAGGCTTTGTTACACAAGAAGGTCATTATCAATGGACTTGCCTTCCTTTTGGACTGAAAACATCCCCAGCAATTTTTCAAAGAATCTTGACCAATATAATAAAAAAAAATAACCTGTCAAATTTTGTAATGAACTACATTGATGATATTATGGTGTTTTCAAAAACATTTAGTGAACATATTAACCATTTATCGAAACTGCTGGATGCAATTGCTGAAGAAGGATTCCGTCTGAAATTAACAAAATGTAAATTTGCAGCACAGTCTGTAAAATTCTTGGGACATATAGTAAAAGGTAATACAATAACACCTTTAAAAGATAACCTCAGATCTATAGCAGAATTTGCAGCACCACAAAACAAGAAGCAAATAAGACAATTTCTGGGTAAAGTAAATTTTTATAATAAATATATTCCTAATGCTACAATAACTCTTGATCCAATACACAATTTACTTAGAAAGAATGTCAATTTCGATTGGTCGCCTGATTGTGAACAAGCTTTTCAGACAATAAAAAAATATTTATGCTCTGCTCCAATACTAGCTATTTTCGACCGAGAGGCGCCAACTTTTATATACACTGATGCAAGTATAAAAGGAATCGGTGCAATACTGAAACAAACTCAAAAATGTGGAGAAATCAAACCAGTGGCGTACTTTTCAAAGAAGTTGAATGAATCACAAAAAAAGAAGAAAGCCATATTTCTTGAATGCTTAGCCATAAAAGAAAGTTTAAAATTTTGGCAACACTGGCTAATAGGAAACTTATTTACAATTTATACGGACCACAAGCCACTAGAAAATTTAAACATAAAAAACAGAACAGATGATGAATTAGGAGACATGACTCATTACCTATCACAATACAACTTTGTAATAAAATACAATCCAGGTAAAAACAATGCAGAAGCGGACTGCTTAAGCAGAAATCCTGTGTATGAAAGCCACGAAAACAAAGAAGATAACTTGAAAACAGTAAATATTGTAAAGATTGAGGAAATATTGGATGACCAGAACAAAAATCCAAACATAAAGAACCAACATAGTTTTATTCGAGAAAATGGTATATATTACAAATGGAACAAAAAGAAAAAAAAAATCGTTTTGTCCGAAGACTACAGTAAGACATTAATAACAAAGGTACATGAGCATTTCTGTCATATAGGAATAAATCAGATTGAGTCAAAAATAAGACCTTTCTACACAGCACCAAGGCTACTGGATAATATAAAATTGATTTGCCGGCAATGTGAAGTATGTATAAAAAACAAATCACGATTAAATAGAAATTATGGACTCATGTCACAATTAGGACCGGCAGAAAAACCTTTCCAAATCATGTCTATAGATACGGTAGGGGGATTCGGTGGTAACAGGTCTTCAAAAAAATATTTACATTTATTAATTGATCATTTCACACGTTATGCTTACATTTCATGCTCAAAGACACAACTGGCTAATGACTTTATAAAACTGTTAGATCAAGTGATCAAGGACAATGACGTTGAGATATTGCTCTCCGATCAATATCCAGCCCTGAATTCGAAAGAATTTAAAAAATATTTAAAGGACCACTCTGTCAATTTAATTTTTACAGCAGTGGATGCTCCTTTTTCTAATGGTCACAATGAAAGGTTGAACCAGACACTAGTAAATAGGATTAGATGTGTCTTGAATAGCAAAGAAAAAAAAACAGCTTGGACAACCGTTGCAATGGATTGTGTGAAAGCTTACAACTCAACAAACCACACTGTGACAGGTTATTCGCCTCTGTATCTGTTAAATGGAGAGCAAACTGATGTATTACCAATGGACCTAAGAAAAAAACAAATGGAACCTGAAATATTGGAAAAAGACCGACATACAGCATTTCTCAGATCAAAAAAATCACATGAATTGAACAAGGAAATTTTTGACAAACATAGAATGGATTACAAGTTTGAAAAAGGTGATATGGTTTACATAACGGACTGTAATAAGTTAAACAGATCTAAAATGGATGAAATTAGAATTGGTCCTTTTGAGATAGAAGAAATGATATCAGATTCTCTATGCAAAATCAACACTGGAAAGAATAAAAAGTCCTTGGGATTATATCATGTGACAAAGCTCATTCCCCAGTTTGATTACTCAAATTAACCCCAGCTAATTTGCACTTTTGAGGGGGGGAGATGTAAGCTTTGTATATTGTATGTTGTGTACATGGACTAATGTACGAGTATCTGAACGCTGCCTAATATCTATGATATGGCAATTAACAAATGACAATGACAGCGGACTTCATATGGAGATTTTAATCCTGCTCATCAAGTAATATAATTGTTATCTCTCATTGCCTGGATAATCTTGGAAGTAAAAACCTTTAATTGTCGATTTTTCTGTTTTAGATAAATGCAATTGTGTGTTTTTTTACTCCGGTATCATTCATCATATTACATATATATATATATAAAGATATACCCGTCTGAGTTTGTCGTGTTGTTCTCATAGAAGTGCGTTTGTAACACTCGTACACTTAATATAAGCTGAAAAGTGTCTTTACACAAGGGTTTATTTCTATAAGTATGGTATCATAGTCCTGACATTCCCATTTGACACACAAGTCATCACTGGTATTAAAAAAACAATTAATTAAATAAATAATTAAACATTTCTGTATATAAAAATAATTAGTTAAACATTTTATTAATAAAAAATATATTCTATATAATAAAGAAAGAATAATTTTATTTTATTAACTTAATATAATTTTATTACGATGAAACAGTCGGCCATTATGTCACACCCACACTGGCACACGTGCACACACACACACACACACACACACACAAAGTCAGACCCTCTCGGCTAGACGCATAATAATTGCAGACACAGACTCCCTCTTCCATCTGCTTTGATTGTATTCTATGGAGGGAAGGAACCGCCTCTAGGCACGCACTTAAATAGTTTTCTTAATATATATATATGTATGTATGTTCTTTTACGTTATATACTTTTTAAATATAAATTGAAGTGTCTGTCTGTCTGTTTGTTCCGGATAATCTATGAAACGACTGGAGATTTTGATATAACTTTCACTGGCGGATAGCTGATATTATAACGAGTAACTGGCTACTTAAAAAAAAATACACGAACAAAACCACGGGCAATGCACTAGCAAGATGCATTAAAAGTAATTACGTAAAATAATAAGATAGCCGTATTTCGGGACTATCATTTTCTCGGATATCTTTTCTCGTTGCATCACAAAATTAATTACGTAACTTAATAACAAATTGTTTTCTTTATAGATAACTTTATTGAGCTGAGCGTAAGCGAAGTTCTCAACCGTTTGGGAGACCTTTTTTTGTGTTTAGTTGTCTCCAGAATGCGACGAGATGATTAGCTAAAAATTTTCTCACGTATGTTTGAGCCGAACGCGGATGTTATAGCGAAAACAGATTGAAAAAATGTTTAGCCATTCAAAAGTTATCAAGAAAAGAAGCAAGGAGAGGGGCTCAGATCAACACCCGCCGCGCACGGTTGGCGGATACTAGTTATATATTTGTTTTTAAAAAACATTGTTTATTATTAGTCATCTTATATTAAGTTTAATATTAATGTTAATTTAAACCCACTTACAGATATGGTTTCAGTATTTACAATCGCTAGATGTGGGTTGAATTAGAAAGTCGAGCTTATATGGGAGTTAATACCACTTTAGGGTATGATAGAATAGGAATAGGATAAGTTAGGATATATAAGAACATTAAAAAACAATTTATTTACCCCTCCCCCCCCCCCTCCCCAATAAGTGTAACAAAGCAAACTTCAAAGTGATTGTAAATTGGAGTCGGAGCCGACACCTTCCAAGTTTAATAGGTGGGGTGTTTTATAATCACAAATTTTAAAGAAGGCTCTCACGGGTTTATTATGTTGGGGGGGGGACATTAAATTACCCCACTCCCTCCCTCGGAGACGCATGGAAAAATCTCAAAGAACTTTAAGAACTCTTATTTATTTTACGGTACTTTTGTTTTATTGGGGTAAATATATATATATAATACTCATGGACAGACATATATATATATATATATATATATATATATATATATATATATATATATATATAGAACTCTAACTGCGGGAACAATTTATAAGATTGTTTTTTTATTAAACACTAGCTGATTCCCGCCCGCTTTGCTGGACAAATAATAACAAAGAATCGCAAACTATATGTGGGTTAATTGAAAATAATCACAAATAATCACAAACTGTATGTGAGTTACGGAACCCTAATCCTATGAATAAACATAGTGAGAGGCCAAATTATTTTAATTTCTACTGCAATGAAATAGGAGAAGGGAGGGAGCGGGGGGTAAACTTTGCAGTTTTTAGCTGTAACTTTGGAACGGTTTGGACCTTTGCAAAATCCTTTCTTATTGCACCTATTCAATATGTCAGGAGTCTTGTGTTCAAATTTCAGCTTTTTAGATATAGCGGTTTGGCCTGTAGAGCGATGAATGAGTCAGTGAATGAGTGTCTTTGTGCTTTATATATTAAGATAAAAATATAATCGGAACAATTCAAATAAGTTGATTATGTCACAACGGAGCGGTGCCGCGTGGTAAGGTAGTTAAAAATATAAAACATAAAGAACCAACGACCATTGAACCATAGAGAATAGTTGAGTCTGTGGTAATTACAGACCACCCGCCGCCGCCATTACGGCGGTCACAATACTCACAATGGAGACGTCAGCCTTAGCGCGGGATTATCTAAATGTCATTTTAATGTGACATTTAATAATATTATCATCAATTAAAATTATTTTTAACGTAAATTTAATTAATTATAGATTTGAACCTTAATCTTTTAGTAATAAGAGCGATAATCCTTTGGGATTTTATAAACCTTGTCTTTATGACTTCATACAAACTCTTTATTTCAGTTAACATAGACATTATGAGCATTCAAAAATTCAAAATCAAATCAAACTTTCCTTAGAAAGTGTATTTTAAAATCGTCGATAAAATAATAAGTGAAAAAAGAAACATTTCTCAGTACCGACTTTAATATACAGTAAACTAGAAGCGTAAATGTAAATTAAAAACAATCAGACCATAATGGTCTGTATTATTAACGGGATAGGGGTGAAAGTAGCAGTCCAGTATTCTTGCATAACCGAGCGGAACGGGCGAGGCGCGCTTGGTCACAGACGGACGCGTCTTCCTAGCGGAAGTTAAATATTAATTATATTGTAAATTGATACTTGATTTGGTAGATTGATTTCATGTATTAATTTCTATATTTGCAATGTAGAGAGGGATGGATAGTGTGCGAGTGAGAGGGAATGCTTAAATTCCAAATTATATTTTCACCCGCATTTCACACGGTTAATCTACAAATTCAGACAGCTGATACTTAATCAGCTGATATCCGCTGTGATAGGAAGATCACACTTAACTACAGATTTACTCTCATCTCTCTCTAAGTAGCTTTTTAAACTCGATTGTAATTTTTATATCCCATCCCAAAAAAAGTTGGGTTTGGTTTTACCTACTCGGGTTATTCCAGGAAATACCCATTTCAATGACTCAAACTTATATATAATGGACAAATTACGTAATGGAATTTATAGAATTACTTCCTCACTGTTTATTTATTTGCATTTACATTATCCCTTAAATAAATAACGCTTAGCCCTTATCCCTTTCCAATAAAAGTCAGTATCGAGGACTCGTGCTCATATATTACTCACGGATACAATGTTGTTTTATATTATTTAAGTCGATCCAAGATTCAAGATAAATATGGAATGACGCATCCGAGGACTCCATTTTAATTAGACCCACAGACCGCAGAGGCATTCCGGTGAAATTGGTTGTATCTGAAATAAAAGGTTTCGGTGGAACGAAGATTGATCGTTTACCGCGGAGTCTTTAATTAGCTGGTGTTGGATATACAGTTAGTTCAGACCTAATCCTTTGGAAGGATAGCTTAATTATATTCTGAGAATATTATATTACTAGGGGCGCCAAAAATCCCCAATTTCGATTCGTTGCACTCGCGAAATCTCGGGTGCCGTTTGCATATTGAGCGAAGCGAGCCCAGTGTAATGATTCATCGTTTCCTTCGTTGACTTCAATGGGATATCAGTTTTTTGACGATTATTCCTCAACGACATGACATTTTTCATTTTTTTTTTTAAACCATCACCTAATAAGTGTCTTTTCGATTTAAAAATTTCATAATTTTCCGTCAAGTTGTTTTCGAGCTTATTCGTGACAAAGAATGTGAAAGTGTCCAGTACAGCGCTCCGCTCGCTTAGCTCAATAAAAAAAGGGATACGTCAAAATAACTGCAGGAAAAGGATACATACATACTTGATATGTGTGGACTAATTGATGGCGTTGTTGGAACTTATGTTTAATGCACGCTTAATGAGAACATCTTCACGAGACAGGAGACAAAAGTGCCGGCGTCTCAATCATTTGCACTCAGTACCGAGAAGGAGACGAGGTTCCAGGCAATGATGCAGTGCAGGCAGGCAGTGCAGATCGTTATGGTAAGGATACGGCATTCCGTGGACATTAAGTTGCGATAGCCAAAAATGTCTAAAGATATTCCATTGTCATCGAACTTTTTGGTCGACAACTTTTACGAATACGCGCATAATAATGACAAAAAATTTTCGTTTTTTTCGGGTGACTTGTAACTTTGTACATACTCCAACATGGCTTATCGTAATATAGAAATCTTTAACAGTATCTAAGATCACGAACCCCAAATACATATCTCCACGTGTGAAGTGAGGCATTAGAGACACATCAGAATCTAGCAAGCATCTCACGTATCACAAATTCTGGTGTACAGCCGGCGATACCGGCTCACGGTATTATAGCCCTTATTAATTAAGACTTACGACTGAGAATTCCGTACATCATTTCGTCCCATTCGACCCACCCTATTATGTTATTGTTTGAACCAGACCTCATTGTTATGCAGAGTCAGCTACATTCCAGAATATTGAATTTTACCATCGTTTTTTATAAGTCATTATATTTTAAAACTTTTAAACGAGACGACGAAAATTTGTTGAAACCAAATAATATTTAGTTAATTCTGAATCATTAAACCCACTTATCCAGCGGGTTAATACTCCGAAACCCTAAGCGCTAGATTAGTTTAGTTTATGAAGGCTTATATATATACTAGGGCGGCAAAAGACCCTCAATTTCAACTTGCTGCGCTCGCGAAATCTCTGGTACCGTTTGCATATTGAGCGAAGCCAGCCCAGTGTACTGACTCATCGTTTCCCATTGACGTCAATGGGGTATCAGTTTTTTGACGACTATTTCTCAACGACATGACATTTTTCAATTATTTTTTTTAAACCATCACCTAATTTGTGTCTTTTTGATAGCAAAATTTCATAATTTTCCGTCATGTAGTTTTTAAACCTATTCGTTACAAAGAATTTGAAAAAGTCTCCAGTAAAACGCTACGCTCGCTTCGCTCAATTATTCCAAACTGGGTATTTCCAATTATAAACTATATTATTGTTCGTATCAAACGTGTTAACTTGTTTGTTCCAAATTAATATAACCTCGCAATGAGATCAATTGGTTGTTATCACAGCATTTGCGTGATTTATGACAGCTCTTTGAACCTCTGATAGCCGAATGCTACATCGGCAGAGCTATCTCGTCGTCAATGCTGCGATACTCCGGCCTGAATTGAATGTGATGTGACGTTCTGTGGCGCCATATTGATTTACAAAATGGCTGACGTAAACAACAGCAAATAATTATAATGTTATAAAGATTAGGTTTCAATTAGTTAGGAGAAAACACGCAATAAGACATAAAATTTAGAACTAAATTAATATATGTCAGGTATTTTTTATTTTTGTTTCTAGATTGTTCAAAGTCAAGTACATAACATATTAAGATACATTGCAAATAACACGAAAATTATTCACACACACACACACACACACGCACACGCACGCACACACACACACACACACACACACACACGCACGCACGCACGCACGCACGCACGCGCACGCACACGCACACACACACACACACGCAAACCAAGTAAACCCTTCCATAATATAATATATTAAAATTCAAAACTACATCCGTCGCTTGTAGAAGACACGTTTGCGAGTGCAGCATCAGAGATACAGGAAAAGCAACCAACATATTATTGGTATTTTTAGTATCCATTGTTCCGCAGAGCAGACCATCTCCACCAGTAATAGCTAACAATTATTGAAATTCACCGTTTACTGTATCCGTTGTTTGAGCTTCCATAAAACAAAGTAAGTTCAGCTGTTGTAATATATTAGAAATAGTTGGGTTAGTCGTTATATATATATATATATATATATAATATTCAAAATGGCCGAACAGATTTATAATTTAGTATAAAATTTATTTTTTATTAGTTATATATTTGAAATATATGAAATAAAGCGAGCAACGAAAGATTTTCATTACTCCTTCGTCTCAAATCTAAATTATAAATCCTAACAAAATCTAGTCGGCCATTTTGAAATGTAGGTAGTCGAACTCAAACAGTTTCTGATAAAACTTTTTTAAATTGATACCATTTTGATAATGAAACTTGGTGTTAGTTTAAAATTTCGCAAACCTATGTTAAATTTTCGACTACGCTACTTGTATGAGAATGTACCAATCGTTTTGACTCGGTTTTAAAAGCAAAAATCCTCTCATAATACTTCGAGTTTGTTTGTTTGTTATTTAATAAGCCAAAGTAAGTAAGAAATAAGTAAGTAAAAAAGTAACTGAATCAAAAAACATCTATCCACAACTATCCTTTAAATTCGTTTATATATATATATATATATATATATATATATATATATATACATCCAATAAAAGAATCATACAAGAACATGTCACAAAACTATCTAACACTGAAAACGTAAGTAGAGTTCGTTGACCTTTGTATTTTAATTAGACGGATGTGTCACTTCAGAAGATCGTTAGTGAAACAAGACTGCGCCAATGCTCTTAGTCAATATACGAGTATGCGTCGCTCTGACACATCGCAGGATATTATTATTATTATATATATATTTACTCATGAAATGTAAGTTTGTTTGTCAGACGAGTAAATCCGCGGGTATAACATATTTCACACAAACCAGCATAATCATTATCATAATCATTACCTTTTGCACTCGACTCCGAATGCGTTGGCAAATAAATTATATCCTTTAAAAAATATTTAATATAATATTTTTTTTTGTCTGTCATGTTATAAGACTTTCATACAAAAATTTTAAAAAATTCTCAGTTTACCTAAATTTCATATTTCTAGTTTAGTAATATCTGTGACGAGTTAGGTCATAGAAGACTTCGATATAAGACTATACATTGCCAACGGCTTCGCACGCGATGTGCTTAACCTTTCTTCACCCTTGTGCTTGTGTAGAATAAACACATTTTTAAATTAATTACTTTACTTCTAAATACTTTGTATACTGCATACCATAAATTAAAGCTTCCGAAAATCCAATCCAATCTAATCTAATCTAATTCAATTCAATCTAATCCAATCCAATCCAATCCAATCCAATCCAATATTTTCAGTAGGTAGGGGAAAAAAAATGTTTCTTTATCTCGAATGTACAGAGATTTTGTCAGTTATCTACTACAGCTTTATTATAGACTAGATAGAGGCTCTGCCCGCGCTATCTTTATATCCCTCGACACCTTTTACCCGAATCAAATCTCTATCTATGCATCATTTCATGTTGGAAACGTAACAAATATACTTACATTTTTATATATATTATTTGGGCTAAAATTATTTTTAATGAATTAAGAGGAATCCCATTGAAGAATTTAATTTCCACTTCATCCTAATTACTCTAAACTCGGCGACTTGAGCCTGTCAGGAAGTTTTAAACAAATTGAAATTCTTCCTCAGTTAATATTACATTCCCTATATATTTAATGAAACCTTAATATCTTGGACCTTTTCATTTCAATTTAAAAAAAAAGATTTGTCAAATATGACAGTTATAGTTCAAAAACCGTAAACTTCGAATGTATAATGAATTTTTTAGATGAGGAAAATTTTGAGAATTAAAAAAAAAAATTGTGCAAATAAATAGTGTTTTATCTGTGACCCACTAAAATCGGTAAGATCCAGTACATCCATGGGGTCGATGCTTCGGCCCCCAGGCATTTAGGTGAAGTGGCACTAAAAGCCTTTGTGGCAGAAGGTATAGACGCCTCACAAAGAACTGCATGCAGCTTTTACTATGAAACTCGCAGTAACTATTATGATATCTTTAAAATACTATATATATGTTGAAAACCAACCGTCCATTTTGTATTTTAAAATATTAACATATTTCGGACGAGTATCCAAACATACAAATTAATTAAAAACTAAATCAAGATCCAACTAAAATAATCAACAGCCGCCATTAAAAAATTAACGATAACATTAATTTATTAAAAAAATAATAATAACAACTTTCACAGATAAAAAATTATATTAATATTGTCGTACAGGGCTGGCACATATCTTTCGTCGGTATTGTTTACGGCAGCCGGTAGGGCCCCACTCGTTTGTATACACAGTAGGTATATCATTGTATAAACAAACATACCGAAATATCATGTTATTGGAATGAATATTTAGTATATACTTATTGGTGAGATCAATGAAGACCTTTTACTTCTTTCAAATTATAACCAATAATATATCTAAAAAAAAAAAAAACAACAAATCAACGTGCAATCTTATTCTCATTCGTGCAATTAAAAAAAAACTTTTATAAAGTACTTACAATTACAAAAAAAAAATACAAAATAACCGAATCCAAAAAGTTTAACGCATTCCTTAAAACCTTACAAAGCGAAATCTTTTACAATAATAGTCAAGCACTTCTTTAAAAAAAAAAAAAAAAAGTCACATGACATTACGGTTGCGTAATTTTGAATCTTATAACGTAGTGTGAAGTGTGATAATCGTTTAATATGCAATTACCGTCAACGTGAAATTACTTATCCTTATCTCAAAGTATTAAGGACAGGGGGATTAATGGTGAAACGTCTCCATAAAACTATAATCAAAAGAGCATGTAGGTAATGTTTGCATGTTTTGAGTTTTTTTTTTAAATTCCTATCTGAAAGCTAGCAAAGTTTTTTGTCTTTACAAAATAACACTATTTTTTTTGTAACATTCCTTTTAAAATCATTCCATGTCTTTTAATATGAAATTTGACACCAAATTCTTTTAATAACCAAACTATTTTTTTTTTACAAATCAACGGCTGTGGATTCCGAGCCGACGCGAAAGTTACAAAATATTTGTTCAAACAGGAAGGGACCCCGGGACTATGGTTCGAAAGCATGAATAGAATCGGTGTTTATTAGCCTATTGCTAAGTAATTTGAGTATACTTTATAAAAAAAAATCAAGAACCCTCGGCTTAACTATTGATATAAGATGGTAACAAAAAAATACAATAACAAAGTACAATCTTTGCCTTTGATATAATCTCGAAAAAAAATCCTATAGATAATAAGTATTATAAAATTGAATCTGAGTCTGAAAATACCAAAATAAAAAAATAAAAAATAAAAACAAAATTGAATACATGACATTCACGGATGAAAAATATAAATACCGAATCTAGACAACGATGTTCCAATTTTGAAAATTAAAAAAAAAAATAACAGACTACAATTACGGCGTATCGTAATGCCCCTAAACGCTATCTTTAGCGTCGCGTCCCGGAGGTGTAATGTAAACAAAGACCGCGGTCAATATCCCACCGCAAATAGACGTGTTTGTCATGAAGCTCAAAGGGTTGAGCACCGCTATCCCATAACAGGTTAAGACTCAACTATCTAGGAATATCTTCGAGAAGCTAACCTCATTTGTAATGTATAGGCAGAATAATTTTTACATCAGCCTATTTAAAGCCAAATTTTAAAAAAAATCTACATATATGAATAGAAACTTTTAAATTATTTTCGAACATGTTCCAAATTTGAAATCATCAAACTCAACAGTTCTCTGTAACTTTTCCTAATGAGTGTTATATTTTATCTTTGAAATACTCAACATAATATCAAGAAACAGATGCAAGAACTTCATAATAAATGAACTGTAAATTTAAAAAATGATTTTATTTCACGCCACGCTCGCGACGAGACGGCACCCTCGACATAGGGCTGTGAGTGGCGAGTACTCGAAATTACAGCGCAGACTGTATATAACAAAAAAGGTTAGACGTAAAATGTTGACGTTCGAAATTTAAAATTTCCTTAATTAGTTTCATATTTCCAAAGCATAAATAGATTGTGTTCTAAATTTAAACATTAAATCTTATTGAATTGTAACGGACAAACATTTTTACTAGTTTGTTTAATTCCTTCTTGGTTTTTTCTCACTTTTTTAGGGTATTGATACCATTACAATATATATTTTTTTAATTCTACTTGTTTTTGAGTTTACCCAACATAGAAACACACAATCAAATATTCCCTTTTTTAATATTAGCATAGATAAAACACAACAAAATCCATTTACAGCGTACGTTATCGTGTCGTAAACGTGTCGTTATATGAAAGCTATATTTTACGTAATATTAATTTGTTCAGGCGGTCCGATAGAGTGTACCGTACCTACCTCTTGTTATTATCTTATCAAGATCTTAGCGGCTCATTGTTTGGACGGGGCACACGGCACCGCACGGCACCACCACTGTGGGATTAAAATACCACATCGGTGTCCTGTCATGTTTTCTCTATCTCTTGTTCATACTCCAGTACTAATTGTAGTTTCGAGAGTAAACAAGGTTTGCAACACGGGCTTAAATTGTAAGCTTTTTTCAAGCATTCCTATTTTTTTAGAGCATGTTTTCGTAAGTATATCAACATTTTAAAAGTATAGAATATATAATATAGATATATTAGTATTGTTGTTAGTACACACACACCCACACACACAGACAAACACACACACACACACACACACACACACGCGAACGCACACACACACACACGCACACGCACACACGCACACGAATACGAACACGCACACGAACACGCACACGCACACGCAAACGTACACGCACATGCACACACCCACAACATTTAGTATATTAGATCACAAGTCAATAATATTTTCGAAATTAAATAAAACTATATATATACAATTAAGCCGTATAATTATAAAATCAATCAATCCTAAACGTATAACTAAATTTGGGTACAATTAATATATATATACAAGAATTTAGAACGATATCGCTCGACTGGCGCTGGTTGGTTCAAAGGGAAAAGTAATTTATACGAATGCATTCCTTAATTGAAACGGTCGTAATCAGTGTCTGTTCGTACACACACATACACACACACACACACACAGCTGTACCAATAAAATATATATAAAACACTTGCTTAAACAATTGACCAGGTGCCGTGATACTGGACGTGTGTATCTCATTGGAATTTCGATTCTGAATTGTCTTTAGAAATTTATTTATTTATTTATTTATATCTTATATATTAATTCAATACCATTCGGGTATCAAACGGGTATCAGACGCACCGCTCTGAGAACCACTCACTCACTGTTTCTAAATAAATATATTATAAAATTAATATACAATCTTAAAATATATATTCAAGGATTATATAAAGATTTTTTTTTTACATAAAATCCCAAAATGGCGACGCCAGTGATCTAAACTATAAATCAGAACAACCGCCCTTGGTTATGTTAATAAGTCCACACCCACGACGCTGATCATTTGACGATTAGATTAACTCATATTAAACATATATATATATATAGATCATTATAGCAAAACAAAATAGAAAAATACGTAAAACTGAAAAAAATTTCAAATAGTGCGGCATTATTGTTGTGAGTCACCCACCCCTACCTGCGCCTGCGCAAGCTTAAGAGAGTGACAAAAGATATTTTGTATTAGAAAGAGAAAAGAGATGTGCATGTCCTTTTGTGTAAAAACAAACGAACCGTGTTAGGTCCTTATATTTTTATCGATATCATCACTTTTTGCTATAATTACTTATAAGTTTTTTGTCTTCATAATAAATTTTGTATGTAAATAAATATATATATGTTTATTTATTAAGTGCGTCTGTACGTAATTCGGACGACCTAGATCAAACTAAACACTAATGCAAACAAGATGGCCCCACTCGGCAAACACGTCCCTCAGTATATCGCTACACACTTCTAGGATATGATAGTATTCATATATTAAATATATTATATTATTTTCTAGTAACCGTTTACCGGCCAGCTACTTAATCTTATGTATTTGATAAGGTTAATATTGTACTATGATAGCGATATTTCTAGGAATGATAACGTACGATAAATAATACTATATACACACACACACACACACACATACGTAATTTCATAATACAGCAGTTGAAAAAGTTTAAATACAAAGATTAATCACTCCTCTGATTACCGAACGCTAATTGTGAGAGAATAGCATTCTAAATATAACGAGATCACGCAACGTTTGTGTGTATGTGTATCCATACATAAAACCTAATTTATATGTCCGAATTTCTTTTTTTTTTTATATCTTTAATTAATAATTTTATTAGAAACAACTCACTATAAGCAAAGACTCAAATATTTCTTATTGCTACATTTAATTTAACCCTTTAAACTTTCACCCCTACTTCACCTACGTGGGGGTGGAATTATAAAATTTTGTCTCACTCACTTTAATATCCATAAAAAATTACATTTAAAACGTTCTGAATTCAAATAATTTTAAATATAAAAACATGTTTTGTTCTTTGAAAAAGATGTTTTTTACCTAGAAGTGACGTCACTCCCTGACCGCGGGTATAAAGGAATAAGGACCAACTATGTAATATGAATGTGCAACTGACTCATAATTCTTCTATTTAAAGCGCTGACAGCGCTTAAAAGTTTGGAAACACTGAAAAAATTTATAACATAATATAAGGTAACATCTTCTTACTATTAGGCAAAAAATAAATAAAAAATCATTTAATTATCCAATTTCATCTGCACTATTTGACCCAAAATAAAACAAAGTTTCGATTAGGCTAATTAGTGTCACATAAGCTAACTAGCGTTGCTATTTTGTCGGTAACCTCAATACTCACACGGTAGTAGTCATAAGGTCTCTTTATACGACTAGTTAGACTAATAGACGTTCAAGAGTGGTAGTATCTATACAATCGCACTAGATAGACTCACTAACTATTCAATATCCGATCTCAGTAGGCTAGTTGACCGAGCGCTCGAGAGATTGGATTAAACCGTAGAGTGGATTGCTCCAGTGTGCGTTGCCTCCAACACTCCGCTCGAATGAGCAATAGTTTTTATCGCGGATACTTACAATAATGCACGCCATTTCATGTAACATTAAGAAACATTCTTAACGGTCATCGTGTATAACAGAATAATATTCACAATATATCACTTCCCTATCCAGCTATCTACACTATAATACTACTATGGTTATTTGGCTATATAGGTACGCTCCTATCGCTACAGTAGGATCCAGATCCAAACAGGAATGGTTAATACAATGTAGTAAAAATAACATCTTTTGGAATTTTTCTCTGTTTAATTAAAAATACAACTACCGTTTGGCGAAGCTCTGAAAAGTTTCTAGATCTTGCCTATTTGTTAGAATAGTTTATATAATAAGTATTATTTATATTAGAGGCACCTGATTTGTATATATAAGATTTCAGAGGTCAAAAATCAGGCAAAGATGATTCTTTGCCCGATTATAACGCAGCCTTGATAGTATGCGAGATGACGTAATATTATATCAAGATTTGTATCAAATTATTTTGATTTTCTTTGATACCATCTGAGAAATTGATGGAAGTGATTTTATAACAGTAAACAAACGGTTGTCATAGATTTTGTATGTGTTATATTTGCTGCATTGCACGCACATATGATAGATAGCACCTTTAAAAGAGTAAGAATCTTTTAGTATTTTTTTTTTATTACAAGTCACTGTTTCTGTCAGTTTAAGCTGTAAGATACAGTTGCAGTTGAAAAAAAATTACAAGCAAACTGTCTAAATCGCTCCAGCTGTTTTATAGTATACCATATATATCAATTTTATTTTAAAATATTCGCTACATTTTCAGAACTTTAAGGTAAACTGAATATATTTTTTGGGATTTTCCAGTGACGCGTATGTAAAAAATGATTTAAAAATAAAACATATTGTAAACATCATAACCATAACAAGTTGTTTTTTCCTAATTCCAACTCGAAAATGACCAAAAAATATATATGTATATTGTTAAATATTTTTAATTTTTTAATAAAACAAAATGGCGGAAAAACCCGTAACTTACGTCAAGAGCCGGCATCTATTCAACTTCACCAGATTAACAGGAACCATTACGATAACAAATATAAACTTCTTGGATGTATTAAAAAATATTGGCAAACAACTTTTCCTTGTGGATTCTGTTTGTGTTATCAATAACATGTGTCATTTCAGACACTATTGTCCTTTTTGTGTGTTATTAATGACTCTTGTGGTGACACTAGGCCGCAGATGACTAATTATCTACTTACGTAAGAAAAGTTTTATACTGCAAAATTTAATCTGGGGCTGGCTGGGTGTAAATTAAAATTAAAAAAAAAAAATTAAAAACTTTCGTAACGAGAATAACGGACAAAGGAGCTTTTAGTCTGTGGTATTCGAGATATGACACAAAAAAGAAAAAACCGCGCCTCTCATAGACTGGAACAGCAATCATGTAAAGTATAATCATTGTGTTAATATTTTTTATCAAATAAAACTTGAAAATAATTTATTAATAATTAATTAATAAGTCCAGTAATCTTATGCAAAATCTGAATTCAATCAGTGACGCCTGATCAAATTATTGAGCGAAGGAAGCTTAGCGAGCGGAGCGTTCTACTTGAGACTTTTTCACATTCTTTGTCACGAATAGGCTCGGAAACTAATTGACCGAAAATTATGAAATTTTGCAATCAAAAAGACACACATTAGGTGATGGTCTAAAAAAAGGAAAAATGTAAAAAAAATTGAAAAATGTCATGTCAAAAAACTGATATCCACATAATAATATGCAAACGGCACCCGAGATTTCGCGAGTGCAGCGAGTCGAAATCGAGGGGCCTCTAGTTTTTAGATTCCTCGTTACAAACACAATCCATAGCTAATGTTAGAGAATAATATTAATATAACAGTTCATCCCCAATATAGTTTTAGGGATGGCATTTCATAATGCCACATGCCCATACCAATGTGGCATTATGAACTATCGATAGACCGGTCAGTGAGGACTTACTTGGACACGCTCGGACAGACAGACACTATATTGACAGATAGTAATTGAATACCACGTCAATACAAGTGTTCTAGCACTCGTAGATTGAAAATAGAACAAAATCCAGGTCACCTAACTCAGTCTTTGATGTAACAAGCTTTCTGGGACGTGGAGCGAAGCGGTTAATTATATTTAGTTTTAAAAATTTACTTACTTTGATCTTGAATCATTTATTTCGGGGATTTCTTTATTATATAAAATACTTGTACCAGACGTTCGGTGTTACCATGTCGTTGAACGCATACATATAAACATTTCTCTAAATGCAGCTGCCCGTGTATTTATATAACAAATCTTCCTACCTTCGTTTAATGTCTACGTTAATTGAGAGCCCGCATCTCGATTGTCTTATCCAACCCAAACGATATAATAATTAAGTTTTATTGAATAAGCCTCTGCTGGATATGCCATTTTATATTAGGGATGTCCTTTTAGGGATGGCATTGTCTTTAGGGATGGCATTTAAAAACAACAACGAACTTTATTCGTTTATTGTAAACATAATGTTACCAAAAAGAAAGATTCGGAACTAAATACTGTAATTTCAAAGTTCAAAGTATCCAAAACTATATTACTTTACAAAAAAAAAAAAAAAAGATATAAAAATGCAAATCATACCATTTATTGTTTGTTAAACAGTTATCATTACGTAAAAAAAAAACTGAGTTTGTTTGTTGTCTTTCTTCCCAGAGGAGGGCGCGTTTGGAACACTCGTAGCCTTATTTTAAGTTGAAGACTACAGAAGTTCTACAGAAGGTCTTTGATAAGTACGGTATCAGAAAACTCCTGACTCTCCCATTTGACACACAAGTCACTGGTAGTAATCCGAAGTGAGTGTAAAAAAAATGTATCAGTTTATAATTTTAATATGGTAACGAATTCTCATCATACAACCGTCTAAATAAACTGAAATACATACTATTTTCATACAAGGAAAGAAATTAGTCACATTATAAAACTCATTACTCACTATGCTATTCCAGTTATTATATTACACAGATATATAATAACAAAAGCGATACATTATATCCAGTAACCTTTTAGTGAGCTGCTATTATAAACAAAAGTATCAAATTACAATCAAAGTTCAAACAAATAAAAGATATATCTAGTCAATGTGTTATTTATTATTTCATTGTATCCTGTTTTTAGCATATATAATGAATATATAAAAAAAACTGCTAGTATTAACAATATTTTTATATATAAAGTGGGTAGGTGATAAAGTAACACTGACTGATACCATAGTTATTTTTTTTTATTATTCTAAATCTCTTAACACATTCGCGACCGGTGACGTGAATTCACGTCATTTCAAATCCTATCCCTGGTTGCCGCTGACGTGAATTTACGTCATTTCAAATCCTATTCCTGTTTGCCGCTGACGTGAATTCACGTCATTTCAAAAACTATCTCTGGTTGCCGCTGACGTGAATTCATGCCATTTCAAATCCTATCCCTGGTTGCCGCTGACGTGAATTTACGTCATTTCAAATCCTATTCCTGGTTGCCGCTGACGTGAATTCACGTCATTTCAAATTCTATACCCGGTCGCTGCGCAAACAAATTTTTCTACTTTTTATCCTCCCCTTGACGACACAAGTTTGGGACAACCAGCTTCAGAATTTCATTATATTAGCCGGTACTCAGAATTAGAAACGTAGAAAATTTGTGATCGAATGTGTTAATATATAACTTTTTTATTCTTACTTAGATACATGTAAGCACGAGTCGATATTGTACAGTGCAATTTATAATATGATTCATCATCGAGAACTGCACAAAGTATACTGTTCATTATTAATGCTTACACAAAAACAAATCAAAAGCCTCCTCACACCGTTAAATATACTACAATGAAGATTAAACTCTATTAATATAAAGATATAGTTGAAAATTGCGTACATCACTATCTCCGGAGGCGGTCGGCGCCTTTGACGGTGGAGCGAGATAAAATCTACATTTGCAGGTAGGTTTTATTACCGGACCCCGACCCGAACTCAAATTTTAGTGTTACATCTAACACGGAGCCTGTGGGAATTACTGTTTAGGACTAACGAAAACCTCGATAACCTTTTTTAATCTGATTATTAACTAAATGTTCGGATATACTTAGATTTTTTTGAATATTTTCAAAGATTTTGATTCGTTTTTTTAAGCGACACACTATAAAAATTACTAAACCGATTTGAATGAAAATTGGCAAAGTTATAGAGCTTGGGAATGGGCATGTTTAAAAAAAAAACAAAATAAAAATAACTCATTCCGTTCAGAAATTATGTTCAAAAAACTGAGAGGACCAGTTTTAAATAAACAAATCATTGAAGACAATATTAATAATCGAAAGAGAGGTTTAGATTTTTTTTATATAAAAAATAATAATATACTAATTGTAAAATATAAAAACAAAAATTCAAACAAAACAAAAACATATATATTATTTATATTATAACAAGAGATAGAAATAACATCAAACGAGGTAGATAAGGAAATGCAAAATGATCCTTACATACAGGATTCATGGAGTACGTCCGGAGCACGTCATTCAGAGGACAAAACCCGGAATAAACATTTGCTCTCCAAGTATAAACAACCCTTGTTTGTCAGGTATTACACCAACAGAGGGAAGCTACTCATTAACTCTTGTATAGATGAAGAGATAGTTAATAACTCAAGGATCTTTAGAATGTTGTATGGTTTTTAGAAAGTAAGTAGATTTTGTCAAAATTACTTTTATCCGAATAGTCTTCAAAGAAAACCGGTAAAGTTAATAATATTATATATACATACAATACATATAAACAGATGTAGATAACAAAAATGCATAGAGACGAAGAGGTTCATTGGACGTGCCCTAAAACCAGATCGAATCGAGGTCCAAGGTTCCCAATGAGGGCGACCGAGCGCCGGCGAGATGAACAGCATTCCCACCAAACCTTTGTCATGTTAACCGTATAAGTGGTACGTTATTATATTTTAACAGACCGTACAGACAACGGCTAATGAGCCACTCTTGGAATAATTAACATAATACAAATACTGTAATATATAACTAACGAGAAATATTTCAACAATTTATCATATAGACGTTTAAAAAGAAAAAATTAAGGATAATAAATCAAATATTTAGCATGTATTGTAAGTAGACCAGTGAGCAATGAGTAGTCTTTTTATGAGGCTTTTGGTGTGCATTTGGCACGAGCAGTGACCCTCACTGTGGTCTACAAAAACAGATATTCTGTCACACCTTCTATATACAGTATTATTTACTATATGTATTTTATTGTTAATCTATTTACAAGCTTCTTTAGCAACAATATTACATAAATTAAACAACAAAGCAAGCTACAGTATTGGTTAAATCAATTTGTAATATAAAAGTGGACGTCGTTTCTGGTCCTACGAGCCGCTTTTTTGTTGGTGCGAGTCGCCCACTCGAGTTTTTGGAATTCCTGTAGCATCCCCACCACTCCGCCGGGGGTCCGGGTTCATTCATAACACCGCGTGATGTCTGTCCGTCTCTTCACACCCTTACAGTCTCCATATACCATTTCACTACGCACCCTTCCATTCATTTGCTCTAATAATATATATATATATATATATAATAAATTTTGCAGTGTCCGTTTGTAATTTCAAATTAACTGCTTTTCACTAAATGCATATGAAGTGTATACGGTATTTAAAGAAAAAAAAATTGTCTCTAAACTGTTTGATCCAGCTAATCTTTGAAACGGCTTAACAGATTTTAATAGAACTTTAAATGGCCGATAGCTGATGTTAGAAGAAGTAACTTAGGCTTTTTTTTTTGTGACAAAACATCTTTAATACGTTCATTCGGTATTGAAATTAAATATCTTTAAATATTATTTTATATAAATTAACGTTAAAATTATAAAGCTTATTACACATGATATGAATATACATATACATATATATATATATATATATATATATATATATATATATTCTATGAGTAAAGGAAGAGTACGCGTCAAACGGAAACGTTTAAGCAAACAAAACACCGCACTGTTCAAAATGTATTATATATTTTAAGAGACGAGCCACCAACGGCGACTGTTCTTCGAGGTTCATAGAGATGTCATTACAAATACCATATGACCGATATTTAATTTAAAAAAAAAGAAATTCCATTTACAAAGTTAACAATTGAAAAAAGTTAAGACCATTCCGTTTACAAACTAGGACATTACAATTTACTGTGAACTAAACACAATGTGTCCTAAGCTTTAAATATACTTCATACAAACCGTAAATTTTAATATTAAACAGTTTCGCTATAAACAGAACACAATGTGACCTAGGCTTTAAACACAAAAAAGAAAATCTTAAGACCATTCCGTCCACTTTACTAGGACATTAAACACTTAACTATGAACAAAAAACAATGTGCACTAAGCTTTAAATAAACTTTCAGAATTAAAACGTGCAAACGCCACGAAAAGGAATAAAAAAAAAACACGACGAGGCGCGATAGTAAACATTTTCATGCAATTCGCAACGGCCATTAGCGATACGGTCGCATATGATGCGAGGTGATCGTCCGCTAGCGGCGTTATAATTATTCCTATATTATACACTAACACTAAACCTACCAAGTACCGGTCAAATTGACCGCTCTTAAACTTTTGTAAAACTTACACGTTTTTAATCGTTATAATATCGTTATCAAACTACATGACAATTCTTAGAATATGCATATAATATTTTCTTCACTCATTACTTTTAGTTATTTCCATTATTATCTGCGTTATATAATAAAATACCTTTTAAATACCGGTCAATTTGACGGCGGTGGGAACAGGTACACAAGAATTGTCGGTAGGTTTAGTGTTAAGTAGGCACTTATATTAATAAATTCATTACAATATTTGCTATATATTAGCAAGGATTTATATATTAAAATTTTATTTTTAAAGTCAGTAAAATCGAAGTCTCAAACGAAAGCGAACCAGCCAGCCCCGCGTTCCCGCCGGACTGCATTCCGCTCCCATGAGACCCGCCTCAACTCCGGGACTCACCAAAATGTCTGCTTTTTATTATTTAACCGTAACGGGCAATCCTTCTGTCCGTTAAAATGGAAAACTTAAAATATATTTGACAATAATTATTAAACTGATTTTTTTTAATATTAAATTTAAAATATTTATATAATTTTATCTAATAAACCTTGATAGTTAACCTGAATAATATAACAATATAAATTGACAATTGACGGCTTGATTGATTGATTGATTAATTGACACAAATGCAACACAAGTCAAAGCAAGATTCACACGATACTATATTCCATTAATAATTAATACTATGACGAATCGAGCAGCAAATCTATATTATAATGATTAAAAGCTCGCATACCGGCCGTGGTATCCGTGAGGCGATGGAATGCATTCAAACGTTCCAAACTCGTTTTCGCCACGTCATAACTCGCCCGCGACCCCCGCCCTATCAGCTATCGGCTATCGGCTACGATATCGCCGACTCAGATATAACATATCTATATATATAAAAACTAACTTTAAATTCGAAACTATTTTTTTAACTAGATTTTATATTGTTTTACTTTATTATATATATCTGTGCGGGAGTTGTTTTTTTTAAGTAGCCAAGTTTATCCTTATAAAATCGGCTATCACCCAGTAAGTATTATTAAAATCGGTCCAGCAGTTTCAGAGATTAATCTGAACGCACTGACAGAAAAGTATAACCAAGACTCATATCATTTCATCTTAAATTTAATGTTTAACAACAATATGGAAGAATTATTTCATCGGACATCGTTATTCAAGATCAATAATAAAAAATATATTTAATGATCGCCATTTTAAAAGGAATACATCGATATTAATTAATGATTCCCCTTTATATTCATTAACGAGTTTAATCAAAGGACACATTTGCATTTCATAAAAATTCAAGGTTTTAACGTCTGGTACGCACTGATACATAATTCTGTACACGTTTTAACATGTTAAGAATACATATTATTGTACAAATTTTTTACATGTTAAGAATACATATTATTGCACATGTTTGGAGATGTTAAGAATACAGCATTTTGTGCATTTTTAACATGTTAAAAATACATATTATTGCACGTGTTTGGAGATGTTAAGAATACAGCATTTTGTGCATTTTTAACATGTTAAAAATACATATTATTGCACGTGTTTGGAGAGGTTAAGAATACATCATTTTGTACATTTTTAAACATGTTAAGAATACATATTATTGCACGTGCTTGGAGAGGTTAATAATACATAACTTTGTACATTTTCAAACATGTTAAGAATACATATATTTGTACACATTATAACGTGTTCAAGATATACATTTTTTGTACACGTTTGAACATGTATTTTTACATGTTTTAACATGTTAAAAATCATGTTTATTATATGGATCCTTATAATACAGACAGACATCCAACATCTTGTAATCGATACGTGTCCATATACACATATAAGGGCATCGACACGTACAGACAGACATCCTTGGCATTATGATACATGCAAATTAATAATATACGAAAGATTACGTTTAAATTTATTACGTAATAAATTAGAATATAAAAATAAATTTTTGATGTAACAAGTCACTTGTTATAGGACATACATACATACATACATGTAATTTTATTTTTTATTATAAATAAATATAAAAATCCTACACACTAATTATAAATGTAAATTTTTTAATTAAAGAAAACGTCTTAATTATGCAAAATCCGCACGCAAGGATAGGATGGGACGGGACAAAGAGTTCGAAAGCGGTAAGACCGGACCGGTCTGGGCACCTGCACCGTACGGAATGTCCGTCGGGCAGGTCCTCGCGATTTATAAGACATTTTATATATAATTATAATGCACACACACACACACACACACACACACACACACTAACATATAATTTAAGTTGCGAATTTGAGTTTGCAAAGGGACATACATTTTAATATACCATTTATATTAGTCATATGTGATTTACGAAGTGATCAGCATTATTTTTATATTCGCCATCTTTGACACTGGACACCAAGTGATACAGACAGACACGTGGACAATTCAGTATTAATATTTGCGTCAGCGGCGACCTCGGATCGGCTTGCTTCAAGACTCTACTTGGTAACTATTCAAAATATATTACTTATACTAGTTGCGAACGCGACTTTAGTCGCGCAAAATCTTTTTTTTTTTTTGACAAAATAGTAGCCAAGTTACTCCTTATAACATCAGCTGTTCGAAAGTAAAAGTTCTGTTAAAAATGATTTCTACTAAATATAATGTCGTATGCTGTTAATTTCGAATTACAAACGGACACTTCAATTTTATTTATCTGTCAATTTTATAAAACTCATTGCTTTATTAATTAAAAAAAAAACAACCAATTAATAATGACATATAAAACCTTCTTCAACATTACGAAGAAAAAAAAAAAAAAAAAAAAGAATGCATCCTGTTTCCAGACGAATCTCAGGACCTAATTACAGAATAAGCTTACGTTACGTACAAATAAAGAACCATTGAAATATTTGATTGAAAGGATTCATTTGTATGAGGGATTGTACATTGTGTGATGGAATTTCATATTCAATAATTAAATTTACTAAAAACGTATCGCCGTAATACAACATAACCGGTAAACAAGTCGCATTGGTATTGGTAATCACAAAATCACGTGGAATCTAATCAGAAAGGTCATTGACCTCTGTATACTCGGCCAACCGTGTCAACTTTTCCTCCTACTAAAGTTAAATCCAACCAATCGGTCATCCAAATATAATATCAAATGTCAAAATTTTAATTCTACTCCCACATAAAGTTTAAAAGATGCTAAGTATAAAACAGCTTCGTCTTAAATAAATAAAGCAAATGGTCAAGTTGTGTACTTTTTTTAATCCAGTTCTCTTTCCCAAAGTGGGCGTTCGTTATCTACATGCGACTCCCGTGACAGACGTGATAGATAGATAGGTTAAAAAGTATACAAACAGGATATACCTTTAATGATAACGAAGTGCATCCTTATATTTGAAGACGTAAGTAAATCAACTTTCTTTGACATGGCGGCAATGACAAAAAATATAATAATATATACTTCGTACTGTAATTGTTTATTTTCTAAGTCTTTCCTTTGTTAGTATAGCTTGAATTACAAATCATTCTAGATTCTAGTTCTGGTCAAACAAGTCATCAATATTTGAATACGATCGATAAGACAGTAATGGCGTACATCGTACAAAATAATTCTATAATAAACCGTACATGGCATACTGATTCAAGTTTATTAAATATAATTATAAAATAAATAATCACTTCAACAGATCAATATATCCTTTTCCGGCACGAGACGTCCATGCAAATTATAAAATGACTAAAATATTAAAGTAAATTCGCACATATAAATACCGGTAGTTGGCGCGACGAGATGGCCGCTAGCAGCACCGGCGTTCGAGTATCGCATACTAAATAAGCAAAGGCATCCGAAGCACTCAACGCGACGCACTGGGCCCGTTTCATCTGATATTACCTTATAAGGAACACTGAATCTAATCTGATCTTAAATTATTGATTTTATTCACTGACATTGACAACTCAGTCCACATACAGCAATTACCGCCACGACAGATAAATGCAAATACGATAATTACACACAGATTACACAGGCATGTAATTATTTTTTTTTTAAATCTTTAAACTGTCAATAGATGTGAACCTAAAGCAATTAAGTAATTATTTAGAAACGAATACATAGACGTAGGCAGTAGGTACATGATCTATGCTTTTAATATATATAAAATTTCTTTGAAACAATACTATCTATTAATTCACTCTGAAGAATAAATTGGAATTTACATATATTCTGAAACAGGAACGAAATAAAATATACGTAATACAAATTTATCGTTATGAAGTTTCATGTTAAAAATAAATTGCAATATATACAACCTCATTTAAATAAACCTCATTTCGGATTCATCGATTAACGACTTCCTTCGCCCTAGTCATAAATCAGGTTTACGTTTGTCAATAAATGATAATATCAGATTTTAAAACGCACAGCTACCAGTCTTTCATGATCTCTAATACAATTTAACAGCCATGTCGAAAATCTATGAATTTATCACGAGATGTTCGCCTACGCGACGATTACATGTTTTATAAACCATATATAATTCTATTGATGTGCCGAATTTCATTTAATATTCAACTCTATGGTAAAGGCAGAATGGGTTGAGGTCATGCACTTGAGTCAAACTTTATAAGTGTATTTGATTCGCGGAGGCATTAGTCGTTTATGTACCAACAAATGCATTTCACAACGACGCCTACAAACACCCACCCACAGTATAAAGATTGAAACTTGTTTACTTCACTAAAACTTGTTTACTTACTGTATTTATAATTCTAGAAATCGTATTTATATCTTAAAACATTATATACCATTACATATATATTATATTGTCAGTTTTTACGACATAATTACCCTGCGGCTAACGACGTTCCAAATTTAAACGCAAAATATACGTGGTATAAATAGAAAATCCGCCAAGTGATTAATATAAATGTAAAAAAAAAAACACAACAGTTGCTTTTACTTCGAATTTCAAAAAGAGGATTTAACCAAAAAGTATTTATACACATTTTGTTATCTCGTAAGAACCGGGGTATTATTTAAAGCTTTCACGAAATTAACTTCTTGTCTTAACTTGTTTTACGAACAGGTAAAATGTAGCGCTCCCTTATCGGCGGGGGTCTTTAAATATGTTTGGTAACAATAGCTACCAGACCTTAACAACAATTCATTGTTTTTTAATTTTGTATATATGATAATATTTAAATTATGTTTAAGTTTTTAATACATGATCTTGGACGTTTCATACCAATTATTGTTATTCTTGCAGATTTATAAACGAATAATTATCAGTGTTGCTAATATATAAATTTTACAAATTAATTGGGTACTGTCAGAGATAGGTTGCAGGTTTTTTAAATATTGTTCTTGACTAACTTAAAACTAACATTATCTTACCCTCTTTTACTCCTTCATATTATAATTATTATTGTAATTTATATTAATAAGTGCTGGTCACTCCTTCCGTGACAATATCAACATACCTCACACTGATACGTTGATTTTATCGTTGTGATAAATTTACGAAAAAAAAAAAACAAAACAATATAACCTTTAATACATGCATGATTATTTTTCTATAACATTTTGTGGTTACGAAATTATACTTTAAAATTTAAATGGTCGTTTAACTAAAACTACAAATTAAACTTTAAATGCCAAGGTTTATGGATATTTACAATGCAATAAGACACATGTAACTGTAAAATTAAAAAATATCGAACGATAAATTATTTATCATTTGTCATTATCTTATTTTAAGGTGTAAATAGAGCGCGTGATTCTTACCTGAATTAGGTTGTTCTTGTATATCAATCATCGACAACATTCCTTTCTTTTCAAAAATACTTCTCACATCAGCACAAGATATATCTGTGTCTGCAGCAGCCGCAGCCGCCAAGAAGCCGGCGAACAATACCAAATAAAGTATTTGGGTGCTCATTCTCAATCCAAAAATCGATTTTTTGTTAGGCGACAGTTTTACACAATAACACACGTTCACAGCCATGTTCGCGATTAAAATTATTATCAAAGAATTAATAAGGATTAACTTAAGCCACTAAACGTTTATAAATAAAAATGAAAATAAAATATTTTAATTGAAACTTTAGACAGTTTATACGCCATATAAACGGCTCGCGACGGTTCAACTGCGATCCATGACGGCCGCTGCAAGACTGCGCCGAATGAAGTGCGCTGAAAGCGAGAGATCCGCTATGTCATTGTTGCCAGCACTTGCAACATGATTAATTATTAATGCTGTTTAAAACACTTTCAACCTTCTACACGCATACGATTTAACACGATTAAAAAAAACTTTTTCCACATTATAGGGAAGCAGGTAATTGTACTAAATATGAATAGCAATACCATGTCTTTCCATCCTTTTTAAGCTGTGAGTATTGAGATTACAGATAGAACGGGATAAAAGATTTTTCGTAGTTCTGTACTTATGAGAAACAAAATGTACACATTTTTAATTTCTGACGAAACGTCAATTCAAATTGACAATTCTTAATTTTTTAATTTTGTAATTTGTTTGATTGTTCTATTCACTATGGCATTTGGCGAGTTTTCAGTGGATGCATAGTTAGGTTTTTACTTGTTAGTATTTTTATTTTCGTGTTTAAGAAAGTAAAGTTATATAATTACAGATACGACATTGATTTTTCATTGATTAGAATTAGGTCAAAAGGGGTTATAATATATCGAATGTACAGAAATTTAATTTTGTAATAACACCGGCCTTATAATGCGGATATTTTTATTAAAAACTATCTCAAATAATCTGAGAAAACAATGCTATTCTACAAAAATGGTCAAAAAAGTTACGCATTGCATCTTCGATATGGATGGCTTACTTTTAGGTAAAAAAAGAATTTTTCTTTCGACCTTTTACGATTTGAATGTTATTGCTTGTACTGCATTTGCTTTTTTTTTTATGAATAGACATTTAATTTTTTTTTTAAATCTATTATTAGATACAGAGCTGGTATATAAGAAAATGATAACACAGCTTTGTGCCAAGTATGGGCACAAGTATACTGATGAATTAATGATGAAGATTTTGGGTGGCACAGAGCAGAGATTGTCAGAAATCTTGTGTAAGGATTTAAACCTCCCTGTAACCCCGAATGAATTTCGAGACCAATTATTAGAAATGGGGGACACAATGCTTGCTGGAACTCCCTTATTAGATGGTTTGTATAAGTTTAATGTATAATTTTGGCAATTTTTTTAATAGTAAAACAAAGAAAAACAGTTATAAGATTAATTTTGTCATTCTTTTTATATTTTTATGTATAGGGGTGATAAAATGCATGTATAAATACAATAAAAAATCTAAATAAATTTGCAAAACAAATGTATGTTAAATATGGTTTTGTAATATCAGAGTATTTATTAGCTTCTGTAAGTTATTAACAATGATTTGCTTATTTACTTTAGGTGCGGAAAGATTAATTCGTCATCTCCATAAAACCCAAGTGCCATTTGCACTGGCTACTTCATCCAGTGAACGCTCCGTTCAAACCAAAATAGCACCATATAAAGAGCTCTTTAGCCTCTTCCACCACATGGTGATGGGAAGTACCGATAAAGAAGTAAAATTTGGGAAACCACATCCTGATATATTTTTAGTGGCTGCGTCAAGGTTTCCCGATAAACCTAAACCAGAAAAGGTACATTTTTACAAATCTATACTTTACTGGAAAAAACTAAACCATTAACAGTCTTCTAAATAAATAAAGTGGATGTTTTTACAACAAATATTATTGTTATAAGATTAGATTCTTTAAAAATACTTTAATAAAGCCCTAATTTTGTATAGTTGTAATGAAGTATTAAATAAGTCTTTTACGAGTGAAGGGATAAAATTATTTAAATGGAAATAAATGTAAAAATAATACATTTTCAGTGCCTGGTATTTGAAGATTCCCCTCACGGAGTAACAGCGGGTGTCTCGGCAGGTATGCAAGTAGTGATGGTTCCAGACCCTCACTTAGACAAGAGACTGACCACACACGCAACCATAGTGTTGCCAACTTTAACCAAATTCCAACCCGAGATGTTTGGGTTACCACCATTTCAGTAATGTAGTAAAAAAAGAAAAACGGGGAAGGAACTTACCTAGTAGACTGTAGTGATTTTTTGTTGAAGGGATTTTAGGAAGGGACAGATAACTTATATGATTGTGTTCATTTTTAAATAAGAGATACTTATTCAAAAGATAAAAATGTTCTCATCAGTATTTCTAGATCTGGTTTAGATTTCTATTGAAAAAGATAGCTTTCTTTAGTGACGGGTCAACATTTGAGAATTATTTTGGAAATTTTCTTAATTATTCAATTGTGGTGATTTTGTAATAATTTGTGTATGTTTTATATAGATTTTGCCAATTTAGATGTTTAAGGAGAATTTTAGAATACTCTTTTACAGATAGTAATTTATTTTACCGACATCAACCAATAGTTACTACTTTTCTAGTTGCTGTTTTATACACAAGTTATTTGTAGAGGTACAATAAAATATTCATATAAGCTTGTATTTTATTGAAATTAATATTTCTATCCTATTTTATACATAAAATAATTTAATTATTTCACAAGTTGTTTGATTGTGGATAAAACGTCATTTGCTGAAAGGTTCGTCAATGGGGCGCTTTTTTCAGTACCTCGGTCTGGAAAAGGATAAAAATTAATAAAAAGATGATATAATTTTTTTCAAGCTTGAACAAATTCTACATAATACATTTGGTATTCCGAAATAAATTAAAATAATTAGTAATGTTTGGAAATGTCTATCATAATGAAAAAAAAACATGGCTAAACTAGGCTACAATAATATACATAATTCTAGATTTGACTGGTAATCTAATGAACATTGTACATATGTACTTTAATTATTAAAATAAACTGAAACAATATTATAAGATAAAGTCATTACGCAGAATTAAGTTTTTTAATAATTTCCAAAACTTGGTCGCAGCTATAGTTACAAAGGGTTTCACTCATTTCTAACCCTTTGTCTGAAATAAAATAGACAAATTTAATTTATATCATTATTAAATATTACTAAAAATAAAATATTTTACATCAAACCGAAAACTGAATAAATCATACTGATAAAATGGAGGTAGAATTAGTAAATTATATATTACCATAGCGAGCCCATACACGGGGTTGTACTCCACTGCATTCACGAATTAATATTGGAAACTTTTGATTCTCTTTCTTGAGGCCTACATAGTGCTTCTGGATGAACTCTCTGCAAATGTTTATTAAATGACTTAAAGTTTTCTTGTTAACATAACATTAAATGAAGTATTTATATTTTATGGGGACCAAAAGCTTAAAAAAATTATCGTGGAACGAAAGAATAATTCTGAGGTAAAAATATAAATATCTAAACATTGCATTATAAGGTTAAATACGGGTTTATGTAATCAAATACCTAACACCAGCTGATTGAGAGCTGGTTTGGCATAAATGTATTCTTAGCTCTTTCAGAGCACCGCCAAAGCGTACCGCCATTATAAATTGTTGTTCTTATTATTTCTTGAAAACGATATTGGCTTTTACGCCTGCAATAGATGTGAAATCGAAGCAGCTTCTAAATATTATTTGAGTGATAATTGACAATGACATTTCTGCAATAGTGAAAACAGCTGACATACATGACAAGAGCTGCGTTTTTAACTAAGTTTAAAAAAAAAAAAAGTTTTCAAGTAAGATGGCATATAATATTTTTTTGAATTAAGCTATCAGATAGCACAGAGCGGAGGCCGAAAAAACAGAGTTATAATTTTAAATAGGCATATTGAAATTATGCTATTGCACGATCTAATGGACAAGAACAGACAAGAAATTGTTTTGTTATTATTATTTTACAATTTGTAATAGTATTGACTCTTGAGTCACATTTACAATTGTTATATGAGAACAAATTTGAAATCTAATCACTATTGTCCTTAATTGTATAATAAGCTTTGGATACGAAAACCTGTTTAAGGCAAGATTTATATTATTTATTCGATATAATTTTTTTATAAACAAAAATTCCATTAACTAAAAATATTTTTTGTTTTAAACCGTCTAAATTTTGAAAATATTATTTCATTTCGTATATTATGATTTTATTTCATATTATATAAAGCAACTTCCATAATATGTATTATGAAAATCGCTTTCTAAATTGAATGTTTAAATTTTTTTACACACATACGTTACGTTTTTCAAGATATACAGTGCATTTCTCTTTAAAATCAGTTCAAGGGAAGCCTGTGTCTATATCTCGAACAGTTTCATTTTAAAAATAAATATAGATTTTATATCGCTCCCTGACCTCCAAAGCGTAAAGTCGTAAGCTTAAAAATATAGACAAAGTAAACCTAGCTGTGAAAATATCAGTTAGCTGTCAAATTAACCTACCCGAATATACCGCCAAATTGAAATGTTTAATTAGTGTGTTGATATATCTGTAATTTTGAAACCAAAGATATTCCTAGCAATATGACATGTTAATAGTGTCGTCAAATTTTAAGAAAGTTTAGGTAAATAAGACTTTAGGCATTTTTTTTGTTGGTTATTCAGCTAAAGGTAGTTTTCATCAAAAAATTTGAAGAGGACCTCTAAGATATTTTACATGTAAATGACCGTGTCTTTCCTTTCCACTTTAAAATAAACAAAGTATCGTCGGCAAACAAGACTATATCACATTGATTGGTCATCATATAGCAAAGATCGTTATTATAAGCTAAGAACAAGAAAGTATCAAGAATTGATATTTTTGCTAATGTATTCGACTAAACAACATTATTTACACTAACTTTCTGTTTATTATTTGAAAGATAGTATGGCCACGTGACAGACAGAATGACGATGTTAAAATTTAAATACTCCCTCAATATAGATAGTTTAATGAAAGACTTAAGAATTAACATTTCAAAGAATTCAATAGAAATATATGTTTTTGCACGAGCTATACTTCGTTTCTGTCTTCATAAACGCTTTAATATAAAAAGACATGATGAATTTTGAAGTTTCTTACACAAAAAGTTTTGATTGTGCATTGATAGATTAGTCAGAAGGATGGATAAACAGACAGGAAAACATTAAACTACACTAAAGTACATGTTAGACTAACTATATACAAATGGCCGCAGATTATTTATACAGTAACTCAACCATCCTCTACTAAAAGACGAAGGGCTTTAAATTGACCATCTTAATTGTGTGTTGTCAGGTGAATGAAGAGTATAAAGAAAAGGCCCTTCTTTCCTATATTTACAAATATCGTTAGGCAATGTGACTACTATTTTCCATTTAATAAAACAACCATTCATCATTTAAAGTCTTTTCCATGTGTTAAAAGTTTGAAAAACCAGCAGAACAATAGTTTGGTTTTATAGATTTATAAAACCAATCAGGGTCTATTTAAAAGACCCTGATTTTTATTTTTTATTAGGGTCTACTATTAAAACCTGTCTCACTGTATCGCTGATATTCTGACATTTTGTTCACTTTTCGGTATTCGAATTCCTAATTAACCACAAAAAACCATCAGGAAATCTATAAAAATATATATTTGCTTTTTAATATTAAAAACTATGTCTTATTTGCTAATTAAGGGATCCATCGTCACGTAAATTTACTAAATTCATACACTTGAGTGTTTGTAAAGATAATCTTATAGTACGTCAGGTCTTGCCAAAATTCTAATTACATTTGTGGGGTTAACTGTAAGATCGTATAACAAAATAATAATAATATCAAGTGAAATTTTGAAATTGCCTTTGTTCTTACAACGTAAAGTTAAAGTATTCCTTATAAATAGAGTCCATTATAAAATTGATGACTTTAATAATGATAAAAACATTCGGATATAAGTGTTTAGATATCAGGCGATTCAAAAGTTCTTGTTAAAGATTATTTGAATGAAGCATTATTTGATTTGATTTGTGATTATCGACGATATAATGTATAATCATGTCTGAAAACTTTTGGTTACTATGTTCAATTTCAATAAAATAAATCCAGTAGATAGTTTTGGCGTTGTCATATAAATCATACAACTGTCGACACACGGCAGTCACAATTCATCGAGGTATTGGTAAATCGGATGAATGAATAATTGATTAATTATCTGTCTTAAGGTACTTGTAGACTCAAGCATATACCTTACTCCTGATAAGGTTGTCGGCCACAAATTACAAATATATTATTTAGTACTATTTTATTACAAATGTATAGTGTACCTACACAGAGTATTTTATTACAAATGTATGGTGTACCTACACAGAGTATTTTATTACAAATGTATAGTGTACCTACACAGAGTATTTTATTACAAATGTATGGTGTACCTACACAGAGTATTTTATTACAAATGTATAGTGCACCTACACAAAGTATTTTATTACAAATGTGTGGTGTACTTACACAGAGTATTTTATTACAAATGTATGGTGTACCTACACAGAGTATTTTATTACAAATGTATAGTGTACCTACACTAGAGAGAATAACAATTTTGGGTTATCATTATCAAAAGTCAATTTATTCAACAATTTATTTTTAGTTAATACTTGATACATTAATTTTCTCTTTTGTACAATAAATCTAAGTACCAAACAATTAAATGATTTAGTATTTGTTTAACCACGGAAGTAACAATTCACTAAAACATTACAAATATCTTGATAAAACATTTTAAACTGATAATGTATGATTTTAGTAATCGTTAATATCGTTACATCGGTACATCATATTACCAATTAGGTATCCGGTAATCAAATGTCAATCTTCATGTAATATTCATATAATTCAATCGATCACAGTTAATACGGTACATTCTGTTATATCGGTAGAAACCAAACAAAATTTGTTCCTAAGTACGTTATTGCTACAAATACTCTGATTTTTTCAAACGGCAAACAATATTATTTAATAATCACACATTTAATGAAACTTTGGGTAAATTTATTTTCAGTTGTATCAATACAATATGATAGTTAACAATTGTCGACAAATAAAAATAGGATGAAAGATCTATTATTTAATATAATTAAAAAAAAATAATATATCATTAACTTGTATATACATATTTACATCTTAATTTTACACTTTCACAGATTGTTATGCTATAACGCAAATATTCTGAATCTGATTGAAAATTTCTAAATGAAACATTAAAATTCTACAATTTTCAATGAAAAAATTTTAATCACATTTTAATTACTAGATATTAGGAAAGTGGACCTACAATAGATTACACTAACGGACGAAAAGATCAGAGCTGTGTAGTATTTTTTTTGCTATCATCTAAATTATTGAATGAGTGTTCTCTCTACTTTAAACATACAAAAACCATCTTCAATTTAGTCAGCTACAAAAAAAATAAATTATAATTAGTGCAATCCCCTCTCCTGTACACATTTCCAGGCCGTAAAGTACAAAGCGAGTCAGGAGAAGAAACAGAATTGACCCCAACTCTTTAAAAAAACTTTGCTCCGGAATATCAGTTTTTGTACAATGTTCATGTACACTCGCTTCATACTGGAAGCTGTTTAGTGTCAGCTAGCCGGACACAGGCTCCAAAGACTTCAGCCCATCGGCAGTCAGCTCTTGTTTCTGGCACCACTCAACAAAATCATCTATAAGAACTGGCCATGCTCCCTCTGCATCATAGTTGCTCATACCATCATCAATTTGTGTGGCAAAATCTAAAAGAAGATTCCATGTGTCTTTAGGTATAGATCTTTTGTGATTATCCTGTAAATTATAAATACATAATGAAACGGAATTCATTTTGGATTATTAGAGATAGTTGTATTTTAATAACATACCATAAGAAATTTACACCAAGCATCAAGGAACTTGAATCTCCCACGCAGAACAATATTCCAATATGCTATAGCCATATCAAGTTCCAAACCCTTCTGTCCTGGATTCTTTGCATAATTAAATGTAAATTGGTAGAAATCTTTAAACTTATTAGGATCTTTTAGTTCTACTTCTAATGTTGGCAATTTAGTTTTTAATTTGTTTATGCTGTCTACCCCCAGCTCTATGAGACCGGTCATGAACTCTTCTTTAGTGAATTCGCATTGCACAGCCGCTTTGCACTTCCACGCTATTATAAGAACTAATATAGATTCAGGGCTTAAATTTAGATCTTCTAGAAATTTCATAACACCATCTACTGTGATTTTATCATTTTCTTGTTGATCTCGGTATTTATTAAATAACTGTTCTACTTTTTTTCTATCTACGGATGCTTTGACGGAACCTTTGTAGTATGGATCTGGATTCTGAAAATAGTTGTCGGTCGCCAGATCTAGTTTCCAGTCATTTTGGGAGAGACAGTATATGGCAGTGCTTTCACTAGTTTGTGTAAACATTAAGAACTTCTTAACTATTTCTCTCTGTGATGATTTTAATTTATTCTGAAAAGAAAACGCAGTAATGTCATAACCTTAGTTTCGCTGAGCTGTCAAAAATATTTTGGTTTGCTTATTAGATTATTTTGTAGACATATATATTTAAACATTTCATATATAGAACACTACAAATATTTATACTGACCATTTTTGAATGATTTTTAGAAATATCATGTAATGACTTTCACTAAATTCACTGTTGTTTCGACATCAGAACTAAAAATGAAAACCAACTGTCATAGACAATTTCATATTTTTATTTCTCGTCGAAAGTTATCTAAGTTTAGAATCAGTGACGTAGTTATGGATATAATATTATAACATAATAATTAATTATGAAAGAATATCGTAAGTGTGTTTTTTTTATAGTTTAGTAAATTTTTTCTAAAATAATTGCTTAAAGAATCATCTTTAAAAAATAACAATTATTTGGTATTTTACAATAATTTTAAATAGTTGTTGAAAATAATTGTTATTTTTAAAAGTTAATCTTTTAAAAATATTAATACATTTAAGGATTGCTATAACCTACTTCATTAATTGTTTTGATGATTTAAGAGGCTTCAAGATGGTATCGGTAACATGGTTTATTAACAGCTGATTTGAAAATGTATAAGAACGTGCGCTATCAAAATTCTGACAAATGATAACAGTCAAAATATTAGTAAAATATATTTTATTCAATAATTTTTGTTTTTTTTAATACAGAACAATATTTTAATGAATTACCGAAATCACTATATTGTAGATAATATTTAAAATGTGGTTTCGCACATCCAGATGTATTTTAGTTTTACCCAAAACTAACCTTTATCGTGGTTTGAAATCAATAGCACCTAGAGTCAGATTTGCCCCAAGTCCAACAGGATATCTACATTTAGGTGGTTTAAGAACTGCATTATATAATTATCTGTTTGCAAAATCTCAAGGAGGAGTTTTTATTTTACGTATAGAAGACACAGATCAAACACGAAAAGTAGATGGTTCTATAGATGCTTTAGTTAATGATCTGGAATGGGCGGGAATAGAATGCAATGAAGGTCCTGGAAAAGGTGGGACCTGTGGTCCTTATATCCAAAGTGAAAGATTAGAAATATACCAGTAAGTTTCTACTAATTAACTAACTGAGTCGGTATGAAGATTGTAAATAAATATTAATAATATGTTAACCAACTTTCCTTGTCTGCAGGGAACAGATTAATAAACTCTTAGATAATGGGACAGCTTACAAATGTTTCTGCACTGAAAGACGTCTTAATATTCTGCGTAGGGATGCAGTTAAAAGCCAGAGGATACCAAAGTATGATAACAAATGTCGTAATCTATCAGACCAAGATATTAAAGAGAAGATTGAAGCTGGAATTCCCTATTGTATAAGATTTAAGGTATAATAGTAATCAAAAATTACTTACTTCATGTAATATTCATAATTATACAATGTTTTAGATTTATTTGTTAGTTGTCCTCAGATATCATAGCATTTGAAGACTTAATATTTGGTGGTATAGCCTATGATGTGTCATTGGTTGAAGGTGACCCAGTACTAATGAAGTCCGATGGATATCCGACTTATCATTTTGCAAATGTGGTTGACGATCACCTCATGGGTATTTCACATGTGCTGAGAGGGGTCGAGTGGCAGATATCAACTACTAAGCATCTTTTGATTTATAAGTGAGATATTATGTGAATTTATCTTAACACTTTGCTGACCGGTGATTAGTTAACTCGTCTTTTCATGTCCAAATGTTGTTGACTGGTGACGAATTAATTCGACATTACACTTGCATTATCTGTTTCAATTTATAGCACCAAGGGTGGTGACATGACATATTTCTGTGTAAAATTGCCAGTCACCAAAGTGTTAATAAAATATATTTAAGGTCAATTTTAAAGTAGGTTCTTTTATTAATATCTTAATATTAAATAATTTCAGAGCATTTGGTTGGAGTCCTCCACAATTTGGTCACCTACCGCTGATAGTCAATTCGGATGGAACTAAACTTAGCAAGAGACAGAGTGATGTTAAGGTGGAGGATTATAGAGAGAAAGGTATCCAAACAATTATTATAATTCACTCAAATGTATTTGCATTTGTAAATTTTAATGTGTGTAATTTTTTATTGTTTGTGATAAGGCAATCTGTGCATTCACGATAAGCCAATTATTTGTCTTTCTCTGGAATAATATATAATAATAAATACTATGTATGCTCTCGTTGTATGTTAGTGAATCTCACTGATAGTGTTGGAACTATGCCTTTATAGTCTGGAGTAAAGTACGCTGCCTTTGCCTGTGAGGTTCATCAGGACATTGACATGTCTTGACATCGTGTCTTAGTGAGCTTCGCTCTATTTAGTAATGTCATGTTTAACAGAGCTGATATTCAAATCCTTGTCTAAAACCAGGATAATCAGCCAGGACATGTTTCTGATTTTCGTGTCCAGTTGCTTGTCCAATATGCTTTCTCCATGTCAGTCTCCTGTCTAAGTCCTCTACATGCTAAGTGCATGCCCAAGCACTTAGCATGTTCAGATTGTGGTATTTCTTTGTTGTGAAGTTTAACCGGTTGGCAGATTTAAGTCAGCACATCTGAGTTGAGTTACCACATGTACTTATTACTATTTTGATGCCAGTCAGAAATAATCTGTAACATGAAACAGAAATCAATAAAATAATACGCACATTTGAAGAAATATTAAAAATAAGGGATTAGGGTAATTTCTAACCAAACCAACTAAATATTTTTTTAAATTAATTTTTTTAACAACTTTTTAACCTTCCCCTCCCCGTGGATTAAAAATTTATCAAGTGATTATGATAAGACTCCTTACACGTTGGGAACCTCCGTTTGGAACTGCCAATCTTTCATTACTTTATTATATATTTTTTAACCAGTTTCTAATTTGTAATTTTCGATGTGTCTGTCTGCTCGTTTAACTCTTACTATAAAAACAAATTAGAATTATTATGAAAGAAAACGTTACCTCCTACATACAATCTTTAATCTTTATAATATTATAGTCCGATATCCGAAGTCTTATTCAAATACTAGGATCCGCCATCCGCGCGCGGCGGATGTTGAGCCGAGCCCCTCTCCTTTCTTCTTTTCTGGATAACTTTTGAATTGCTAAACATTTTTTCAATCTGTTTTCGCTATAACATCCGCGTTCGGCTCAAACATACATGAGAAAATTTTTAGTCCATTATCTCGTCTCATTCTGAAGACAACTAAACACAAAAAAAGGTCTCCCAAACGGTTAAGAGGTTCGCTTACGCTCAGCTCAATCATTTGCATCAGTCAAATGGCAGTTGTTTCGCAGTCGTATGGTAGTTCTGGTGTTGCGGCGCGTTGCGTTGCGATTGGTATTGTCGGGACCCAGGTTTGATGCTTGGCTGAATAAAAATTTTTGTGTTATGAATAAATGTATTTGCCAAGGGCCTTTTCCTACAAATCGATCCTGCATATCTTTGAAGTCATTTTTTGTTAATTGATTTGTAATCCAACCTGCTGTGGAGTGTATTAAGCTCTGCGCTTTACACGTCGGAATGATGCCTGGGCCCCGCTGTGGGTATACAGGCTAAGCCTACTTTTTGAATGGTAGTAAAATTAATTTCGCCGAAAATGTTATGTTGAAAGTTTCATAATCAAAGAATGATTTTATCTCATCGTCGGAAAAAGCATAAATCTTAAATAAATGTAAATAAAACAATTATTTCAATTGGAATATGTTTATTTTTCAGGTATATACCCTCTTGCACTGGTTAATTACATAACATTTTCTGGGGGGGGTTTTGACCACGTGGTGGGGGAGGGAGTCAGACTTAAAACTATTGAGGAGCTTTCTAGTGAGGTAAGATGTCTCTATATTTGTAAATATATAAATATATGTATATTTTACTATGTTTTTTTTGTAGTTTAAAATAAAAAAGATTGCTTCACACCCGAGTCGTCTAAACAGAGATTTATTGGAGGAATGTAATCGTTTGGAAATCAAACGCCGTTTAAAAGACGAGAAACTGACAAAAGATCTTATAAGCGATTTAAAAAACCTTATAATTGAGAGATACCCTACAGAAAATCTGAATGTTTCGGAGGACCATATGCAAAATGTGCTGCATTGGGCCACGTCGAGAATAACCAGAATAGAAGAGTTAGCGACTCAAAAATTCGGCTTCCTCTGGATCCTTCCGGGAAGAGAAGAGTTGGAGGTGAACAGGAACTTGCTCGAGAAATTAGTCGAAAATTTGGAAGCGTTGGAGAGTTTCGAGCAGGATGTAATAAAGGATAGATTGAGGATATTTTCGGAAAGAAATGGTGTTAAGTTTCCGGCTTTAATGAAGTTGCTGAGGTCGGTCTTAAGCGGACTCAAAGAAGGCCCGAGCGTGGCGGAAATGATGCAGCTGTTGGGGAAATGTCAATCATTGGAGAGAATTAAATCAGTTATAAGATATCTTTTGGGTTTTATTTTATGAGGCATTTACCATCTTTTTCGTCTTCAACGTAAAGTTTCTATCATTTCATTGTGTTTTTGTCTATAGCTATTTTCAAATAGAATGAATAATTCGTCTACAAAGGCTGGTATCGGCGACCTCTAGGATGATATATAAATCAATCTAGCAACTGAGCTATCGTGTTTATATTAATTTTGATAAATTTTTCATTCTAAATAATTTGATTTGATTGTCTTGCAAAACAGAAATACAGAAGAATCGTAACTGGTAAGTACTAAGTAAGTAAGTACTAACTGGTAAGTATTAAGTAAGTACGAGGTTTACCAGAACTATAAACACTGCCCCTGTAATTAATTTTTAAAAGAAAAAAAGGAGGATGGTAAAAAAAAGATTTCAATCTAATAAACAAAGTTACCGCGACCGACTGAGAAAACGTTTTGTGTTCAAAAATGTTTTCAAAATCATTCAAAATTACACTTATTGAATAGAAAAAGCGTTTAAGTGTCTGTTAGATTATGAATTTTTCAGAAAAATTGCCATTGCCAGAAATTTTGAATCTCTCATTAAAGAAACAATGTCACTAAATCATAAAAAAAAATCGTTTACATTTTTACGATAATTCAAATTAAATTCAAACCAAAATATCTTTTTTCATGTAGTTATTTACACCCACTCTTAAACCTCAATTATTACATTAAGAAGGTGAGTGTAGTCAGTCCGGGAATACGCTACCACCGGAATGCTGCTCTGCTGAGACGACCAGGAGTCAACAGTTGCTCGTTTAAATAGAATTCAATACTGTTCGATGTATAAACAATATATTGTTAAATATTGAGAGGCTATCGTAAGAATACCAATTTCTTTAAAAACATCTCTTATAAGACAACTCTTTTAAAACAACTAAAATAAACGAGTCGATCAGTATTAACAACCGTTAATTGTGAGATGAAGGTTCCACTGGAACTTTTTATCCAAATTATACAAAAAAAATTGCAGAGTCAGTAACAGTTCGTTGTTAAGGAATAAACTACAACTTAGACTTTTTACACATTGTTTTATTAGCATTTAAGACCAAAATATTATTCCTTAGTCATAATTAGTCCTATCACGCTCAACTTCAAAAATAAGCGAGGTTCATCAGCAAAAAGTACAATGTCTTTCTCACATTCTTAAAATTATATACGTCAATGCTACATATAATGGTGACAATCGAGTGAATTGTTGCACTATCCTGCATTGTCAATGAATACGTTATCTTGAATGATGAATTTCAAAATAAAATTAGGATATTCTAGTATACGTTTGTTAAATCTGTTTAATAATTTGTTGTATTGTAACTGTAACGTATATGAAGAGATGGTAATATCAAATTGAAGTTCAGATAGCTGTGGATAACAATTTTCTCTTTTGAAAGTTATAGGCTCCAAAAATTTAAGATTCAGATGATAATTCAAATAATTTATAAAATAAAGTTTTATATTTTTTTGTTACATGATTTAAAAAATATTTTTAAGCCAATAATAATAACAAAATCTTTAAAACTTTATTTAGTGATTAAGATACCGCAGGAATATATAGAAGCAGAATTTTTTTTTAATGATTTATATGGTAAGAGGAAATGGATTCACGATCCGGTGTTCTTGAATACAATTAGGAATTTCTCTAAAATATTTATTAACGTTTAAGTACAAGCTAATTCTTTTGAAAAAAAAAGTTAAATTAAATTATCAAGATAAAATAAAGGCAACTTGGGTTGGTTTTCTTTTTTACTGAAATACCAATATCGATTTAAATTTTTCGTTTTCTGATGCAATCTCCAAATGACGAATAACATTAGAGTCAGTAATGTTTTGCATCTAAACCTGTTTCATCATTTAAAACATTTAGAACTTTAAATCTGAAAAAAGCCGTGATCTTTAGGGTATGTCAGTTAAACTACTTAGCACTATTATTAATGATATTTCCCCACAATTATCCCTCATTTTGAACAAAGTTATTGAAACTGATATATTCCCAGATTTGAGGAAAGAATGTAGTATTGTAGTTTCTTTGTTTCAAAGAGGCGGTAGGTAAAATCTTAGAAAAAAATATTCTAAACCAGGTGGCAGAATTTGTTAATAGCAATAAAATCATGCATAGTGAAAAATATGGTTTCACCAAGGATATATCAACAACTGCTGCGAGTACTATGCTTCTTAGGCACATTTACGAAGCATAGGAGAAGTCGCAGGAAGCGGTCAGGATATTTTGAGATATATTCAAGGCCTTTGCCTAGACCATTAAACATTGATATGCAAACTTAACCACTATGGTGTACGTAGCGCTGCGCTTGATCTTATTGCCTCTTACCTGAATCAAAGAATCCAGGCGGTTAATATAAATAATTCTAAATTGGCTGGTTCTCACCTAAAGATTCCACAAGGATCTATCACGGTCCCTTTTTATTTTTACTATATATTAATGATTTTCCCTTTTCCGTTAAAGATCTATGTGACATTGTACTTTTTGCTGATGACACCTCTCTTATTAACATGTTCGGCAGTTGCCTGTAACATTTCCAAAGAATTATGTTTCTTAATTTTTTGTCTTTTGTTTATTATTAAGAATTATATTTTGTTGTTGAATTTTCGATAGAACAACATTCAAGCAAACATATTTTCATGTTTATAATTTCAAGTAGTTATATATAATGTGGCTATGAACTTTTAACCTAAATGTTTCTTTACTTGTCAAATTCAAAATATGTTTATTTAAGTAAGCATTTACACACAATTTTGAATCGTCAATTATTACAAAAAAAGGTCAGTGTAGTTAGTTCATGAGTAAGCTACCAGAGGATCGGAATGCTGCTTCTTTGCTGAAAAGAGACGGTCAGTAACACAATAGTAGTTCTTTAAAAGAAATAATACAATTTTAGATGATGTTCATTATAATATCAACCCTGAAAATGTGTCAACAACTAAGTTCCACACACTTTTCCATCCACTGAAATCTCTGAGACTTTTCCCAGGCGCCGTAAATGTGCTTAAGAAGGGTGGCACCCACATCAGTTGTTGATTTATCCTTGGTGAAACCATATTATTCACTATGCATGATTTTATTGCTAAATATAAACTCTGAACCTGTCACATAGCTTAGAATAATTTCTGTTAAAATTTTTCAGATTTAAGGTTTTAAATACTTAAACAATTTCGTCTGATGAAACAGGTATAAAAGCAAAACATTAATTAGTCAATTCGGTGATTGCATCAGATGATGAAGAATTTCAATCATGCGTTACTGTTATTGGAATTCCTGTTAAAAAATCTCAAAATAGCCACCACATTTATATCTGTATTTATTTCAATATTATCAATTTTTAACTTTATAGGTCCATTAGCAGTCCTAGTTATCCAGTAACACTAGATAAAACATCCAAAGTTTCCTCTATTTTATTTTCTGAATTTAAGATTGTTTGTAATATAAATAGACTTAGCTTGTACGCAAATGTTTTTAAATATTTTAGAGAAGTTCCTAACTTTAGTCAAGATTACCGGATCATGATTCTATTACCTCTCATCATATAAATCAAATAATTTTTCTCTTCTACATATTCTTACGGCAGCTCAATCACTGAATTTAAGTTTTAAGTATTTTGTTATCGTTTTTGGTTTTAAAATATTATCAAATTTATGTAACAATAAATTTCGTTATATAAATTATTTGGATTGTCATCAGTTAAGATAACATTCTTTTCCGCAACATTATATTTAAAAATATGGATTCAATTTTTTATTATCGGTCTGAGAAATTTTGGGGCCTTTCAATTTCATGATTAACAGATACAGTTGTTGACTGCAGTGGTCTGAATATAAATTCGTCATTATCATCTCTTCATATATAGTATGGTAAAAATACAATTACTGTCAGATAATCCCGGATATGACCGTTAACACCTGGTCTTCACCAGGTACAGTACACCAGTACCTCTGCAGTTAACACCGGTGAAGAGTACCTCTGCAGTAGCAGAAACCAAAAAAACATATAGTAAGACTGTTTTTAATGTATAAAAATATATAATCAGCATATACGTGGTGTGGATCTGCTGGATTGGATTGGAAAAAGATGAAATAAAAAACGAGGAAATTATGCTTGTGGCGATTTTACGATCTTCTTGATGTTATAACAAACGCAAACGTCAATCACAAACTGGAGACTTTAAAATTTGACGTAGAAAAAGTTCATGCATTGTGGTACAAGTAGAGGCAGATTGTCAAGTTTTTCAGACGGAATCCGAATAAAGAAAAAGCAGGAGAGCAGCCCTGGCTCCTCGGGTCTGTCACGTCACTGATTTGTGCATATCCTATTTGGGGTCAAAAAAGGCTACGTAAATGAAAAACATTAATCTTGTGTGTAAAACGTCGAGTTGATATCTGCATAAAGTAAATAATTATTTTCTAAATTTTCACAATCAAATTTTAATTATACTGTTCTTATTCTTCTAGTTTATGACCAAAGAAGTATATTTAAGGTTCAGAACCACACATGAAACATTGGTGCAACTTTAACTATTTGCTTTGATTTTTTTTTACTAACTTAATTAGCAACAAAATATTGTTTAAAAAAAATCGTCGAACCTGTGAGGTAGACGAAGTCTGGCAACAGGTAATATACTATATTTACTATATACTATATTAGGAGGCACATTACACAGTAAGGGTCGCATTATGATTAAAAAAATCCGTGCCCGCAGGGGGACACGCGTGGGTAGACCTCGTGCGTAACTCGTTTAAAATATAACTCACTACCTAAGAATAACACCCCTTGCGAGAATAAACTGTGATATTTTTATTTGGCTCAGTCAAAGGAGTACCTAGTGCGTTGCCTTAAATTTAGAGTAAAAAATAAACTTTCTATTAAAAATATTTGCGAGGAGGAAATGTTTACCAGAAAAAAGTTGCCGTGGTTTTACCTACCTTAAATTTTCAAGCTAAAAGTGGGTTTTATTTTTTTTCTCGGAAACAGTACCTTTTACGGAAAAACTTTTGGTACTTAAATTTAGAGTAAAAAATAACCTTTCTATTAAAAATACTTGCTTGTGATGTAAGAATGTTTACCAGAAAAAAGTTATGTCGGTTTTTTTACCCCCACCCCTAAGTTATTGAAGTTAGGTTTTCGTTTATCTACATTAGTTATAGGTATTCATCAAAGACATCATATAATATGAACGCGATTGATCTACTTTGTATAGGGAAAAAGTTATGGTCGAAAAACTGAAATCAGAAAAAGTGAGGCCCTAGCGCCCCCCGTAGCCGGATTTCTCTGGTTAACGAATTATACCTTCATTTTTGGATGGTTGATGTTTGTGCAAAGTTTGAAAGCGATCCGAGCGAAACTGCGGCCACTATCGTGCTGACAAAAGTCGAATCGACGCACGCACGCATATATATATATATATATATATATATATATATATATATATATATATATATATATATATAAACTTTTTGACCAATGTTCATTTCGGACTCAGGGGGTCATAAGAGGACCTCCCGTAAAGAAATTCGAAAGTCGGGTACGCCTGAATGGGCAGACCGAATTCTTCGAGGTCTACCCAAAACATTTCAAAGGATCAAGACCAACATAGTAAATAAACACGCAAATATGAGTAACAGTATAATTTATTGAATCCCCAAATATGAACGTTGAGAGAAAAACACACAATTATTAATAAAACATTCACGACTCGGCGATACGACAACATAATATTATTACTGTTGCAATTATTTTGCCTTTAAAATGTTTTAATCTTAAAACTTAAAAAAAAATACTAAAGACGTGACAAACGGAACACAAGACCAACTTTATAATATATATTTCGTGTTAACGAGATATGTATCATAAATAAACATATATATATTTTTAACTTTTTTAAGAAGGCAAAATAATTGCAAAATAAATAATTCAAAATTTAATTAATTAATTCACATTATAACAAAAATATTTTTTTAAATTTGAAAAACGTATTTAAATTATGAAATGGTGAAATTTATTACAAACCAACGGACCGCCAACAAAATACAATAAACACACCCGGACACTCACACCAACTTATATTATATTGAGCATTGAGCAACACTAAAATGTACAAATTATATCAATAACTAGGGGCGCCAACAGACCCTCAATTTCGACCCGCTGCGCTCACGAAATCTCGGGTGCCGTTTGCATATTGAGCGAAGCGAGCCCAGTGTAATTACTCATCGTTTCCCATTGACTTCAATGGGATATCAGTTTTTTGATGATTATTCCTCAACGACATGATTTTTAATTTTTTTTTAAACCATCACCTAATGTTGTTTTTGATTGCAAAATTTCATAATTTTCAAGTAGTTTTCGAGCCAATTCGTGACAAAGAATGTGAAAAAGTCTCCAATCCAACTCGCTCGCTTCGCTCAATAATAATAATACACATATTTCTTTCAATAATATAATTTTGAATTCTGTTAAAGCTATTTAATATCAAACAAAGTGAAATATATAATTCAAAATTATAATTCTTATCACACTTCTATAATTACTGGGCAAAGGGATAGGCCTTCACATTCAATAATCAGTTTCTAAATAAGTAATTTAATAATATTATAATAACTTAAAATATTGACTAGTTTTAAACAATTAAAATTACATGAGATTGGGAAAAATAATAATAATTGAAATACAATTTACTTTTAAATTAAAAATACAAACAATAATACCATTTAATTAATTGATATGATTACATTTTTAACACTAAACCTACCGACAATTCTTGTATACCTGTTCCTACGCGCACGCCGTCACATTGACCGGTAATTAAAAGTTATTTTATTATATAACGCAGGTAATAATGGCAATAATTATAAGTAAAGAGTGTAGAAAATATTATATGTATATTCTAAGAATTGTCATGTAGTTTGATAACGATATTATAACGCTTAAAAATGTGAAAGTTTTACAAAAGTTTAAGAACGGTCAATTTGACCGGTACTTGGTAGGTTTAGTGTTAATTAATGAAATCAATATTGACATTTTAATGGCGGAAAAAAAATAAAAACACTAAACTAAATAAGATAGTTATTTTAATACATAATAAAAAACATTCGACCACCAAAACGAGTCTCGCATTCAATCCTAAAACACACATTTATTTATTATGAAATATCGTAATAATAATAAAAAAAACTGTATTTTTAGTGAGTATTAAAAGTTTTTAATATATTAAAATTTTTAAAAATTATCAATTTCAAATAAGAATTGGGAATTTTTTAATAAGATATCGAATTAAACTGTTATTATTTATGTAAATAATGTGATAATATTTAATAAGAAAGACGAATTTATGTATATATTAAAATAGTTCTAGAGTTCTAAGGCAATATGGCCGCGGTCGGCGACAGATGTTTAGTCCTAGGTGACTCATTCACACTTACAGCTATATATAAGTATGTATAAATATTGTAGACACACGCGTTACAATTCACGCACGAGTACGTATAAATAGAAATAACTCGAAGGTACACTTATAAAAACACCTATAAGGCAGATCCTTTAAGGAGCGACCGCATTGGAATATAATAATAATAATAATAATGTCTTAATAGTTTGGAAAGTCTTAATTTGAAAAGCTTATAAATAAAAAAAACACTTAATAAATTCATTGTGTACAAATTGGCGGCAAATGTATTCGAAGTTTTTTTTTAATTGTTAATTTGTTCGAAGTTATTCAGCCAGTTAATATTGTATGTAAAAGGAGGTTACACATATATATATATATATATATATATATATATATATATATATATATATATATATATTAAAAAAATATATTTTAAATCCAACGCGGTTCCTTTACACCTAGACATAATAATACAAAGATCACATTTTTAATAAAGAGTATTTATAAAACGACACTAAAACGTCGCAGATAATTAATTAATTATGGAATTGCTTATTTTTATTTAGAATATTAAATTGAGATTAACACGCCTACAAACAAGTGATCGTCTAACGGGCTATATTTAATTAAAATCGATTGAATCCGTTAAAATCTCGCAGATAGCCGAACATATCTAACTATCTATCGGATACACGTATCTATATCTAACAGCTAACCGGTCGTTATGAGATTATTAGTTAGTAATCTAATTTGAGACTAGAATAATCAATGAGAAAAAAGTCTAATATAGATCTGTTGTTTGATTTAATTGTACGGAATTTATTATTATTTTTTTTTTTTAATGTTTTTTTATTGCTTACGATAAAATACGTCGAGCTAAACAGACATTTGTATCCTAGTATGAGAGGCTATTTCTATTTTTACTAAGAGATGTCTATCTTTAACTGTCTGCGAGAGGAAATAAGTTCACAGTAATCTTTAATCTTTGGTAAGTAACTATGCTATCAATGAATTCTAAAATTGCTATCAGTTGCTATCACTTGCTATCAATTCCCAACGGGCTTTGTGACGTCATTTCATTATCCAACCCATCGAGCGCTAAATCAATTAGCACACTAAGTGAGCTGCTAGAGATCTTGTGATTGGTGGAAATTGATAACGCCATTTTTAGGGTCAAGGAGGACACTAAAATTGGATAATAAAATTGACCCTTTACCATCAACATTTACTGCGATTCATTTGCGATCCGTAGCATTGTTATTTTTTCAAAATCTACTGCTGGTCCTTTGCGACGCGTTGCATTGTTATTTATTCAAAATCTACTGCTGGTCATTTGCGATCCGATGCATTGTTATTTTTTCAAAATTTACTGCTGGACTTTTGCGATCCGTTGCATTGTTATTTATTCAAAATCTACTGCTGGTTCTTTGCGATCCGTTGCATTGTTATTTATTCAATATATATTGCTGGTCCTTTGCGATCCGTTGCATTGTTATTTTTTAAAAATTTACTGCTGGTCCTTTGCGATCCGATGGATTGCTATTTTTTCAAAATTTACTACTGTTCATTTGCGATCCGTTGCATTGTTATTTATTCAAAATCTCCTGCTGGTCCTTTGCGATCCGTTGCAATGTTATTATTTCAAAATCTACTGCTGGTTCTTTGTGATCCGTTGCAATGTTATTTATTCAAAATTTACTACTGGTTATTTGCGATCCGTTGCATTGTTATTTATTCAAAATCTTCTGCTGGTCCTTTGCGATCCGATGCATTATTTTTTTTTTGAATAGCAAATGAATGGCTATAAGCCTTTGTGGTAATTCATTAAGTATTTATAAATGATCTAAAAGATTTTCGATTTAAACCATCTCATCCTTATTGCTTTATGTTGCGACCGTCATTATATTTTACATTACTTTTTAAAGTAACTTTTACATTGGCAGTTGTTGATGGCAACACCTTTCAATATATTATACGTATTTTGTAATATTGCCAGATTCAATAAAATATTGTGGTAATAATATATATATTAATAAATAGCTAGTAAATTCGCCATTCTGTTCCCTATTTAATTCGATTCATCTCTACTATTAACTCTAACTCCGTGTTTTCTTGTATGTGTGTGTGTGTGTCCTAGCCTAATCGTATTAACGATGTTTACAAGTATTTACATCGAAAAAAAAGATAAAAAAAAGATTTTAAAGGCAAATAATTTGTTCGTTGGCGAAGGAACTCGGCGCGAGAGAGGTAGCCTTTCGATGTCAAGAAAAGTTAAGTTAACACGAATATTTTACAGGAGAGATCTGAAACTATAAGAGTACATACTTTACTTACTAGAGACTTCGATGAAACTGGAGGAGTTGTTGGTAGCGTTGCTATCTGGAGTAGAGTGTGTTATAGCTTATAACTATCAAAATCGTCCGAGAGTTCGTAGAAACTAACAACTTATGGTAGTATTAATAATGAAGATAAAACTCTTTGTGTGCAAAACGTAAATGTGCTGTATTTTTATATTTTTTTTTAGTAAAACTGTTCCTGCATATAATTTTTATTGAGTAAATTAATAATTCTCATACTGCTTCCGAAATTCTAAAATATACACTGTGCATGTGATACTTGGTCCAAAGATCCAATACGGAAGAGGCGTTAAGAGTTTAGACGTGGCCGTTCCCCTCGGAGCGGCCTCGACGGCGTCACTGGAGCTCCTTGACGGCCTGGAGGATCCTCTTGACGTGCCCCACCTTGGTGACGCCGAGATCCCGCAGGTCCCTCCTGGCGAGGGACAGCAGCTCGCGGCCGGTGACGTCGTGCTTGGCAAACGCCTCCGAGTACTCGGCCAGCTCCAACGCTTCCAGCCAGGCTTGCACCTCGCGCACGCCCCAGGCGCGGGCCTGCACTCCCGGCGGCGCACCCGCGTGCGACCCCGGGGCACCACCCTCCGACGCGCTGCGGCGCCCGCGGAGCCACCGGCTGCCGGCTCTCTTGGGAGCCTAGCGTGAGAGATCGGTTAGGGCGGGCGGGAGATGTCGGGCGTCGAGAGGGTCTAAGAGATATGTATTATGATGTGTGGGGTGAGGCGAATGAGTGTGACGGGAAGTTATCTATGACCTGATGCCATCCAGAGATAATCTACGGTAAGGTTTCGGGTGTATGCGCGGTTTCTGGATAATGCGGGAGTAATGAAACAATTTATTTCTAAATAAGTAAATCTTTTGCATCAAATAAATTAAAATGATTGACAAAATAATCGGACGTGTGTTAATTAATTTCTACAAGCGAGTGTCGGTCACTCGGCGAGGGAACACATTGTATATTTTATAAGCTATTTTTGTATAATTGAAATCTACCTATTGGTAGTATTGCGTGAAAGTATTATTTTCCTATTTTCTAGTCATACTAGTGCGTATATTCCTGCGCGCCCAGAGACACTTTTTACACTTTGTTAATTTCGCTTTTACTTTTGGTTATACTACGCCACTTGCTACGCAATGTTCGCGTTACATTTGTGACATTTTAATAGGAAGTCAACCTAAGTTTCGTAAAAGAGCAGCAAATGAAATGTATGTGTGTGCATGCGTATGCCTGCTCCCCTGTTGGTGTGCGTGTGCGTGCGTGTGTGCGTGTGTGTGTGTGTGTGTGTGTATGTGGCCGCACCTCCTCCGCGTTGATGTATGCGAGTCCGTCGTTGAGCGCACATCGCGCCAGTGCGGCCCGCAGCGCCCCCGCCGCCGCTCCCCCCGCACTGCCCGCGCTGCCCTCTAGCAGCTCGTGACAGCTCTCCACCTAGAGCATAAGAATTTGTCAATACATCGGTCACAACCGACGACGCGAGAGATAGTACAAGCTTAATTATAAACATAACTTTCTAAGAGATGTATGTAACTCCTTAAATTTATAAATATTGAAACGTTGATATATTATATCTCACAACTCACCAGCGTCGCTAGCATGCGTCGGAGCTGCGGCGGCGGCAGCAGGTGTCCGTCCGCGTCCTGCAGCGCGTCCGCCTGCGCCGACACGCGCCGCGCCACTGACAGGGCGGCGCCGGCGCCCTCGCTGCTGATACACGACAGCTTCACCTGCACGCGAGGGACACGGGGATACATACTATGCAGTAATCCTAAACTGGACTAAAAGAGAACATTTAATAGCCAATAACTGACATGTTTAACCATGGTGTTGATATCGTCGAGCAGCACCAGCAGGTGGGCGGCCTCGGCCGGCGTCAGCGCCCTGGCGGGGCCCTGCGAGGACGCCTTCCGCTGGAGCTTCTCGTCCCACGCTCTGTTGAACGGACTGCATAAATGTACTCTTCATTTGCGATTCCTTTTAAAAACCATATAAACGGTGTCCCTTCGTCGCTCACCTCAGGCTGGTCTCGAGCGCCCGAGAGCGGCAAAGCATCTGCGCCCTGTTTCTGTGTATTATGCGCACGCAGCCCGGGGGCTGCAGCCACGCCTCTCCGTCCACCTGCACGGGGACGCCCTCGTCGCCCAGGATATTTATTTGCACGGCACGGCACTGCGCGATGCGGTGCTTCTGAAGGTTGATGAGACGAGACGCCGCCATCTGGGCCGACCCGAACACCGCCACTACCTGCGATTTGGGATTTTGAGATTTTAATTATTGTGAAGTCAATAGGACGAAGCAATCCAATGATTATAGCAATATTTATCGATACCACAGTAGAAACAAATGCTACATTTACTCACCTCCAGAATTCTATCGTCGAATGAGGGCGCCAGAAAAAGGTCGTCGCCTCTGGTCCCTCCCCAAAAATTAGTCCCTCCCATAAAGGAAGGGATATTCAACACGACTATACCCTGAAGTTCGGGAAGTGGTATTCTCTGTCCGTCGCATTCCAACTGAACACGTTGTCCCAGATGTCTGAATTATAATAATAATTTTTTTTAGAAATATAAGAAATAGGCATGATATATGAATCATAAAACAGTAAAATACCTGTAGGTCCTGTTAACCCACTCCTTGGACCCGAGCACTCCGTACCACATATAATTCCTGGCCCTGGATCTACACTTCTCCGGGTGTTCTTCTCTTTTGTTATGAAAGTCCAGGGTTATTTTCGCATCTATGCCAATACCGAAGTAGTTATTCATGACGGCTCTTTCGTAAAACCCCTCCAGGAGCGTGTCGTCCGGGTCCATGAGCGGGCTGACCGCGGCGCACAGCGCGTCCGCGTTGGCCAAAAGGCATTGGCTTATGAAGCCCTGCGTCACGTGGGGCCAAGCGGGCAGTTGTACTAAAGGATTTATAATTGGCAACTTTTTGGCTCGATCGCTTGTATCCGACCTGGTAATGCTTCCTCCTAAGGCACCACCTTCCCCCCAAATCGATGAAACCGACGTCGACAATCTGCTTTATAGAAAAAAAAATTAGCAAAATTTGCATATCCTAAATAAATATATATAATCATATAATTGACTAACTTGTCAGGTTCCCCGGGCTTGAAGAGACTTCCGCATGATATCCGGCGCGTGGCGGCAGGGGAGCAGCTCAGGAACTGACCGTACTCGGGATCCGACCCGAGCAGCTTTGGATTATCCGATTGCCGTCTCTCTCTGTCCCGAAGGGTTGGCTCCGGAGAGTGAACACTTAGCGTATCCGTTCCCTCAAAAATGTCGCTGAGTACTGATGCCATTCGACTTTGACAATTCTTCAAACTTTTATCTTCGCTGTGAGACGGCGATGGCGGCTCCACCACAACACTCACTTGAGGAAACGCTGGCATCTGTCCCTTTAGTTCCGGTTTCTTATCTAGATGCTCTCCTGTTCTTGATTTTGGTGAATCTTGAATGTCTGAAGTCTCATTTCTTCTCGAAAATTCTTCTGTCGTTTTAGGTAAGAGATGTTTTAAACAGGCATCGTCGGTGACTCTCTTTTTAATGCTCCTCCTGAGCTGTTTTCTAAATGATTTTCTTGCGATATCACTACCTTCTTCGAATTGCGCTAAACTGCAATATTTTATTTGTTCCTCAGCTTTAGCGGCATTTTCTATATAAAATACTCTATTTTCGTAACCGAATTTTTCTACATCTGTATCGCCTGGAATTTTAATTTTGGATATGTATTTGAGTTTTGCTTCATTCTTCTTTTCCAGACTGGGATGTCTGCTGTCCATTGGTATGTCGGAGACTGTGTCCGATGTAAACAAGGTCGTATCGTCGGTATACGTTTCGTTTTCACCATTTTTTCCCATCATGGCCAGCAACACTTCCTGTCCCAGCATGGAACTGACGTCGTCCATCATGGATTCACCGTGTATTGTCTCCGAGTTCAAGTAAGTCGTCTCAGACGCCTCCGGTGAGTCGATGTGTCCTATTCCGCCACCTTCGTCAATGTCCTCTGGTTTTGTGTCTATTATTTCCGATATTAGACTGAAATCGTCACTAATATTCGATCCCTCGGAGCTATCTATCTCTAAATCTTCGGCGGAGAGCTTTCTCTCCGGCGTGCACTCTCCGCTCGCGGGCGTCAACCGATCGCTTATATCGTGGAAGTGTACATCGTCCGTGTACGGCTTGTCGATGTCTATTATAGTCAATTGGTCCGATTCGTAAGTTTCTCCCTGTATCAAAGATAATGAATCTCTCTTATCACTATCGTCGGAGATGACTAGGTTGGGTATTGTGAGACTACTGCCGTTGTAGGTGGCGCTCGTGCGCTCGACGTCCGGCCTTAGGAGGTGTTTACACGAGCTAGTATCACAGGAGGAGAGCAAGGAGGGCGAGAGTCGGGGCGATGTGGAGCTGGCCTTACTGCGCTCGCGCTTGTCTACGTCCAGGTTGTCGACGTCCGCGGAGTTGGAACTTATTAACTTAGCTATGTCTTCATCTACATCTGGAATGCTGAAAAATTTAATAAATTAATATTATAATAATTAGCTCCTAAGCATAGACATATTTGATCATAATATTGACTTTTCGGGCTGCATGGAGGCGGCGGAGACGGCGGAGGCGGCCGACGAGCGGCGGCTGTCGGCGAAGGCCCGCGGCACCGGCAGCGCTCCTTCCGAGCTACCACCCGCCTGACACACACACACACATATGCTAATATAGTATAATTAAAAAAAATACCCATGTGTCAGGACAGCCACCACAAGAGGCCTTAGTTCCCCTTGTATCGGTATGATATTTATATTTAATTTATATAATAAAAAATATGAAATAATCATTAATTCTTCCTATTAGACTAAGTAAGCAACTACAGATCTAAACCACATAGGATAGTGAAACATTCATTGTCCGGGATACCTGTGCGGGCTGCAGCAGCGCCAGCGTCCTGACGAGCGACCGCAGCGCGCGACGCACGCTGTCCGCGCGGCCCGCCAGCGCGCACCCGCGGGCCGCCCAGTTCAGCTGCTCCTGGAGGAGACGGATGGATATGGACACCTTATCATCAGCTCACGGAGAGTACCAACAATTACTATATTTAACATTAGCAATCAACGGTTGATTACATTTTGTTTAATATTAATTTTATTAGTAATAAATTGTCTAAAATATTTTTTATATATTTGGACAGTTATTTCTTGTAGGAGTACCTTTTCAGTCTTTTCGATGCTGCCCTTCTCGGCGACGGGCGGTGCCTCAGGATCACTGTCACTCGCATCCATCGGCTCCCATGAACTGACATCAAATTATATATTGGTATTGTCAAAATTTACAAAAATAGTTTTTTAAAAATTTTGAGGGCTGGCTTTTGAACCTGAACCTCTGGGAAACTGTCTAGCCGTTTTGCCAATTGCTAAGCTACCAGTCTAGATGAATCCAGTTTTTTATTGAAACATCCATTTTTGGGAGGAAAGAGAAAAGAATTTGACTTTCTATGAGAGTTTGGAAAAGTTTAAAGACCAAGACAAATTCAGTTAATTAATTTACAACACGTACAAATTATGATGAATAATGACCAACAATACTTACTCGCACCTGGCGTGATCGTGCGCGAGGTGCGTGCGCGCGTGCAGCAGCAGCGACAGCGCGCGTCGCAGGCGGTGCGCGGCGCGAGCGGCCCCGCCTCCCGCGCGCTCCCCCGCCGCCGCCAGCCGCGAGCACCCCGCGCGGAGCGACGAGCGCGCCCCGGGACACGAGCCCTCGCCGCACTCGCCCGCCTGATCACAGACACACACATTACTAACACACTAACTATAGCACACTGATCAGAATAAGACATTCGAAAGGACAAGTTCGGGGGTCTTATTCTCGTCAGTCTTAGGGCTTGAATATATGAATATATAAGACAAAGTCTATGGGCACCAATTTATTACTTTAGATACTACTCCAAGAGTGATGATATTTCCGAGTTCACTATGTTTGAATCAAAACACATAGTTCTACTAGGTGCCTAGATAAGTTTTGAGATACAGACATATATATTTAGTCTTTCAAAATAAGTTTTGTTGCAGTTTATACACTTAGTGATACGTAAACATCAATTATCAAAAAATGTATTTAATTTTTCTTATAAGAGTTCTGAGTCTGCTAGGTCCCACGCTGCCAACAACTCGGAGTCGTTTGCCAACTTCCTTCCTACCTTTGAGCTGATCCTTCACAATGGGAAACAAAGCAAAGTCACAGTTCCCTACGTTTTCCAGAGTAGTTTCTTTTACAGGGTAGAGTTCAAATTCTCAACCACCACCACCACCATTCTCACCACCGGTAAACAGTTGTTCGATGAGGACACTTTTCTTGAAGAACACTTTTCATTTCCTTAAAAAAATTATCTGTAGATAGGCTACGCATAAAATTGTACAGAATAATTACGCGTAACTCGTCTCTCGACAACTCAGACGTTTCTCACTCTTCAAAAACGTTTAACTTTATAATGCAATGATACTTAATGATTTATTATATGGCTAGGCTAGTTATGAGTTGTAACTTTAAAAAAATGTACCCTCTGTTTATAGAAACTCTGTATTGCAGAACATATCTAGTGACCAACGTATAATGTCGGGTGAAACTGGGTCTCCTACTAAATGTGTTACAATGAAGTAATGACCTGCACGATCTCCTGAAGGTTCCTGAGCAGCGAGGTCTCCTCCAGGAGGTCCGGGGGGGCGGCGGGGGCCGCCAGCGCGCGCTCGAACGTCATTATGGACCACCTGCAATCACACTACCTATAATAATATATTATCTAAAGAACACGAGCGATGGCTCATAATGATACTACGTAGTTATCTTTGTATTTTGCCTGAATGTGACGTCACAGTTCAAGCAAAAAGCCAAATACCGCGCATAACATAAATTAGATAATATTGTAAATGTTAAATATACTCCAGTCAGGGTAATTGAATTAATAATATCAATAATCTATTGTGAGTAAATGAATATTTTTTGCCTGAACGTGACGTCACAAAGGTGATATGTGTCAGTTTCAAGATATTTTCGTTATCCCGTCTCTATTATAAGGTAATTGTATTTTTACGGAAAGTTATTTTAGAACAATCGTAGACTCGGCGACTGGAACTCAAACCCTATTATTAAAAGACAAATATAGTCCATAGTAAGTAAATAGTAAAACTGACTAGCTCTGCACACGACTTCGTTCGCGCGGCACATCTTTTTTTTTAGGTAGCCAGTTACTCATTTTAACATTAACTATCCGCCAGTGAAAGTCCTGTTATAATCGGTCCAGCTGTTTCAGATATTAGAGGAATCATACAGACGGACAAACAGAGAATTAAAATTAAAGTACTATATCAAATTCATGTGTATTTAAAAGCTGTTAATTTTGTAATTACAAACGGACATTTAAATTTTATTTATATGTATAGATTTAACATAATCAAAGCGAAATATATATAATTAAACTAGCTGATTCCCTCCCGCTTCGCTGGGCACACTATTAATTTGGATGTGAACTTAGGTTGCTATGGTAACCTTTGTCATAGTATCCGTTGTTATCGTAACCGTTGCTATGGTAACCGCGTTAAGTGTATAGCTCCTACAAGTTTCAAACTTGGCGAAATGCAAGAAGTTGAAATCCTTTTGGATAGGTATTCCGTAAAATCCGTTCTTAGTGGACGTCTACGTCACCAAAGTAACTATGTAAAATCTTAAGTTAATCGAAGAGATAGTTTCGGAGATTTCGTGACGATTCAGTGAGTGGTAAATCGCTTATAGATGTATATAGATATCTAATATAGTATAAGTAAATTAAGCAGATAAATCATCAAACTATAAATAATAACATCACTAATCAGATCTAATCCAATCTAATCTAATCTAACAAAGTACATCATTAACTTAACAATACCGTATGAACGGCCGAGCGGTAATGGAGTTCTGATCTGAACACTGTTTGTAAATAAGATATTAATAGATATTTATTTATCTTCATCCGTATTCGTATTCTAATTATTATATTATCTAATTCATCTATTTCTCTATTCATAAATTAATAATTGTTTTTATATGAATGTGTTTAATAATTTAATTTGAAACAGTGGTCACAATAAAAAAAACCCGCCTGAGTTTGTTGTGTGGTTCTTCTCAGAGCAGGGCGCGTTTGGAACATGAGCTTATTTATATATGTACGATATCAAAATAGACCCTCCTGTCACTTCCATTTGACGTACACAAGTGATCACTGGTATGGATTCAAAGTGGAAAATATATAAATAAATAAATAAATATATAAATTATAAGATACACACAGACAACTGAACACGTGTATTGTATATACGTAGTACGGAGACGGGATCGTTTATATGTATAATAACTTATAATTCCCAGTTGGGATGTAACCAGTGGTCCTGGAAAGCGATCTTGGATTGAGATCGTCATGTTAACACTATACAAATAATTTTAGCAAAGCTTTTATTGAAATATTTTAATAAAATTTATTATTATTAAAATTTTTATTGTTTCAAATATCGCGTAATTTTAGTCTTCATCTTTTATTTTGCTTTAAAAAATTTAATACAATGTTAAAAGTCAAATATTACTTGAACACGAAAAAAATTTTTTTTGTAAGAAATATAGAGCCCTCTTACGTATCAAAAAAAATCTTGAAGCTTAGGTAATATACAGCAAGCAATCCATTAGTATCGGATAGTATGGTTATGTACCAACCGGTCGAGCATCTTGGTGGAGGCGCGCTCGTATCTCTCCAGCAGCTGCTGCAGGTTGGCGGCGTCGTCGCAGCAGGCGCCCCAGCCCAGCACGCGCGCCAGGTCGTTGCCCGTGCCCAGCGGCAGCACCGCCGTCTGCACCTGCCGCTGGAACCGTCACATGTTACCCGTATATACACTTCTTTACAACAATCGGTTATGGTATCATCATCCTCACGTGCATGTCCAACTTGTCCACCTCCTGCAGCACCCACCCCACGGAGCCGTCCCCGCTGCACACCAGCACCCTCAGTGGAGCGAAGTGTCGGAACAGCCGCAGCCCCAGCCGAGGTCCTGCCCCGCTCAGTTCAAACACCTGGGCTGGGTTCAGCAGCTGCTTGAAGCGACGGAGAAATTTCACGCCCTGATTGTCACCTAGGTCAGATAATAATATAAGTAAAAAAACATCCTTCATTTAGTACTAGCTATTATCTCAATTTTTTATCTGCAGGGTTACCCCTCTCCCCCCCAAAGTTTAGCGATCAAAACATTACATTCCCCATAATACCAATAAAGTTTTAGTTTAATAATTATAAACAAACAAAAGTTTAAAAATACAAAACAATAAGTAGCAACTATTTATAATATTTTTGACATACCAGATCTGGAGTTGACGAAGACGATGAGCGGGGAGGCGTTGGGGGGTCGGTCGGGCAGCCAGCCGTCGTCGGGTCCCACGGAGTGCAGCCGCGTGGGGGGCACCACGGACGCCCGCGCCGGGCCCAGCGAGCACGGCGCCCGCCAGCTCGGCCTGCAACCCGCGTGCACGCACTTGCGGCACCAGATGCAACGGAAGTCTTGGAGCCTTGCGTGGAAATGTACACTATCATTTATTTGTATATTCCATTTGATAAAGACTATGATACCATACTTATCAAAAGACCTTTAGTATAACACTCCAACTTATATTAAGTGTACGAGTGTTACAGACGCACAGTCGGATATTTCTTTACTGTGATCTCTTCACAGACAATATCTAGTGAACAATGTGCAATGCGATAAGTCGTCTAATATATGTCTAGCAACAATATCAACCAGTTATTGCGATAATAATTTTTATATGACCAAAACAATAAAAAATGGTAAGCAATTTATATGAAACTGATGCACACAAATAATGATGACAAGGTGCATACTTCAATAAACGAAATAAATAAAAATATATTAATAATAATTGCTCTTAACCGTTTGGTTAGACCGTTCTTTGTGTTTAGTTGTCTCCAGAATGCGACGAGATAATTAGCTAAAAATTTTCTCATGTACGTTTGAGCCGAACGCGGATGTTATAGCGAAAACAGATTGAAAAAATGTTTAGCCATTCAAAAGTTATCAAGAAAAAAAAAAGGAGATTGGTTCAGCTCAACATCCGCCGCGCACGGTTGGCGGATCCTAGTAATAATGTCAAATTGTAATTAAATAATTAAGGCAAAGAAAGATAATATTATAAAAGTAAGATTCATATTATTCAACATTCTTTATATATATAGTAATATTTCAATATATTCTTTGTGTATGCCGGAGACAGATACATCTCATACCAGATATACTTCCAAAGCACGCAACGAGCCAGAAGCGACGAGCACAGCTGGAGATGGATATTCTTAGGAAACTGTCTTACGCTACAAAAGATATTCCAATATCCTACTGTATATATAAATGGGAAAGGGAATGTATGTACGTCTGTTACACGAAAAACTATTAAATATCGTTGAAACTTTACCATTAACGTAGCTTGTACATCAGAATAATATATATATACATATATATATATTAATTATATATATGTATTTTTTAAACACTACTAAATGTTGTATTCAGGGCGAGCGAAGCCGTCTGCAAAAGCTAGTGTAGATATAAAATAAGAACATCATTTTTAATATTGAAATATATAATCTCAGATTAATATCAAACCACCTCGATCCTCTGACGTTTGCTATACTATATATATATATATATATATATATATATATATATATATATATTATTTATACTTGTGTATCATTCCAGATTTTCTGTCAATTTCCTGTCATCCAGCGAGTTCCGTCTTTCGGCACTTTCATTTTAAATCTCTCTCCAATTTTTTGTCGAATATAAAATAACTTAAAATATTTATATTATTATTGTAATCTGTATTTGTATATTTACGTAAATCTATTCTTAGTAATAAACTAGGGGCGCCAACAAACCCTCAATTTCGACTCGCTGCGCTCGCGAAATCTCGAGTGCCGTTTGCATATTGAGCGAAGCGAGCCCAGTGTATTGACTCATTGTTTCCCATTGACTTCAAGGGGATATCAGGTTTTTTGACATATAGAAAAAAAAAATTTTTTTTGAGGAAATTTTTCAAATTTTTTTTAAGAACCTCACCTAATTTGTGTCTTTTTGATTGCAAAGTTTCACAATTTTCCGTCAAGTAGTTTTCGAGCCAATTCCTGACAAAGAATGTAAAAAGTCTCCAGTAACATGCTCCACACACTCTCCTGCACACTTCGTTCGCTTCGCTCAATTATTTTAACTAACTAACAAAGTAATAGAGGGATAAAAAAAAACAACAAAAAAAACAATCAGTTAAACAAAAATGCTCTGAAACTGAAAGGGTTAATAATAATGTTTAGTTCGTCAATACCACCGACATGTACGAGTAAATAACGGAAACGAACCACTGGATATCTGTGTTGATATTATTGTATTATTCATGGATCCTGGATGGGTCCTGGATGGGTTATTGGGGCGACATCAAAAAGCACTTAGTGCACCCACTATTGTACAATACAGACACGTGTACAAATATATATATATATATATATATATATATATATATATATATATATATATATATATATATATAAAACATAACAGACATTTTAATAAATTTTTATTATGTTTTCACTATTTATAATTTTATTTTATAATAAAAATTTCATTGTCAAAAAAAATATTCTTCATTGTCAAAAAATATTTTTTTATTTCTTTACATACCTCACTAAATATTATAACAAAAGTTTTATTATTAATATTTTTTTAAAGTTAAATAATTTACATATACTATTGTAAACATGCGTATTTTCTCACTTTTTTATACAAATATAAGTTAACAAATATAGATATTGTCAGACAGACATGGGGTATATTGGTTGTATAGTTTAAAATACACGACCGACCCACCCACCCGATATCTCAAGTAAGCTGCTATACACTTTGAGGTTGCAGACATACATACAGCCTTTTCCTGAGCCTTCATTGACTAATTGTTAGTAAAAAAAAAAAGGATAGAAGATATAATTTTATTGAAGACAAAAAGAGACGGAACATCTGAAATATTTTGTCCAAGTATTTAGGAATTTATTCTTGAATAAATGTAAATTATGCATTAAGATATATATATCGTACGGTTTAGTTGTATTTTATATGAAATGTAATAGTGAAAAATTTGTAAATAAAATAGCTAAAGCGCTGGACGAATTTAGTAAATAGAATAGATAAAAGCGCTGGAAGAGTTTTAAACACTTTGACACTTCAATAATCCTCTTAGCGCGAGGCTTTTTAAATATTATTTCATATATATATATATATATATATGAAACTTAAGAACTATTTGATAAATTTTGATAAAAATTAGTATATATTAAGACAATATTGCAGCGAAAATTATAGGTCATACAAAAAAAATATATAAAATTTTTTATTGTTCTATAAAAGAAAAATACTCCGATAAAGTATCGGATAAAGTTGTAAATTACCAACCGATACAAAAAAACAAAAGTAAAAACGAGTGAAGCAGCGGGAGGAAGCTAGTATATTAAACGTTTAAAACATTATGTTACGTATCGAGCTACGAGTAGGAAACGCTCCGGCTTCGCAGCTCGTGCTACCGAAATAGAATAAACAACTACTTGGTCGCAAAAGTTTCCGATCGGAATATATGTATAGTCACATCTTTACATTAAAATAAATAATATAATATATTAAAAACTTGTGAAAATACAATAAATAGTTACGAACAACAAGTAACATACAGAGAAACTACTGTAAGAGTTAAGTTCCTTTGATGTTTTGTTTTCAAGTGTTCATTTTAATGACTTTGGGATCTTTTGGGACTGGCTATTGCCCGCGATCTTGCTTGTATAATAGAAAGATTACAGGGAATGTTATTTGAACAAACATTCAAACACAAAGTATTATATATAATATTAGTATGGCTCTCGTCTATCACGCAAGCAACGGCAGGAAGAGAAAAAAAGGGTAGGTGGACACTGAAGTTGAATATTTCAACAATAGTGTATCACTAGCTTTACAGTCACCGGTGTACACATACCTTAGCACGGAGCCGCAGGTCTTATCGCAGGCGTCGCACTTGGCGGCCACGGGGAGGTTGCCTTCCAGCCACTGGTGGGGCATTATTATATTCTGTGGACATTATTATCATTATTATTTTCCGTGGACATTTCTATTATAATTATATTCCATGGACATAACTATTATTGCTATATTTTGTGTTCATTTTTATCATTATTTTATCATTATTCTGTGGACATTATTATCATTATTATTTTCCGTGGACATTTCTATTACAATTATATTCCATGGACATTAATATTTTTGCTATATTTTGTGTTCATTTTTATCTTTATTATTTGCCGTGGACATTATTATCATTATTATTTTTCGTGGACACTTCAATCATTATTATATTCCGTGGACATTATTGTTATTATTATTTTTTGTGGACATATAATTTTCGAAAGTTTAATACTCTAATAAAAACCTTTTAGTTTTAAATTGCGTTCAGTTAACTTTAGATTATTTATTAAATATTATTAATTATTTTTAATATAACATTAAAAATAGACAACGTCACCTGACAGGGGTGTGATAAGAGCCGTCTGAGTGATAAAGTTTTTAATTACCACCCTCTATTATAATATTATCTGACATCTCGCCGGGTTGTATTACATTTTTGTGTAAATTTTATACCGTTTTACATTTTCATCTGTTTAAATTTCGTCTCGATTGTGTCGTATGTAAATATAACAATTCATGGAAAAAAAACTTTTCTAATGAACATTTTTTCGTAAAATCTTTATACAGGGTGTTTTGTAGAGGGTCCGACAAACCAAGTGAACGTGTTCAGGTACCTATTTAGAGAATACAAGTTGGCCAAAAAAATCCCTGAAATATTTTTTTTAAAGAATTTTTTGGAAATTTTTCGTTTTTCACCGAAATTGTACCTAATCACTTAAATAACATTTCTAAAATCCGTTTTAGACCGGATGTTTTTATGTAATTTTAGTCTCAAATGCATGCTTAAGCCAAGAAAAGCTAAATTAGATACAATCTGAACTACCTAACTGATGTAGAACTCATAAAGTGAAAAAAAAAATAAGTTTGACATCTAAGTTCAACTTTCACAATGATTTAAAAAATAAAACACTGGCGATTCTGGAGGTAGTATGCATTAAAAAAGTTCTCCATTTATCACTTATTACAACCACATAAGAAAATGCTATAACACTTACCAGCTTGTTCAGTAAAATTAAGATTCAAGGTAACATCATAACAACAAACTAATATATCATCTACGTAAAGTAAGGGACCAAATATGACGTATTTCTTTTGTGGTGGTGTTTAGACTCATTTCTGCTTTAATTTTTGCAAATGCTTCGTTAATTCTTGCCACCAATTCTTCTTTTGTTGTGATTTCGACCTCATACACCAACTCTTTAGCACGTCTCCAGACATAGAAATCGAGCTGTGTTAGGCCTGGGGAACGTGCGGGCCATTCAATTGGGCCACGCCTACCGATCCATGAATTGGGGAAACAGTCATCTTACTCGCGTAATGTTTCACTAGTGTGCCGGGCAGCCGTCATTCTGAAATATGATTGCCCGGTCATCTTCAAAAAGCGGCAGGTGGCTCCCAATGACACCTGCTCTACAATAAAAATAATTGCTGTACCACTTGCCCATCTGAAGTTCACAAACAGGTTTGTTTTGGTTTCACGTTTAGTAGAAGGGGACCAAGAGCGGCGCTTGCAGTTCTGCCGTTTTCTTTTACATATGGATGTAGATAACGAAGATTTTTTTAAGAACATACTCTGGACAGATGACTCAAAATTTACGCGAGAGGGGATTTTTAATCAACAGAATCTACACTTATGGGAATCGCAAAATCCTCACGCGACAAGAGTGACCTCACACCAAAACAAGTTTTCGGTTAATGTATGGGCAGGTGTTATTGGGAAAGACCTCGTAGGACCCCATTATCTCTCAGATACACTAAATGGCGAAAAAAACTGGTATTTGTAATCAATGACTTAGCGGAATTAATGAGCCACCTGTCATCTTAATTTTACTGAAGAAGCTGGTACGTATTATAGCATTTTCTTATGTCGTTGTATTATAATAAGTGATAAATGGAGAAGTTTTTTAATACATACACTACCTCCAGAATCGCCAGTGTTTTATTTTTTAAATCTCTGTGAAAGTTAAACTTAGATGTCAAACTTAAAATTATTTTTTTACTTTATGAGCTCTACATCAGTTAGGTAGTTCAGATTGTATCTAATTTTGCTTTTCGAGGCTTAAGCATGCATTTGAGACTAAAATTACATAAAAACATCCGGTCTAAAACGGATTTTAGAAATGTTATTTAAGTGATTAGGTACAATTTCGGTGAAAAACGAAAAATTTTCAAAAAAAATCTTTAAAAAAAAATAGGAGGTCAGGGATTTTTTTTTGGCCAACTTGTATTCTCTAAATAGGTACCTGAACACGTTCACTTGGTTTGTCGGACCCTCTACAAAACACCCTGTATATTTGCTTAAAAATATACATTTAATTACTTTTTTTTATATATTTTTATTAATCTCTCTATCCTAAATGAGAGTGTGTCGGTATTTCTAACACATAATTATTGAGAAACGCTATCGATATGACACGGTATATCTGACGACAAACATTTTATTCTTCTGAATATATTATTAACAATAAATATATTTCAAAAAACCTTCTTATGTAACAGTATTTTAATCCCAACCAAATAAATCTCTCAATTAATTAATTTGACATCAATTTGACATCAAATTTTTATTACACTTAAACGTAACGAACGTCCCCCCCCCTCCGTTTCGTATAAAACATTTAGATATACATAGTTCATTTTAATAGACGGGCGCCGAACGACACGATATACTCTGGAGTGTCGTAAAATAGCCATTAAGAGATATACTACTGCGTCGTAAAATGAATTACTGGTATTGATAACATGCCGCGATTTCATTTCCCGGCGCTTTATAAACGGTTATACACTGGGAGACGACGATACACTTCCGCTTCGATAGTTAAAGTTTAATTAGTATATAATAATCATTTGGTAAATTGTATTGGGACTATGATTAGAATGGATTAATTGAGTGAAGCGAGCGTAGCGTTCTACTGGAGACTTTTTCACATTCTTTGTAACGAATAGGCTCGGAAAATTATGAAATTTTGCAGTAAAAAAGACACACATAATGTGATGGTTTTTTTTTTTTTTTTAAATATCATGTTGAGGAATAATCGTCAAAAAACTGAAATCTCCTACTTTACCGACATTGTCCACAATGATGAGTCATTACAATGGGCTTGCTCGCTCAATATGCGAACGGCACTCGAGATTTCGCGCTCAGCGAGTAGAAATTGAGGGTCTGTTGGCGCCCCTAGTGATATTAAGGTTAGACTTACTCCGTGGGGATCTTCAACAAGGTGCGGGCCGAGCGAGGCGAGGGTGGTCCACTTGCAGGCGGGCGGGGCGCGGGCGGCGCAGCGCTTGTGCGCCTTGTACTTGCACAGCTCGCAGGCCAGCGCGTGCGCCGTGCCCAGCGCCCCCAGCGGCTCGCGGCACACGTTGCAGAACGTCGGCCGCGCGTGCGTCGCCGCATACCTGACACACAATATCAAACACTAAAAAAGTAGCAACCGTTGAGTTGCTGGCCGGTTCTTCTCTGCACAGCTGCATACCGGTGGTAGCTTACTCAAGGACTGACTACACGGACCTTTTTATTGTAATAATTGACGATTTAAAAGTGTGTACTACCTACTACTTGAAAAAAAATTTTTGAATTTTAATTTGAATTTTTACATTTGAAATTTGTTTTCTAAAAACTAATTGAAAGGGTAGGTAACAGTTTATTCTAAGTTAACTTCCGTTGCGTTTATTCTATTAATACAAGTTCATACCAGTGGTGGTCCCCCGTGGAGAGGCTGGCGACGAGGTCAGCGACGTCAGCCCCGCGGTGCAGGGCGCCCCGCAGCGCGCCCGCCCACGACTCCATCTCCCCGCGGCTGTCCGCGCACAGCACCACGCACCGACTCGACGTTATTACCTGAAGACCGTATTACCTATTATTACCTGGATATTTAAATTGACGTTTGTGAAACAGTGATACAATAAAGAAATATCTGAGTTTGTCGTGTGGTTCTGATAGCAGGGCTCGTTTGAATCGTTAGTACACTTAACACATTCGAGCTCAGCTAATTTTCTACATTTCTTATTCTAAGTACCGGCTAATATAATGAAATTCTGAAGCTGGTTGCCGCAAACTTGTATCGTCAAGGGGAGGATAAAAAGCACAAAATTTATTTGCGGCAACCAGGTGTAGAATTTGAAATGACGTGAATACACGTAAGCGGCAACCAGGTGTAGAATTTGAAATGACGTGAATGTGTTAATATAAGTTGGAGTGTTATGTTGAAGGTTTTTTGAAGTATGGTATCAAAATAGTCCTGACACTTATATTTGATACACGAGTGATTGAGCATTGATTGAAAGTGAAAAAGATATAAATAAATATATTAAATAACTCGTTTTTACTCTAATATTTCAAATAACAACATAAAGAAACCTCTCTAATGCATTCCTAAACGGGAACACCAAAGTTGTTTATAACGTGTAAAGTTAAAATTGCAACTAATGCAAACTAATTACCGACGTAATTACCGAAGCTGTTTCAGTCAATGAAGCTTCACACTTCACACTTCTCACTTCTGTAATTAGCACTGCATACTAAATTTATAATCACTAACCTTGCAGCCGACTTCGTCTGCTACTTTATAAACTATTTTACATCTATTAAAATTTTATTATTATTATCGTCATCTATTGGGAATTTATAGAACTTAGAAGAATAAAACCATTAATATATAAAAAAAATCATCTTCTAAGTTGGACAAAACAATACATATCTACAAAGTTTCGTTACAATCATAGTTTCGGAGATTAGAACAGACGAACACGGGGTTTTTTATATGTAAATATGCAAATAATTCAATAATCCATATACATATTAATAATATTATTATTAAATTGACGTAATATAATAACATTTTACTCAAATTTATTTTAATAATAGTAATTATAGTAATTAAAATTTGAAAACAGTAATAAAATGTGTTTTAGGCTACACATTGTCAGTGTAAGAATAACACGATAGAACAAACGAAGGAAAATGTTAATAATAGTATATTATGAAACAATGTACCATTCCTGTGTGTGTGTGTGTGTGTGTGTGTGTGTGTGTGTGTGTGTGTGTGTGTGTGTGTGTGTGTGTGAGTGTGTGTGTGTAGAGATCTTGCAAAAGTGTGTTCAATATATTATGTCCACGCTTAATAACAACATATAACTTTATCATAAATTATATAATGTATTACTTGACGAAGAGGAAACGATCACACTAAAACTTAACACTAAAGTCAATTTATTACACAAACGAGTCACAAGTCACGAGTCGCGAGTCGCGGGAACAAGTCGACATCCGCCCCATTCCCAACACGGACTGGGATTATAGCAAATATCAACATTTCTACACCGACATGACTGAAATGTTGTAGGAATGGAAATAGTTACTCACACAAGACATACATTGTTGTCCTTTCGTGACAAACGCACGGACCGATTACATGAATCTATACATATACAGTAATCCCTCTCACAACGAGGTAGATTCGTTCCGCGTTATAGGAAAACGCGTTGTAGGAATATTCTCGTATAACGCCCTCAAGTGAATAGCGCGTTATGTACATATAATTCACGTTTAACTTTTCTCGTTAAAGAACTTAAATTAAATTAAATTTTTACTTAATTTTATAACACAATATGCAAAAGGTAAGGTAACGTATGAAATACCCGCGTTATATGTTGGAAAACACGTGTTATACGAGGGACTGTAAACGCGTTATAAGAGTACCGTGTTATTGGGTATACATATATATTGGAATTACTGTAAATAAAAATGAGGGGTCCGTTTGTAAATACCAATTAAGAGCTTTTCACTATCTGCAAATGAGAGTATACACGGTACTAACAAAAAAAAACGTCTCTCTGTTCCGGCTAATCTTTGAAACGGCTAGATCGATTTTAACAGGACTTTCATTGGCGAATAGCCTCTATTATCGGCTAATATTATAAAAAAAAATAAACCGTGCGAACGAAATCGCGGGCACGGCTAGTATTCGATAATAATGTCTTACTATTGACTATATTTTCAATTAATCATTGGGGAGACCTTTTTTTGTGTTCAGTTGTCTCCAGAATGCGACGAGATAATTAGCTAAAAATTTTCTCATGTATGTTTGAGTCGAACGCGGATGTTATAGCGAAAACAGATTGAAAAAATGTTAAGCCATTCAAAAGTTATCAAGAAAAGAAGAAAGGAGAGGGGCTCAGCTCAACACCCGCCGCGCACGGTTGGCGGATCCTAGTAGTTAAGTTAAACGGTCACATACAACTAGACTGACATTCCACTCGGCTGTATGTTAGCTTATGGTATATAAGACTTACGAGAGTGGAAAAACATTTTAATATATATATTTATATGGCGCTCTGCACGTGTTACGGGATTAAAATAAAGTTCTCTCACACTTTATTCACGTATATATATTTAATTACAAATCTGTTATTTGTGTGTGTGTGTGTGTGTGTGTGTATATTTTGAACAGTTTTCCTGAATAAGGTTATATTAAATTCTATGAAATAATGTATAATATCTTTATAAGATGATACAGATCTTAAGTCAAGTTAAATTAAAAATGTCTTAATTGATCCAATAGGTTGATCGAATTATTAAAAATTCTAAAAGCAAAAGCAAACTTAAAGAGAAATACGATATAAAGTCCTGTGTGGTGGCCACACACACTGTTTTGAATTTCCTTAATCTCCCTTGATGTAAAATGTCTAATACAATAAAAGATTATCATATTATTTTAATTAAAATGTTTAGATGTCGATAATATGACGTGATAATTACTAAAACAGTTCGTTTAAACGAATGTTATTAAATAAAAAAAAATTTATGAAAAATTTATTTATTTTAGCTTCACGCCATATCCCTTGCGGGGTAGCCAGAGACGACGGAGAGCCAAACGCTACGGTCCCTGCAAACCTCTTTCGCCTCGCTCACAGACATCAATTTTTTCATACATGCCCCCCGAGGGGTCCTCATGCTTTTTACGTGACTTTCCTCCAGTATCTTAGATACTGTGTTTTCGAAGGTAACTAGAGGCCTCCCCCTGTCTCTCTTACCACTCACTTTTCCTGTATAAATCTTTTTTACTATTCTTTCATCACTCATTCATTTGACGTGCCCAAACCACCTGAGCACGTTCTTCTTCATTCTCACCGTGACATCTTCGCTAGTATCTGCCACTCTGTGGATCTCTTCATTGTGGATTCGGTCAGCTAGACTGACTCCGCATATTTTACGAAGAAATCGCATTTCCACAGCATACATCTTTCTTACATTCTTCTTCTGTGTTACAAACGTTTGGCTGCCGTATAACAGCGTCGGTAGCAAAACCGCATTGTGTACAGCCAAACGTGCTTTCCATTTCGTATCTTCCATCTCTGCTATACATACTTCCCAAAATACACCACTTCATTCACTTGTTCTATTATTATACCATTCACGTTGATCTTACATTCTGTTCTTTCTTCATTTGAGCACAATGAGCACTGCATTGCTTGCTATATGCAATAGCAAGCAATTGATCTTAAGGTCACCTACTTTTACTCCCATGTCACTGTCTTCAACTACAACAACTATCCAAATAATTGAACAACCAAGCTGACATAGCCCTACCTTGCTTAACACCCGATTGGATGTCAAATCAGGGCAACATGTCGGCTCCTACTTGCACACTGGCTGAGTGATCTCTGTAAAGAGACTTTACAGCCTGTAGCAAGGGTCCGCTCACATTGTATCGGGGCAATATCTCCCATAATGTCTTTCTCACAACCATGTCAAACGCCTTTTTCAAATTCGCAGAAGCACAAAAAACCTTTTGGTTTAGGGCCAAAAACTTTTCCGTGATCATGCGGAGGGTAAAGATCTGACCTATACACCCTCTTCCAGGTCTAAAACCTTCTTGGGAATCCCACAATAGCCTTTCAAATCTCTCTTGCATTCTTCTCGCTAATATTTTAGCATAAACTGTACCGCCCAAGACTTTCAGACTTCGAATCGCACTCTCCAGTTCTTCCAAACTGATTTCACCATCGACTACATCCGGACTCAGCATTTCGCTAGTACTCAAGGCCGAGGCATCCTCACATTCATACGTCTCCTTGTAGAATTCCGCCCACAGCTGCAAAACGTGTGCTTATTGAAAAAGTAACTTAGAATATTTAATAAATAAAAAAAACATTTAAGTTAAAACACAATTTGTGTAAAGTTTTCTATTTCAATGTATACACACATACCCACACAAAAATACAAACGAACTTTGCAAACTAATCTCATAAAGGAGGAGCATCTTCACATTCGATTATCTGGTCCTGAGAAGGGTCCCCTATTACGTTGGACACAAAATAAATTATAGAAATAATTAAATAAACAAATAAAGAGACGAAGAATTCAATTATTACATTTCTGATTAAAATCATCTAACATTTAATAAAATAATACAAAATAAAAATATTTACTATTATTAAAAACTTTTTCCGAGCACTACCGAAAGCTTTGACTAGATCGGTGTGTTTTAATATATACTAGTTATGGCCGCGACTTTACTCGCGATGTGTATGTTTTACAAAATAAAAGTAGGATTAAGTTACTCCTTATAACATCAGCTGTCAGCCAGTGAAAGTTCTATTAAAATCCGTCCAGCCGTTTCAGAGATTAACCTGAACAAGCACAGACAAACAGACAGAAATAGAATTAAAAATAGATTTTTTTATGTAAGTACCGTATTTTACCGTATTTTCAAATGATATTGAACATATTTCTCCATTTTTGTAAAATTTAAAGGTTATATATAATATAAAATAAACATGGGCAGTATCATTACTAAGAGATCGTACCGGATACCTTATATCTTATAATATATATATATATATATATATATATATATATATATATTATAATAAGATATAAGGTTACATGGGTCGCGGCAATTTGGAAGTGTGGTGACTCATCGTTCGTTAAATACTAAATACTTCGTTTTAATTATTAAATGTATTAATGGTATTTTAAAACCAACAAATGTGTTGAATTCATTTTTAACAACTGATGGACGGTCAACGACTATTATAACTTACTCTGACTTTAAAACCTATTTATATAACGCGCTCATACGACCGTATAACGTGTTATGTACAAATAATTCACGTTTAACTTTATTCATTAAAGGCGCTTTAAATGGAATATTAAGAAATAATTTTATTTAATAATTAAATTTTTACTTAATTTCATTTAATTTCATAACAACACAATGTGCAAAGGTAAGCGAAATTAATTATGAACTGTAAAAAAAATATAGGAAAATTTCATAGTATAGAAATATAACGAGAAATGCCCGCGTTATACGGGGGTAAGCAGTGTTATACGAGGGACTGAAATTGCGTTATAAGAGTACCGTGTTATAGGGGGGATTACTGTATATGAATCAATGGAATATTAAAACAGTTAGTTCCCCAACAGACGAAACTTTTATAATGTAATTTAAATTTAAACGATGTATTATTGGAGCTGTAACCCGAGGTTTACGATTTGCAAGTAACTATAGTAATAATACCAGTCAGCACTCGCACAACTTCGGCTCAAACAAATCAACTATTACATGTTTAAAACTTTAATTTAGTTGTAATTTAATTTATATCTTCTCAATGTCGGTCAGAAAAACGATCGGTTTAGATTTGAAATAAAAATATGTATTTAAATAATCTTATCACATATTTGAAAAATGTGAAAAATTACGACAATTTCTCTAAAAAAAAAAATGGGCATGTTACGAGGAGAGATGAAAGGCATGTAACCAAAAGAGTGCCGGGTATGGTAGTGGAGGGATGGACAGGTGAAGAAAAGATGGAAAGAAGGATGGGTTGCGTGAAAGACGATATGGAGAAGAAGGGAGTGTGGGCAGAGATGACGAGTAACAGGAGAGTATGGAAGGAAAAAACATACGGCGCCGATCACAAAATTGGGATAAGGGCTGGAAGATGATGGTTTTCCCTACAAAAATCACAATTACAATCAAAGTAACGGTAAAATTTATTTTTCTTGCCTTTTTCACGACCGCTCGTTATAATTGTTAGTTATTTTGATGTATTGTGTTTACTATTGTTACTTCCGTTACATCAACGCGACCCACTTTTAACGATCACACACAAACACACACCCACTCATATACACCATTTCGTTTTATACATATCATTAAAAGTATGCTGAATCGATATTAACATGAATGTTGTACGAAACTAGCGTTTGCCTACAGCTTCGCTCGGGCGCTACGTACAAAGTATGTAGATATAATGATAGACTCATCCAAATCTATCGGATCATTTTGACAGACAGACGGACAAAATTAAAATAATAATTTGAGTTACTCTATTCTTACATATAATAGTTTGATTAATTTATACAAAACAAATATATAAAAATATAATTAATAGTTTAAATTTTTCATCACTATTTAATCTTAATATTATATACAAAGCACAAAGGCACTCACTCACTGACTCATTCATCCCTCTACAGCCCAAACCGTTATACCTAAAAAGCTGAAATTTGGACACAAGACTCCTGACATATTGAATAGGTGCAATAAGAAAGGATTTTGCAAAGGTCCAAACCGTTCCAAAGTTACAGCTAAAAAAACTGCAAAGTTTACCCCCCGCTCCCTCCCTTCTCCCATTCCATTGCAGTAGAAATTAAAATTATTTGGCCTCTCACTATGTTTATTCATAGGATTAGGGTTCCGTAACTCACATACAGTTTGTGATTATTTGTGATTATTTTCTATATACCTACATAAAGTATGCGATTATTTGTAATTATTTTAAATTTACCCACATACAATTTGTGATTAGTTTCAATAAACCCACATATAGTTTGCGATTCTTTATTATTATTTGCCCAGCAAAGGGGGCGGGAATCAGCTAGTCAACAATACGAGGAGATCAAATGGTATATCAGACACTAATTAGAATCCGATTTAGTGAATGAAATACTGATTAGATAATTCACAAAAATTAGGAACGTATCCTTACTACGACTGGCCTGTAATTTTCTATCTCTTGGACTTGGTCTGTAATTTTCTATCTGAATTACTCTGTTTTCATCAAAGATTCGAGCTCTTTTATTTATATATATATAACATATAAATATAAAAACAGACAACCGACCTAACAACGTGTTAGCCGTCATTTGTAAATGTCTGGAAGAGAGGTTCCAAACCTTGTGAATTTACCCCCGGGTGTATGAAAACACTGGTTCTAATAAGGTCCTTCCATGTCTGGAATATATGTAAAAAATTGAAGTCAATTAATCCGTATGTTTGACATCAAACTGATTAAAATATACCTCGGTTAGCGTCGTTTCGTTTTGCGTTCTTTTCGACGTTGCGTCGCCGCTCAATTAGTACTAATTTTCACTGTGCGCCCTTAGATTTTCGATTTTGCGTTGTTTTGCGTTCGAATCATAATTTTTTTTTTTCTAAAAGATGGCAACACTTTTGTTTCTGATTGCACCATTCCATCAATACTCGGGGATTCTCTTTCGAACTAAAAATGAACGCAATTTGTAAAGAATTTTCTTTTGACCTCATTTGAGGTCTGGATTTTCTGGTAATAGATTTGGAGGTTGAGATTTCCCAAACGAGATTATAAAAACGCATTCAACTGCAAAGGATTACTTTAGAATATTTGATATGAAAATTTTCAGAAATATTAAAAATATTTGTCACCATACTTTTCTCGCCTTATGTCTCTCCGTGTCTGAATAATTGAGGTAAAATTAAAAATACTAATAATATTTAAACGCCTATACTCTGTAAATAAAACGAATTGAAATAAAATTTCTCATGCGTGACACAACGGTTCCCGGAAAAATTGCCGTGACATCTAGAGTACGTAGAGCGGTGATCCTTCGGGAGAACACGAAGTAAACACCCCGGATATAAATAATATACAAAAGGCGTTTCAAGGGGGAAATGTTACTTCACATCTGGTTTATTCAAAGGAATTAAACCTTCCCAGGTTTAGGTTGCCTCAACCTCATTTTTTTGCGCACCGGATGTTTTGTGGAAAGGGTTCCACCTCAAAGTTTGAGTTAATAGCTCCGGATGTGTGTCGACGTGTGTTAAACGGTTGGATCATTAGGGAGCCTACAATGGTATAAATACTAACATATAAAGTTATTTTGGACGGTAGAAATCTATATATCTATCTATATCTATAGATATATAAGTGATTTACCACTCACTGACTCATCACGAAATCTCCGAAACTATCTGTCAGACTAACTCAAAATGTTACATAGTTACTTCTTTTGTGACGTAGACGTCCACTAAGAAAGGATTTTACGGAATTCCTATCCCAATGGATTTCAACTTTTTGCATTTCGCCAAGTTCTAATAATGTAGGAGCTATACACATAACGCGGGGGTAAGAGTTACTATAGCAATGGTTACGATGACAACGGATAATATGACAAAGGTTACCATAGCAACCTAGGTTCACATCCAAATATATAATAATGTGCCCAGCGAAACGGGAGGGAATAAGCTAGTGTTTTTATGTTAGTACAGACAAAATAGTGATTTAAAAGATACTCGAGAGTCGAAAACTATCCACTTCTAACACACAGCCCTCGTTCAGCACCCTCGTGACCCAATAAATGGCGGTCTATTGAGGTCGGGCTGAACTGTGCTGTGTCGAGAGTAGTGCACAGAAAATATACAAAATAGATGAAACTGCATGTTATCATAAGTAAAAGTACATACCTTCGATTGATTTTAGATCGCATCGAAGTAATGACGGATGTATCATTGACATTGACAAAAAATGTTTTAATTTGATTCGAAAATCGACAAGTTAGTTACACTTAGACTTTTAATTAATAAAAATATTATAACAAAATAATGTGAGGACTTCCCTGTATCTAGTCAAGGTAAATTGCGTAATATGGTGTAGTGTAACCTACGAAGTCATTACCATTAATAGACGTAAGGATATTTAATCTAATCTAATCGAGATGCAGTCATTGCCATGTAGTGATATCCACAACTCTTAGGACATGTCATTTTATCTATGACTATTAAGTTGTTTTATTTCTTTCTATTAACCAATTTATTTATTTATTTATCTTCACGCCATATCCCTTGCGGGGTAGCCAGTGACGACGGAGCGCCAAACGTTACGGTCCCTGCATACCTCTTTCGCCTCGGCCACAGACATCAATCTCTTCATACATGCCCTCCGGGGGTCCTCATGCTTTACGTGACCTTCCTCCAGTATCATAGATACTGCGTTTTCGAAGGTCATTCGGGGCCTCCCCCTGTCTCTCTTACCGCTCGCTTTTCCTGTATAAATCTTTTTTACCATTCTTTCATCACTCATTCGTTCGACGTACCCAAACCACCTGAGCACGTTCTTCTTCATTCTCACCGTGACATCTTCGCTAGTACCTGCCAATCTGTGGATCTCTTCATTGCGGATTCAGTCAGCTTGACTGGCTCAATTAACCAATTCATACCTTAAAAACTGGTTAAGAATACTCATACAAGTGGTTGTACAATGAATTTACCAAATATATATATAAAAATATAAACAAATAATATTAAAAATACCACAACATACGAGATAATGTGGTAAAAAAAAAAGTATGTCACATAAAAGCTTAATACAAAGTAATTTTTATATCTCACTTCTTGTTAGTAAAATAATGTATGGACGCTCCGGGATTATCCCTCGACGGCGTCTCGAGAACAAAATATAACTTTAGTGAAAAATATTTATAATAAAACATTTTCAACCACTTAAGGGACTGATTCTTAAAAATACTTCATGCACTAAGGAACATAAACATCACGGGAAGCAACACTTTAAAGTAAATAGCATAGCATTTAGCACGTTAGTTGTTTGTGAAGAAGAAAGCAAATCAAGGAGTAAATACTAGTATAGATTGTCAATTAAATATCCAAATGAAACCCTCGATTCAGTTTTTATAGATAATATATTAATATTGATTATTACTAGGGGCGCCAATAAACCCTCGATTTCGACTAGCTGCGCTCGCGAAATCTCGGGTGCCGTTTGCATATTGAGCGAAGCGAGCCCAGTGCAATGACTCATCGTTTCCTATTGACCTCAATGGGATATCAGTTTTTGACGATTATTCCTCAACGACATGACATTTTTCAATTTTTTTTTAAATCATCACCTAATGTGTGTCTTTTTGATTGCAAAATTTCATAATTTTCCGTCAAGTAGTTTTCGAGCCTATTCGTGACAAAGAATGTGAAAAGCACTAAAACATTTTGGTAATATTAGTAGTCAAAATATAAATGTAATATTAAATATTATAAACTTAATTCGTATTTCTTCTACCGTATGTTAGCACAGAGACATCGTTTGTTTAATATTTAAATAAAATCTCTAAATAGCTCTATATATTATATAACGTGAATAAACACGATCTTATCCACAGTATTTTCAAAACTACCATCCGAATCTCATTATATAGTTTTGAATAGATGATGTTTAGTTTTGTAAACTGATTTAAGTTCATGTAGTTGACATAGAACTAAAGACTGTCGGATTCTAATTTTACGAATATAGTTCAGTGGTACGGACTTTACAAGAGCTATCATATAGTAAATATATATATATATATATATATATATATATATATATAGCCGTAAGTTAGAGATGTCATTTTGTGTTTACACGAGTACCTACAGCAGCCGCGTCGAGCATCTCGCATACATCACAACATATATACAATTCAGATTATATAACACAATATTATGAATCATTTGTAATATGTGCTTAGAGTGAACATCCTACATAGCAGGGAACGGAGTAAATAGTTTATATTTGTGACTATGATAGACGACGACTAAAGAATCTGAAACTCTTGAGCTTTTTGAAGATATAACAGACATAATAGTATATATATGTTTATTTATTCAGGATTTGTCCGAGTAGCGTTCACGCCGTGAAGTGAGAGCAGCGTGAACAGTTCACGCCACAAACCATTAAGATTTGTGTCCCGAATTAAATCGAAATTAGTCGGGTAAAAATCGATATAAAACAAAACGAGTAAAGCCAGTTGAATTTAATGTAATATTTAATTAAAATCTTTAATATATAAGGTCAATGAACTTTAAATACTGACCTGAAAGCTGTGGTGTGTGTTGTAGCTGCACTCTGCGTAAGTGGCGTCCTCCAGCTCGAACTCGTCCCACAGGTGACTCTGTAATAAGATTAACATATTTAATACTCTTAACACTTTCGCTGCCACCAGATTTTCAGAAATTGAGCCCTGTGTGCTGTTTAAATTTTTCATATAAACGTTTGCATAAAGGCATTTAAATAAACGGAAAAATAGTAAAAAAAATGTTGAGAAAATTAAATACTACAAAAAATTGACTTTCAATTGCTCCGTACATGGTACGGCCCTGGGGTGAAACACGGGGTGAAACTTGCGTCTCCGTACACGCTACGGAGCTGGCAGTGAAAGTGTTAAGAGAGAATCATTAGTATAGTCGTGAGAAATATTAATATTTTTTTGCAAGAGGAGGGCAAACGAGCGGGCGGGTCACCGATGACAGGTGTTCACCGCCGTCCACGAACTCATCCAAAATCCTCCCTTGGAGGTGGGAGTAAGCGTTTTTCTTGCAGGCACATCTTGATTGAAAGACTTAATAAAACATGGGTTATATCGATCCGGAAACACTGGGTTCCCAACAATCCTAACGGCTCTCCGTTGTTCGCGGTTAAAAGGAAGAAGCTGATATTGGGATGATCCAGACCAAAGATGAGAACAGTACTCCAAATGTGGCGGAACCTGCGCCTTATAGAGCGCAAGTCTTTGGCCAGGCTTGAAATACTGCTTCGCTCTATTGATCACTCCCAATTTAACAGGCCAGGATGAAAGATGAAAGATAACGGAATCGGGAGCATAATTTATATGAATATTAAAATACCTACAATTAGGTAAATGAATATTATTATAAACCAAAATAATTATATTGTTTTGACAACTCAAAGCTTTTGCGGTTTGCAATTAAATTTAATCAAACATATTATGTCCTACGACTCTGTCTGGATCGATACAACCTGTATGATATAGTTAGTTAATTAACTGTGATATTGTCAATGAATTGATAATTTTAACTTATTATTGGGTATAACGTATGACATTACTAACTAAATACTAAGTACCGCAGTAAGCAAGGTACCAGTAGCATTAGAATATACTAAGATAAGTAGTGTAGTAGTATTACCAACTTTATAAACTAATAGTACGCGTGTACGTCTGTAGCAGACGCTGCAGACACGCTCAGACAGCTTAAAACAATTCAACTGTAACTTTATTACTAATTTATTTGTCTTTGATGTTAATTCACTGTAAAACTGCTGGTTAAAGGAATTGTTAAATTAAATTTATTACATTACAAAATAAATAAAATTGAAATATCTGATTCCAAATTAATAGCTTTTCACTAAATTCATATCAAAGTATATACGATATTGAAAATACATGTTTGTCTATCCGTGTGTCTGTTTGTTTCGGTTTAACTCTGAAACGATTTTAAATGGTCTTTCACTGGCAGATAGCTAATGTTACAAGGAATAATTTAAGCTACCTTTGTTTAAATAAAACGTACCATCCGAGCGAAGTCATGGCTAGTTTTAAACAAATAATATTACATAATTTTGTAACTATGTACTATGATATATTAATAAAAAAAAATCATACATTAAAATAAGGTTTAAATATTAATACAGAGGAGTCACAGCTGGTCGCGACCAGACCACTTTACTTGGACCCGTGAAATAAAAAGATCTCTTCCTAATAAGAGTTCTAATTATATCCTACAAAATATTAGCTGACATCAGCCACGGGTCTGAGCGGAATCACAGCTGATCGCGACCAAACCACTTTATATAGACCCGTGAAATAAAAAGATCTCTTCCTAATAAGAGTTCTAATTATATTCTACAAAATATATAAATAAATATATACATAATTATGATATGTATTGTTTTATTATCATTTTGTATTCTTTATCTATCATATATTGTTAATCTTTTAAAGAGTCAAGTTAAAAAAGAGTGAAAATTCTTTTAAAACCTCTCTCCTGTTCCATTTTGGTTGAGCGAATCGAGTTGTCTTACGAGACTACGCTTTTAGAACTGAATCCATTATTGGAATTCTAAGCCAAAGATAATAGATTAAAAGAAACAAAATATAACTAGTGTTTATTTTGTATTTATTTATATATTTTCCACTATGAATCCATACCAGTGATCACTTGTGTATCAACTGGAAGTGACGGGAGGTCTATTTTGATATCGTAGGTACGTAACTAAATAAGCCCTTCTGTAAAGACACTCTCCAAACAACAACAACGCAGAGGTGTATTCCTACTTCAACTCTTTACTATATGTATATACTAGCTATTGTCAGCGTCTTCGTCTGCTCCCATACGTCTTCCTTTCCTCGATTCAAATCGAAAAAAAAATGAATTAAGATTATTAATGGAGATAAAAACTATCCTATATATTAAGTTGAACCAACAATCCAAAACATATTATATATAGTTCAGCGGTTTCTGAGACTAGCACAAACGAACATCGGGACACGCCATTTTTATATATATATATATATATATATATATATATATATATATATATATATATATATATATATATATATATATATATATATATATATATATATATATATATATATATATATATATATATATATATATATATAAAAATGGTATATTCATTTTCTTTCTCATTATAACATTATACTACCATTGTTATTGAGCTTGAGCTGTAAAGAGTTATTCCTCAATTATTTGGGTAGTGTTTAGAAATATGTAACTTCGTGGTTAGTGTGCGTTAGTTTCAAATACACACACTACCAAACAGTCAGGTAATTTGATGTAGTACTATCAGAGATAGCATATACTGTAACATACAGATGATAGTTGATACCAAAGTTACTAGGATCCGCCATCGTGCGCTACGGGATTGGAGTTGAGTCCCCTCCCATTAATAAAAGGGGAAGGGACTAATAATAATTTATATTTATATTTTTTTATTTAGGAGTTTTTATGTGATGTTGCTTATAAGCGTATTTATAGGTTCTAAGCAGCGCGCGGATGTTCTGATAACGTTAAGTCTATGGAGAAACAGTTTTTTGATCATCACTTCTGAACGGAATGAGATATTTTAATTCTGTTTTTTTTTTAAACATGCCAAGCTCTACAGTTTTGCCAATTTTCATTCAAATCGATTCAGTAGTTTTTATATGATGTTGCTTTAAAATAAAGTTTCCCAAACGGTTAAGAGCTTCGCTTACGCTCAGCTAATTACCGAGTTTTAATTACTTAAAGTTAGACGTGGTATGGTAACTTTCATATAAATATCTATGAGATTCTTATGTTATAATGTGGAATATATGTATACAGACAGATCAGCAAACCCTGTCTCTTTCTTTTCCAATATATTTGTACAGGATAACACTATTTAATACATGTATACATAATGTAACTTAAAAAAATATGGAACAGGTACGTTAAAATATCTTTAAACCAAAACAAAATACAGCCTAAAATAATAATACTAACAATAACCTACGGCATCACCTGGCTTTATCAAAAATTACGATACGTATTGGAATGTAAACCTTATCGTGGTATTGATAAGGATCATTTGAGATCGTCGTGTTGTAAGAATCGTCAACCACACGTGAATAATACATGAGGCAGTTCGCTTCACTTCTTATTTTATTCATCGGGTGACTTCGTGCTTCCGAGGAGGGGATCTCGTGATACAAACATGATATTACATATTTTATATATATATATATATCATATCTATTGTATTCTATAATTTTAATTAAATTTTCAGACGAAAAATAAAAATTAATAACAACAAAAATTTTTATCAAAATATTTCTAACCTCGCGAATAATGAAATATTTTTGTTCATTCCGTCTCGTAACTCACGGATAAAATAAAGGTACAAAAAAATTGTTCTCCGACGCTATTTTAAGTGGATTCCGAAAATTTTTCAATAATGTATATCGAAAAAATAAAAATATACCAAAACAATTCATAATCTTAATATATAAAACACAAAGACACTCACTGATTCATTCATCGCTCTACAGCCCAAACAGTAATACCTACAAAGCTGAAATTTGGACACAAGACTCCTGACATATTGAATAGGTGCAATAAGAAAGGATCTTGCAAAAGTCCAAACCGTTCCAATGTTATAGTTAAAAACACTGCAAAGTTTACCCCCCGCTCCCTCTCTTCTTCACCTTCGTCGTCCGTCACGAAGCACGGATAACTTGCTAGTTATATATATAATTACTGACCACACTGGCTAAGCCATAATAACAAGTCATGTCTTTAACGTTGAACAGGAGAGTGAGACTTTAACACTAAACCTACCAAGTACCGGTCAAATTGACCGTTCTTAAACTTTTGTAAAACTTACACATTTTTAAACGTCATAATATCGTTATCTAACTACATGACAATTCTTAGAATATGCATATAATATTTTCTAAACTCTTCACTTTTACTTATTTCCATTATTACCTGCGTTATATAATAAAATAACTTTTAATTACCGATCAATTTGACTGCGTGCGATAGGGACAGGTATACAAGAATTGTCGGTAGGTTTAGTGTTAAAATATATCAAGTCTAAGTGGTGTTAATGTCAGTGTTAGTAATATTTATAAGAACAAGATAACTGTTAATGTTAATATAATAAATAAGAGTACAATGAAAGGTTATGTAACGACTATTTAACATATTAGTTATATATATATATATATATATATATATATAGTGATGTTTATATATATACTAAAATATAATAATAAAATGACATACCTACGTACAATGAACGTGTAGTCTTTTGATATCAATAATATCCTGTATGTGTAACTCAATTCTGACATCGGGCGTCAATTTCATCGTCTCGTATATTATTATTAGATCAACATATTTTTATTTGATATAAAAATAAGCTCAAAGTCTTATCTTTTTAAGGTATATGAATTATATTTGGAGAAAAAGTCACTTTATAAGAGTAAAGGATTGCTGATACGTACGCATCGAAAATAGTGAAATATGAAAATTTATATAAAAATTGGACTTTCTTTCCGTATGAAAATTTGTATATTTCGATATGGACGTATAAAGATTACGTATAAACGAGTCAGACAGCCAAAAACAAGTACTACTGTAAGGAATACATTTTAATTCGTACATACTTCTATTAGGCGCAAGCGGAGTCGTCGGCGAACTGCTAGTATAAAATTCTTCAAATAGTATTATAACAAAATATAAAAAGTGAAAGTGATATTTAAAAAAGTTAGTTCCGAAGCTAAGGGAAGTTGTGATGGACTTATCATGTTCTCATCGTTTCAGACATCTTTAAAAATTCAATGCTGAAGTTAGTAAATATTAACTTTTAAAATAACAAAAAAGAAACACTAACATTGGCGTTGGGAATTAAGACTGCTTAATGTAATATTAATAATAGTTTTTTTTAATATTTATTTTATTTTACGTATTAATTTATATTATAAAAGAATTGTTTAAGAACTCTAACTAACATACTACCAACATAACAATATTATAAAGATAAAAATTTTATTTTTGTACAATTTTTACAATAAAACTCTACTCAACATATTCACCTATAATACAATAATGAATGGTAATATTCTGTTTAACATAGAAAGAGAAGCAAAACTCGGATATCATGTTACAGTCATCTGAAGATTGAAGCAACCTGGGTAAAGTCTGGTAAAGTCTGGGTATACGAGTATTCTACTTATTGCAGCAACTGCTACTTAAAGGATACTAGTCGAAACGTCAATATTTTTTATTTTTTTTTAGTAAGAGGAGGGCAAAACGAGCTGGCGGGTCAGAGATGGTTTGTGATCACCGCCGCCCATGAACTCCCTCAACATCCGAGGATTCAAAAGAGCGTTGCCGGCCTAGGAGGTGGGAGTAAACGCTGAAAACTGAACAACGTATCATTAACAATCTGAACATCAATGACTCGGCGACAACTGAACACGACTTGGAATCGCTAACAACTGACAAGTTTGACAGCACACTAACTTAATAGTGAGGAACGTACAGACTGACGCGTTAAGTACGTGAAGCTGCCATCAGACGTCTCATGAATTTCAATAGGGATAATGATAACTGTCATCTGTTTTTCATCCCTTCCTTAATACGATCGATCAGAAACAACTATTCGAGTTTCAAAAGTGATTCGGAGTTTACAAAATCCGTTAGAAGGACTGACGCACAGAGACATAATGTTTTCATAAGTTTTTACTTCTTAAAAATACTTTTAATGGTTTAACGGTTTAGCTTAAAATATGACAAACTATAATTACATGTCTGTTAAACGGGCCGAATATGAGGTCTTGAAAAAATTTTATGAAATCACTTAAAATTTCATTTTACTCATAGTAATGAATGTTTTTTTTATGAAAGAGGAGGGCAAAAGAGACACATCTTAATTAATAAACTTGATACAACATTGATCCGGAAACATCATTGAAGGAAGTTTTAGTATAGAGTAGTAGTTCACATTTTAGTAGTATGTGGAAGAAAGGACCTTGAAAACCGCACACTAAAGGATCGCCACGCATCCAGGTGGTATGGATTGTATTGCAGGCGATGACGTGCTGTGCGGTGATAAAATTCGGTGGCAAGCGTCAGATCAAATAGCTCTTCGGAACACTTCCCGTTATAAATGCGATAGAAGACGCAAAAAGCGGCCACGTCTATTCGCAATGCCTGAGAAGCCAGGTGGTCACAAAGTAACAATCCGAACGGCTCTCCGTTGAACGCGGTCAAAAGGTAAAAGATATTAGGGTGATCCGGTTCAGAGATGAGAACAGTACTCCATGTGCACCTTATAGAGCGCAAGTCTTTGGCCTGTCTTGAAATACTGTCTCGCTCCATTCCTACTTTAATTCAGCCCAACTTGGCCTTGCTATTCAAATGACCACGAAACCGACAGTCGCTCGAAATGTCGAGACACAGTCCTTGGGTGATACTTGGCGAGGCATTGATAGGAGTACTCTAGAAGAGCGGAGATACGGCAAGTGAGTTTTTTTTGTGGTAAACGCGTAAACCGTCTTTTTGGGATTAAACTGAACGAATATACGGAACGAACAGAATATACCGCATCGACAGTGCTGTCATCCGCATAACAATGTATAAAAATAAAAATGCTATGCTAAAGCTCCGTGATCTACATGCATAAACTCTCGGGAAACCCATAGAAAGGTAGTTTGGAAAGAAGCCACTTGTGTCATACACGATCGAAGGCTTTCGTCTTATCCAAAGTGACTACCAGAACCTTTTCTTTGCTTTCAATAACAGCTGTCCAACGGTGCAAAGATATAACAGAAGATCACCAGTCACCAGATCACTTTATGAACGTCTAAGGATAAGAGAGATTTTCGAAACATTTTTTCCAAAAAACTAATTTTAGTATTAAGTTGACACTGCGGGATGATAGCCGGTGTCTGCCCCTGGTCGTCCAAAGTCGAATTTGAGGCAAAAAAGGTGCTCAAGAGATCGACTTTCTCTTTTGCTGTATGGGCTAGAGAGTCATATCCAGTGTGCAATGGCGGTAGGGATGGCTGGCAAGTTGCCCAGAGTGGCTCTGGAAAGCGCCCAGAAATTGCGCCTCCTAGGTGGGTATCTTGCCAGCTGATCCCCAACTTTGACGACATACTTGAACTTTGCTTTAGCAATTGGCCGTTTGAAGAATGTGGAGGGAATATAACCATATTCCCTCTTGAGAACTTCTACGAGTTCTCAAGAGGGAATATGTCTTATATGCCTGCTTTTTGCCAGCTGCTGCAGCTCTATCAGACGCATCAAACCAAGGCCGCGAACTGCTACCAAACGGTACCATAGAGTTTGGAACATTATACGTTAATTGAGGAACGAGGCATGAGCAAGGACATATATAAATATTGTTATATTTCTCATCATTACATTACAACATAATTCGTAAACGAAATATTATCCAAACATATAATATGAATATTCTTTCCTTGTTATAGTTATTATTGAGTTATTTATTTGTTATTGGAAAGAAAAAGGGAAGTCCTAATTAATATTGTTGTACCAAAGAAGATAACAAGATAATAATTAGTTATCTTTCTAGTCTATTATTTTATCATATATATATAAATATATATATAATGTATATCAAGTGCTTATAACTCGAGTATATTAAATATCGTTAAGTAAATAAGTAAATTTATATTAAACTAGCTGTTGCCAATGACTTCGTCTGCTACTTCGTTAATTACATTACATCAATTAAAATTAGGTACATTCCATAGATGAATCTACCTATTGCAATCGATGCGATGACGGGACCCAGACCCCAGAGTAGGGGCGCTACGCCGTTTATGAACTGGAGATTGAGAATAAGTCGAAAAAAAATATTTATATATCCCTCTATATATATATATGTATATATGATCCATCAGTCCAAATTCATCGAAGGCAAAATCTGACTTCACAGGTCGATAGGATAAATTAGTAGGACAAACATAGCATCTCGTTTTTTTTGGAAAAAGTGAAAGGGGGGGCTGGGAGGGGGGGGTGAAAGTGCAAACCTTTGGGACACGTTACAGGTCGCAAATATTGACGGAGGATTTTCAAACTTGGTATACACATTCTTAAGGACAAAATGAAGGTTAAGTTCTTGAACGGGGGAAGTCGGTCGGGGGGTTGTAGGGCTGGGGGGGTTGAAAGTTAAAAACCGAAAAAGTCACAGAAGAAGGCAAAATTTTATCGTCGGCAAAATCTTAGAAAATTAAAAAATTAAAAGAGGAAACTTTTTTGTCCGAAAATTTTAAAAAATAATATATTGAAAATAGGGGTAGGGGGTGGTTCCCCGCTCACCCCATATATGCAGAATGACCCGTCATAAGACTCGTAATGACCAGTAGAATATTGCTGGCTAGTTTTTCTTTGTCGATCCGACCGACGGGAATCTACCTAACACGATCGACCCTGTCAAACGAGGTATTTTATTATTAACACCTCCATCTTTATACAAGGAAATGAATTAAAACATTCATACTCGTATATAAAAAACTGCACAAGCCTAGTAAAAATCAAGATAAAAACTATCTATAAAGTTACATTGAAATCGGTTCAGTGGTTTCGGAGATATGCGCAAAGGAACATCGTGACATGGGATTCTTATATATATATATATATATATATATATATAAAGCTAGGTAGGTTATTGTAGTATAATAGTAAACAGAGGTCGGCTATAACTCTCATCACGTAGTGACGAGGTCAATGTAGTAGCCTTGGCATTGTAGACTATCCCGACCTTGAGACCGATTGACCAGCTCCAGACCAAAGGAGCGAGCGAGTACAGATAGGATATATATATATGTATATATTACAAATATTATATACGAATTAAAAAAATATTACAACGTGAATTATTTGTACATAACGCGTTATACGGTCATATGAGCGCGTTATACAAGAATATTTCTATAACGCAGAACAAATCTACCGCGTTATAGGGGGATAACTGTATTATGACAAAATGCGAAACACAAGGTATTATTTTTAAAAAATTACACTTAACTTATAACGTAAACTGAGATATAAACCGACTGTGAGTACTCAGCTTTATTACCCGGTACCTAATATTCTCAGGGGGAGGCTCGTTACGTTTCCGTTAGTGTAGACGGAGCCTTCGCTGATAAAGACATTTTATGATTCACAAAAGTCGAGAATTCTTTTTTAAGATAAATTTTTCCTTCAAATTTTATGAAACGATTTGTAATTAAATTTTATATTTATTAATAAAATACGAAAGAACTACTTGAATGTCATTAACGGCGACGCTTTCGACATTGTAACCGGATATCGGCAAAAGTCAAATGAACAAACTTGTCTCATTATCTATATTATACAAAACTTTGAATAAATTATGTCCTACAAACTTTCGCAGACGTCAAGACAGACCCGCCTCGTGACGGGACGTCGCCGTAATGAGATTTTGTGATTTTAATGAAGTTTTAAAACAAATATTTTGTTTCTTATCTTACAATTTTCGACAGTTGCGACATTGTTTCAAACGCCTCAGTTACAACCAAAGTGTATAACATTTTATATTAATATAAATATTTATTATCGAAATGTTAGTTCATTATTAGTTTTAGAAAACTCAGACATATTCTAAATAGTATTGAAATTGTAAACACACACACGTATTATAACATGCACACACGCACGCAGACACACACACACGCACGCAGACACCCACCCACGCAGCACGCAGGCACGCACGCAAACACACACACACGCACGCGCACAAACACACATACACGCACGCACGCACACACACACACACACGCACACAAACGCACGCACGCACACGCATGCACGCACACGCATGCACGCACACGCATGCACGCACACGCATGCACGCATGCACACACGCACACACACACAAACATACACACACACACACACACACACACACACACATACTACTTAATAACAAATAATGTTATATCAACCTAGAATGACCTTTCGATAAAAGAGGCATCTCCCGGGGACCAGTTTCTTTGTAACGCAAACATCAAAAGGCAACAGAACGAACGTAGGCCCTCGGCGTAATTACATATCAGCGGGTTAACATTTAATTTATAACAAATAACTCGTGCTCTGAAATAAACATTTAAATTAACCGACATATAATATAAATTATATATCAAGAAGAATGAAATTACATTTAAATTTTAAATGTTATAAGTGCATTTAAATCACAATAGAAATATACCGAAAAGACAGATAATTGAGGCATACATACTTGTTTAATATTAAAATGTAATGTAATTAGAAAACAAGGCAGATTGAACTGAAACTGCTCTCACGAATTAAATAAATTTATAACATAAATCTTTATTTTTATTATATATTCTATCAACATGTATGAAGAGGTTGATGTCTGTGGTGAAGGCGAAAGAGGTATGCGGGGACCGTAGCGTTTGGCGCTCCGTCGTTTCTGGTTACCCCGCAAGGGATATGACGCGAAAATAAATATATTCTATCAACCAAAAATATTGATATTTTTTCATATCTTGTGTTCAAATACTGTGTACTGTATGAACTCATATTATAACAATATTCCCAGGGTGATCTTAACGTAGACCTACAACCCTGGCACAGTTAGTCCCTGGACGAAGGGGAGAGTAATCTAATTATACATTCAAATACAATCTGATGTTAACGTAATATAATGATTTTTTAAAATCTGTCACAAACTAAATTGATATCTTATCAAAAATCACATTAATATTTCAAAATAATTTTAAGAGGTAGATGATCCAGATTTCTCAACGGAAGACACAACATCAGGTATACAAAAGAAAATTATATCACAGTACATATATACAGGGTGTCCACGAAACAATGCATAACCTCTGAAAGGCTAATAGTAGAAATAAAGGCAGGCCCGAAAAAAATAAATACACTGCTAGAAAAATGGGGCTTTAAAAAACATCTTTTTTTGTCTGATTTCCTATTTTTACTCGTAACGAGGCCCAATCAGTTAAAATCATAATTATTTTTATACTTAAATATTTATTTTATTGAAGAACTGCGGATCTTCGTCAACCTTTTCTAACATCTGACGACAAATTGAACTCTAACTTGAAAGTCTCTTGGAAGTAGAGTTTGCACGCGTGTAAAATGATATATATATATATATATATGTACCGAAAATGTCGTCGGTTCAATCGGTTAGTTGAGGAGATTCACTGTAACATAGAGACGCTTATTGAAATTGATCAAATACGAATTCCAGCTTAAATCTACGTATCACACTGCAGTGTTAGAGATTCATACCATTGAATGTGAGACCTCAATGCCATTCAAAATTCATTTCGGATAACATGGAATACCATATTAACATTTTGTTGTAGTACAACATTTTTAGACTGATATATATATATATATATATATATATGCGATTTACCACTCACTGACTCATCACGAAATCTCCGAAACTATCTGTCCGATTATCTTTAAATTTTACATAGTTACTTCTTTTGTGACGTAGACGTCCACTAAGAACGGATTTTACGGAATTCCTATCCAAAGGGATTTCAAATTTTATATATCGTCAAGTTTTAATAATGTAGGAGCTATACATTTTACGCGGGGGTAAGAGTTACTATAGCAACGGATAATATGACAAAGGTTACCATAACAACCTAAGTTTACATCCATTAATAGTGTGCCCAGCGAAGCGGGAGGGAATAAGCTAGTATTTAATATACGGTTAAATTAATAAAATATACAATACACACACACACACACACACAAATCAATTTAATCATTAATTATTTGCGTTAGCACTGTCACGTCAATGTCAAACGTATAATTTGACGCAGAGCAGATGGTGTCTGACATTGCAGAATAAAACTAAAACAAGACAAATACAATTAATATAAGACAGGTCTTTTCGGAAGAAAACTATTAATATAAAATAAAATTAATAAATATATATATAATATATTTAAAGGGTCATTGACCTTCAGACGTGGCTACTACTAGTTACAAATTAGTTTTACAAACCAACGATCACACTTAATTATTCACTGTATGTGAGCGTCTTCTGTTTTATTTAACTGAAGTCTGTTTTACTTGATAACTAAAATAAGATAATTCTCACTAGCTGTACCCACTAGCTTCGCTCGAATTGCTAGTTCAAGAAGCTTCAACAAATCCTATCAACATTAAACAAACTGTAAAACAAAAATAGTCGAACGATTTTTTATTCTTATAATACTTTTTTATTTGTAGTTGGATTTAGACAAAACAAGTTACAGTTGTAGCGATGAAAACAAACAATAGATCCGTGAAAACTGCATTAAAATCAGATAAGTCGTTATGGAGATTAAAGGGCACAAACGCACAGACAAAAACTCTTAAAAACACTATTCTGGGTTCAATTCTATACTAAAGAACCCCTGTAATGATTTTTTCAAATAACTTCTAGGTACAGACATACATCAGTTACAGATATTATATGTTTATTCATACATAAACATACAACAATCTAGCCATCAACAATGATTCCCCTTTTTGATAAGAGTTACTAGTTGCCTACAAATAATAAATTCCCAGAAGAACACGAGCAACGCAGAACGCTTTAGTAAAAATGTAGGGCAAAGTTAAAAATGTTATAAAAAAACTCATTTTCTTCTTTACTAGCATTCTCTAGAGAAATGCTCACTTACCCCTTGAGAAGAGGCGAATAAGTCAAGCTTTTACTTACAAGTATTGATTGGATTTGAAACGAAACGAAGGGGTCGTTATTAATTCAAGTCTCGGCTTCGATAAATAAATATACGTCGTGCAATTAAAGATAAAAAACTTCTTATTAAAAATTTTCTACTAAATCTTATATGATTTTTAGTAGAAATAAAATGAATACAACTACTACTGAATGCCTTCTATGCGGTGCTACGGATCGTAGACAGCGGCTACGTCGTAGATAAACTCTACAGCCGTAGTCGGAGCTACGTCAATCACCTTTATGAATAAATGAGGCCTTCATTTATTCAGGTGGTTGGAGCGGTCGATTTAGTGATGTAACGGCTGTTGTAACTTCATAGACCGCGAATGACTTTATTTATTTATATCTTATACTTTGAATAATTACCATTTGTGTATCAAACGGGAGTGTTAGGACTATGATAGTATACTTATCAAAGGACCTTCAGTATAACATTTCTACTTATATTAAGTGTACGAGTGTTACAGACGCACTACTCTCAGAACCACACGAGAAACTCAGCCATGTATTTCTTTATTGTGATCTCTTCACACACATAAATATATATAATTGTAATACTAGGATCCGCCCACCATGCGCGGCGTATGTAGAGCTGAGCTCCTTTCCTTTCTTCTTTTCTTGATAACTTTTGAATGGCTAAACATTTTTTCAATCTGTTTTCGTTATAACATCCGCGTTCGACTCAAACATACATGAGTATACAATTTTTAGCTAATTATCTCGTCGAATTCTGGAAACAACTAAACACAAAAAAAAGGTCTCCCAAACGGTTGAGAGGTTCGCTTACGCTCAGCTCAATAATATATGACTTTCATTACATTGTTCTAATATAAATCAGATAAAACATCAAACAAGGTTAAACATGTATTTGATATATATTAACAATGTGTTCGGTCGCCGTAAGAGAAACATTTAACTATATAAATATTAATGACAACTGAAAGCGGTGAAGATCAAGGCGCTGCTAGTAGCTGTAAAGAGATAATTAGTCCGAGCGTTCGTTATCTGCTCGTTATGTTTTTGTTTTTAATTATTACGCCCCTTCTGTAGTCTTTTGTTGAGATTTTAATGAGTTTTTCAAGGTAGCCTTTATAATGGCTGAAACACACCCGACGACTATTTTTCTTTCATTAGTAAAAAAGTTATTTTTGGGATAAATTTTTATATACTTTATTAGTTTGGAAGAAGAAAAATATTTTTATATAAGTAAAATGTTAATGTTTTCAATTAATATAGATTATGATTTGAACCAACGACCGGCTTGAATGTCGGTGGTGGTCGCTCTAGAAACTGAGCTATCGTGCCAAAGGGACCGGAGCATGTTGGACCGTATAAGACAACTCGAGGTATGGATACTTAGGATTTATTATAAATGTAATTTGGGTTTTAGTTATGGCTCTGAAAAGAGTAACCTAACAAAGAGTCAAGGTATTTCTACCAGTTCTCAGGTTATCGAGCCGATGGCAGCTCTGACGATGAAAAGAAACTCAGAAACTATATATCCAGAAAGGAAGATATATAAAGTAGAATTCTTAATATAGATTCTCATTTAATTCGTGTTGATTTTTCCAATATATATATATTCAGTATTGACATAAACTAAACGTAGTTATATTAATTGATCAGTCCATCTCTAACTTCATTAAACAGTTGGAGTTTTGAACGTGGATTTGTGTAATCTAATAATCGACTATGAAACTTTATATCTGAATGAACTAGAAATAGAAAACTTATAGAATTAATTCAAGTAGAAAGTATTTGATATTATAATATACAAAAATACTTTACAGCTCAAGCTTTGATACAATAATTTGTTATTAATTTTTTTTTAATAATCTTTAAAAATCGGACAATTAAGAAAAAAAAGGACAAATCAATATTTTTATTCTTATTTCAATTTCATAAAAAAAACTTTAAAACTTAATTTCTTTATAATAAAAAATCTTACATATATATATTATATAATTGTTGAGAAATATAAATATTGCACAAGTACTTTGATTCACTCTGTTACTTGGGATTTATTGAATACTTTTAAACAATTTACAGTTCTACCGACCTACGTTAGGGATGTGGTGAGATAAAGGTTTGTATAAAATATACATACCTAAATTATACATTAACAATATAAGATAACATTCTTACGCACATTAGGTACTCCTAACAAATTTTATCGTAAGAATATATATATATACATATATATATGTATAAAATGTGTGTGAAAACAGTTCAGTTGTTTCTGTGATTATCACAAACGATGTATATATACAGATATATATATATATATATATATATATATATATATATATAAATATTCTTAAGATCATATGTTTTCTGTGAACACCCTTAAATAACATAAGGAACACGCTCATAAGGGTGCTAATTTTATTTACAAATGTTTGTTAATCTGTAACAAAATGGCGATCGTTCAACTAACGTCCGTTGTGTGCGGCGCCTGTGACGTCACGGCGTGCTGTTGAAAACCGTTTGAGATGGTAATCTGTTCGTTCATCAATTTTAACGATTATACGTTGGATCGTTTATATTATTAATTAAATATATTTTAAGTATTAAAATTCCAGGTAATCCCAGTATCGTATATATATAGTTTGATCCATCTTAAAAGATGGGATCGCTTTTATCTTATTAATAATCTTCAATTTACGTTATTGCAAATATGAGATATTTTATACGTACAGAGTTTAATTCTCTTCCAAGTTCTATAAGTTTCCAATAGATGGCGGTGTTGTTGATAACATTTTAATTGATGTAAAATAGTTTATGGAGAAGCAGACGAAGTCGATACTATCAGCTAGTGTATTATAAATATTACTTTATATATATATAATTACCCTCATAGTTTTAATCGATTCTAAATGTACTTAACTAATAAAACAAAAGTACTAAACTTGTATCGAATTATAATTTTCAAAAGTTAATACTAGACCAAGGTCTAGGTCTAGGTCTAGGTCTAGGTCTAGGTCTAGACCAAGGTCTACCCAAGGGTAGAGTATTCAATATACATATAATATGAGGTAGAATTTTCTGAAAGAAAAACGTCTGAATCGTCATTATTTTTAAAAGATAAAGAAAGATATAGTTATCGTATTAAGCTTCAAGACAGATCCGATACTACATATATGAAAACATAAAACCCTCGTTTATCAACCGTAACAGAGTAACTGAATCTCTCGTATTACTTGTACGGACCCGCAAATAGCGGTAAGGTCCTTAAAGATCCCGTAATAGTCGATCCGGAGAACGAGTGAGGAATGCCGATGTCGGACCTTTTCAGCATTCAATATCTCCTCTATATAGGTTAATAGAATGAATGAATGAAATGATTGTATGAGAAATATATCATCTTCTTATGTATAAAATCGGATTATCATGTGTTCGTGTATCGTCTTTAACACGACACGTAGGATTATTTCTCTTATTTCCATAACATTTATCAAATCGGTCGATCAATATTTGTTACTCAAGCATAGCCAGGGCAAATTCATATATTAACACTAAACCTACCAAGTACCGGTCAATTTGACCGTTCTTAAACTTTTGTAAAACTTACACATTTTTAAACATTATAATATCGTTATCAAACTACATGACAATTCTTAGAATATGGCATATAATATTTTCTATACTCTTTACTTTTAATTATTTCCAATATTACCTGAGTTATATAATAAAATATTTTTTAATTACCGGTCAATTTGATGGCGTGCGGTAGGACTGTTCCTACAAGAATTGTCGGTAGGTTTAGTGTTAAAGATCAAGTCAATTCCCACGATAAAAGTGCAAAATATTAAAATACTGACGCAGCACCATCATGTGACACCGCCCGCGTTGCAGCGATCGGTGGGAAACGAGCTAGAAACTACTGGCACTAGAGGCATTCTTGGGTCAATCGCTGACCTGGAATCACCTTTTTTAGTATTAAACTAGGGGCGCCAACAAACCCTCAACTTCGACTCGCTGCGCTCGCGAAATCTCTGGTGCCGTTTGCAAATTGAGCGAAGCGAGCCCAGTGTATTGACTCATCGTTTCCCATTGACTTCAATGGGATATCAATTTTTTGACATGATACAAAAAAAAAACTTTTTTTTTTGAGGACATTTTTATTATAATAATTTTCCGTCAACTAGTTTTCGAGCCAATTCGTGACAAAGAATGCAAAAGAGTCTCCAGTAAAACGCTCCGCTCACTTCGTTCGCTTCGCTCAATAATTATAAGTTTTAATTGTATTCCTTTGTTATAACTTTTGAAATTAATTGATCTTCATTGCAATCTTCGCTGCCACCAAAATATAATTTGTTTGTGGGCTTCGAGTCAATTCAAATATAGAACTGTTATAGGGATTTGAATAAAGCCCTTTTTAAAAAAAGAATATTTAATTAAAACACTTTATTTAGAATAAATGGGACTGAATTAAGAAAGGCAAGTGTCACGCACGGAAGATGGAATCGAACTAAACTATTGTCTTACATGATTTATAATGAAAGATTATAAGGGCTGACTAGGCAAGTGGATTAGGGATGATTAGGCACTATTATATACATATGTTATATATAACAGAACGAAGGGTAACTAGAAAAATATTATATCCAACCAACACTCGACTGATTTCAGCGGCCGTAAAACCTTTTACGGCATCTAAGATGATAACTATCGCATGAAGTATACTCAACTACGTTATAACCTCATCAATATGAATTCATATCAATGCATAAAGTTCTTTATGTACAGACAACTGTTCATAATTCCGATACTTATATATACGGAGCATATTTATAGACAGTCATTACTAACTAATAATTAATCTAATCTAATCTAATAATGATATAAATGATAATAGTTTACGTCCCAGATATATGGTAAATAGCTCGAGTCGTAATGCTGAGCGATATTGTTGGAATAGGCATTTATCTTAATATTTAAATGTTCAAACTTTACCAAAGTAATAGAAACCAGTCAATATTCCAATATTTCCAGGGTATTTCCCAAACGAATTTTGACGAAATTATAAATGTTAATAAAAAAGAAATTGATCTTTAAGTAAAATGATTATTATTTATTGAAGAAAAGAAAATTTTAAATACATGTTTATTTATAATTACTAAAAAATTACAAAAAAAACGTGTGATTAATAATAATACAAAATAGTAATATAATTAAATATGAAAATAAAACAAATCAGTAAATTATAAACAGCGCCATCTCTCGACAGTAATGAAATTTTTTTCTGTCCACAGACATCCATCCATCCATCCATACATCTATCCGAGAAAAGTGAAAACAATACAGAACGAACAAAGTTCGTTAGTGAATATTGAACGTATGCATTGATTGATCTTCAGTGATTTTAACAATTTAATATCGACTTTGTTTAATGGAACATAAGTTTTTTATTACAAATCTTAATTAAACTTTTAATGTAGAATAAAACAAGAGTAGTATTGTGTTGCATTTTGTTATTAAAAACAAATTAAGTTAATGAAATCCAAATGAAAAATTTTTACAATAGCTTTATATTGAGTGTATAAATGTATATACATTTTTATGTGTAATTAAAAAAAAGTTAATTTGGTGTGAGAATGCACACAAACACACACATTTATACAAATGAAAAGTTAGTAACGTATATAGTAAGTAACAAAGACCTAATTATAATAATAACGATAGCCCGAGTTTAGACCGGACCAGACCAGACCAGACTAGACCAGGGCATGATCTGCTCAATCAGACTTTATAATAAATTATATTAGAAGTATCTGACTCTGATGACTGAGCACGGAATCAGACAAAGTGACATTGAATCATTAACTTGTACTGATATTAGTGATATAACTGATATATTATATATATTGATAGTGACGTAACGAATATTCGCATTCGCAAAACTTCTGCTAATATCCCACGTATACGAATATTTAAAAAAAACAATTTCAAGATTGAAATTAATAAGATCAAAATCCATTCATTTCTTGTAATTAAATACAATAAAAGCAACTTAACTAATACATTATCAGTCTCCGCTGTGTCTTTTGGTATTATTTAACACTCATTCTACAAACTGAAAAGTAACATTCCTTATCACATGACTCCTGATTGAGCGAAGCGAACGAAGTGAGCGAAGCGTTTTACTGGAGACTTTTTGCATTCTTTGTCACGAATTGGCTCAAAAACTACTTGACGGAAAATTATGAAACTTTGCAAATAAAAAGACACACATTAGGTGATGGTTTTTAAAAAAAATTTTTTTGAAAAATGTAATTTTTTTTTTTAAATATGTCAAAAAACTGATATCCCATTGAAGTCAATGGGAAATGATGAGTGAACACACTGGGCTCGCTTCGCTCAATATGCAAACGGCACCCGAGATTTCGCGAGCGCAGCAAGTCGAAATTGAGGGTTTGTTGGCGCCCCTAGTATATATATATTATATATATATCGCGTAATATTCAAATTAAAAATATCTTAATTCAAATAGGCATTTCACACGCACTTTTGAATCGTCAATTATTACTATAAAAGAGTCAGTGTAGTCAGTCCGTAAGTAAGCTACCACCGGCTCGGAATGCTGCTCTGTTGAGGAGAGCCGGCCAGAAACTCAACAGTTGCTCTTTTCAAATTAATTCCAAAAGTACATTAAGCATAAACATGATAATAAATTCGTTCGTCCGTCCGTGATAAGCGATTCCGCTTCAAGCTCTACCCGATGTAGATACGCAAAATGACATACATACATACATACATACACACACACACACATACATAGATTCATATATACATATATAAATACATAAACTACATAATATAATACAGTGCATTATTTATCAATAACAATTTAATAAGCGGGAATTAAGATGAATAAGTGATTGTCGTATCTGATATTAAATTTAAATTAAAGCTTTCATAGGCACTTATATATATATATATATATATAAATATATACGTATATACATATCTGTCTGTTTGTAATAATAATAATAATAATAATAATAGCCTTTATTTAACAATCACACAAATGCGTAACTTAACCTATTACATATATTATAACAATTTGTAAATAAATATCAAACACATTATATTATATATCTGACACCGGTACGTGAAGATTGTCTTGCTGTCGAAATTATATATAGTAGTTAAATAAAAAAAAACAGTTTTAATTATTTAATTATTTTTTTCTCCGTCTGTTTGTTCCGAATGGACTCTGAAATGAGTGGACCCATTTTAACAGAATCCTCGTAGCCTTATTTTAAGTTGGATAGTGCCTTTACAGGAGATCTTATTAAGAAAAAAAAAATTTTTTTACAAAATTTTGTGTTTAATTAATGTCAAAAAGAAAGAACGAAAATAATAGTTTTGAACTTAAAATAAAATGAAACCAAAAATATGGGTATGTTAAAGGATAGGTTTTGATAGAAGACTTATAATTCGGCTGGAGAAAACGGCAGACGAAGCCGCCGGACACGGCTAGCGTATAACAATAAGTAATGTAAATTAAACTTTGATAACATCCGCGTCCAATTATCAACATTGTGATGTCTACAAAATCAATTTAAATCTGTTTTAACGAAAATAACTATCGTGAAGGTCATCAACCGCTTCCGGGGTCAGTGTGCCGACCGTCAAATATATGTATATATAAGCAAAAATTTAAGTGTCCGTTTGTAATACCATATTAACAGCTTTTCACTACATATGAAAATATATAGTGTGCTTACACAAAAAAATATTTGTCAGTCTGTCTATTTGTTTGTTCCGTATTTGTATTATTATATTGTAATTATATTAATTAATTAATTATATTGCAAAAAAACGTATTCCTTGCACTCGAAGCCGCGGTCTCGGCTAGTATATACATATATTTTGAAATCTGTCTGTTATAAACCAAACGTAATAAGATGTTTCTTATATATGTACATATAATTTACTTAATTTACCGGTAAATTTTTACATTCCTGTTAACCTGTTAACCGGGTATGACGAAATATTTCGTCATACATAAAAGTATATTGCAATGGGGATGACGACATTTTTCGTCATGTAAATTAATCGTAATATATTTAACGCATTACCTTCTACGTTGTTATTATCTATTAAAAACGATATTATTTAATTGAGCTGAGCGTAAGCGAAACTCTTAACCGTTTGGGAGACCTTTTTTTGTATTTAGTTGCCTCCAGAATGCGATAATTAGCTAATAATTTTCTCACGTATGTTTGAACCGAACGCGGATGTTATAGCGAAAACACATTGAAAAAATGTTTAGCCATTCAAAAGTTATCAAGAAAAGAAGAATGGAGAGGGACTCAGCTCAACACCCTCAGCTCAGCACGGTTAGCGGACCCTAGTTAATTGAGGTGTGATGATATTACTTATAACTCTGAAAACACAAAGTCCCCAAACAAAAGTTTATTCCCCCGTTAACAGGTTAATTAAATGTACAAATCACGTATGTATTTATGGTACCTATACGTTATTTACTCGTAAACTTATCAACCTCACACCAGATGGTAAACAAAACCACACCAACAATGGTAATCTAACATTTCTGGAAACTCTCAATATAAAATAACGATTTACAATACCAAAATTGGAAGCAAAATATATAAATAAGATATAAATATTTATATTATATATATATATATAGAAATTGTTGCGTTGTTTCAAGCACACTTAGAGCCTAGCTGTAGTAATTTGACTGCAGCTCGTATTGGGCTGGTTCGACTGAGAAAGGACCGGAGAAGGAAATGTAGTAACCAAATTCATTTGGTTATGATCCGTCGGTGAGTGAGAGAATCCGGAAGCTCAACTGGCTTGTGCTTCCGATCGATTCTCAGATTTTGCTGCCCGTCGTATATGAAGCAAACGACAAGCTTATCAAGCTTGTGCTAATGCTTTACTTACTAAGGAATAAAGTTCTGAAGAGGAATTATAACCGTGCCTCCAGATTCTTTAAACGGCAAATTGCTAGAGCAAAATTCAAGCATGTCGTCTAAATTGGGAATCAGCTAGCAGAGGACCAATATATCAAATAAATAATAAATAAATAAAGTCAATCAGAGATTTCAGGTCATTTAAAAAAAAAAACTGGCTCCCATGGACTCCCTGCAGCTACATATCTACCATATTCCCAAAATAACAGATCAGAAGAGAAAATTTGTTTGATTATTTGATTGTGTTGTGAATGGATACCAAAAAAGTAAAGTGACCAATCGAAACAATGAAAAGTAAAAAAAACGCTGAGTTTCTTAATATATTATCTGATCTGATAGATGAGGTCAAGCTAACATTTTAGTTCTCTAGATATACTTTCGTGGACCCCCAGTTTTTTGTCAACGTAGATATATAGTCTTCCGTGGACCTATAAGGTCCTGGATCACTTTGGGAACTGAGGATATAAATAAGTGTTTAGTAAACAGATATTCCTTAAAAGAAATATCATCAAAATTATTTAATCAGAATAAATCTAAATACTACGTAGTATTATAAAGTTCATTGAACTTGTTTACAAAACTGAGAGATGTTTGTTCTAGTGGTGTAAACACTAATAATGGGGCAAGTAAACAAAACGCTCTTGGAATAACGTTCAGACTTTACAACATTTAAATATATATACATATATATATATGTGTGTGTGTGTGTGTGTGTAATTCTCGTAGTCTCATATAGAGTGCTGACTGTGTGTGTTTATTTATCTTTATTCTATTTTAGAATTTCAAAACAATCAAATCCATACAATAATAAACACATCGCTAAGTAAACTGACGTTTAAAGTTATTAATTGCTAAAAGCAAACGTTACATGAATTTGAAAAAGTATAAAGATAGAAATTGTAGAGAGAATTGTCACAATATAAAAATTTTATACCAAAGAAGGGCCCCGGAGGGCATGTATGATGGTAATGTATGTGGCCGAGGCGAAAGAGGTATGCAGGGACCGTAGCGTTTGGCGCTCCGTCGTCTCCGGCTACCCCGCTAGGGATATGATATGGCGTGAAGATAAGTTTTTTTTTTTAATAATGGTAAAATTGTAGATTTCCTCTGGATTTTGTCAATAATTAAGACGAAAATCGGGAAATGAATCGGCGATCCTTTCTAATTTAACATTGTTATATACCAGGTGGTAATATTCACTAAATGTATATGAAAGTATGTCTATATATATATATATATATGAGTGATTCAACGTAGTATTTCAACCACAACTACGTGGTCAGAATTATTAGTACCGTAGATATGATGCGAATAATAGCAATACAATATCGATAATGTTGGTATATCTGAGGTGTTTACTGCAGACCTCTCCGCCGCACACAACACCGCTCCACTAAAATTAGATCCGAGTCACTTGTGTGAGGCGACCGAACGCTCTTTAATATTATTTAATAATTGTAATGTATTTTTTAATTATAACTTATGAACTATAATAAAATTGTCTATCTACTTCTATATCTAAAATCTTCGTCTCTTTGAAACGGCCGGACAGATTTTAACTAGACTTTCACTGACGGACAGCTGATTATAAGAAGTAACTTAGGATACTTTTAATCTAAAAAAAAACATATTCTAATATAAACTTATACACCTGGAAGTACCTTATTTGCGATTGAAAACTATTTTTTTTTATAATATGCAATATGCATGAGTTGAATTATTAGGAGACTATTTCCCGCCGTATAATTTATTAACCACTATAGTCGCTATTCACTAATCACTAGCGACTTCACTTCTTGATGCTAGCAGTTCCACGATACGAATGAGCCCTACTGACCGGCGAGTGACATATAGCGTCTTGAGGCAAGTTTCGTAATAGCGGTGCTACCCTCTTTAACAATTAATCATGGCAAACTTCACGCACCAAATATTGAGAATGTTAAAAATACCCTCCGAAAGTACTGGCGATAACAAAATGAAGAAATATTTTACACTTAGACATAAAATTTCAAGATATTAAATTTAAAAGATTTTAATTTTCAAGATAGATTAAAATAAGTCAAAGCTACTTAAATGACTTATAATACTTAAATATACTTCTCAGAGTCAGCAAACAAAACATGTATGTGCGGCTGTACCCTCGTAGGTCGTGTAATCCGTGTCGAGATGTTCGTTGGCTATAATCTACGAAAATACTGAACCGATTTCAATGTAACTTTATTAGCAAATTTGAAATTTTCTATACATAAAAGGTTTAATTAACTAAGTTCTATAAATTTTCATTTAATTTTAAAAAAATAATGTGAAATAGTTTATGAAATAGCAGACGAAGTCGTTGACAACAACTAGTTCACTACAGAGATCTCGAACTCACAGTACATATACCGGAGACGAGATCCAGTTAAATATTGAATCGAATATAAATATCGCCACGTGCTGAGTCGACAATGTGCTTGACAACTTTGTATTCAGAGAGAAACTTATTTATACAACTCGAAGGTTGTGGCGCCTCCCGTTCAGTAATGTTGTCCATTTCACTATGTTATTTTTGTATTTTCATACATAATCTATAATAGTTTTAATACCTTAAAACGAATTAGTTTCTTTTTATTTTGTTATTGACTAAAATACAGAATGTAATTATATTTTGCACCTTTATTTTTTAATTAGTTTCGCTTGGACGTTTCAGAGTTTGTGGGCTGCGGTGAGCACTTGTAATCGGTTACCAACCCCCCTCGTTTGTTCTCTTAGATAAAAAGGGGGTATTTATATTACAAATGGCCACTGAGATGTCCATTTATTTTTTAACGTGAGTTAGTTAGTCGGAAAAAATCTATTTATAAGTGTACAGAAAGTCCGCATAACGAAAAATAATATTATTTTTATTATTTGATTGAGAAAATAATTATATTTGATTTATTGGAAAGCCGTAAAGGAGTGCGTCGTAAAAAATATATACTAATATAAAGTCCGAATATTTGATATACTTATTATATATAAAAAAAAAACGTATATTAAACTAGAACCTTTGTTGAGGTTAAGGTATGTAAGGGTTTACTTCTGACCTTCGATAATCTCTACGGACCTCCGCGAGCCCTTTGCGGGTCTAGATTAGATTAATCTTATTTATGATTGAGTTATTTTCTAGTATAGTTTATTGCTTATCCGTCTTCATGATATTTTTGTTTCTATAATCTTTAAGGATATAGAAGGGATAGAAATACGTACATCTTGTTTTTACTGTTTTTGTTATTTATGTTTAGTTATACTTGTATTTATATATATATACATATATATATATATATATATATATATATATATATATATATATATATATATATATATATATATATATATATATATAAAAGCCTTAAAAACCTAAACTAATATAATAACAATACGTAATAAGTACTATAGTTTTAAAATTAATTTTATTTAGAACCTTAAATTCAAAATTGATAAATTTTTAAGAAATCAAAACCTTTACTAACGTTCCATTTACCGTCGATGTTCCTTTTCAAAAGTAAATTTAATAAAATCATAAAACTATAGATATATTAATAACTACTTGATCTAGTGGCCATAATCAAATCAAATTTCTCCTAGCTCGGAAGCAGATCAAACTCACTCCGCATTTTGAAAACTGGGTCGAACATACCATATATGGTATATCCGGACAACATATATATATACATACATACAGTTGTTACAAAATTTATTTGTTTTCTTTGAAATAAATTTATGAATGAAGCGATCGTAAATATACTTTGTATCTTCACGTGTAAGGGATAAAGTTTTGAAAAACACGAGTCGTTTTATGACTTAAAGAAACATTCAGTTTAGTTACAAGTTATTAACTTTAATTACACCATGTTTAATTACTAATTATAGATTATCGAGAAGTAGCTTTAAATGAGATTAAAATCAATTTCATTGATAAATATGTGATTCACTATTATAATATTACTAGGATCCGCCAACCGTGCGCGGCGGGTGTTGAGCTGAGCCCCTCTCCTCTCTTCTTTTCTTGATAACTTTTGAATGGCTAAACATTTTTTCAATCTGTTTTCGCTATGACATCCGCGTTTCGCTCAAACATACGTGAGAAAATTTTTAGCTAATTATCTCGTCGCATTCTGGAGACAACTAAACACAAAAAAAGGTCTCCCAAACGTTTAAGAGCTTCGCTTATGCTCAGATCAATTAATTATATTAAGTGGATAGTTATTTTTATCTAATACGATAAAGTGAAAATATAATAACAATAGAATAGCTTTAATCTCACAAGTGATATACTTAGTTATAAAATTCAATCCTTTACAAAAACATTTGATACTAAAACTTCATAGTAAACTGTATGATATAGTAATATTTTATGACATATATTAACATTGGATCGTCGAGAGCGATGCCTTTTAATTGAGTCTTATCAGTGTGAATGTGAGGTTAGAAGAAAATACAATGCTACTCCCGTGACTTCGCTCGTTTTTAAATTGACATAATTTTTTAACTTATATAATAGAAACACTAAACCTTAAGAGAAGGCTTATTCAGTAGTGTAAGTTATTCCATTATTAGAGCGACTCAAGTTACAAACTCACAGACAAACATAAAATTCTAAAAACTTCTACATAAAGATCCACAGTAATAATTTCTCTCAAATGTTATCTACACACAGACAAATATACGTTAAATATATTTAATATATAAATGAAGGATCTATGCGTCGATGTTTGCGTCAAAGTTAGCCGTGTGCGGTCGTTAGGAGAGTCGTAAACGAACACAAAGCTGAGCAATAAAACATTTTACGATCAATTCCAAACATCGAAGTATATAGGTGAGATGATGGGCTGTAAGTAATCTTCCTTAATTGAGCGAAGCGATCGAAGCGAGCGGAGCGCTTTACTGGAGACTTTACTTTTGCACATTCTTTGTCACGAATAGGCTGGAAAACTACTTGATGGAAAATTATGAAATTTTGCAATCAAAAAGACACACATTAGATGATGGTTTAAAAAAAAAATTAAAAATGTCATATCGTTGAGAAATAATCGACAAAAAACTGATATCTCATTGAATTCAATTGGAAACAATGCGTCATTAAACTGGGCTCGCTTCCCTCAATATGCAAAGGGCACCCGAAATTTCGCGAGCGTAGCAAGTCGAAATTGAGGGTCTGTTTGTTGCTGCCCCTAGGATATATTAAGTGAAGGTACAATTTCATTAAGGTATATTATACATATCATATTTAACCGATTTCTGATATCTTAAAGTTCATTAAAAAAATACTTACAATTTTGGGAAGATTAAAATGGCTTATCATAAAATAGTTCAGGATGTTGCCTAAACTAGGTCAGATCCGATCCCAAACCGGCACCGGAACACAGGTACTACGAGTAAGTAAATACGATTCAGATGTACATTTTTACGTAACAATTTAGCACAGAGGCGTTATTCAATTTTCCGTTTTATTATATTAATACTAAACCTACCGACAATTCTTGTGTACCTGTACCTACCACACGCCGTCAAATTGACCGGTAATTAAAAGTTATTTTATTATATAAAGCAGATAATAATGGAAATAACTAAAAGTAAAGAGCGTAGACAATATTATATGCATATTCTAAGAATTGTCACGCAGTTTGATAACGATATTATAACGTTTGAAAATGTGTAAGTTTACAAAAGTTTATGAACGGTCAATTTGACCGGTACTTGGTAGGTTTAGTGTTAATAATATTCTGATAAAAAGTGACAAACCGTATGGTCCTCGAATAGTTTTAACATCTCTCTTAAATTTAAACTTTATATTTAGTTAAGTCACCGATTAAGATAAACTTTTGCATGTGAGATATACCTGTCTAAAGAAAATAAGATTCAGGATACAAGATCCAAAATTAAGTGGATGTTAGAAATACTAGGGGCGCCAACAGACCCTCAATTTCGACTCGCTGCGCTCGCGAAATCTCGGTTTCCGTTTGTTGTTCCGTTTGTCAGTGTAATGACTCGTTTCCCATTGACTTCAATGGGATATCAGTTTTTTGACGATTATTCTTCAACGACACGACATTTTTCAAAAAAAAAAAAATTAAAACCGTACCTAATGTGTGTCTTTTTGATTGCAAAAATTCATAATTTTCCATCAAGTAGTTTTCGAGCCTATTCGTGACAAAGAATTTTAAAAAGCCTCCAGTAAAACGCTCAGCTCGATACACTCGCTTCGCTCAATTATAAGAAAATCTACAAAATGTACATCTAGCTATGCTTCTCGATCCTCGTTCATAGGATCTAAATAAGGATATATATTCAATCTTAGCTCAGATGGGACAGTTTGTTATTAGATAGTCGTAATAATCTTGTTGGGTTTTAATCATGTTATGTGTAAAAGATATATAATAAGTTAAAATATATTTAGAGATTTTGTACATTTTTGTTTTATTAACAAATTTAATCGATTCATTAATTAGATTACGGGGGAAGAAAATAACTTATTTCAATACTAGCCGCGCCCGCAACTTCGTTCGCGTCGATTTTTTAAAATAAAAGTTAGTATAAGTTATTCTTTGTAATATCGGATAGATATCCGCATTACAAATTACTTAAACTGGGAGATCCCAGTTTAAGTAATTTGCAAACGAACTGGTAGACAAACAAAATTTTTCATGTAAGTACCGTATATGATTTCATATGCATTTAGTGAAAAGCTGATTATTTGGAATAAATAAATTACAAATAAATAAATAGTGAAATATTAATGAACAGAAGCAGGACTCGAATCTGTGACTACTGGGAGTAAGGTAAATATTTGGACATATTGCTAAAGTTAACTTTGATAAAAAAAAAACTCTTCAAAGAGTAAGTTTTGTTTAAATTAATAAAAATATTTGAAATATTCTACGAACAATTACGATAATCATGTTATTTTTTTTATTTCAGGCTTCGAACCTCCGAACCTTTGGGAAACCGTCCCGGCGCTCTGCAATTTGAACTACCGTGTCACTACTGCATTGTTACAGAATATTCCATACGTAATCGTCAATATTATCTATTACTTAGCAGATTTTATTTATTATCAGTTATTACAAAAAATATATCATATTAAATCTATTGGGTTAAAAAAAGTAGACATATATAACTTACAATACCAAAAAAATTTGGATCGCACCATGCAATATCACAATATCCATTATATTAATTGAAAAAATCAACAAAACACACTCCGATACTAAAATGGTATTCATAAAAGATATTACAACACACCTAATGGCGGAAAATATTACAAAATGGCCGCAAAGCTTACGAACAGAACGACATCAGGACACACGCGGCGGCGGGTGCATTAAATGTGTATCTAAAATCCGAGGCGGGGTAACTGACCTTTGACCCCGTTCTGGCATAATGCCAAAGGTCCAATGCTATCCTCTTCGCGTTAAATTTTTTATTATACGTCCGTTACTCGCTCCATCCACTCTATTAGGAAACCATTACAGTAATTATGTTATATAATTAGTATATATATATATTTTAAATACTTTGAAACGAAAACTAATAAGTGTTGTAACATAGATTGCTCCATTTGTGTATATTAACACTAAACCTACCGACAATTCTTGTACACCTGTTCCTACCGCACGCTGTCAAATTGACCGGTAATTAAAAGTTATTTTATTATATAACGCAGGTAAACAATGGAAATAACTAAAAGTAAAGAGTGTAGAAAATATTATATGCATATTCTAAGAATTGTCATGTAGTTTGATAACGATATTATATCGTATGAAAATATGTAAGTTTTACAAAAGTTTAAGAACGGTCATTTTGACCGGTAGGTACTTGGTAGGTTTAATGTTAAAGTTACTTTGTGCTTGTAGAGGACGTGTACGGTTCGCAACTTTATAAAATTAAATATTTCAAAACAATACACCGAATAACATTTCATTCTGATAAAAGTAAACAAGAGGCAGCCGATTGGAATTAAAAAAACGGAGCTTTTGTTTATTATTTTTATTAAATTAATATTCTACAAAAGTGTTTAATTGTTTTTGGTATCCAATCTCCTGCAGTCTTATGTTGGATAGCAGATATATTAACATATGTAAAATGGTAGTAAAAGCTAAAAATAAATATCAAAATCATACATGTATTCTTTAAAGGCGTCGAAGTTTCAACGGATGTGACACAAAGAATTATATATATATATATATATATATATATATATATATATATATATATATATATATATATATATATATATATATATAATATTCGTCCGTCGTCTCGTAACAGAGTACGAGGTACAAACAGCATACAATTTACAGTATACCATTACAGCTCGCGTACAACAACACTTACAACAATGATAATTATATATAAACAAAGGATTAAACAGTGTCAAGTAACTTTGATAGTTATAAATTAATAACTATTTCAAATTAAGTTATAATAATAGTCGGGTTTCATTTCAAACTTTGCCGACGCCGTATTTGTATCGCAAAGGTTACTCCGACCGTTCGGTACAAGTTTAAGAAACATATTTTCATTCTTTTTATTGAGCGAAACGAACGTAGCGAGCGGAGCCTTCTACTGGAGACTTTTTCACATTCTTTCTCACGAATAGAATCGAAAACTACTTGACGGAAAATTATGAAATTTTGCAATTAAAAAGACACATTGGGTGAGGGTTTCAAAAAAAAATTTAAAAAGTTAAAAAAAAAAATTTGAAAAATGTGTCAAAAAACTGATCCCATTGAAGTCAATGGGAAACGATGGGTCATTACACTGGGCTCGCTTCGCTCAATGTGTAAACGGCACCTGAGATTTCGCGAGCGCAGCGAGTCGAAATTGAGTGTCTGTTGGCGCCCCTAGTAATGTATATATCTTTAAAGATAACACAAACCGACGAATTTCATTCAAATAAAACGTAAAATTTTTAACATCAAACGATTCTGTAAACCGCAAACTGTGAAAAGGTAAATACTTAGAAACAAAACCTTCGTTGCTTGGAATTTTGATTACGTAATAATTTGTTGAGCCTCCGCTAACATTGTTTTGTTTTAGGAGTTTTAAAAACCTCGCTAGCTGAGTATCTTCTCCGTTTGATATCATATGTATATGGCGGAGATATCGAAGTGAAATATAAAGTTATAAAAAAATAAAACTACTAGACTTATAAATCCAAAGAAAGACATTCTTTGAAATAGAAGTTTCAGAAAAACCGTAATTTTTTAAAGCTTATGACTTTTAATTTTATGACAAAATTTTATGAAGACTTTTCATATTATCTGAATTGAGTATTCCGATTGTGGGACAAAAAAATATCTATATAAACTACTATAAAAATCTATTTTATTCATTTGATTTTTATTATGTTTTTTTTTATAAATAATAATTACCACATAAATTCAACTCTTCGGCTATTCTTACTAACAAATAGGCGATGTTCTATACAATATGTCTTACATCTGTAGGATCTGTTCGTGTATTGACAAATGGTATTATAACCTGCAGTAATGTGCGTCAATTATTCTCAAAGTAATCTGGTTTCAATTTACATTTATGTGTAGTATCAAACGTAAAGTTATGAAGCACGAGCTGGTCTCCGGGACCGGGTCGATCGATCGCTTCGCTTTCGACAAAACATTGTTTATTGTTTGTTTTGTATTGAATATTTCGTGTTCGAGTTCGTGTTTTGCATTTACATTACATAGAAAAGTAATAATCGTGTTCGGTACATTATAATATATGTATATATAGTATATATATTATATATGGTAATCGTTGTCATCTTAATCGTTGCTATGGTAACCGTGTTAACTGTATAACTCCTACAGTTTTAAATCTTGTCGAAATGCAAAAAAAGTTAAAATCCGTTGGAAAAGCAATTCCGTAAAATCCGTTCTTAGTCGACATCTACTTCACAGGAAGTAACTATGTAAAAATTTTAGTTAAGATATACAGATGTTACTAGTTATATGCTATTGGAATTGTTTTATTTAAGACGAATAATATATATATATATATATATATATATATATATATATATATATATATATTGAAGTTATCCATCAAGTCTGACCCACATCAAAAGACCAGTCACTCTGACATGTGGATAGATTAAATGCAATATCAATAGTTACGTACAAACGTACAGGCCGCATTGGATTACTTGACATAAAAGTGATCAATATATTGAAAATTAATTATGTCATGAATAAAATAAATATAATAAAAAATTGTTTCGTTACAAAGTTTACGAGTAAGATAATGAAATAAAGCAATAATGTAAGTGACTCATAACGAAATCACCGAAACGATCTATCCGTCCGATTTACTTAATTTTACATAGTTACTTCTTTTGTGACGTAGACGTCCACTAAGAACGGATTTTATAGAAATTCCTTCCTATCATAATTATAGAATTAATCAAGTCTAAGGTCCGAGCACGAAAAGTGTTCTACTCGTACAATAAGGTCATTTCGAAATTTTATTTAAGACTAGACGTTCCCACGACTGTTCGGACGGATTTTTTTTTAATAAAAGTAACCCCGAGTTACTCTTCATGACATCAGCTATCCGATAGTGAAAATCCTATTAAAATCGGTCTAGTCGTTTCAGAGATTAGCAATAACAAACAGATAGACAAAAAACAATTAAAAAAAGCTTTTTTTTTATGTACTTTAATATGCATTCAGTGAAAAGGTATGAATTTGGAATTACAAACGGACAATTCAATTTTATTTATATACATGTATATTTTAATATAATGTAACTAATTATTAAATATCTAATAATAACACTTAACTTACAAAATGTATGTGACCTCCATTATTATTATTTCTTCCCCCATTTCCATATCCGTGTCAGAGGTATAGCTATCCTTGTCAAGTTTATGGAGTATGTGTGAATACAACATATTATATATATTATGGTTACTAAGTCAGTAATTTATAACTTAACTGTTAAGCAACGAAAGACGTCAAAGGAGGATAATTTTCGTTACTGCAATAATAAATGCTTATATTAAAACATTAGTCATATAAACGAAAGTTACACTCATGATATAGTAGATACAACTACACAGTATCTCAAGACAACCTAATCTGTTAGGGAGCAGGCTGTACATATACGAGTACAGTCGGCAACTCAACAACCTACCGTAACTTTGAATATATATATATATATATATATATATATATAATTTGTTCGTCTTAAATAAAGCAATTCGAATAGCATATAACTAGTAACATCTATATATCTTAACTTAAATTTTTACATAGTTACTTCTTTTGTGACGTAGACGTCCACTAACATCGGATTTTACGGAATTCCTATCCCAACGGATTTTAAGTTTTTGCATTTTGACAAGTTTTAAACCTGTAGGACCTATATACTTAACGGGGTTACCATAGCAATGGTTACGATGACAACGGTTACCATAGCAACCTAAGTTCACATCCAAATTAATAGTGTGACCCAGCGAAGCGGGCGGGAATCAACTAGTATATATATATATATATGAGGAGGACGTCAAGTACCGATTCTTGAAAGATAATTTGACATACATGTTAACACATTCGAGGTCGGCTAATTTTCTACGTTTCTTATTCTGAGTACCGGCTAATATAAATAAATTCTCAAGCTGGTTACCGCAAACTTGTGTCATCAAGGGGAGGATAAAAAGTATAAAATTTGTTTGCGGCAACCGGGAGTAGAATTTAAAATGACGTGGATTCACGTCATCGGTCGCTTATGTGTTAATTTAATAACACGAGCATTTATGAGGAAATAATTTAACAAATTTTTTTAAAGAAATTTGAACATGTGATTAAAATTTTTATAAAGCTTTTTCTAACATTTCAAAATAAAAAAAAAACGAACTCCAACAAAAGTCAGGGCGAATTTATTAGTATGTATAATACAAAGGGATGATTACCGACAGCCCGTCGAGAGATTAGTTATAACTTGGGGCGCTGTCTGTCTGTGTCCATGTTTGATTTCGAAAACAACACAAGTAGATGAACGAAGGCGGAGTCACGACCCGGTTGCTCGTGTTGTTTGACTTTATCAGTTAAAGCTTCTACTAAAGTTATGTTTTTGTTAAGTTAATCATACCAGATGGAAATATGCTTATAACGGTATACAAATAAAACTATATATACATATTAGGGTGATTCAAAAAATCCCAGTTTTAAATTTTTATAGGGGCACCGTCTTATATGGTTCCAATATGAAAAAAAATATACCCATATTTTTTTTTTATTTAAGTCAACTTTAGGGGTCGCTACCATCCATTAAAGTTTTTGAAAAATGCTTTACATACGGTAATGGGGTAGCACCCCTTGGGAACCAAAATGGCGGTGCCTTTGTGTATTTTTGTACCTTATTCTAATACAGCCAACTGAGTAATACAGCCAACCTTTTTTAATGTCGTCGTCTTCGACCTCTTTAGACAGTCGGCCGGCTACTCTATTGTCAGGACCGTCTACCTCGAAGCCACAGCGAAAACAAGGGAGGAAAGAATTAATCGATGACCGTTTGGCTGTAAGTCTTGATGTTGCTAAGTTAAGCGATCGAAAAGCTGCTGTGGTATTAACATCGACTCTCAAGAGCGCTGGCTCTGATGCTGAGAAGTATAACGTTAGCTTTTCTTCTATTCGGCGTCAACGAATCCAGCGACGAAAAAAAATCGCAGAAAGTAAAATCGATGTGTTTTGATACCACAGCATCAAACACAGGTCGATTCAATGGAGCTTGTACCTTACTAGAGCAAAAGCTGGAGAAAAAATTATTATGGCTTCCATGCAGGCATCACATTTTGGAGATTGTGCTTGAAGCCATCGTAGTTTCAGCAACTAATGCTTCTAGTTGGCCAGATATACAAATCTTCAAAAGACTGCAAAAACGTTGGCCTAAAATACTAAAAGAGGACTTTAGGGCAGCTACTGCGGACCCTGAAACTCTAAAACAAGTAGCAGATGTTACCGAAAAGATGAAATTATTTGCTGAAAGCCAGCTTAACGAGTTTCAATCACGAGACGATTATAAGAAACTACTTAACCTGATAATCATATTTTTGGGAGGAACACCTGAGAAAGGTGTATCTTTTCGAGCAACTTGCTGGTCTCCACCGGGCAAGGTGGATGGCAAAGGCCATCTATTCTTTTAAAATATATAAAAATATATAAAATAATTTTCGGGAACAACTAAAACTGACGAAGAGGGAAATTAAAGGAATCAAAGAAATTGGCATTTTTACTGTACGAATTTACGCCAAATACTGGTATCAAGCTCCTTGCGCATGGTCTGCGCCAAGGAATGACTTACAACTTTTAAAGGATTTATTAGCTTACAATAAAGTGAATGAATCAGTTTCAAAATCACTTTGCTATGAAACAAGCGTTGGGGCACCTTTGGTACCTATCAGAAAAAATTGTAGCTTTGGCCTTCTCTTTGCCAAAGAACGACCAAGTTTTTGGAAACTAAGCAAAAGATGGTTGTTGCTCTTCAAATAGAAGGGTCAGAAGATTCTCCAAAGCGAGCCATCCTGGATTAAAAACCTTATTGCAACAAAAAACCTGGAGGACTTCGCATCTTCTCACACATTAACGTTTTTTAAAAGTATCTCCATCTCCTGCGATTTTTTAAAAAAGGACGTGCAGACCTGGAAGGACGATTGTGAGTTTAAAAAATGTGTGACTGTTGTAAAAGGTCTAAAAGTTATCAACGATACAGCTGAGAGGGGAGTATCGTTGATTGAAGAGTACAATAACCTTCATACGACAGACGAAGACCAGAAACAGTGCCTATTGTTGGCGGTCAAAGACTTGAGGCGAAAATTCCCCGATTGTAACAAATCTACATTAACATCTTAAGTTACTAGTCTTAGTTATAATAGTATTTATCCTTAAATTTTTATTGTAGTTATTTAATAAAATAGGTTATTACTTATTTTTTACCCGTTCATAAAACGCAACACTTTTCATCCCTGGTAGCGACCCCTAAAACCTGTTTTAAAAATCTAAAAAAAAATTGGTGTTTTAAAAAAAAAGTTTTTTAACCAATAGAACAAAATGACAGGGTGCCCCTATAGAAAAAGAAATAAAAAATTTTCACATGCATTTTTGAATCACCCTAATACATATATGGGACATTTCACGTCAAGCGGATCACCATCACGACTAGAAATTGTTTCGACCATTTGAGACGTACGAGGTTTCAAAATGTTCGTTTCGGAAAAGACTCGAAATCCGTGTGGCATTTTTCAACAATTCAAAATGGCGGACCTAACATGGCGGTTAAAAGGTGGAGAAAACTTGAGTAAACGACAAAAAATGTTGTACAGATTAATATTCACCACCAACCGGGTCATTTTTTAACTCAAATTATAGATGTGGTAAGATGAGAAAATCCAAAATGGCGGATCCAAGATGGCGTACCCAATTCAAAATCAATCAGAAATACAACCGATTCAAATTCAACAGCAAAATCTGTATATAGGGGTTTCTGGGGTTGCTGATTACGAATTGAATCCGCTTTGCAAATAAAACTTTGTAACTCGTTTACAAGACAAGACAAAGCCATTACATATTTTCAAGATCCATAGTTTAATTCTTATTTAAATACAACCATGTTATATGAAAAAGCAAATAAAGCAAATAGAAATCGCGACAGTACAAAGGAAGGCTTCCATAGTAATGTAGATATTTTCTTCTCAATCGCGTCTATTTCTGTATAAAATAGAGGAGAGACATAAGATCTCGTGGCGGGAACCGTGAAGGTTAATTGGTACTAATAGCTGTAACACGACGCGCTCGTTAGACAGGAGGAGACGCGAAACATGACTAGTATATATCACCGCACGAGATATTGTACTATGTAAGAGAATCTATCCAATATATGTATTGCTTCTTTAACATTTTAGTATAATAAATGATTATTTGTGACTTTAAATATATCTTTTGAATTCCATCCATTTATCCATCCATCCAGTCCATCCATCCATCCATAATGTGGATGTCAAATTGTCAATAAAAAAAATGTGCCAAAAAAACACCTTTGTATGTAATGTAAAATTGTATGTACCTAACATTGCATTGTGCCCAATATTGAGAAAATATTGGGCACAATGCAATGTTAGTTGCAAAGAAATAGCAAACTTAGTAGATATTTCATTCACTGGTAGGAAGAGATGTGCTAAATAATGGATACCGCTGTTTCGTAGTAGCAGATTTTAATAAAAACATGTATAGAATTAAAAAACCTACTTATTATTAATTGAATATTACTGCTTGGGATGAAATCAAATTGTTTTATATTTAATACACTCGTACCTACAGATATACTAGCTTCTGACGTGTCTAACTGCTTCGAGGATATCTACTAGAGTGAGCTCTGTATCAATATAAATAAAAAACTAAAACAAAACCGGGTGATAGACCGAGAGAATAAAAGTGTCACTGACAAGGATATCTTGTCTTGCTTGCAAGCAAGGCTTGCCGTCTCCTGTAAGTCTGACGCGGACTTATCCGAAGCTTCTACGTGTATTTACACTAAAATAATCGAAATCTAAAGTAAATTTCACAGTAATCCATTAAGCTCGCTTATTTCTATACAAGTCTCAGTAACAGAGTTATTAATAGATCCTCAGTGTTTGGATATCTTCTGTACATTTCCTTAGAGTCATTCACAGATTTCATGTAATTGTATATCGTATAACTGCTGACATTTCGCAATCACGAAACCAAAGCATTCAATTCGGATAGGAAAAGCCTCTCTTTGAGACAATTTAATCCTTTATTAATCTCTAACTTTGATATATAAATATATGTTATTTAAAGTTTCAATATTAGGAAGTGGAAAAATATTAAAATGATTACACAAGTGACACTATCAAAGAATATATAGAGATATATGTATACATGATTAATTTATATTTGAGCGAAGCGCTCTGTGTGAGACTTTGCATTTCATGTCCGGGGTTGGCATGAAGACGGCTTTACCGATCTTCACGAAATTTTGCACATTTATAGCTTTAGTTATTGCGATGGTTTATAAGAAAAAAGTGAAAAAAAAACTCATGTCATTGAGGAATAATCACCAAAAAATGACAGTGCCATAGACTTCAATGTAAAAAAAATTCGCTATGTGATATTTGATTATTCTATATTTTTTGCCTGTCGGTTTCAGCTTTGAACGCTGAATTGAAGATGGGTTACTCCCTTCGCTCATTTCGCCGAACCCTACCGAGATTTAGCGAGCGCAGCGAGTCAAAATCAAAGTGCGGTTCGCACCCCTACTTTATAAAAATAAATTTATATATAAAGATCAAATGTTTATCTTTATTTATAAGTTTATATCATTTAAGATACCTTCTCAAGTTTAAAATTCTATTATAGTTCAATATATATAAGCGATTCACCACTCACTGACTCATCACGAAATCTCCGAAACGATCTGTCCGATTAACATAAAATTTTACATAGTTACTTTTTTTGTGACGTAGACGTCCACTAAGAAAGGATTTTACGGAATTCCTATCCAAAACGATTTCAACTTTTTGCATTACGCCAAGTTATAAACCTGTAGGAGCTATACTCTTAACCTCCCCGGTCACCATACCAGTGTTTACCATGGCCATGATAACTGGTATCATAACAACGGTTTAATTAATAGTGTGACCAGCGAAGCGAGCGAAATCAGATAGTAGTTTAATACAACAATAAAACCATAAACACTTACATGAAATATTCAATGAATAGTATCAGATACAAAGCACACCTCACCAAATTGTATCGAAGTTACCTTATAATACTATAAACAACTTCAGGTACAAATATTATAAATTCACCTAATAATAATCAATTCAAATATAATTTGACACCTCTTGTGAGATCCTGACGGTGTGAAGATGAAAATGAAATATGGACTTCGTAATGAAAGTGTAATGCAATAATAATATTAAAAACAACGCGAGCTGAAGGGTTGTTTGAAATATTATATTATAAAGAAACTTCAGGCTTAATTTAATATCAGTAATAAGAATTATTGAAATCTATACGTATAAATAAAATTGAAGTGTCCGTTTGTAATTCCATATTAAAATATTTTCACTTATATAATTTATGCGCATATAAAGTATATACGGTATTCACAAGAAAAAAAATGTCTGCTTGTCTGTGTATTCCGGCTAATGTTAAAATGGGATCGATTTTAATAGAACTGTCACTGGCGGATAGCTCATGTTACAGGGAGCACCTTGGGACACTTATTTAAAAAAACACATTTCACGCAAACAAAGTTGTGTGTGTTTAAAAAAAACTTTGCATACAGTTTTTGGAAACGGACAGACGGAGGGATATATAATATGTCGAGAAGGAGTGAAGAAAGGTAATAGTTTATACAATAACGAATTAGAACTACACTAAATATATATATATATATATATATATATATATTTATATATATATATATATATATATATTTATATATATATATATATATATATATATATATATATATAATTCTAAAGGAACTTTTTGTCAAAACCGTTGTCTGTCGACTGAAGCCACCGAGCGACCGCTAGTTAGTTGAGGATAGATTGCTACCCGAAGTGTCCTATCTTCTCGTTAAAGCGATATTATTAAAATATATAACCTGTAATAATATTCTACAGCTATTTAGCCATCGTACCGCGTGTATGACAATGGTATGTAATCACATATTGCGGTTAACATGACCCGAAGTGTTTTGAAAGGGGCTCGTCCCAACCCCACCCGACCCCACGCGACCCCACCCGACCCCACGCGTTACACGCACTTTGAGACAAACGGATATTTGAGTTGTGGAACGCGCTCCTGACTCTAAGACATAGTTTATCAACTTTACACTAAATTTTATGTATAATATACTACATAACATTTATAATTCATTATATATATATATATATATATATATATATATATATATAAAATTAAGGCATCCGTTTTTAATTCCAAATTAACATTTTTTCACTAAATGCATATCAAAGTATATATATATATTATGTAAGCACCGTAAACACTATATACATAAAAAAAAAGTTAATGTTCTGTTTGTTTGTACCGGATAATCTCTGAAACGACTGAACAGATTTGAATAGGAATTTCACTCCCGGATAGCTGACGTTATAAGGGATAAATAGATTTTATTTAAAATATTGCTCACGAAAGAAGTCGTGGACACAGCTTATATATATATATACACTTGAACACAGACAGACATCGTTTCATATTATGGCAGTCTAAGTTTTAACAGATCTCTTAGAGCAGTCTGCTGCATTTTCTCCACCGACTCTACCACCATTAGCACCAAACTATCACGATTCATCGACGTTTAAAAGAAAACTTATTTTACACGTAATATGTTTTGGGTGTAATGAAAGCGTCTAGGAAATATATAACTAACATTTTAAACAATTTTAATCTATATATATTTAAAAGTATATTGTGCTATCAGTCTGTTTATAAATGACCTCATATAAGAATGAATACCTACTAAACTAAACAAGTATAAAGACCTATCTTTATAATATTACCAACCAAACCAAACCAAATAGATACAAAACCAAACCAAACCAAACCAAACCAAATAAACGCAAACCTACAATTAATAATTAAACTAATATACGTATGTACGGGAACACGTTAAAGAAAATATATCTTTTAAGATAACCTCGTGACCGCAGAGCTCTTCCAGAGTTACCCCGCAGCCAAATGATCCCCGCTCGTTAGTTGGTATTACGTAATGGGGCCTTTGTTGTGAACCTCGTACTTGTTACTTCGCTTAATAAAACATATTTTATTAAGGGATAATTTATTCTTCTTATAATAATGAGTGCGTAGGTTTGAACATTGTTAATATGAATTAAGGATTTTAATTCTGTTTAGATATAAGAAACGGAATTGAGTTTGCTGTAATTGTAATAATTGAATGGCTGAGATCGACATCTATGCAATGGAGTCTAAAATTTAAATTACAAAATCGGACAAGCGCGAGTCGCCGACCGAGGGTTTGGTACAAATAGTTCTGAAATGGATACTGGAGACGTGCTATTCCTGAAATTCACTTTCCAAAACGAAAAACAGTTTCCAAAAAAAAACAGTAATTTTTTTTTTTCATTATAAATAAAACTTTTTTCTTTTTTTTTTGTACTTTAACTTTATACGTCGCAAAATGTAATAAAATATATTTTGAAATATTCACAAGAAACAGTACCTCTAATCTCGGCAGACGGACGGACAGACCGACAACAAAAATTATCCTACAAGGGTTGCGTTTTTCTATTAAAATACGGAACCCTAAAATAAACAGTACACTTATTTTCATAAGACACTTTCACCATGTTACAGTGAATACTTTTTGTGAAGTAACTAAATATAGCGAAAGTTACACATACGAGAGCAAAGTCAGGTTACAAAACTTACATTGTATCAACAAAGTTCTTAGAAAGAGCAATATTTTAACATTTTATTAATACGAATGGTATAACATATGTTAGCTTATTATATATATATATGTATAACGTACTGTTATACCCAATTGCTGCCTGTTATTCTGCCTAACTGTCCACTGTTTTTGCCCTGTCAGCTTTTCCTTTGTTTCTCACTCCCGTACCTCGCTTCCAAGCTCAGTTCTAATCCTACTTCCATCCACGCCTGTTCATTTTTATTTTCCATAAAATGCAATTAGTTTTTTTTTAAAAACCCAAATCCAGAATCCCGTATAATAGTACGTCTGTCAGGGCGTGTATCATGACTTTAAATACACACGTTCCTATGTCACGTTGTTCTTAATAATTTTCACAATTTAATGAACTAGCTGTGTCCTCGACTTCGCTCGTGCGGAATGTGCTTTAAGCTTCTCTCAGTATAAAACGATCGCAATGGTTATAACAAGACCATATAATAATTTAAGACATATATAATATCTTTGGTAGTGATGATTTGATGGAGATACATTACACTGCTTACACTCCCATAAGTACCGACCTGGTGTAATATTATCATAAGTTCCCCGTCTTACACTCTGTTAACATACAGACAAACAAATCAAAGTTTCCCTTCATAATATTAGTATAGATTATAATATTTAATAATTGACATGTAGTCTTGGAGAGTACTGACTCTGACCAGTATCCAACAACCCCTAAAACCCCTTTCAAACCTTCTCAAGTCGCCCTCATAAAAGTTTCAGATTCCCCTTTGCAGAGTACCTCGGCGGATACCTACAACGCCGAGATTATTCTAAATATAACTAATGCTGATTCACGGAATACCCTTTTTAATTAATTAATACAATGTTAATTTCGTAGAAATATATTTTTATGATTTTTATATTTTTATATATAACTAGACGTGCCCGTGACTTCAGTTGAGAAGAATATGTTTTTCTTTTAATAAAATTAGCCTTAGTTACTGCTTATAAGTCAAAGTTTTGTTAAAATCGGTCCAACCGTCGTCACAACAGTCACAACAAAAAGACGGATACAAATTTTATAAATAGATTTTTTTATGTAACTAACGCATATATACGAGTATATATATACTTACAATAATTAGAAACAAACACTTCCATTTTATTCATATTATATTTACATAGAGGAATAAGCAATCTTTTTTCTAATTAAATTATGACTTTGACGGATTATCTTTATTTTATAAACGAGATATGAAATTGAGGCGATACTTTATCTAAGGTTTCGGAATAAGACGTTCAACGCTCAGTTAACTCACAAATATTGGTTAATGGGCGTCTTACGTCACATCGCTTGGCACATTCGGGTCACAGACACCGTTGGTTTGACTTCACAGACCTCATCTTAATATATAAAACACAAAGACACTCACTGACTCATTCATCGCTCTACAGGCCAAACCGTAATACCTACAAAGCTGAAATTTGGACACAAGACTCCTGACATATTGAATAGGTGCAATAAGAAAGGATTTTGCAAAGGTCCAAACCGTTCCAAAGTTACAGCTAAAAAACTGCAAAGTTTACCCCCCGCTCCCTCTCTTCTTCACTTTCGCCGTCCGTCACGAAGCACGGGTAACCTGCTAGTTATATATATATCTACTGCAGTCGGAATGATACTGCAAGCTACTCATACTTCAAGGCGCTATTTACTTTTGAATATACGGAAATTACAACTAAGGCAGGGGTTATTGACCTTGGCTAAACAAAAATAACGGGTATTGCATATTCTAATATTAATTAGTTCCTAAACCAAACTCATCTAACTTTGTTATTTTATCATTAGCTAACATTGCATGCTCCGGGCGTTGTTAAACTGGTGTTGATGAAACTACAAAAATATTTCATTTGAAACAAAAACTCGTATTTTGGTTAAATGAAGGGAATATCTCCTTTCTCTTTCACTCTTCGTTTACTTTTAATATAATTTATCCAATCAGCGACAACCCTAAACAAGGTACTATTTATTTTATTCTATTTCACAGTAATATTTCTTTCCGATACATAAATATTCAACCAAATCTTATTCATTTAAAGCTCGAATACTGAGAATTAATCAGAATATTAAAAATATATTATAACTAAATGTAATCCCATTTTCTTTGTAAAACTCAATAAAGAGTCGTCGCTTCTTCAAATCAAATTGAAACATACGTACAATTCACACGAGTATATATATATATATCTCTTGGAAGAAGATTCACTTTAAGATAAAGTGCATTACAATCTCATCTTACTAGACGAGATGTGATTACAGCATCCCGTATCAAATACATCTATCTGGTGAAGTGATAATAAGAACACCGACATTTTAAGGGATAATTAAACATATTTTTATTCAAATTCAGAATATCTTTATTCAAGTAGGCATTTACACGCACTTTTGAATCGTCAATTATTACAATACATAAAAAAGTCAGTGTAGTCAGTCCGTAAGTAAGCTACCACCGGCTCGGAACGCTGCTCTGTTGAGAAGAGCCGGCCAGAAACTGAACAGTTGCTCTTTTCCAAAGAAATATAACAATAGGTGATGTACATTATAATATAAATCCTGCAAATGATTCAACAACTTAAGTTCCACATATTTCGATTCACTAAAAACTCTTGAACACTATAATAACATTTATTTAATAATACACTTTTGATTTTAGATTTAAAACAAAGAAAAGGAAGGTCTAAGATATCTTGTGGAACTTTATTATATATGCGTATACTCAAACCCATGAAGGATTACATTATACTAACCTTTGTTAGTGACTTCGTCTGCTATAAATAAACTATTTTACAAAAAATTATTGATGATTATTAAAAGAAATAAGAGTTACTCCATCGTTTAAGTTGGATCAAAAAATCTACAAAACATCGAAGTCAGTTTCGGAGATTAGACAAAACGGACATATATATTTAAAGATTGTATGTATGTATGTCTGTAACGACCTAATGTATATCGGCATGCATGTACTACGGAAAGACGATACGTAAGTAAAAAATGATTTAGCAAAAGATATTTTGTGATGAGTACTCTTATTAGAAAGGTCGTAATCCTTTGGGGGGGGGGGGGGGGGGAGGCAGGGGAGGTGTTCCGCGGGACGGTTAAGAAAACATCGATTGAGAAAGTACAAAACATCTTTATATCCTATATATTATAATGAGGTTAAATCAATTAATTTAATATTTTATGACCGTTATAATCGTTAGAACTTTCAAAGTCAGTTGGAAAACCTTTGAAACCACAAAAGCGTTAAGGTTCTATTGTTATATATATATATATATATATATATATATATATATATATATATATATATATATATATATATATATATATGATTTGCTAACGCCGACGTATACCTATATAATGAAATTGAAATCAAACATTTTCGTTTTGATCACAATTAATATGAAACATTTATTAAAAAAAAAATAATTGATTTAACTATAATAAAATCAAATATACATAGTATATCCCGTGGGTGTGGTTGCTTTCAATAAAACTAATTAAATGATAATCATTTGGAATTTATTAGTTGGTGATGGTGGTGATGGTGATGAGAACTAACTCTGTAACATCTATTATATTTAGTTCACGCGAAGACGGACAATAGCTGCTTATATATAAATTGGAAAACCATCCTGTTTTAATGTTTTTTCTTCCGACATATTTGTCATGTTGTAGATTCAGTGATAGTCCGCCATTTTGGGACATCTAATACATCGGGCGTTGAAAACTATTGTTATATTAATCATTAACACGATCGGGAGTCGAACCCGCTACCTCTGGTAAACTATTCTGTAACTAAGAATATAAAATATAAAATACATAGTATTTATATGTACCTACAGTATTTTTAAATCCGTAAATATATTAATTTGAACATCACAGGTGTAAGCTTTAAGGCTTCTCAGAAATAACATACTTTCATTAACTTATTGTCAGCCATTTTTAACATTAATTTAATTTAAAAGCTCAGTGATTTAAGATTAAAGCTTAATTATAAAGTTTGTGTCATACTATATGAAGTCACGTGAACCGTATTTTATATTAACACAAACAAACCATCCAAACCGTTCAAACCGTCCAAACCGTCCGTTTGTCTGTTGTATCTGTATGACACGTTGTTTAGTTACATTGCTTCCGTAAATACATATAAAGCTAAGCCGCCATGACAGTTATCAAACATTTTACTTGTTTTAAAACATACGAGTTATATATATATATATATATATATATATATATATATATATATATATATATATATATAATATATATATATTATATATATATATATATATAATATTAATAATATAAAAAAGTCGTGTATTCATTTATTTATTTATTTATATATTTTCCACTTTGAATCCGTACCGGTGATCACTTGTGTACGTCGAATGGAAGTGACAGGAGGGCCTATTTTGATATCGTACGTATATAAATAAGCCCTTCTGTATAACACTCTCCAACTTAAATTAAGACTACTCATGTTCCAAACGCGCCCTGCACTGAGAAGAACCACACTACAAACTCAGCCGTAAATTTTTTATTGTGATCACTGTTTCACAAACGTCAATATAAAATATGTTATTCGAAAATCAAAAGTTATCAAAAAAATTGTATTACAATATTTAAATAAACAAACGGAAAATAGGAGTAAAAAAAACAGTTCGCAATAAAAATATCATGCAAGCAAGGTGCAAATATTGTGACAACTAGAAGACGAAAGAAAAAAATATCTATACCGACTTTAGATCTACTAACACCATAGAAAATTCACATTTCTCCCGTTTCACTACTATATTTCTGTATTTTTACAACCTTTTACGTCAATATGTATGTATCTGACATGACTTTTTACTGCTAAAAATATCAAAAAACCCCCAAAAAAAGTTGTATTCTCCCGTTGGAGTGTGTGTAACATCACTTAAGCTGCAGAGGCGACGTACCCGCCATTCCCTTACCGGCTATTAAAATTATTACTTACTATTACGAAAATTTACTTATTATTAAAACTATACACTTATAATACTATTTAATAATTAATTTAACTTAAAAGCAGTGTCCCAACCCTTTTAACTTGGGTTAAGTACACGAAATACAGTTACTATTATTACATCAGATTCGACCTTTATCATCCCTCCCATCCCTCCCATCCCATCCCATCCCAAAGTTACCGAGTTATTACAAAACAGAACAGTGTAACAGCTTACTGGACGGATGTCTGCCAGGACGGTGATCCGTCAAACTTATACCGACCACGTTGATTTAGGGATAAGTTTCTTTGAACGAATCCGTTCCACCAAAATTACAATACTTTGATATATCGTAAGATTAATTCGTTCAGTTGTTATTAATATTTATTTATCTTCACGCCATATCCCTTGCGGGGTAGCCAGAGACGACGGAGCGCCAAACGCTACGGTCCCTGCATACCTCTTTCGCCTCGGCCACAGACATCAACCTCTTCATGCATGCCCTCCGGGGGGTCCTCATGCTTTTTACGTGACCTTCCTCCAGTATCATAGATACTGTGTTTTCGAAGGTCACTCGAGGCCTCTCCCTGCCTCTCTTACCGCTCACTTTTCCTTTATAAATCTTCAGTTATTATATTTTTATTATACAAGTATACCAGGCATCCGTCAAGAGAAAACGACTACCTCTCCAGCGTTCAAAATGTAGATGGCGCCATATTAGTTTGTATATATATATATATATATATATATGGTCGAACTATGTACATACTTTATACGGCTTCGCCCACGACTATGTTCGCGCGAAAGGTTTTTTTTTTTTAAAAGTAGCCATGTTACTCCTTAACACATCAGCTATGAAAGTGAAAAACCTATTAAAATAGGTCCAGCCGTTTCAGAGATTATCAGCAATAAACAATTTTTTTTTTTGTACTTATTCATATGCACTCAGTTAAAAGCTGCTAATATAAAATTACAAACGGACACATCAATTCTATTTATATGTAGCTATATATTATAATCTGGAGAGTTTTTACGACAATCTTTAAACGAAATTAAATCTTCTGGAATTAAATTGATATTTCAACATATAAAAGAATCTATCAAACTATAAAAAAATAATTCCTTAGCTGATTCAGACTTATCTGAAAATTGATAAGACTTATCTTTTACATTTAAAAGTGAATCCAATTTCATTCAATCCGTCGAGATGGTGACTTATCTATTACGTTCAGGAGAGATGATGCAACAGCTTATAAGAACTAGATTAAAAAATTAAGTAAAAATAATAAAGTACTAAAAGTAAGTGTGTGTGTGTGTGTGTGCGTGTGTGTGTGTGTGTGTGTGCGTGTGTGTGTGTGTGTGTGCGTGTGTGTGTGCGTGTGTGCGTGTGCGTGTGTGTGCGCGCGTGTGTATTTAAATAAATAAAAAGCGTGGTAAGAAAATAATTGCTTACATTAAGTTTTTCTACGTTTTATTTATAAATAAATACTTAATTAATCTTACACGTGTACATTTTTAATATAAAAATAAAATTATTTTTTAAAGATCTCGGGAGTTACGCAATTAATAATAATAATAATAATAAGGCTAGGCTGCAAGCTCTTTTTATTTGTAAATAATAATTTTAAAATACTTATTATCATTTAACTTAAAGATATTTATATTATATCTTAACCACTTAATGCACACCTCCGTGACATATACGGGCAACGTGTAATGGTAGAATTGTGCAGCTCCGTCAAAGTCACGGTAACTGTTATTTTATATGTCTCAAAATATTACAGCTCCGTATGGGTCACGGTTAATATAGAAATATATATTTTTAATATAGAATAATAATTTTTAATATTTTAAGTTCGTATCTGTCACGCTGCCATTCTCGGAATTGATTAACAAATGTTCATTAAGGGGTTAATGTATATATAAATTACGTGTCACGTTGTTTGTCCGCGATGCACTCCTAAACTACTTGAGCGATTTTAATGAAATTTTCACAGCACGTGCAGTTTGATCAGACTTAAAAGAAATAATAGTTTTCATCTCGATTCATAGTCGTAATATTATATTATTGCAAATTATTTGTTTATTATTCTAATTGCAGATGTTCTCTTACCTTTACCTACCCTTAAAATAGTTTACTACAATGTAATATAACAAAAACCATAGTCACAGCAACGCGTGGCCGGCTCTGCTAGTAATACATAATACTTAACACTAAACCTACCAAGTACCGGTCAAATTGACCGTTCCTAAACTTTTGTAAAACTTAAAAATTTTTAACGTTATAATATCGTTATCAAACAACATGACAATTATTAGAATATGCATATAATATTTTCTTCACTCTTTTCTTTTAGTTATTTCCATTATTACCTGCGTTATATAATAAAATAACTTTTAATTACCGGTCAATTTGACGGCGTGCGGTAGGAACAGGTGTACAAGAATTGTCGGTAGGTTTAGTGTTAAGAAAAAAAACGTCAAACATTTAGACATTTGAGTTTAAAATATATATTATCAAAATTTGTAATATGATACAATTATTCTATTTCTAACACTTATTTACGGATAATTATTATTTAATATAATATAATAATATATTATCCACATTTATTCCACAGACGTTGAAATGAACAAACATTCACGTATTAAATCTGAATTTTATCCAAAATACACAAATCTAGAGATTATAGTGCGCTGCATACTTTAGTTTTGGCGGATCATTTACCTACATTTTCATATATTTCTCGGTAATTTATAATACTATTATATTTATATGTAATAATTCAAATAATATACTTATAAAAGATAAATAATATACTTATAAAAGATAAATAATATACTTGTAAAAGATAAATACTCACAAACAGTTCACAACATCGAGTAACCCGGAGTGCAAGGAGAAATTGTAATCAGGTCATACAACAAACGATCACATCATCGAAGACACTTCAATTTAACACACAATGAAAATAGATAAAATTTTAAGGCATTATTATTACTTTACAGGCAAAAAGACGACAGTTTTCATTAATAATTTAATGTTAAAACGCACGCGTGTGATTAAGAGACGAGCGACGTGGAAACGACCGCACCGATCGGCGCTCGGAGCGCGACTGAGTTACAGCGGCCATCCGCACGGCGCCCAGCCGTCTCGGAAGTCAGTACCACCGAGGTGTCCCCCGCCCTTCTCAACGATCTTACATCATACATCATATATATATATATATATATATATATATATATATATATATATATATATATATATATATATATTGGTTGTCTGTGCAATTGATTTTTTTTTTGTTCCAAATATTGTGATAAAAAAAAACTTATGATGCAATGATTAGAAATGTATTTTTTTTTATTTTTGTGTGTTTTTCTTTAACCGAGGTGGCGTTTGCGATCATGAAAATTTGTATATACTAAGTTAAATTTTACGTTTTTTGAAGAAAAGTAATTTTTATTGGTAAATTTGTAACTTACCCAACCAATATCGAAGCAGGACTGGAGCTAGTACACAAGTAATCATGAAACCCTCATTGCATTCTTCTCCATCGGGATAATAATTTTAAGGACTAATATTAATATTACGGTAGGTATATGATTAAATATAATTTCATGACTTAACACTAATAGCTTTCAGCGATGACGAGTCAATTTAATATTAAATGAAAAAATTGTATTATTTCTAAGATACGAATATATCATTTTTTATAAACTAACTAGCTGTGCCCCACGACTTGGTTCGCGATTTTTTTTCTTTTAATAAAGGTAGCCCAAGTTACTTATAACATTACCTATCCAAAAGTGAAAGTACTGTTAAAATCTGTCCAGCCGTTACAGAGAATAGCCGGAACAAACATAAAAAATAGACAAACAAAAAAAGTTATTATTGGAACCACAAAGAGACATTTCAGTTTTATTTATAGGTATGTATAGAATTTGTTAATTTATCGTAATTATATTTAATTTTAGGACGCTTTGGTAATAAAATATAAGACCATATTAACAAAATACGAGTATATAACTGAATAAATACAATGCAATAACAATAACAAGGTAGATGAAAAAAAACGAATCGCAAAAAACGTTTAATGCATGTTAATGCGGTTAATCCGAATTGATTGCGATTCAGAGATCACAGTAAAGATATACCCGACTGAGTGTCAGAGTTTGTTGTGGTTCTCAGTGCAGTGCGCCTGTAACAGTCGTAGGAGGACCTTGGAGGTCCTTTAATAAGTATGGCATAGTCCTGACACTCCCGTTTGATACACGAGTTATTAGTATTGATTCAAAGTGAAAAAAAAAATAATTAAATTAATATATTCGCAGAATGATATAAGAACAACTTTTTCTCGTAAACATTACATCATTGTATTCGTAAAATAATTTTAAATATATACCATCATATCCAGGACATTTATTCTCGTATAATACTAAGAAAATTTTGCATAGAGTAACATTGCATAATACTATACAATAAATATAAAAAAATCATACAGTTTCGAGCGTGTGAGGTCTGTGGTGAAGCTGATCTATGGTTTGATTCTGATTAGAACCGAGCGTAGTGCTTCGTCACGTCCCTCATAACGAATTTTGCGTTTTTTATAAATTTAATATTAATAATATAATAATTATAATTCATATTAACATTTACATTTAATGTACACAGAATCGATAGAGATTATCTGAGGTTTGCGTGCCGTGAATACTAATAATAGGTGTTTCAAATAGACGGAGCCAGGTGATTTGTCTAACTTACGGCTTATGAGCCCGTTTCATTATATCAATTTAAGCTAGCTAACAGCTCACTAACAGCTTTTCCATTAAGCTATTTTAGTGCGCTAGTTGATTTAGCCTCTCAGGTTGGGTGATAGCTGCATTAACTGATTGTAGTTTCATATTTATAGTGAATACTAACTTTTGTATGCGGCTTTGCTCATAGAGCGCTTGATACTAATAAAGCGACGAAGGAAGATGAAATTACATTACTATCTTTAAGATCTGATCTAATCTAATCTAAGATGAAATCTTACATCTTTTAATACATCAAAATGAAATAGAAAACCGACTAAACCATAATCTTCGCATCGTGGTTCTAACAGAAGAAATAATGAAATTATTCCATTATCCAATCTACAGAGCACTAGGTCAAGTAGCGTACTAAAATCGTATTGATAATCGAAGGGTTCGTCCGTGACCTTGTCATCAGTGGACTCTATTTTTAGTGCGCTTAAAATTGGACACTAAAAATTGAATAGTATATGTCAATTACCAATCGCACTTACCAATAAATTAATTATGCTTAATGTATGATAGCACAGATTATTATTTATCCATCCATTATAATGGACGCATTTGAGCAAGGCGCTTTGTTATAACGTATTTTATAACTAATTTTATACACTTTTAATTAATAAAAATAAAATTGCAAGGTGTAACCCGTTTTAATTGAAATAAAAAAACTCCACGGTTCGAATGAATTTTTTTTTCTGATTTAAAATTAGACAGAGATTTCCAAACAGTTTTACAATGTTAATAGAATCATGCCCCCTTTATTTTTACGTTAAAAATATAACGAAATATAAGGAAAGAATATATATATATATATATATATATATATATATATATATGTATATATATATATATGTCAGTACGTACGTCCTTCTTCTTTGCGTAGTAGAGCGTCCGCCCGCGCAGCTTGAAGTACCGACGCTGCCATCTCTGGAAGCTGCGAGTCTGCTTCATCAGGTAGCCCTCCTTCACCACCGGCTGTAACAAACACACATCACTCAAGTTTATGTCAGTAGCAGTAGCAGTAGTAATCTTTCTCGTAAAGGGCGCCTCTTCAGATGTAATAAAGTAAACAATGAAAGTGTACCTTTCCCTACTTAGGTACATTTTCTGTACTAATACTAGAGGATAAATAAATGAAGGGCCGGTCGCGTCGCGGAAGCTTAGAATATACATATTTCGTATTTAAGTAGTGTATGTACATTTAATTCTGTACTGCGAATTCCTGTCAAGGAATTAACAATAAATTATATACATTTTAATGTACTTAACATATATATATATATATATATAAATTCAAACATATGGATACATTTATCCTTATATTGTACTATTATTGAGCGAAGCCAGCGTAGCGAGCGGAGCGTTCTACTGGAGACTTTCATATTCTTTGTCACGAAAAGGCTCGAAAACTACTTGACGGAAAATTATGAAATTTTGCAATCAAAAAGATATACATTAGGTGATGGTTTAAAAAAAAAATGTCCCAAAAAAAAAAAAAATTTTTAATATGTCAAAAAAACTGATATCCCATCGAAGCCAATGGGAAACTATGATGGGCTCGCTTCGCTCAATATGCGAACGGCACCTGAGATTGCGAGCGCAGCGAGTCGAAATTGGACACATGGACACATGGAGGAATCAGATATGAAACAAAACCAATGGACAATACTCGGTACATTATTTTGACTAAAACTCTTCAGCTTCATCATTTTAACGACGTTATCAAAGTTACTACTGATAATTACAGTTTTATAGTTACGACATAACTTATACAGCTTTTAGCACTCAGCCTTATTATTATACTAGCAATGACCCGCGGTTTCACACACGTAGTATTTGAATGGAATGTCCAATTTTAATAATTTGAAAAATATTTTATAGGTGTTAAAACCTCTTTAACACTAAACCTACCGACAGTTCTTGTATACCTGTTCCTACCGCACGCCGTCAAATTGACCGGTAATTAAAAGCTATTTTATTATAGGTAATAATGGAGATAACTAAAAGTAAAGAGTGTAGAAAATATTATATGCATATTCTAAGAATTGTCATGAAGTTTGATAACAATATTATAACGTTTAAAAATGTGTAAGATTCACAAAAGTTTAAAAACGGTCAATTTGACCGGTACTTGCTAGGTTTAGTGTTAATAAAATATAACTGAATGTGATAAGGATTTGTGCAGATATGAATAATATGGTTTGATTATAGTCGCCACTTTTATCAACTTTAACATGTAAAAAAGTTGTTATAGTTGCTTAATTACAGTAGGTGGATATATGGTATCCCGGACTTTCTTGTAGAGATTAATACGTTCTATAATACTGTAAAACATTTTTTTGTTCTACCATACAATACTTTCCGCAGCGCACGCCATGACAGATTTTTTATAACCAATTTTCACACACCCTGGGGCACATTATGACATTTTTATTAGGGATCCCTATTTTTTTTTTCATGTAATATAGCGTATATCACTCAATGGAGATGCAGTTTTATTGAAATCGGAAATGAAGAATTATTGAAATCGGTCCAGTAGTTTTTGAGTAAACATTACAAACAAACACACAAAAAAACAAATGTTTTCTCTTTATGATATTAGTATGAAGAGCGATCTTGATTAAAGTAGTCATTTACACGCACTTTTGAATCAATTACTACGTTAAGGGTCAGTGTAGTCAGTCTGTGAGTAAGATACCACCGGAATGCTGCTGGAGAAGAGACGCCCAGAAACTCAACAGTAGCTCTTTTCAAATGATATTTTACAATGTTAGATGTATACTATAATATTAACCCTGCAAATGAGTCAACAACTTAAGTTACACACATTTCTTCTACTCTCTTAAATGATATAATAAGATATATTAAATATTTTTGATTTTATATTTAAAACTAAGAAAGGGTCTAAAATATCTTGTGGAAATCTCAAGTCTTTTATTGACACTCGACGTTTCTTTTGACGGGCGTCTCTTGAGGTCACTTGATTTTAAAAACATTTGATGTAAAGTACAAATTAATGTAATAGAAAAATCTGTTTTAATCATTTTATTTTTTTATTATAATAAGACAATAGCAGGAATAATATCGATAAATTAACATACGAGTACATCTCTAAATAAAATACCTACAGTAGTTCAATTTAAAAATATACCCATAGAAAATAACTTCCCTATTTTTGTTACTTGTGAACTGTTGTCTATTGAAACCAAAACTATAATATAATATACTAGGGGCCCCAACAGACCCTCAATTTCGAATCGCTGCGCTCGCGAAATCGAGTGCCGTTTGCATATTGAGCGAAGCGAGCCCAGTGTAATGATTCATCGTTTGCCATTGACTTCATTGGGATATCAGTTTTTTGACGACTATCCTTCAACAACATGACATTTTACAAAAAAAAATTTAAAACCATCGCCTAATGTGTGTCTTTTTGATTGAAAAATTTCATAATTTTCCGTCATGTAGTTTTCGGACCTATTCGTGACAAAATATGCAATAAAGTATCCAGTAGAGCGCTCCGCTCGCTTCGCTCAATAATGTATAATTATATTCAACCAATTATTAAGTTCGAAAACATTGTTATTTAATGAAACATGTCTTATTGTGGAGTTCTGATAATTGGATGCCTGTAATATTAATACAATGTACCAATTATAATATCTCCTTTAACTTAAAAAACATTATATTATA